>OV743718.1:14897882-16097882 GCA_928272305.1 Volucella inflata | reverse complement strand
CCACTACCAGCACCAATTCACCCCCATGTACCTAACTCCCATACGGATACGAGTATCGCAAATCAGAAGAAACAACAGTACAAGAAAACACAATATGTATGTACAACCAAAAGGCAACAAATAAATTTAAATTCAAAAGAACTCTGACGTTTTTCAGTTCGAAATCGCTGAATACCTCTATTCAGCGTTTGCCATTGTTAAAAAAGAATTTCTGGCAACGATGACAAAAAAAAAACAAAAAAATTGAAAAAGAAAAAAATAAAATAAAAAACACAGAACAAGAAGAAGAAACAAATTCGCATACTCGTACATTGATTTGGAAAATTTCGTAACGAAAAATACTTTGTCAGTCACAAACTCTCGGGCACGAACGGGTGCGGCTGAGGCCAGAAACAAAATACAAAAAAATGGCAAAAGTATCTACAACCCCAGCACTGCCATATCCCTGCCCTTAGTCGTGGCTTTATTCACACTCCACTCACACTATCCTTTGCAAGAGCTACCGCCCTTAACCAGTAACTGCTCTATACTAACAGCTACTGCTGACTCATAGGAATGCGAGTGAGTTTCCTCCTGCGCTTTTATTTTCTTGGATATTTCCCCGAGGGTGGCGATATAGCAGCGGGGATTTCAAATGAAATTTCTATACCATCATCCGTCAAATTTCACCGTCCTTCAATTTGTCTAGAAAACCCACCCATCCTACCCAAGCGAGCTAGCTACTGCACATTGCTGTAGCCGACGACGACGCCTGCTCGTACTCGTATTATTGGTAGTCAATGTGGGAGTCAAACTCGCATACAAAGCACCAACATCTGGTTGCAAGGAGAATTTCGTTTACGTAAAAATGATTTCAGTTTTCAGCTTTTTTATATAAATAAATTTGAGTTGTTCGCTATTTTTCGTATCTTTCTTCTTTTTTCAAATGTGGATTGTGTTTAGAATCGAAAATTTGTATTAGTACCGCGATAGAGATACTTGTAAATGGGGTGGAAGGGATGGTGATAGATGCATGGAGTTAGGATTAAAGTTAGAAACGAACAATTTCAAACTCAAGTCAAGTGGCAGGTGAGTCGCAATCCATTAATTTTCGTTCATCACTGGTATTTTCTATGAAGGTGTTCGATTCGAATTTTGTGGAGTGAAAATATATCAGTGTAAGTTGTAGAGATTCGATATCTACGCAGGTGTTTTAGACAAAATGCATGGCAATTCAAGCGTTAACAATCAACAATCGAGGAAATTTAACACAGTCGATTTATTTCAACGACCATCCTTCTGCTTTTGGAGATATTGCTCCTGTTTCCGTGCAAAGTTATTGGAATTATTGGACAATCGAAGAACGTTGCACACGTAATAAATGAAAAATATAAAAATCAGAAATACGAACTTATATGAAGAACCAGAACATCCTCGTTCGACCTTCACAAAACTTCTGTTGACTCACAGTAAACGCATAACTCTTCATTTTCTGGAAAGGGATCACTCTCTAGGTCTAAGAATCTGGAGCGATCTTTGAATGCTGCATGTATAAGCTTTTGTTTGTGTCGGCTAAGATTGCGACCAATACTTAAGGATGGAATCGACAGTGTCGCCTGTATTCGTCCACTTGAGCTAGTGATACATTTAAAGGGCGTCTTTGTCATATTGAGAGGCTTTAGAATCTGTCAAGGTTTTCGGTTTGGAACGCAGCCAGCCTTTAACGTTTAGATTACTCCACAACAAGGCTTCCAGATAATGGGTAAATCAACGGGAACGTAACACAAAATGATGATGAAACATCCCTTAATAGAACAGAACTGCGGCATATTATACGGGGATTGCTCTTGTAAGGCACTTACTATACAACAAAAGATAGAAGTATTGCAGACTAAACTTGTTCAATTCAGTGTAACAAACGATCGTAACACAATGCTTTGAGAGTATAACATAGCCTGCAGGACGTTACCTTCGACAACGGATTCAGGCTTGTCGACTCCGCCTCTTGGTGAAATGCAGCCATGGTAAGGAGGCAGTTTCCGGATATTCACAATAACAAGGAGGCAATTTAGTCACCTCATCTGATCCTGATCTCCTCATCAACATCTACACCGATCACATTACGATCGAAGATGGGCAGCTCGTAAAAAATTCTGGAGTTCCGGGAGACCGACTTTGGATCAAATCAGAGGAGAAACCGTTAAAAGGCTGTCATCGGGAGACAAAGCTGTCAGGATTTGTGTTGGGTTTCGCCTAACCACCAATGTAAATGCTATTGTGTGACAACAAATGTCGGCTGCCACAAGTAGGGACACAGAAAAAATTTTAGGCAAAGAAGTTCAAGAGCATTTATGACCAAAAACAAAAGAGGAGAGACAAGCAACGACTTCGCATAGAAACTGCAATGGGAAGCAGAAAAGACGATAGGAATTTTTTTCAGCAGGAATAAGACACCAGCAGGATACATAAAATATAAAAGGATTTCTTCAAAAACAAACAAGAACAAGCTGAGGATATAGATGAGCCATTTGTGCAGAATGCTTAATGATGATGATGATCAATAGTTCATTCACGCTTGCTCGGGTTATCACGGAGAAAGAACCATTAAACATGACGGTGGTAGCCAACAATTTTACCTATATTTACCAACTTCAACGAAGTGAGCCAAAAAATATCTAAAAATAAGTCCTAACAAGGCTTCCAGCAATGACGTGGAGGTAAACTTGAGATGAACATGCACCACTTCATTCTTACAATAATGTCGTTCATACTAGATGAATGGATTCTGAGGGAACGAGACCCTGCAGCATGCATCAACTTCTGGTCTCCTCCTAAACGAACTTCTCTGCCGTACTATGTAAAAAAAAAAAAAAAACGCAGTGGCGCTGGCAGCCCGGTATGGGCCATGGCCTATCTTCTTGACACTCATTTATGTTGCTCATGTTGTCATTTTAGTAACATCATAGCGTGGCCTACGGTTTATCGCCGAGTCCGAACGGCACTCTTTAGAAGCTTTTTCGTAGACAATTTTACTTTCGGGAGTTTGTCATTGCCCGCCGAAAGGGTGACCCAGCCAAGAATGGAACCCAGACTCTCTGCATGATAATGCAATGAGCTGACTATCGCGCCATCGCCATCGCCGTACTATGTAATGTTTTAAAAATTCCAATCACTTATAAGAATGCATATTGGCGAAAATTTTACGAAGCTATGTTTTCGGAAATCCTCCTAAGGAATCCCTACTAAGCAGAACCCTGAAAAAACCGACCTGGTTCTTAGTTAGAGACGCTGTCTACCGGTTTTTGGTCTCTGATGGCAACTGTGTAGTAGAGTCCTTTCTGAGACGATCAAAACGGCACTCTATAACTAAATCAATAATCGTCTTAGTCCTTTGTTATTTGTAGAAAGAATTACTTCGAGTGATCTACGGCTCCATCTACATTTACGTGGAATGCAGAAGGAGCTGCATTTAGAACTTAGCGACAGGTAGAGCGAATGTTTAACATCTCTAAAGCTTTGAAGATTTTGGAAAAGGAAAACATAGCCGAGGAAGGTTCTTCCTTAGGTTCTAACATACTTAAATTGAGAAAGATTTCAATCAACTTGGTATTTGAAATTAGAAGCAGCTAACAAACAGCAATGCCGAATGGAGGGGCAAGTTTGATGAGACCTAGGTCCACCCTAGGCTGTAGGTCTACCTACATACTATTTTTAAATATAGAATTATTTGCTATCGTAGATGACAGATAAATTTTCTTTAATAGGTTATTCACATTTAAATCAACATATCACAGCCGCAAACAAATTGTGAAACTCCGTCAATAGCTAAAGTGCAGGTTAAGGCGATCAGCAGCCTATTATAGAAAGCAAGTCTTATCCTATTTGTGCTTTTTCCTTATATCTGGCAACAGATTTTTATTATATATCTGAATACAGAACCGTCGAAATTCAATGTCCCTACCTAAATATCTCAATGGATACAGTGGTGTAAGGAGACTTATGGAAAAGCAGGCTAGACTCATTCCTGGATGATTCAGGATGCTAGCTGACTAGCCCTAAGAACGAGAAGCCAGGTGGAGAAACTTGGTAAAATTGTTAAGATTGCATTTGAAAGGGTCAAGAGTCACTGTACAACGGCATAATGTGGGGAGAATATAAAGTCAACAGTGGAATTCGAAAAGGATTCATTTCTTCGGCATACCTGTTTATTGATGTAATCAGCGAAGTGTTCCAGACCAGAAAAAATACGTGACTGACATGGATCATCAAAGAAAATACCTGTACCTAACATCACTTGCACAAACGATGTTTGCTTGCCTATACACTGGATATTGGCATGATTTCAAAATACGAGTAGAGGCAAACAAAAAACAGCTGAAATCATAGTCCTCCCAGCCAAAGGCTCTTAGTGCGTCCAATAAATAATAAATAATAAATAATAATAATGGCGAATTTATCCTTAACTCATCGCGACATCTGCGAGTAACACCACACACCTTAAGCATATGAACCAGTGGCTTCACTGCCAGTAGGCCATGAAGACGAATTTTCGCGAGTAGGTATATACAGTGACCCAACTTTTTAATCACATGTTCAGAGCAAAGTTGTTGACACTGTCGCAATTGCATATTGTGAGCACAAAGTTTGGCCAAGTGTGGAGTTTGATCTGTGTTTTTTTGTTAAAAATAAAAATATTAAAATAAGAATACTACATTTTAATTGTTTTAAATTTGATGGTAGACGAAAGAACTTGGTATCTCCAAAATTAAGGAAGTAGAAAGGCTTATTATATCCAGAATACGCAAAAATTTGAAGTCTGACGCTTAAAAAAATAAGTCTGGAAGGAAACCAATTTTAAACCTAAATATTCAAAGGCGTATTGTGTGGCAGATTAAATAGGGATTGTATGAAAATGCGGTTGAGCTTAATAAGGCATTATACCAAAAAGATGGGATTAATGTAACAACTGAGGCTGTACGAAAAATTTTGGACAGAAACGGTTTTCAAGTACGCGCTAAATTTAAAAGCCCCTATCGATTGACCGCCATAAGAAATTAAGGCTATTTTTCGCCCAAAAATATAAGGATTATTGTGTTAATGATGCGGCAATGGTAATTTGGTCGGATGAAACGAAAATAAACCGTCTTGGGACCGATGGTCGCCAATGGAGCTGGAAAAAGCTAGGTGAGACAATCAGCTATCGCCATACCAAACCAACATTAAAATTTTTGGGAGGAAATCTTTTGATTTGTGGATGCATGTGCATTGAAGGGGTTGGTGAATGCATTACAGTGGTGGGTCGCATGAATGCCATTCAATACATCACCATCCTGGAGCATGGACTCCTTAGTCCTCTGGGAAAGTGGCATAAAGATGTGTCGGAAATTATCTTCCATCAAGGTAATAATCCGAAACACACAGCCTAAATTACAAACGCTGCAAAATCAGCAATTTCAGATACTTTATTGGCCACGAAAAGACCTTAATCCGACCGGCCATCTTTGGGTTGAGGTTAAACGTGCTATTTCGGATTTGCCTGGAGATTGTTCGAATTTGCATGAATTTTGGTACCGCACTCAAACTGCTTGGCAAAATATCACCGCAAATCAATGCAAAAAGTTAATAGAATCCATGCCAAGAAGAATAAAAATGGTCCTCAAACGGTCCAAAAGGAGGCCATACAAAGTACTAAGTAAGAACAGTTTCGCAAAGTCAACAAATTGATCAAATGCCCTATGTTTACTTTTGTTGTATGACTATAATGTTATGTTAAAACATCAATTTGGTTCTCATTATTTTCTATGCTAAATTATCATATTATTTTATTTTTTCCTTAAAAATTTCGTTGAATTATAAACACAAATAAAAAAGTTATGAACAAAAGTCTTTTATTCTGCTAATCGTATGATCAAAAATTTGAGTCACTGTATATCGGTTTCACACAAGAAGGCAAATGCAAAACGTGAGATTTTCTGGCAGAAGAAAAGGTAATAGCACTACTTTTTTCATTAGGAGAAGATAGGACAAGGAATGGTAGAGAATTTTTGCAGGAGATAAACCGAATTTGCTGGAGATACATAAAAGAGACCTGCCGAAATAATTAAGGAAATTTAACAGAGTACTGATGGTTGATCTTAAAATTCAAAAGAACACTTTAAGAGAGTGTTTAATAGTAAAAATGGTGACTTTTCCCCATTGTGTTCATATTAAGACAATGACAGCCAACAATTCGGTATACCTCAGAGTCTCAGCATCATTTGACGATGAAAACAGTTCAAATATCAAAACTGGAAATTGGTAGTTCGGCGTTGTTTAACATTGAAAAAGAAGAGCTTTAAATTGGTTTAGCAGCAAATGGGACAACATTATGTAAATACAACCTGCCTTAAAGAAAAGCCAATCTATTGCATAACATGTCTATAAGCGACATGAATTCACCTCCATAAATATGACAATGTAGTATCAACAGATAATTACCTGTATTAGCTCTTCCATTCACCATAAGCTCAATGTCCATAAATATTCATAGTTACTATGGATCCCTCCTCCAATGTCACAACAAGATTTCATCTCTGAATGTCGTATCATCAACATCACCATTAACATCAATTCGAGCAAGAATTAGAACGCGCGCGTGGTTACAACGCTTTGAAAACAATTAGGTTAGAAGCTCACGCTTGGTTAGCGACTTGAAATTGTAAACACACATCCGAGTACGTACTCGCATACAGGGTGAAATGAAAAAAAAAAATTGTTTTAATTAATTTTTCCCTCGGGAGGCCACCACCAGCCCCAACAGCAAAAATTGCACACCAAAGCATTTACAAATAAAAAAATTCTGCCAATCCTGTTCTATTCCACCAGCAGCGGTAAGGATTTGGGGTTATGAGAGAAAGGATTCCATGGTTAAATGAAAAAAAATAAAATAAAAAAAAAACACTCCGATACACAAACACACGCGCCAACAAATTAAGCCCGCTAGTGTATGTATGCACTCAAGAGGTGCAAGTCAAATACAAATTGAAATTTAGTTGCAAAATTTTAGAAAACTATTTCAAATGGGGCTGGCATGGCAAACCGACCCCAATGCGGTGGTGGATTGAGAACTTAGATAAATATGCACACTAGAGCTCGGGTGCTTAGCGCTTAGTGCTTGGCGCTTGGCATTTTGACGGTCGACGGAAAAGTGAGGTGATTTCATAGGATAGGGGAACGATGCACAGCCCACAACTACACATATTTGTGTTTGCCTTTTGGTTATTTTAATTTAACGTATTTATTTTGAGAGCTAAAGAGGGCGAAAGTGAGTGCCTACGTGAACATGAGTGGCAGGTATATAATTGCTGGAGGATGAGAATGAGGATAGGTGAGATGCGCGCAGGTGTTAAGGGGCCATACAACAATTTGTTTTCCATCACACGTCAGCGCATTTTTGTTCATTCCCTCGCTGGAAAGTGAGAATTGTATTTTTTTTTGTTTTTGATAACCTCGTTAGGGAGTTGCTTTTCAAAATAAACTCGACGCATTTTTGGAAATGAGAAGTTTTAGAAAAAAAAAAAAACAAATTTCTATATTAATATGCAGAGAGTGGTTTTGCATTTATTTTAAAAACAAAATTGCGAAATAGTTGTGGATGCACTTTTCTTTACGACCGTACATTGTCAGCATACAATATTTTCATCGGGGTAACCTGGTTATCTACCAACTGAAGCTTCACATGTACTTAGTTCGTGGCTTAATCAAAATATACATGACATTTAAAATATTCAAATGGAAGTACTATACGAGGGATAGCAGCTTGCCAACTACAAAGTCGATCTTTGGCTCACAGGTCCAGTGGGATACACAACTTTGGACACCATTTGTGAACTTGCCAGACCATATGGAGTAGGCGAATCACCCGTTTTGTGGATAAGAGTAATGAAAAAGACCCTGATTTCAGGTCCTGACTGGGGCCAATATGTGAAGGTGGGGTACAAAGGTATTGCTTCAGAAACGGCACATTTCGGTTGGCTCATTGCCTCAGTTGTAACGGCAATCAAGGCTTCTTCCATCACTGACGTTGTCTAATTAAAAGCGGGGGTAGAGCAAAACTGGACTTATTTATAACATCATCAGACCATTTCGCCGCTGATGGTTGCTATGATTTCTCCAGTTAAAAGCTGCCGGTCATAGGTCTCGTTGAGTGGCAAGACCACCGGTAGTCCATATCAGGACTTAAAACACGGTACCGGGGCAGTCAGGAGCCCCCGGATTTCGGTCCGGGGGGTTACTTTTTGAGGTGGGCCCCCTTGTGGGAACGTCACGGTGGCTGTGGTTTTAACCTAAAACTCACAGAGGGTGCATCTGCTGGTCACGCCCGATGTAGAGATACTGTGTCCTCAACACAGTTCCGAATTGGTATCAAAGGAATTGACGGAGATCGATGGCAAGGCGTAACCTTGCTCCCATGGGTGTAGATGCATCCCGTGAACTTTAGTCTACACGACAGGCGTTCACGTAAAACAGGAAGTCGTCTGGTCCGGGCCATCTTATGCTTAAAGGCATTACTACATTACATCAGTTTGATGTAATTGAGTATCATTGTGGACAACAGGCTTCTTTCGGCTAAACATGTCATGTGGAGCAGTCGGCTTTCTGGGATTGTTAAGAAGCTGTCAGAGAGAAGTAAATCTTCTTCTTCTTAAATGGCTCTGCAGTCCGGTGTTAACCTGGGCCTCAACAAATAAGCCTCTCTAACTGACATGGTCTTTCGACAGCTCCTTCCATCGGTGATGTGCTCTAAGTTGGTTGAGGTCTCCTTCTACTTGTTCGCTCCACCCTACATTCGGCCGTCCCTTGCTACGTAGCCCCCGGAGCTCGGATTTGAAGATTTCTCGGGCCGGATCTGTGGTGTCCATTCGCTCAACGTGGCCCAGTCATTTTAGGCAATGAATCTAAGCCGATATCGGTGTACACCCCATGCAGTTCGTGGTAAAATCTCCTCCTCCATTTCCCGCCAATGCAAACTGGACCAAAAATAACACGTAGTATTTTCCTCTCGAAATGGCCAAGGACTTCTTTATCATTTTCAATAGCGTCCATGTCTCTGCGCCATAGAGCAAGACGGGGATGACCAATGTCTGGTATAAAGCCAGTTTGGTCCTGCGAGAAAGGGCTCTGCAATTAATTACCTCCTGAGCCCGAAAAAAAGCGATTGGCAAGATTTACTCTACGCCTTATCTCCGTCCTGGAAACGTTGCTACTTGTAACTGCGGAGCCAAGGTAAACGAAGTCTTTATCTACCTGGAAGCTATAGCTACCAATTGTGACAGTCTGACCAAGTTATCGATGTTGGAAGTCCTTTTCTGATGACTGCATATACTTGGTTTTTGCCTCATTTACCGTGAGAAAAATTTTAGCCGCTTCAGCTTCGATAGTTCCGAATGCCTCATTGACGCCTCGCTGTCTTTGTCCAATAACGTCGATGTCATCTGCGTACGAAAGCAATTGGGAAGATTTGTGGAGAACCATTCCCCTTCTATTGGCCAGTGAATTTGAAAGGCATTAAAAAGGTCACATGATAGCGCGTTGCCTTGTCTTAATGCATTTTTGACACTGAAGGTCTCGGTTAATTTATTACCGACCTTAAGGGAGAAGCGAGTATTCTCCATTGTCATCTTGCACAACCTGACGAGTTTGGCAGGAATACTAAAACTAAACATGGCATTATACAGCTGTAATATGCGGCTTTAAAGCCGACAAACAGGTGGTGGGTGTCGATCTGGAATTGCAGGGTCTTTCCAAGATCTGCCGTAGTGTGATTATTTAATCAATGTTAGACTTCCCTGCTCTGAAACCACCCTAAAATGGACCTACCAGACTGCTCCTGATCGGTTTCAGGCGATTACACAAAATGACAGAGAAGATTTTTTAGGCGATGTTCAGTAGACAGATGTATTGGGTAAACGATGCTGAGATTCCATTTATTGGGCATGCTTTCTTCTCACGATATCCTGCAGATGAGCTGGTGCATGTCTTCTCCAGCTGCTTTAAGTAGCTCAGCTGGAAAGCCCGTTTGGGCCAGACTTCAGTATCGATATCGTTTTCTTAACTTCGTTTAGGTTTGGTGGACGGGATTCTTTGCCATCATCGTCCAGTGTTGATGTTTCATTCTGCCTGGCAGCGAAATTATGGTCGTCGTTGCCGTAATACAGTCTGCAGAAGAGGTTTTTCTATATTTTCACCACCGACTGAGATTGTACTACTAGGTTTGTATATTTTTCGATACAGGCTTCCATTCTGGATTTATGGTCTGGGATGGTCCTTTTTTTATAGAAATTTCGAGCACCATTCCTGTCGTACCATCTCTCCATTTCTTCGACCGCGAGCTTCTCGTGCTGTTTTTTCTTTCTTCTTAGAAGTATATCTTGTCTCATGAGCAGCTCGCGTCCCGCGATGCGGAGCAGCTTTGTATGCCTCTTGTTGGGCTGCATGCGTCTCCCTACAAACCTAAAAACCAACTATGGCAGATGCTGCTTCACTGATTACTTGCTGACAGCATTACCATTGGCGTTCAATGGATTATGTAGGGGGTCCCGGATTTTGAAATAGTTTGAGGGAAACGTGGTCGGCAAAGATTCCAGCGGTTTCTTGCGATTGCAGCTTTTCAAAATAGATGGTCTGACTCAGGAAGTGACTCAATAATATCCTATGCGTCTATGGTCTGGTAGAACAGGCTTTCACAAGAAAATGGATAATCGACTGCACGCATGGTTCTACGAGTACTTTTAATACACTTATACTTTAAAAAGTACTGCATTTTACAGGCCATTATATGATGGATATCTTTAGGCCTCAATGCATTTACGGCAGAACTCCTATTGCTACGAAAATCCGAATTAGACTTTCCGTGTACAGTGGTCAGAATCTGATTCAGGAGAGCAATGCAGTCAGAAGTGGGCTGAGACGTCAATGTCTATTTTAGGAAGACAACGAGATATTTCGCTTTCCTTTGAAACGAATCTATGAAAGGAGAGATGTATCTGAATCGGTGGCGACAACACAGCAAGACAGAACACAGTCGGAAAACTGAATATACTGATTCTTGTATTTAAGATTTATGCGACTTTCCTGCTGTTCCAATATTTCAAACCCATATACACTTGAAAGTGTCTATAAAGACGAACTATACGAAGCTTGGTATCCTTAGCAAGCTCCTTCGATTATGCAGGATGACGATGGAGAATGCTGCTCCGCCAAGCTCTATAATTGTAAAACTGAGACTTTTCGCTTTAGGCCAAGAAGGAAATATGTCGAGAAATTAAAAAGACATGTTACGAGACACTAGACATTCATCCCATTCTTGCTTTAATCCTCAGAAGCTTCAGCACTGATAAAAGCAGCGCTCGGGCAATTCGAGAGAAAAGATCTTCAGTATATTTTCGGTGCAGTGCAATATATAGATAAAACAGCAAAGCCCGTCTCGTCAGAAAAGCCTGATAACACTGCTTAAATGGCTAGGTCACCTAGATCGTATTGAATCCAGCCTTCAAATATGAAAAGTTTTCGACACCAACACAGGCGGACTTTGCGGTAGAGGACGACCTTATCTTAGGTGACGAACACAAGTGGAAGGGGACCTCAGTGAACTTCGTGTGGGCTAGCTAGAGTGGCAATTTACCTTATGCCTATTTTATATTTTTTTTTGTTTTTATAATTACGCGCGCACAAGGGATTATGTACCCTTAAAATGTTTGCTCATAGCGCGGGCGAAGCAAATTTAGGGGGGGAGAAAAAAGAGGTACTGAAGTACGTTGGTTTTAAATGTTTGAAGGTTGTAATGGCTAGGAAATAAAGAGCTCGGCAGTCTGTATATCAGACTTGAAACCATCCAAGACAACTTGAATTGAACGTTACGAAAGATAATTTCTAATCCATTGAAGAAGAGAGTCATCGATCCCAAATGCACGCATTTTCGACAAGAGCCTGATGCCAAACTCTGTCAAATGCCTTAGAAATATCAAGTGCAACTATCTTGCTTTCGTCAGATTGATGTAAACTTTGATTCAACTTTTCGGTGAGACATGCCATCAAATCACTAGTGGACCTGTTGCTACGAAAACCGTACTGCCGGTCATTAAGAAGTTTTTGTGTTTCGAGATATTTCATGAGCTGATGATTTATCAGCGTTTCCATGACCTTGGAAAGAAGGGAAAGAATGGGTCTGTAAGAAGAGAGAGAAGAAGATTCGCCTTTTTTAGGGACGGGCTGGACAAATGCTGTTTTCCATCTGCGCGGAAAGAGTCCTGAAGTGTAGGATTGATGGAAAAGCTTACGCAGTGGTTTTGCCAGCGTGGAAGAACACCTCTTCAGAAAAAGGGGAGATATACCATCTGGACCAGCAGATTAAGTACTCTTGCTACTACACGAGTGCAAATGGATTCGTCCCATTGAAGATTCGACGCACACAAGTGTAGGCGGAGACAAAGCACAATCTGGAAGCGTTAAGTTGGGTGCGAAATATGCAGCAAGCAGATTGGCTTTGTTCAAAGAGCTGAGAGCTGGAATGTCATTGTGAATGAGCGTTGGGATGGAGGATGAGGCAGAATTTCTAATGTTTTTGACAAACGACCAAAAATTGTTACTACCGTTGGGACATTGTAGTATTTTTTGCCTCAGTTTTTGGTCGTTTAATAATTTGACAAAATTAAGAAAGCGTTGCAGTCGTTTCTGGCTCGTTTGAATTTTCTCCGGTTTTCCGCTGTGGGGTTGGTCTTATAGGACCAAAAAAACATTTCTCTCAACCTGACAGCCTCCTTACAGCTCGAGTCGTACCACGACTTTTCCTTTGGTCTGATACTCCTAGTCCGGTGAGGGATAAAGGATCTCATTCCATAGAGGAAAGTGTCTGTGATCATTTAAGCAGCGGCATCCACGTCGTTATCGAGGAAACATAACGACCAGTTAAAATTCCTAAAGAAAGTGTTAAGTTCTCTCCAATTGGCTTTCTCGTATTGACATACTGTTCTTTTAGGAATTTTTTCTCTAACTGTGTGGTCAATATACGAGAATTTAGCTGATATGACACAATGGTCCGACGAGCCTAGAGGTTAGAGCACATCAACAGTGTACTTATCAGGGTGAAAGGTTAGAAATATGTCCAGGGTGTTGGCGGTATGACTATCAACGTCTGGGATTCTCGTGGGCTCATTTACAAGCTGGGCCAAGTTGTTTTCCGCAGTGAAGATCTCAACACACCGTCTTTCGGGTGTTGTCTGTCCAGAATGTCGAAGCCACCCAGAATTGTGTATATTGAAATCGCACGTAATAACGATTTCAGTATGAGGATACAGGGATACAATTCTTTGTATGGAGCCTATGTTCGTCCCGGACTGTGAACTAGTACTCCCGAGGAGCTCTTTAAACAAAACCATTGAAACGATTTCGAAAATTTTCGATCTGAAAAGCTATTTATAAAAGTCTGATGTGGGCGGAATAAAACACACTAGCAATCAGCAGATACTCATTATGAGTTTATTGTAAGATAACAGCAGTATCTTGAACAAACATTTGAAAGAGTTAAGTAGAACAAACAGAGCTTATATTGAGGCAAATCCAGCAACTTAATTTTATAAGAAAACCAACGACACACTACATGATGCGATAAACTATAAAAAGTTTATGTTACTTCATCTGAGTTCGTAGGAGCAAGAATGTATGGGGTCGAAACGAACTGCTACAGTCGACAGCTGGTTCAATCCATCACAATTCCTAGTAAATTCGAGTCAAATCATTTTAGATCAAAAGTATGAAAGGGCGATACACTATTATGCCCAAGGTTTCTGCAAAATATAATACAGTTTAGAGAAACTGCTCTCAGCTCTACGAGTATATCCCACATTAACAACCAATTGATCATCTCAGAACATATGAGAAATATTGTATAAAACAGAAAATAATTGAAGAAAGCTGAATCATGTCACCAAGGTGGTTCAAGGGCACCTAAATAATCGAACCCTTAGCCTAAGAAGAAGACTAGTTTGTACATTATCGACTTCCGTTCGATTAAAACAGATATTTCTTGATTTTCTTGGACACATCATTATTAGAAGTTACTTGTTTTCTTTCCTCAAAGTCGAGTGTATAAAGTTTCTTTCTTAAGGCAAATTAAATTTCCCGAAATAGAAATAATAAAAACCATTAAACGTGTCGTTTCGTCCACGTGTCATACACATTTTGAATGAAACCCAAGTCCATGGATTTATTGCTAATGTCAGAAGTGTCACTTTCCTATTTGATAAGAAAAAAAAAATTGGAGATTAACGCAGCCCTAGACCAAGTCAATTCCAAGGGTTCCCTGTCAAATCGCCAATAAAATTCAATTTTACATTCTAAGCCCCTACTAAGACTGACCATTTGATAATAAGAAAAACAAATACGAAATAAAATACCTTCCACCCAAAGTCAATTTCCAAAGCATTAGCTTAACTTTCACATCATTCCACAAGTCCTAAATCATTTTGACTCTCTCTGTGTGATGAAGGACAATGGTCAATTCATCACTCACTAACACAAAACACAATCCCTCAACATGGCACCGTTTTGGGAGTTGGACCCAAAACAAAATAAATGAACCGAAAGCATTAATATGAAAAGGGAAATCCTATTTCCTATTTCCTTTTTCCTCTCCTGTTTCCCCATCCTAACCTTGGTTCCAAGTTTCGATCTAAAGGTCTCAAGTCACCCTTGACACACCTCAGTCTTAAAGAGAAAAAAACCAAACCGAAAGCACCCTATGCAAATGAGCTAATAGTAAATTTAGATTTTGGATAGCCGGACAGACGGAACAAGGTAAAGGACATTTACATGTTATTGTTTCCCTAAAGTTCATTGTCAAATAAAACGTCAAAACGTGTGACTGGAAAACAGATTGACAAAACCACCCACCCACTCTCCCATCCCATCTCCAAGGTGTGACTAGGGTTAATTTCTTCAAAGGAATAAACAAAATCGAAAAACAAAAAAAAAGTTACTCATACGCCCCCTCAAACTTTCCGATATATGGGAGAGGCACTCTGAAGGTTCCCCACCTAACCACATATCATAGTTTGCAATTCAAATAAATTTAATTTGAGGGTTAGTTGGGGTTAGTTTGAGTTGTATGTGTCAATTCGTTGTAGGGATGTGTAATTTCAAGTTCTGACGACACGTGTTGAACTTGTAAATCATATCGAAAGTGAGGAAATTTAGGTTATTCCACAAAGTTGTTAAAGTGTGTTATTGTGTCGAATATGGAAGGGTTGTCATACTTGTGAAGACTTCAAACTTATGCTCTTTTAGGGTTTAATTTGTGCAATAGGGAAAAGAGTTCTTGTAGCGAAATTCAGTATTCTGTCTTCATATCTCAAATCCAGGTGACAGAACATAATGTCACCAAAGTGTAAATATCACCATTACTAGTGAGGAATGCAAGAATGTATCATTATCTGTTGTTGCAATAAATATAATTGTAGTTAGTTTGTTTTGAAAACTAATGGCATAGGACTGCAGCAAAGTAATGAAATCTCACCTGCTGTCCCCTTCTCAGACAAGAAGAAGTGTTAAAAATTATACTGGACCTCACACCAAAGCACATTGCACACATTGTTCTACAGCTACTACCAGGCAAGTCCAATGGTGGTCAAGAGCTTTATAAGGACACAAGCTTCGATATATTAGCTTGCCTCTACCCATCAACTTCTACCCTCCCTTTTACGTGCTAAAGCGTGGGAGCGTAGTACCTCTGACTAAAGGCAGGGTACCCACACCTTGAGGGATGTCATTGTCGGTTGAAGACAAGAGAACAAACGGAATGTTTTAGCACTAGGGTACTTTTCGCTCATCAGCACTGCGGCAGAGAAGTCCTTCCGATAGGTTGAGCTACTTGGATCACACGCAAATTTTGAGCTTCAATAGTGAAGTTAGAACGCAAAAGCAGAGATGGTGACGCAAGAAACCTAAATAGGCCAACGGGGAGTTTCATGACTCCAAGTAGGCTTTGACAACGAACAGCTTAGCCGGTCGATCTTTCCATATATTTTATAAAGGACCTGGCCCTAATGCAGAGATGGTGGTGCAAGAAACCTGACTAGGGCTACTGCGGTCTCTTGACTTCAAGGAGGTTTCTGGCAACGGACTGTTAAGCCAGTCGATTTGTCCACAGACAATTAGGCGGCTGGCCCTGAAGGTTGGGGGTAGCGCGTGGAAGTAACTTCCTCAACATCTAATAAGCAAAACAGTTGACTGTTAACCAATAGTCCAAGATACAGGTGGGTATTATGATCTAGTAGGGCAAAAGCGGATGAAAAACAAAAAGGTACAAAGATGGAAGCATTTACTTTTCGACGGAGATATACGCAAGAAGTCTTTTACTATCCATATGTAAGCGAACGCCTCATAGTCCGCATAAAGTGAATCAACATAAGCCTTTTTTGCATTCATGCCTCTGCACAGGATGATACGAATGATAGCAGTAAAATCGAATTCCATGACTCCATAAGGGTGCATGACTGGCTAAGGAAGCCAATAAATGGATAAACGGAAAACACATATTGCACAATACCATGTCCGACAATTGATTCAGGTTTTTCGAAAAGAAACAGACTTTAGTAGGCAGTAGGGGATTCCTTAATCAAACCAGTCATAAATAACTTAGCTTACTACCGATTAATCAACCGTCAACCTAATTGATCAAATTGCCATCGACGCCAGACACTCTTACAGCATCTATGATTCAACCTTTCCTTTTTACAGCCAGGGTACGAATGGGGATATCACAGGCACATTGGAGACAAGTAAGACCACCAAAGTAAGAATTTGAAAAGATATACTTACAAACGATCGATTTAACCCTCCGATCAGCGACAGCTTCGATGGCGTTATATCAGCAACAAGGTCCATAGGACGCTGTGACATGATGGCCGATTTGAACGCGGTACAAACGGGAGAACAGTACCTGGTGCTGGTGTTGCTACCTAATTTTTTTTTTTACATGGCTTTCAGTTAAACTTACCACAACATCAAATGTGCTTCCATAGCATTTCGAATTTTAGGATACACCTTTATTCGTAAATTGGCAGCTCGTTCTTCAATGTTTGAAATTGCCAATTGTACCGTCAACAGTACATTTCGGATCACACAACCACCATACTTTTGTTCCGTATTTGACTGGCTTAGATGGAATGTATTGTGTGGAACGTGCCCGTCCTCGATGAGGAAAAAGTTGTTCATCCACGGTCATCGAATCGTGCGGATTGTAAGCTGCTGCCAAATTAGCTTGCAACATAACCCACAAATCATCAATAGCAGCAGTTTTGTTAATGAGTGATCTCACCGGCCTTGTTATCGCATTATCAAAGCGAATCATTTTTGTGATAGATATGAAACGATTATATGATAGAGGCTTGATATATTGGAGCATGTGTTGAGGCCCATAGTTCCTTAGCAGGCTCGCTGTTTGATTTATACATTCCGGCATACAAAATGATAGCCAAAAGAGCATTTAATGCTTTAAGGGCCAACACTATTTTGTTTCTGCTTAGTTAGATTTGCTTAATTCCATATAGCTGTTATCTGCTTGGCTTTGCGATTTGTTTCTCGAATGATGATGTGAGCCATATCTTCGGTGATAAGAGATCGAAAGATGGTAAATGCAGCATCATGAACCTGACTTGTTTCTAGTGTAATCGACAATTTTGTGCCATTTTTGGAAATCGGTCTCAGCCTGATGACGGGCAGCAGTGACAGTAGCAGCTTCTTCACGAAACTTTTCTATCTCATCATCGTGGTCTTCACCCCCTTCGGGTAGGGGTTAGAATATACCCGAGGTATGCATGCCTGTCGTAAGAGGACTAAAATCGCATTCTTTCTCGCAAGTTAAGCGTCGAAAAAATCCAATGGTTCACATACGAGAACAAGTGCGAAAGACCTATTCGTGTCGTCGCCAGAGGACTGCATCCGTCTTGCCCAAAAGAAGATATCGTAAGTGATTTAAAAAACAAGGGTTTTAAAATCATCGATGTCGTCAACATCGAAAAGCGAGAGAAACAAAAAATTGAAGGAAAGGATATGACAGTTAAACGTAGCCTTCCCCTCTTTATGCTAACCTTTGAGAACACTGAACATACCCAAAAAATATACGATATTAAGTCAATCCTCAACATTATTGTTAAAATTGAGCCTCGACGCAAAAACTCGAAACTGATCCCGCAGTGTAAGCGATGCCAGGAATTTAACCATACGCAAGCTTACTGCCAAAAAGAGCCTCGGTGCGTAAAATGCGCAGGTAAACACCTGTCCAAAGAATGCAACGTAAGCAAACAAACCCCTCCGACTTGTGTCAACTGCAGGGGTAAACACGTAGCAAATTTCCGTGGCTGTGAAGTAGCAAAGGAGTTGCAAAACAGACGTGACAAGTTGTTTAAGCCACAAAAAGAGAATCCCAAAACTAAAGAAAAAACATCGGGATCTGCTCAAAATATCGTTAAAAACGCCAAGGCGAAAGTGATTGGTTCCAGTGTTGAAAAGAAAGCATCGGAAAAACCTACATACGCTGAAGCTACCAAGCTAAAGGCAAAAGATTCCGGAGATCCTGCGTCCCAAGTATTTTCCGTTATTCTCGCGCAGCTTGAGCAGCAAAACAAAATCAATGAACTTATTTTAGATAAGCTAAAGAAGTTTGAAAATAGGCTCAATAAAAAACGTCCTTCGCCTAAAAAATGAAAAGGGAAAAATTAAACGTACTCACCTGGAATGCAAACGGAATCTTAGAAAAACTTTATGAACTTGAGTTATTCCTAAGGAAAAACGACATTGACGTTTGTTTGGTTTCCGAAACCCACTTGAAAAATGGGTCATCTGCAAAAATTAGAGGTTTTAAAGACTACTACGCGTATCACCCTTCGGGAAACGCGAGAGGCGGATCCTCTGTATACATTAAAGAGTCTCTTGAGCACAACGAAGATATAAAAGTAGAGCTCGAGTCTGTACAACTAATTGCGGTGCGCGTAAAATTGGTACGGAACTCCTTTACTATTTCAGCCATCTACTGTCCTCCACGATTTACGCCTTCAAAACATATATTTAAAAATATATTCAATTCTCTTGGATCGGCTTTTATGATTGGCGGTGATTTCAATGCCAAACACACTTTTTGGGGATCAAGATGTGTCTCCCAAAAGGGTAAAATACTCTATAA
The DNA here is from genome assembly GCA_928272305.1 of Volucella inflata. NCBI lineage: Eukaryota > Metazoa > Arthropoda > Insecta > Diptera > Syrphidae > Volucella > Volucella inflata. Next base: position 16,078,687 of record OV743718.1, on the reverse strand, counting down.
AGCATGTATGGAACACAATTGTGACTTCTATTCAACGGACAAGCCGACTTATTGGCCAACAGACACAACGAAAATACCCGATCTTGTCGATTTCTTCGTTGTTAAAGGAATTCGTAACTCGGATATAAACGTTGATGAAAGCTTCGATCTTTCCTCCGATCATTCTCCAGTCATACTGACAATGAACGACACGTTTATTAAAAAACAAGGACCATTAAGACTAACTGGACGAAATACTAATTGGGAAGGATTCAGAAATGAGATTAATAATAACCTAGAACTAGACGTTTCACTTAAAGCAGCACTTGAACTCGAAATCGAAGTGGATTCTTTCGTTGAAATAGTCCAATGTGCTGCGTGGAACAATACACCTTGTCAACGAAAAAACACGGCTAAACGTAACTTAAACTACCCGCCTGAAGTAAAAGATATGATAAGAGAAAAAAGAAAAGCTCGCAAAAGATGGCAAACAACTCGAGCGCCGCAGGATAAAACACGCTTAAACAGGCTCTGTAATCTGCTCAAGGAGACTCTTAAAAGTTACAGAAATTCCGAAGTAAATACATATGTTCAAAACCTGACGGCAGGAAAAGAAACAAATTACTCGCTTTGGAAAGCTTTAAAATGCTTAAAAAGGCCCAAAATCCCCGCGCCACCAATCAAGGTCGGCAATAACGAATGGGCTAAGGGGGATAAGGAAAAAGCGGAGGTTTTTGCCGACTATCTTGAAGAAATTTTCAAGCCCTCCGACGGCCCGACACTGGCACCCGGCACCAATTCTTTAGAAATAGCATATAGTAATTTTGTAATGACAAATGCAACTCTTGCTGAAATCAAAACTGTAATAAGGAAATTAAAACCAAAGAAGGCTCCGGGGTATGACCTTATTACCGGAGAAGTTCTGAAAATGCTACCCCAAAAAGCACTTATAAAGCTCTTACACATTATTAACGCGGCTCTGAGGCTTGAATACGTGCCAAGCCAGTGGAAAGTTGCAGAAGTCATTATGGTACTAAAACCAGGAAAACCTCCAAACGATAAAAAATCATACAGACCCATTTCTCTTCTACCGATCCTGTCGAAAATCTTTGAGAGGATTTTGCTTAAACGTCTTCTCCCAATTATCGAAAACCAAAATCTTATTCCCAGCCATCAATTTAGATTTCGGACTAAGCATTCAACAATTGATCAGGTGCATAGAATTACTGATGTAATTGAAAGATTCCTGGAAGAAAAAAAGATTTGTTCGAGCGTATTTCTTGACGTCTCACAAGCTTTTGACAAAGTATGGCATGAAGGTTTGAAGTTCAAACTGCGACGAATTTTGCCATTAAAGCTTTATAATATATTGACAAGCTATTTTGAAAATAGAATTTTTCGCGTTCGATACGGAAATGATGTTTCGAAATTTAAAGATATCCTAGCCGGAGTACCGCAGGGAAGTGTACTGGGCCCACTTTTGTACCTTTTATATACAAGAGATATACCACACGTCGAGGATACTGTTATCGCTACTTTTGCTGACGACACCGCTATCTTAGCGGTTGGAGAATCAATAGAAGACTCAACGGCGAAACTCCAGACTGCTTTAAATAAAGTCTACGAGTGGACAAAGATCTGGCGAATTACCCTTAATGAGACAAAATCTGTACATGTTGACTTCACCTACAGAAAGATAAATCACTTGCCCATTTCTATAAACTCGGTGTGTATCCCCTTTGCAAACGAGGCTAAGTATTTGGGAATGACACTTGACGCGAAGCTTAAATGGAAAACGCATGTTAGAAAGAAACGAAAAGAACTAGAGGCCAAATACAGAGAAATGTACTGGCTACTTGGTAAACATTCCAAGCTAAGCTTAGAAAACAAGCTGCTTCTTTATAAGCAAGTGCTAAAGCCGGTGTGGACCTATGGTATACAACTCTGGGGTTGTACTAAGAAATCAAATGTATATATAATACAAACTTTTGAAAATAAAGTGCTACGACAATCTGTGCGTGCCCCATGGTTTATAAGAAATAATGACCTGCATCGAGACCTCGGAGTTCCTTTCGTGGAAGATGAAGTCAGGAACTGCGCACGAAAACATAAAGTCCGGTTAAGCGGCCATATCAACAATACAGTCCTAGAAGTCTTGGACGAACGAAACATACTACGCCGTCTTCAACGAACTAAACCGTTGGACCTTGCGCGATAAATTGAAACCGCATTAAGAAAGCGGAATATGTAGGGTCTTCCATTGGAAAGTGTCCTACCAATCGTGACTAACTTATGAAATAAAAACTGCTTGATAAGTTCTACTTAGTTGCGGTATTAAAATCAACAATGAAGGGAGGTGTTTTTAGTGAGTAAGAATCTCACACTACTATGAGCACGCGCTTCTGATCCTCATAGTGTCTGATGGAAGATTTTCACCTGCCCTCGCCGAAAAAAAAAAAAAAAAAAAAAAAAAAAAAAAAAAATCATCGTGGTCTTCATCGAACTCATCATCATCCATTTCCACATTCACTTGGCTTTCGACATCGGACACATCAATAGCACCTTCTGGATAATTTTTCATATGGCACCTAAAACAGGTAAAGGAATATTCGAGATGCATGTCCAGTCCAAAACAAATCCCGTAAGCCCACCCTTCTTATTAGACAAAATGCAAAAAATTAAAACAATAAATAATTTTCGTAGAATAACCAGCAATGAATACACTAATGCAACCTTTTTCCTCCTAATCATTTTATTGGTCATACGACATAGTTAAGGATGGCCCAATTCCTATGTCTTTGTTAACGCTTTTCCCTTATTTTCCATAATCTTTCTCTATAATACACGTAGGTCCCCAGGGACCTTGTCCCTTAGCTAGCTTATTGGACTATCACACAGAGAGCCTGGGTTCTATTCCTGGCTGGGTCACAAATCGCCAATCGGCGGGCAATGGCAAGCTCCCGAAAGTAAAACTGCCTACGAAAAAGCTTCTAAAGAGTGCCGTTCGGACGCAGCAATAAACCATAGGCCCCGCTCAGATGTGACGAAAATGAGAACATGGGCCACACAAATGAGTGTCAAGAAGCTAGGCCATGGCCTATACCGGGCTGTCAGCGCCACAGTGTTTTCGTTTTCTTGTAGTGCACGCATCGTTTCGGTATAAGTTTTAATCGCTTTAGCATTGTTTTTTTTTTTTTAAAGAATATAGTAAGCATCAAGCTTCTAGCACTTGTAGCCTCTGACTTATTGAGGAGAAACACTGGAGTGTATTGAAAGGTATAATAAGTATAATTAATATAATTAATCAATGATAATTATATCCGAGCTAGTGAAGAACGTTAATATGGCAACTTAGCAGCACCCTCTACTGCGTACTAAGTCTTGTGATGGTCCGTTGAATCGTAGCATGCCTACGCAAATCGAAACTTTTGTTGTGTATCATTTGCCAAACAATGTATCAATACTAGTGCCTTACTTGACTTGAGGCGGCAAAGATTTAATGGAACGCGAGTAGTTAATGCATGAAAAATAGTTAACGCATGGCCCGGGAAATTCAAAAGGTTAAAAGCTCCACACTATTGGCTTACTTCTTATATATGGCCCTATAGTTGCAGGTAAATTGAAGTCTCTACGCACTCTACAATGACTGAATTTAGTTTCGTACACAAGAAGTCCTGTTGTTGCGTTGTCCCTCAGAAATAAATGAAGAAACTATGAAAGACCAACGCGTTCTTAGCCGATAAATTCGTATTCTTTTGAGCAAGTTAAGGCTAATGAATCGCGTATGGCCCACTATTGCATTTTTTTCTATCAAGACACATTGGCCAACATCAGTTATTACCAAGAGGATTTTCATTCCATCAAGACGAAGTATATGGTATCACTAAGTGAGGACGGACTGCGCAAAAGGGTGCTATAGAATTCATGAAAAGAGTCGATCAGTTGGACGGACTGAAGAAGTTTATTTTAAACTAAAGATAAAAACTATTAGGTGGGAGCGGTTAAAGGGAGTTCGAACGTGAGGTATAGGTGGAAAAAGGAATGTTCTTGAGGGGGAGTCTGCTGGATGATAGTTGAGGAGAGGCAGAATATCGTTAACTTCATAAAACATTCTAGACATTAGGTCCAGGTGTCCGTAATCCGTTCTTTAAAGATCAAGCCGAAAAAGTGTCACTGAAAAAGTGTAATGAAGATACTGTCGGCAAGGTGGTAAGGAAACCCACGAAAAGCAAATCGCAAAAACCTGCGTTGAACAGCTTGTATTCGGAGGATGCGAGTTCTGTAATTACCATAGTTCTCCCAGTCTTGAGCAAAGACTTTGCTGCTTTAAAGGAGCATAGAATTGTGAAAGACCAGAACAATTCGACTCATCATCATTCACCACAAACCAACACATTTTGTGTGTTTGTGTCTATGTGTTCATCCAATTTTAGCAAAATATTGCAGGAAGATCTTGGTAGTGAGCTCAAGCTCATATCAGCATTAAAGCAGCACAACATTTTGTTGAGAGATGACTCTTAGTTGTGCGTAATGACCTCGTCAATAAGTGAATTTGCTTAAATTACTGAACCAGTGTGTTGTAGCGCATCGTTTTAATCAATTTATTGAAACATCTGTTGATATTGCTTTTAAATCTTAGCGTCATAGCTTGACATATGCAAAAGTTACGTAGCCAAGAGTACATCTATCTCTGTGTGCGTTGGCGATTTTTTACAATTTAAGAAATAAATTTCAATTTTCAACAACGAACTTGTATTAAATTTTGCATAAAAAACGGATTGAATGGTGCGCGAATGTTGGAAAAGTGTTTCGGTAACGATTCTCTAAAGAAAATTGTCGTTTACCAGTGTCGTTTACAAAAGTGGTCGAGAGTCAATCAAAGATGAGTAGCAGACCGTCGACATCGAAAACCGACGAAAACATTGATAAAGTAAAAGAAATGTTGGTCAATAACCAACAGACAGTAAACAAAGAGTATTATTTGGGTGTTATGAGACGTTTATGTGAAAATATTCGCCGAAAGAGACCAGAATTGTGGGTAGAGAACTCGTTGGATTTTGCACCATGATAACGCACCGTTGCACAGTGCCATCATTATTCGTAATTTTTTGATGAAAAATGCAACAAATACCATCCAACAGCCACCGAATTCACGTGATTTGGCTCCCTGTGACTTCTTTCTGTTCAATCGAGTTAACAAAACCACTACGGGGAACGCGTTTCAGCAGCCGGGAGGAAGTAATGGAAAATCGCAGGAAGCACTGATGGACTGATGGACTGATGGACACCGAAAACCGAATATAAAAAATGTTTTGAGGATTGGATTCAGCGTTGGCATAAGTGTGTTGCAGTCGATGAGGATTACTTTAAAGGGGACTGTATAGATTATGACGAATAAATTTGTATTTTTAATTTTCTGAATGAACTTTGATCAAGGTGATATTCGAACAGTGCACAGTTGACCCAAGCCTATAAGATCTTGTAGTTAAACGACTTTGGAAATAGAGCTATGTGGAATCTATGTACGCCAATGAACTGGAGACAATTACAATTATCTTTTCAATAAAGCTCTAGACCTTTTACATCTGTTCTTTTCTCAATTCTGGTTAAATAAGAAAATGACACTGACGTTCAATTCGTCTGAAATCTGACCGTATTCTAGAGATGTTTCGGCGTATGCCCCTTGATTAATCAATCCTCGCTGTTCCTATAAGTTTGTCAGAGATCCCTCGTGTTCCTCTCTAGTTTGCTCGTTTTATTGTTAAAGATTCAATATCGCTTCAATATTTTTGGTTTTACTTTATAAGTAGCTTTCGTTCTACTTTACAACGTAGTACCATCATTTTATAGTTTCATTGGCCTATGATATGCAGGTATGACGCCGAAAACAAAGGGCTTTCAAGGAATTCTGTGCACTCGAACAGAAAAGGCTCTATTAATAGTCCGACGTCAAGTTTTATCATATTTTTTCATCGAATCTAAGGGTTTGAATCTTACGCATTACTGCTCCAACTTAGTGTTCGGCCACCCAGCATAATAGAGATGAGCCTTGAGCTAATCCAAATGTGATGACCAAATTGATGCATGAGAAATGATTTTCCCTAGTTACAAACATGATAAGTGTAAATCTATCCCATTTTTGCCTTGTAATTGAGATACAGATGACCTGTTTAATCGAGGAGCTAGAAACAGTAGACTTGGACTTGAGGGGTATAAACGAATCAGGCTAAGGTTGGACGATTTAGCTTAAATGGAGTTGGTGACCATCGCTGGCCTAAACTTCAATTATTTAGATCGTTTTATGACAAACAATCTACATCCCAATATGAGCTTCATAGAACTTCTTCGATGGCAGTGATATTTGCTACAACAGTACTATTAAGGGTTCTGCTTATTTCTAGTTACCTGTTGTTTGTTAAAAGTCCAAACATTCTGCTGGCATAATCGGGAGACATTTGTCTGATTTCACTTATTTTCAAGCCTTAAAATGGTACATGTTTGATGCTACTCAATACTTCTTCCGGATTTGAACTATCCTCATTTTGAAAGTATAAAACTACCTTATCAGTGTCTTTTTGAGGCCCTACCAAAAGATACCTTAGGAAAAATTGGCGAAAAGCTGGTTCCTATTTTCTTCAGAATTCAAGGAATACTCTAACAAACTGAACAGAAAGAGTTCAAAACTAAACGCGACATAACTCCACTTTCATTTTAGGTTTGTAGTTAACCGAAAAAGCTCTCCAATTTCGATTAAAAAGTCAGAATAAATTTAAAGTTTTCAAAAAGACAACAATTTACTTAAAAAATAATTAATAACGTGCCTTCCTGAATACTTCGTTACAGATACGAAAAAAACGCCTTCACAGCCAATTCAACTCTTCCATTCTCATTTCTTTTAATCTTACCTCTATCTCTTACCCCACTTACGTCACTGCAATATATCTAAGTCTCCAAAATAACCATAAAACAATTGCACATCTGTTGTTTGTGGAAATCTTCCTGGAAAATTCATTTCTCTAAGTGATTATATAACTACCACCGTGTATCTAACCCTCCCAAAAAAAAAACAAAAAAAAAAAACACAGCACCCATAAAATGTATCCACCATCAAAAGAACAATACAGATATAAACTTAGAACCAACAAAAAAAAACACCATACGGAGAGACAACATTCCAATTAAGGATGCCAACAAGAAAAGTGTGAAAAATCACTATCAGCACGTTGACAAATTGTCCAGCATAAAACTCCCACCAGAACAAATTGCTCCATTACGTTTAGTATGCGACGATCTACCCTCTTCGTCTTCGTTTCTTTAAGGATAAATATCCTCAAACTAACAATCCCATTCTCCATCGTCCTCAGAACAACCGACAATAATAGTTAATCCTACTTGCGGATCGAATATGGACTTGTAACACTTATTTGTTGGGTGAAAAAATGAAAAAAGAAAAAAAAACCCTCAAAACTAGTCTTTCAAGACTAACGCCAAGGACACTGCCTTATCTCTTGTGTTGTAGTTGCTGTGGTATCCTAAATGAGCTCGTCTCTCCGGGGTTTGTTCAATAACTCACGTATAAGGACGGCATAGCTTTTATTCTTCTTCCTCCCCTGTTAGCAAAGAAGAATGGAAACTGACTTTGAGGAAAATTGGAAAAAAAAACCGTTTTGGGTTTGTCGGAAATCTACGAGTATGCTGCAATTGTAATATTGCAACAAGAACCGGAAAAAAAAGGATAATAGCACAAGAGTTCTAGTTTTTCTTGTATAATTTTCTGTTGTCTACTTGTCCTACTTGAGGCACAATCTCAACTCAATGCAGGTAAACGAGTATTCGTGCATCACACCCGGTGAGGTTTTTAATTTTCAAGTGTTGCCATTTTTACTATAATTAGGTTACATAAATGTAAGACTCCTTCTATGTTAGGGAGTAAGAAGTAAAATGTAATGAGCTTAAGTTTAAATGCAATCATCCTTATTCTGATCTTCAATTGGAGATGCAGGCTAATGAAAAATAACAATTGTGGACCTCAGCTGACTGAGAAGGACCTATACCTTTTCTCATCTTATGCGGAAAACTCTTTCTTAATCGTAAGCAATAAGTATCAAATGACCAAAGGACTGAAACATCTGAGAGACATGGTATCCAATGGAGACCATTTGAGAGGCTAAGCCAAATGAATTATGCCGACGATATCTGTTCCCTGGCTTGTACCAAGTGCAGGATGATTGAGATGTGTCAATCACTCCAAGTGAAGTCAATTGCAACAAGACCAAAATAATGCGCACTGGCCGCTCAGCAAATCAGTGCATTATTCTGAAACAGACACCCATTGAGGAGGTCAACGAATTCAACAATCTAGACAGCTTTATATCGTCCAATGAAGGAACGAATCTGGATGTTAACAGCAGAATAAGTAAAGCTCGCAGTGCCCATGCAATGTATTCCTCAGTATGGAACTCCAGTCAAATTTCCCTACGCACCAAGTTCAATGTCAAATCCGTACTGCTGTATGCCTGTGAAACCTGGAAAGTCTCTATCTCCCTGTCGAGAAGGCTGTAGGCCTACGTAAGCCGCTGCTTGTGATACATTTATGGTCCGATGGCCAAAAATTATATCGAACCAAGAATTGTGCATATAATGGATCAAAAGCTATTGAATGGCGAAATTAAATAGCGGAAGTGGCGCTGAATTGGCCACATATTGAGGAAACCAAACGACAACATCACGAAGCAGTCCTTTGAATGGAATCCTCAAGATACACAGTGTGTTGGTATATCAAGAACAACATGGAAATCCACAGTACGGGCCGAAGCAGCAACACGGCGTAAAACGTGGCCACAGCTGAAGTATCTGACTGCAGATCGAGAAGGATGCAAGAAATTTATCGCCGCCCTATGTCCCACCCGGGGTTAAAGAATTCGAATATGTTGAGATGATATGTCCTAATTTTATTAACAGTCTAGATCTTTTATCTTCACGAAGTGACCATAGAGCCTTGGATGCCCTATGTCCTTCAAGATCCGACCACCTTAGGTTAGCAGTCTTTTTGGATTTGTCCTCGATAGTGCCCCTTACTATGCAGAGGGGTGGTTTGATGTTGGCAACCTCACAGTTATCTAGTAGCCCTAGTATTTCATGTAAGCTTATCCACTTGTTCAATTCCCTCTATGCCGCAGTGTCCTGGCACCCAGTATAGTTTCACCCGGTTCTAGATGCATTATTCTTTGTGCGTGTGTATCAGAGTTGATGTTAGTCGATTCCATTGCCTAAAGAGCGGCCTGGCTACCGATGTAGATAGCGATATCACTTCCGGATACCGATCTCATCTGCATTAGCTCAGCTGCCATGAAGACAGACAGAACTTCTGATTGGAAGACACTACTTGCGTCCGGTAGTCTTACGGACACTCTTAGTTCTGCGTCTTCTGATAAGATACCGGAACCTTTTTTTCCTTCCCCTTTTTTCGAGCCATCTGTGAAAATCGCAATTTCATTTGGCCTGATTGCATTTTCTCGCCAGTCTTTCCTCTTCGGATATATTGTACAATACAGAAAGTTAGGGTCCTGAAAACAAAGTCCGATGGCACCGAATCGAAAGTAGGAGATTCAAGTCGCAAGCTTGCGGAAATACTACTTTATCAACTAGATCAGAAACTGACTTATCTTAATGAGATACAGCTTCTTTTATAAAAAGAGGTTGATTCCAATAAGCAGTTCCAATGCCACCACTGATGGGTCAATTGCCTACCGATAAACCATACGTGAGACCCTTTTCCTTTACGGGCCTAGATTATTTTGGAACTCTGCAGGTAGCAGGTAGCGAACGACGTTTGGAAACAGAATGTACGCGTTGTGATGTTGAGTGGTTATTTAACCCAGCAGGAAATCCGTCAACGGAATAGAACGAACGTGGGATAGGCTTATTAGATGCGTTCAAGGGATTTTTAGATCTAACACTCAAGAAAAAGATACAACACGTAGAGTCTCTTCAAAATCTTTGTCATGGAATCTGAGAATTAAGCCAACTCGCTTACGCAACCAGTGGCATATTCTACAGCAAGTAAAACAAACGTTTTGGAGAAGATGGGCATAGGAATGTCTTTCTACACTTACTCGAACTAAGTGGCATGCAAAAGTTATCCCACTGTAAGTACGCACATTTAATGACAATGAAAGCAGACATGGTATTCTAAAGGTTTTCCGCTACCTAATGGTCATATCCGTTGCGCTGAAGTCAAGACCATTGCATATATCCTGACCACGATCGAAATTGACGATGATTTTTTTTTTTTTGTTACCTGTGGCGTCTTGACTGTTACTGTGATGTCAGTTGTATAATACCTAATGGCTGGAAGTTAACTGGTCTACCTTATCTAGTGCTGAAAGGTATCACCATGTTATGTTACCCCGGATAACAATCTTCTTTGTACTGAAAATGCCAATGTGCTGTCTGGAGCATTTGCCAACGGATGAGGCATTCAAAGAAGAGGGTAATACGCGTCAGTAATTTAGTGAAGCAAGCTTCCACAAAAATGCTTTCCCGCTGCTTTTACCAGACTTCAAAGAATAGTCTGACTCGACTGGATAGGCAATTTTTAGTGCACTCTATACACACTGATGAATCTACCTATTAATCCTGTCTTCATTTTAAAGAGAAGTAGTGTTAACGCAATGTAGTTGAGACGACCATTGGTTTTTATTCTGGTCTTATTGAATTGTAATCTTATGCAATGACCCTATGGTTAGGTATGATTTCGGCCAGAATCTCAGCCTGAAAACAAATTGTGGTCGAGTTTTTACAGATGGGTCCAAAACCGGTTGAGGATGTTGTGCTGGTGTTATGCTGGTGTTATGCTAGTATTATGCTGGTGTTATGCTGGTGTTATGCTTGTTCCAAGCGGAAGCATAATGAACTCTAATAGAAAGGAAATCTATTTCGAAGAATCGGGGAGCGGACGAACTAGCAACATCTGTAGCGGAACTCAAGACGCATAAGTTTGGTTTGCCAAAGTTTTCATAACTTTCAAGTCAGATCGAGGATTAAAGATTTCACTAAACGCAATCGGAAGGCAGAATTCACTTAGTTCTTCTAAGTTCCAGGTCACAGTGGAATCTCAGAAATAAAATCACCAATCAATCTGCTAGGTAAGGTTTAAATGAACTTGCACCAGTGTTTGCCTATGTTCATAGTTAGGCTTTCAATTGAGACTTAGATTTTATACTTATCATATGACTATATTGTATGACTCCATAGGCTGCCGGCAGATCAAAAGGTCAGTCACAAGCTATTAGCAGGAATTGCAGCACATTACTTACTTTTGTCGTGAAACCATAAGTGATACAACATTCTGCGTCAGTTGATGGCTATTAAACTGCAGGTACTCGTCCCTGATATGATGGATTCTGATTTGAGATTTGAAGACATCTAAAAGGCTTAAAGTCCGCACATGAAACCTTAACAATATGTTGGTAAATTAGTTTTTTAATTTGCTTAAATATGCTCCCAAAAAAACACCAACACGAAAGTCAATTCTAAAAAGTGGCAACACAGTCCCTTCCGTATTCAATTCTTTACAAGAGGCAAACAAACTCTTAAAATGTTGCATGCACAAAAGAGGCTCTCCACTGCAGTACATGGGAGGAGATGTAAACTACTCGAGATGGGTGGAGTAATATTCCTTAAGTGCCGTACTGAATTTAAAAACTCAAAAACATACACAGCCACCCTTAGGGGATGGTCGGTTAAATTTGTTAGAAGTAAAGTCAAGTGCAGGGCTAGAAATCTTTTCTGTCGGATACCCCCAATCACCCCCAAAATGTTACAATGTTATAAAAACGAAAAAAAAGGAAAAAGAAAATCGATTTTTCATTGGAACTTACCTCTTAACTAATACGAGTACAAGTAATTTCATTCCTGTTGGTATCTGAAAGTAGAACAGAAAAGGACGATCATTATTTAATTGAAGATCAACCCTTGAGGGCAGTTATGTAAGAAAAAACAAGAAGAGAAGAACAGGGAACCCGACTTCCGCCCAATAATGCCCTAAGAAACAATCAGTCTACATCACTTCACACACAACAAATTCATTCACTCAAACATCCCTTGTCTCCGGGGTAAGTCAAAATCGTCCGAAAACTAAGACAAAGGGACGCCAGCTCCCAATTTCGTGCTCCTTTCGTCATTCGTAAATATTTCAAAAATTCACTAATTAAATGCAATCGCAAAGAATCTCGTAATTTCCCTTTTTGGAGAGCACGAACTCTGGTTCACAACGAGAGGACGAATTTGTTGACTAGGATGAGGACACTGATGCTGATGGTGATGGTGATGGTGATGGTGATGGTGATGGTGATGGTGATAGAGATGCTGACTACGACGAAATACGAGTATAGATACTAGGACGCCCTTTGCTTAACGGCGACACGCCTGTTATCCTATAATAAGCTCAAAAGTTGATGAGTAGAGCATCCTGATTCCATCAACGTTGAATGCAGAGATTTCCGGCAGATACACTCTCTCCTTAGTCGACTTACGAATACTCATAGTCAACCTTAAGTCACCCTCGCTCCTGGCAGTCATTTGTTTATACACAGCATTTTGCAAGGAACAGGGTACACCATGAAGACTGTTAGATAGGAGTTTTAACTGAAACTAAGGGGCACCTTTTGGCAAGCTCCAAGGTAGACAACAAAACAACTGATGTTCGTGCAATTAAAAGTTCATCCATCATCCAAACCCGAGGAGCTGAAGATGGATTTTTGCACTGAGAGGCTGTGGTTAGTTCTAAGCTAACAAGGATATCTAACTAACATAACCGCACAACCCCTCAAAATTCAGTAGATATTCAGAATTTTCCAGCTTCGTGCAACGTGCTCTATGCAATTTGTAATTGTTCACCGAGGAGAGCACTTGCCTTAGTGAAATGAGGTATAAAGTTGTTTAGCAGTTGGAGAAGGTGTTAGACCTGATGGATGAGGCTAAGGAATGAGGGCTAGCGAGTGCTCCGTTTGAGTATACGCTATGTGACATTCTTTTGTTTTGTTGACGATGATGATGGTACAGCCGTGGTAGAGAAGCAATTACTTACATTCACCACATTGCGTTTACAAACGGATGCAACCCTAAAATCGCTTCTCCAGTACTGTGGGAATAGGACGTTTTTGCTGTTAGATTTTCGAAATTCCCTTTGTCGAGTTTGGAGATGAGTACGAGTGCAAGTATACCGCTACCGCTCTTTACTACAGAAGTTTGTTACAAGACGACGAAATAACAGAACAACAAGAGGAATTCTTGGGCCCCTCTTGTCGATGTAATGGATTCTTTGGGAAAATTGTCCATAAACTTGCAACAGGAACATGGAGTATAGAGATTGTTTGTGCAAGGCGGGTAAAGAACTCACAAATTACGATTGTTTAAGGCTTGTGAGTTGGGAGGCATAGAGAAAAGTCATTTTCATTAGAGAGTGACACTAAAGTGCTAAAATTGGTGTGGCTTTTCGAGCTACTGTTGTAGATATAGATAGATAGGTTAATGGCAGTGAAAGTAAGATTGGTCTGAGGTCAAAAAAGTTTAAGGAAGTTTTATTGTAAAACCTTAGAATTACTTTGCAAGATGATGAAGACCACATTCCTTGTTAAGGGTGATGAAATTGAGACAATTTAGAAAGCTAAGAGTTTCGACTAAGTGGTTACATTAAGTAAGAAGTTAAGTAAATTCCGAAGGTTACAACAGAAGACTACTTAGGGGGTTTCTTCCGAAGGTAATTCACACAAGAATTTTGTTATCCTCTTAATACAGGTCATATAAAAAAAAAGTCTCCGCGGTTTTTTGGTACCTTTTGCCATTTTCCATCGGTGAAACTTGGCCAAGTGATTTTCAGCGTCTCTTCGGTCGGCCAATCTTTTACCATCAAGAAAGTTTTGCAGAGACCGAAACAAATGGTAATCAGAGGGTGCAAGGTCAGGGCTATAAGATGGATGCATCAAAACTTCTCAACTAAGCTCCGTCAATTTGTTCTAGGTCATCAAAAATGTGTGTGGCCTGGCGTTGTCACGATAGAAGACAACACCCTTTCTGTTGGCAAATTCTGATCACTCTTTCCTGATAGCTTCATTCAAATGGTCAAGATGTGTACAATAGTGGATCGAATTAACCGTTTCGCCACATTTTAGCGGGCTCATAATAGACAATTCCCTTCCGATCCCACCAAACACTCAACATAACTTTGTTTGCCGTCAATCCAGGCTTTGAAGTCGTTTGTGGTCGGTCACCGGCTTTTGACCATGATCGCTTGCGTTGGATATTCTCGTATTCAATCCATTGCCCGTAATGAATCGTTTCAAAAATGTTTCCATTTCATTACGTTTCAGCAGCGTTTCACCGATGGATTTCACTGATGGCACCCAATCATCGAGCTTCTTTGAGTAGCCTGCTCATTTAAGATGATTCCAAACTCTCATACGGTTTATGTTAAGTGCCTCCGCTATCTCCAGACAGCTTCTGTGCCAGTCTTGTTCCATCAGTTGCATAATTTCATCGACTTTTTCAGTGACAAGCCGACCAGTGTGAGGTGCATCTTTTACATTTTTTACATTTCCGGAACGGAATAGAACAAACCACTCCTGGGTCGGGCGTTCACTCACAGCATTCTCACTGTAAACTGCACAAATTCTTCTGGGGACGAACGATATGAAAAACTTCCAGCGAACCATCTGAAAAGGGTTTTAAAATACTCAAAATCGTGATGTGACAAACATCTTTACCTAAGCTTTGCCTGTATACTTAGAGTGTTCAGATCCCAACACATCATATACCGTCGAATAATTGATGCAGGCTTTAGGCCGCTACAAGGTGAATACCAATGCGATCTTGGAAATGCGATGAGACACGGTGGACAAACAAAAAATAAGAAGCTGTGGATATGGTGAAATGGTGATTGTTATGCAAAGCACAAACCCTATTTGAGCCAAATATACCAATATGAGCTTGAAATACCTCCATACAACAGCAAAGGACAACATTTGCTTCATTGGCATTTACTATACAAGGAAAACAGGACGTGATCCCAAAATTGATCCCTGTGAGACTTCGGTTACCGTTGGATAATTTCTGGTTCAAAGAGACCGCATACTCTGAGAAGCTGAAGAGCCGCCAAAGCTTGTCACACACATTATGATGGTCTACTGTGTCGAACGCCTTAGAGAAGTCAAAAACAATAGTTTTCCTATCATTCTGACAGCATACGGATACAGCGACGGAAGAACGCTTCATCATTTGAGGCTATCCACGAATCGACCCAATTTTTGGTATCTTCATATGATGTGGAGTGCTGCTCAGATAGGCCATGTGCCGTCGATCGGAAAAAGTGATAATCAGAAGGGGCAATGTGTAGTGAATACAAATGGTAGCGCAAGACTTCCCAGTTAATATTTTCCGGCTAGATTTCAACCGGCCGCATTATCATGCATGACAATAATTGTTTCGTGACTGGAGTAGGCGCGTTTTCCTTTGTGAGTTTTCAGCCCAATCTTACCAATTGTGTTCGGCAGAGAGTCACAGTAATGGTTTCATTCGGTTGAGCAACTTACACAAATAATACACGACACCAAGCTGATACCACCAAATACACAACATTCGTTTATTTCCATGAATATTCGGCTTGGTTGTCGATGCTGAAGCAGAGCACATGGACACATTGATTTCTTCTTCTTTGGGTTATTGAAGTGGATCAATCACCAGTGACTAAACAATGCACCAGTGACTACACAATGCACCAGGCAAGCATTTCATTTGTGGAAAATCGGCGTTTAGCGTTTCATGGCTTCAATTCATTTGAAACACATTTTTTTGACTTTAAATCATTCCTAGCAATTTTTAACAACGTGAAATTGCTTGCTGAGTCAGTCTTAATGTAAGAATAAGTTTTCCTTGCTTTTGGCACGAATCATCCTCCAATAATGCTTCCTTTACCTGGTCTTCATACACTTTCCGCCTTTCGCTAAGTTCTTTGACTTCGACGTCGGACTCACTGGTCTTAAACTTTTAAAACGACTTCACTTAAAGCAGCCTCAGCATAGTCTCAAAAGTCCCTGAAAATGACGCTTATTCGGCTCAAAACTCCACATTTTCGTTCGAAAAAGAATTTTTTGATGCTGATCCAAAATCGCTCATCTTATACTTCATGGCTATGGTGTTGACAGATGCCTACCTTTCTGATATGACATTTCGGACGCACGACGGCTTCTTGAAATTGCAGATTAGATACTCGTATAAAAACATACTCAACAAGTTGTCTTTCACTGGTAAGAAGTCATCACAGCCTAGCTTAATGGCTTTCAACACCGAATTGGCGTTCTTATCTCGAATCAATTAAGTGAAGGCTCCTCTTTTTTTCAACATAATGTTGGATCTTTGCTTCTAGATCATAATCATCAACTCAATGGCAATCAATCAAGCATTCTAAAAATTGTCTCAAAGGTAATATCCTTCAGTGGATTCCACGACCGACTTAAGTGCTTCTTCTTTGTAAAAGCCACTGCTCAAATAGAGCCAGTCTTAATTTTTGTTTATGAATTACATCCACTAAATGATATCACTTTCTTTAAAGACATTTTTACAGCCGTACCCTTAGATTCAAAGTAAACACTGGACTTGTCACCCTTCTTAAAGAAGTGAGGGCTTTTTGTTCCTCGGGTAGAACTACGACACCACACTATGGTTTTGGGCAAAGCATATATTTTTGACTTCATTCTCTAAAATTGCAAAGGCACCAGTCAAACATGTTTCATTAATTTACATTGCCCAACACGTAGAGACCAATAGAAACACTTTATAAAGGCAGAGGCATCACGAAATAAAGTAACAACTGTTGCTGAAACAAATGTCCCGTAAAACCAACATTTCTGAGGGAGTTCAAGATGAATGGATGAGAACTTAAGGCAGTAAGTAAGGCTTATGGCAGTGAGTGCGGTTTTATCAGAGTAACGTGCCATTATGTATAAAAATCGCCCCACCGTCAACAATCTGAACAAAATTTTTCATTGATCTTGAGAAAGGGATCAACAGAGTTCTGAGAGATCTATTATGATAAGTGTTTGGATCTTCATTGAAAGCGGAGACGTGTATATCAATATTAAGCAATTAATAAACGTAAAAGACATAGCGGGACTAACCTATGAATTCCAATGCAGTCTTCAAAATTCATTCATTCCTAAGGTCGATGTTCTACCTAAAGAGGAAATCGATGTGCATACAACAAAGTCCAACTTTTTCACCGTTGACATCAACATCGTAAGCAGTAGCCTAACAATCCTTCAGAGTACAATAAATACTTAAACCTCAGCAGAGTTCTGCTTCGATTTCTGCATTGAATAACCTTTTCGAAGTGAAAATTTCTAACCCTTTTCTTCAAAAATCAAAAAAAAAAGATACAAAAACGACGCGACGCAGACTTGTGATAGAAAACATCAGCATCCTGTTCAGATTAGGAAAATTATTACTTCACATCACTCCTTAAACCATCAAAACAGTTATCTATCATTCTTTATAGGTGTCAGCTATCCTTCAGTCATTCCATTGATATCCACCTTTCACTCAATAATCGTTGAACCATAAATGACTGACAATCTCGACTGAGACATTCGAAACAACACAGAATCCCTTTCAAACTTTATCCTATCCTCCTCTCAGTGCGTTAGAAGATATCAGAAGCCCTTTTCGTGAAAGGTGCAAGTTCAAAGAATACACCTTAAGGCCTTAAAACAAAATCAACCAACACTAGCTTACTTTTTCCTACTTCCTAGATCTCCCCTTTCCCTCATCTTCTTTGCCGAACGAAACGTTTCTAATTGAACTTTTCCTCCTTTCTATACTCCCTCTCCTTGTACTTGGTTGTATTTTTTTTCTGCTTTTATTTTACTCAAAATCAATCTAATGACATATGAGAAATACCCTTACACCGCCATTGACAATCCCCACTAAACCTCTCCCCTTTGTCATGTGTCAAACTGCCAAACAAAAACACAAACTACACCATCAGCAGAAGAGAAACATTCTCGGTCTTCACACCTACCCAAGCAATAATAACAAACAATCGATCAGAAACACGCACCCACAATTTTATATAGAAAAATTCCTCAGAAATAAAGGGACACGTCTATCGTGGAAATGTTTCAACTACCAACACATACACAAACCTACGTAGATACAATACAAAATAGAAAAAAAAGTAAAGGAATCCTTGTTTACACCCCAGGAGCAGCAGAAGCTTGAGCTGGAGCGTTCCAAAGAGTGGCAAAGTGCGAAGATGTAATTGACATCACCACAAAAAAACAAAAAGGCCGGGAATGGCAACATCAAATATCTTAGAATCGCTGGTGGTGGTAGTAGTACTGCTGCTGTGGCAGCATATCTTCTAGTCAACACGGAACACAGTGAAAGGAGCAAAATAATCGGAAAACAATAAATTTTCCCTCAGGCCAATGGATTTGGATTTTCTTTCACCCTCACTTCCATCACATCGAATACTGACGCCATCAGTGCCTGCCTGGCTATAGGCCATCACCACCACCTCAATAATCTCTGCTACCACCTTGTGTGCTTCCAATTTTTGTGGATTGTTTTGGTTTAATTTTAGCCTCCTACCCCTTCCTCAACCGCAATTCTCTATCATTCTATCCATATCTCTCACGCAATGCGAAAATTTATTTCTCTATTCTCTTCGAAGGATACTAGTGGATAGTAAACAACGAAATGAAAAGAAAACATTCAACTGGGTTAAGGGGCGCCACTTAAGGGTTGAAAAAGCCCAGTGCACTCATTTAGAAAGGAAACGAGTGTTTGAAGCCCAAAATAAAGGAAATACTGTAGACTTTGGCGTTAATTTGGGCTAACGATATTGGCCTATTTTTGTCGGATATCCTGTCCTAAATTCCAGACGAACGATTGCATATTTACTCACTCGATATGAGGTACAAGGGGTTGTAACTTCAACATTTTAAAGTGATTGTTTTCTGCTTTGAACATTAAGTAAACCACTTGCCTCATGAGTCTCTTCAAATGTTTGTGATTTAAGTGATTTAAAATCATGCTTTACTTAGTTATAACCAAAGTGGAACTCCCTTAATCAAACGAATTCCTGTGTCCTCATTAAAGATGTTTTAAATTGATTTATGATTCGATAAAGCCCAAAATCATAACAATGAACTACTGTGGTCTGGTTATCCAGTACGAAAAGGCGATAAACACACTTAAAATGGTAAACTTTTGCAAGTTTCAAGTCAGCTTTTTTGACAGCATCTGGGCAGGAACTGAGCAGGACTTCGATACATTAGTCAAGAAGGCGCTCCCCATGTACCGGTTACTCAATTCCGGGCATAAGCACGATACAAACAATGTAACATTCAATTTTTCCGAGGAGCTCACCTGGATGAGGTGCACGATGTAGCCAGACGTAAATGGAACCATAACCGTACTTGAGCTACTTCAGATAGTCGAAGCCTTTGTCATCCGACAATTTTTTGACCCCCAGAAGGACGAAATGATAGTTTGGCGCTCTAGAAATACTGTAGCCACTGAGAGATGTCAACCTGGTGATATACACTATTGTAATCATTTTCTTTACATCAATAGCGGGACTCAACCCGCTAAACTTATAAGCGCAATCAGCAGACAAAAATAGCAGCACTATAAATGGGATAGTTGATGAATTCCCCAGAAGAAAAATTCTGGCAAATCTGAGACCTTATCCGGGCTACTCCGACATATTTGGAGCTCAGACCGGTAAGAATTCCCGAAGTAAGAGTATTGGAAAAGAGATGGTGGCGGATGAGCCCTTCATGGACCAACGCCAGCGCTCACATCCCCAAACGGGTTATTCGCTTCGGTCTAACCGACCCCTCGTCCTAGGAGAATCAAAACTGAAACTCGCACTTCAGGTTGGGAGTTGTGCTGCCGGGGTAAAAGCCCGGCCATGGAAAAAAGATGATGGTGACGGAGCAAGAACAAGCCTCGGATAGAGATGGATCTACGGTTGACAACCCATGCAAATGAATTAAAGACAACGAGCTTTAGATATAAGTGGAAACTTACGTCCCTTAACAGGCCACGTGCAGCCGAAGAACTAACAGAGGCCCTAGACTGCTGCAAAACAGACTTTACCGCCATCCAAAAAATGCGATGGAATGGGTCGGATAAAAAGAGGATGAAAAATTGCGACATCTATTGAGGCGACTGTTATTGACGGCAAAAGCAACGCCTATTTGAATGCGGATTTGTTGTTGAAGGCAGACTTAAGGAAGAAGTCTTATGTTTTCGCCATGTGAACGAGTGCCTCAAGGCAAAATTTGCCAACATACGCCCGATATGTGCGCATCTACGTGCATCTCGATATTCACAACCACAAGAGGACTTGGAGAACTCCTGATCAATTAATCGTCAACCAGATTGACGATTGCAATCGACGAAAGATAATCCTCCAGTACAATGGGTGTCCGACCCATTCGAGAAGCCAACATCGACTCGGACCTTAATCTCTTAAGACGTCCCTTGCCACCAGCATCGAAGACCAGTGGCAACACTGCCAAAACGCCATCAGAGATGCCGCTTCTGATGTGCTGGGTTTCACTCGACCAACACAACGAAAACTCCTGGTTCGATGATAAATGCCGGCAAGCACATGCAGCTAAGCAAAAAGCACGCAATGCGGCACTGCAAAAAAAGACCAGAGCTTCTCATGAGCTCTATGAGCGGAGGAGGAGAGACGAACACCGGCTTCTCAGGAGAAGAAAGAGCATGAGAAGTGCGCGATCGAGGAAATTGAGAGATGCTACTCCAGGAATGAGGTTCGGAAGTTTAACCAAAAGGTAAAAAAAACATGCCATGGATAGAAACCCCGAACCGAAGCCTGCAGAGATGAACAAGGGAACATCGTAGTAGAGTCGCAGTCGATGCTGAGAATCTGGAAAGATTACTTCTACATGCTGTATAACGGCGACGACGAAACAAATACCGATGTCAGGCAGAATCAACCGAATCAAGCTATCAACCTGGACGATATTGACCAACAATTTCGTCCGCCAGACCTGGATGAAGTGAAGATAGCAATATCAAAGCTAAAGTCCAACAAAGCTGCCGGAGCGAACGACCTGACCGCCGAGCTCTTCAAAGCGGTAGCTGATGACTTGGTAAGGAGCATACACCAACTCATTGGTAAAACATGGTCGGACGAAAGTATGCCCGTTGAATGGAACCTCAGCAATGTTGGTCCGTTCCTCAGGAAAGGATATCCTCTGAACTGCGCCAACTACAGAGGCATCAGTCTCCTTAACATCGCCCTTAACTGAAGCTTTTCGTCAACAACCTGATAGGTCCATATTAGTGTGACTTCAGGCCAGGAAAGTCCATCATCGACTAGATATTCACACTACGGCAGATCTTGGAGAAGACCCATGAGCTTCAGATCGATACACACCACCTATTCATCGATTTTAAGGCCGCGTATGACAGCATCTATAGAGACGAGCTATATAGAGCAATGTCTAGTTTTGGCATCCCTGTCAAACTCGTCCGTCTGTGCAGGATGGAGATGGAGAATGCACGATGCTCCATCAAGGTGAGTAAAGATCTCTCCGAGACCTTTGATGTCAAAAAAGGATTTAGACAAAGCGATGCGCTGCTATGCGGTTTCTTCAATATCATACTCGAAAGAATAGTGCAAAACTCACGCGCAAACACGAAAGGCACGCTATAAATTCAGAAAACGAAACCAGCTCTGAGATCAAACGAAGAATAACTCTTGCCAATCGCTGCTTCTTTCTGCTAAGAAAGTAACTTACTAGCAAAGCCCCCTTTCGAACAGCAAAAGCTGCCCTATTGATGGCCTTAACAGTCTCAGTCCTTCTCTATTCTTCGAGTGATTTTTTGTTTCGTCTACATAGAGGGTGAGTGGAGGAGGAGATACAAGGACGAACTATATGGAATGACCAGCGACATCGAAATAGCTAGAAGAGTGTTGATCCAACGACTGAGATGGTTAGGTCAAGCAGAATGGACGAACGCCAATACTACGGCCGAAAAGTCTTCAAATCCGCCTAGCGTAGTTGAGGAAGAACGAGATTCAGGAAGGAAACGGAAGTGAAAAGGGATTGCAGCTAACTAAGTGTTAGGCATATTAGGCAGGTAGCAAAAGATCGAGCTGGCTAGAGATGCTTGTTGATTGAGGCACTGATCTTGACTGTGAAGGATTGGTTAAGTGGAAGAAGAACCTGAATTTGTAACGAGATCCAAGCCTTTGGATATGCAAGGCTTCTCTGAATGCAGTCGGTTGTCAGTGTTCACTAAGCCTAATTTGCGTGGCAGGTCACAATGGGATCACCGGAAGTGAGATCGCTGATAAACTTACAAGCAAGACTGCATCTCTAAGGAAAAAAGAACCAAGAATTGCTCAACTAAACGTCTTTTGTCTTACGATGTATGGCGTGGCAAACATGAATTTTACCAAACATTGGCAAAATGTCTCCGAGGTAAAGAAAGGTCACGGTTTAGATGTCACTTATGCCACCTTATTGGTGCCATAATTTACGACATAATCTTTCATACGAGTATGTCGCTAAATAGAGCAAGCAGTATTTGATGCAGTGGTGCACCTTAGGTTCCAGTTCCAGTGAGAAGTTCCCAACGGCGAGAAAATGGTTTGGTTCTTATTTCTTATAATAAAAATTCAAATGATATTGAAGAAAGCATTTCGCCGCGCTTAGTCGATGATATTACCATGATGATTGCTCCCGCCCGTTCATATGACTTACTTTTGTAAGTACTTTCTCTACAACTTCTTTCGAAATGACGCACTATAGACCTGCGCTGACTGGTTTTATATATCACCTACCACTTTCAAAACTATGTACTGGTACGGTCTACTGATAGCTTACAGTTGAATTAGTAGCAGGCCTAACTCAAAAGTTTTCCCTTAGACATCCATCATCACACTGCAGCTATTTTTTTTTTTATTTAAAATTCATTTCAAAACTATGTTATGCCAGCAACTTATATGCTCTCTGAATTTTTATTCAAAACATCTAGAACCACCATTTTGGTTTAAACTAAAACTAGCACAGGCATCAGGTATGCAATCCTACAACTGACATTAAAACACCGTCACCACAGCAACCATTGTACCCGATTCCTTCTCTAAATAGCTCCACTTTCAGTGATATCATTGTAGCACCCCCGGAGGTATGCAACCATCCAGCCGTCATGAAAACTTCGTGCAACTGAGATGAAAATTGCATGTGGTCGCTGTCAGTGTGGATCCTAGTTCACCTCTGACCGCCTCCCAACATTCAACTACATACCCCAACGGTCCAAAATCCATTTTGACACTGAAAATCGCCTAACTGATTCTAGGCAATTTTTATAACCCACACCCTCCCCATGACACTCTCTCCAATCGGGAGGGATGAACAAAAAAATAAAAAAGGAAAGAAAAATTCGAAAATTGTTTGGCGCGCATCCGAGTGAACATTAGAAAATGTTCCAAATGCCACTTTCTCGGAGAACGATACACATTCGCGGTCATTCTCGTTGATGTTAGATACTTTTTGAACCCCCTATCATGGCCCCTTAATCACCTCGACCAACATCATTTTTGATAGTGAGGCTGGCTATGCACATTTTTTGCCAAAGAACTCGTGGCAGTTGAAAAGCATTTCAATGCTGTTTGTGCATGTACTTCATTTATCGTGCGGAATATGGACAACAGCACAAAAAGGACATTCGAGAGATAGGATAATGAAATTGAAAACTGAAATTAGACTGCACCAGATATCCGTTAGTACCAGGCTGAGTCACAGTTTTTTTTTTATCCAAATTTTCAACCCCCACCTCTGGTTAGGTCGATTTAATTTGTTTCGCGTTTGTATACGCATCCTCTAAGCCCCTCATACTCGTACTAAATAAAATCCAAAGCAGGGTCCTTTTTTCTAAAAAAATAAAAGGAACTCTCTAGAACAGTTAGATTCACTTTGTAATTCATTTAGCGGACAGGATTTGTTTTGCAGTGGTGACAGGATTTTAGCAATTTCGTATTCAATTGACGCTTTTGTGGGGTGCAGTTTGTTAGCCGTTTTTTTTTATTTATTTTCTCTCTGTTTCTAACGTCATTGTCGTCGTCAGGACCTTTTTGACTTAAAGCCGAATTAATGGGATTTTTTTTTCTATTACAACCAACAGGCTTGGTAGTTAAGTTATTTAGAATTTCAATTAAGGAAATAACAATTAAGTTCGTTCAGAGGGCTTATGATGAACTAAACTCATTCCAATGCTGAAATTGTTGGACACTTTTAGTCCACTTTGTCGATGCAGAGGTTTTATGAATGGAATCGTAATTAAATTTACTTGTAAAGGGCTATAAATTTTTTATATCGTCCTTCAGTTGATTTTTAAAAGCTTCTGCACTTTTATGTTAGACATCAGGAATTTAAGTTGAAAATTAGAAGTAAGAGGTGTAGGTCAAATGATGGCTACAAGAAGGCCTACTGGTTTAGGACAAGGAGTTTAGAAAAGATTTGTTTTGGTGACTTCTTTCTAAATGAGAAAACAACTGTGAGGCTGGGTAATGTTTTTTCAGTGATTAAATAGCGAAAATCAAACATTTTTTGAGAGTTTTCTAAATTACTGTTGTAAAAGTTGAGGTTTTCAGCAAATAAAAAAAATTTCTCTATTTTCTAAATAATCGTAAAACTCAACGATGATTGTTCAAGATTCCAGCCAACATTTCACAGCAAAGATACCCTGGAGGAGGAGTTGCTGTGCTCGTAAACACTACCCACTAGTCCAAATTGTCAATAGCTGTTTCCAACTCTTGACAGTAGGTGTGGATACTGCAATGGGGACATTGGAAGTTGGCTCTGTATACTATAAATGCAGCCAACTGTAGGACTGAACAATAGGACATCAACGCCATTCTCAATTCCGTCGGACTTCTAGCGCTGATTGGAGGAGACTGGAACGCCCGACAATGGATGTGGGGAGATTGCAACTCAAACGCCAGAGGAACCCTGCTTGTCAGGTGCCTGTCCTCTCAAAGGGGTAAAGTTCTACCAACAGGCTCCCCGACAAGATATCCGTACAGCAGAGGAGGAAGACAATCCTGCTTCGACTTCGCTATATACCTAGAACTGCCTGACAGATGTATCCACATCTCAGATGATTGGGACCTTCACAGCTCTCACGGTTACTATCAGCACACAACCAACCTACGTCTTGCCTTATCGCCGCCTTCTATCAAGAAACTTATCGATTCCAGTCTTCCAGAGAAACCTTGATGAGCAAATCCGCTTTAACATGGATCTTAGAACACCTGAAGACATAGACGATGCAGTTAATTTTTTGACTCAACAAATCTACTTTGTCAGTAACGAGTAACGACACTGAATTTCGTCCCTCGACACTCTATTGCCTAAATAGGGAGACGAGGCAGCAAAGACAAAATACATTCGCACCCACTAGAGGAGAAAGCATTTTGGCAACATACCAGCCGATAGCTGAAGCTGGCCCTTAAGAGTCAGAGAACGGAATATTTTGAAGGTAAAGTCGAAGCCATAGATTATACAGTCGACTCCGGATAATCTCTGTGGAAAGCTACTAGGTCCCTGAAGAGACAACCGCAGCGACTTATACCAATCAGGACCAATACTTGTGAGTCTTGTAAAACTGACGCACAGCATGCCGAAGCGTTTGCAGTACAACTTGAGGGTAGATTACAAAATTTTAAAATGGCCGATGAAGATGAGGTTCTGCTGACTGAGAAAGAACTCGATGTGCCGCTGCAGATGGACTGGCCGACAACACCAATAAGAGTGGAAGACGTAATTGAGGTAGTCAAGATTCTGGTAAAAAACAAACCTCCGGGACATGATAGGATATGCCAAGCCACCCTAAAATTGATATTTAATGCAATAGTCAGAGTGCAGCACTATCCGTCTAGCTGGAAATTGGAGAGGATCCACATGATTCATAAGCCTGGCAAGCCAGAGGATGACCCAGAGTCATACCGTCCAATTAACCTCCTCCCTTCGCTCTCAAAGGTCTTTGAGAGACTCATCATGAAGAGGCTGTCCAAGGCTGTAGACCAAAAAAATGTTTTGCCGGATCACCAATTTGGATTTTGGGAAGGGCATGGCGCCATTGGATAAGTCCACAGAGTGGTAAATCACATCCTCAAGACGTACGACGATAAGGAGTACTGCAACGTCATAATTCTTGATATCCAACAGGCATTTGACTGGGACTGGCACAAGGGTCTCTTAGTTAAAACCAAAAGAAATCTACCCTCCCCCTTCTATCTCCTCTTTTGTTCATATTTAAAAAAGCGCCAGTCTCAAGTAAAAGTGAGAGCTTCCATCGCAACTACCTATAATATAAAAGCTGGTGTGCCACAAGGGAATGTACTTGGACCATTCTTGTAATGCCTATTTACGGCTGACGTTCCAAATCCTGGAGAAGCCATCGCGACCATCCCTGCATAAAAGGCACTATTCGCATCATACGCAGATCACATCTGTTTTTTTAATTCGGCGCCATTTGAGAATAGGGCAACTGACGGTGTACAGGCGTATCTCAACCTGCTTGAGAACTAGCTCGCAGGTGGAACATTAAACTAAATCCCTAAAAATGCGAGAACGTCTGCTACACCGTACGCAAGGGGCAGGTGCCTCCAATATGGATGGAGCTGCCTAGGCTTAAGAGTACAAATTCAGAAGCATGATAAGTCATTCATAAAACACACTTAGGTTCCCACCAAATCCAAGATTTTGTCCAAAAATCAACGATTATTCATTATAGCGTGGATTAATGTTTGAAACCACAATGAAGGATGCAAGCTTAACTAAGCAACTCTTCTTTCAACCTTTTGAATCTGTACAGTGTACGGCTATGCTGAGACCAATGATACATACCCTTTATGAAGGTTGGCTCGTAGAACAAGCTTCCACGAAAACACTTCACTACTTCTTTAATCAGACTTCAGAAAAAGATCTGTGTCAACTGCACTGTGGCTTTCTATAGCAAGACTGGCACTACTCAAGATGCATAATAAATAAATCTACCTCCCCTTGATAATCCTATCATGTTCTACTCGTACACATATCATTTAGACAAGTCGTCTGATACAGTGGTATCGTGCAATCAGTACTAATGTCGCTACAAAATTTCAAAATCGATATTATCGGGATGCAGAAATAGTTTCACCCTAAATCTAAGCCAGGGAAAGGATTGTAGTCGGCTATTCATGGATGCCTTTAAAACCAATATAGAATGTGGCGCTGCTGACATTTTGAAGGACGAAAACTTGAGCCTGTCATAAACGGATATGTATTGTATACAAACCTGATGGCAGCCAGATATATTGTATTTCGCGACACTCAATCTTCATCTAATGCTTTGCTGAACCCTTTCACCACTTCAAAGCTTTTTCAAGGAGGGATGGCCTCTCTGAACGTAGTCGGAGGGCTCAATTCCATGAGAATTGAGCTTCGTGTGGTTATGAGATGATAGGAAGAAAAAGGCAAGTCAAACGAATTCACAGATAGTCAGAAAGACTGTAAAACAGGCATCCCAATGGGCCTTTCGTGGTAGTGAGTGTCAACACGGAGCACATTCGCTGCGAGTGTCCGGCCCGCGCTACCGTAGGTAGTCGTTGATCACTGAAGTGATTTACTCAGGATCGCGATGAGTAAGCTCCGCAACGGTCAACTATAAGTGACTTCAAGCCAATAAGCGATTGCCTGGCTGTGATCTTCATCAAGGCATCATACTAAAATATTGGCTTAGTATGTGCATACTACCCTCCCGATAAAGCTGAAGACTATTAAGCATATGTTCTATGATTTTTCGAACAGGATCTACAAAACCAATCCGGAGTATGCTGTCGAATTTGTACCCGTTGAATTCAATGTCGAAATCGGTAAGGAAAACGTTTTTAGCGGATAAGTCGAAAAACACAACCTAACGACTTGATGACAGAAAATCGATATCGCAGCAGCTCGTAAGAAGATTACAAGTCTACGAATCCACCCCAGATGGCCAAACCGCCAAACATAAAATCAGATCACCAGATTCGTGGGCACATTCAGAGAGTCAAACGTCAATTCTGACCACTTTCTTGTAGCAGCCAAACTCAGGGCTCAATGTCGTATAAAAACTACCTGGGAACCGCTAAAAACGAATCAACATTTGAAGTATTAGCTCGATTGGGGTAGCCAGAACCTACAGGAGGGCCCCCGATTGTGCATTAACTATTCAGAAACATAAATTATCCATTGAACCAGTATCGTGACATCACCAGAAAGGTAGCTGAGACCAACGTAGGCTAACAACCACCAACGAAAAAGTGCCCTTGGTATGAAAATCGAGCATCGAGCCAGAGAAAGGGAAGAGAAAAATATCTTGCGTTAGTATAGGACCTACGAAATCTCCCAGGTTAAGGAAATCTAAGAGCCCGGGTATAGAAACAACATCTTGATGCTAGGTGACTGGCAGATGGCTTGAGTTCGGAATGCAGAGTCTATAAAACGGTGAAGAAAACCTAGTCACCGGGGCATAGGAAATAGTAGAAGTGTTTAAGCAGCATTTTGAGAAGCTACTTTGTTGCCTCTAGGTAGAGAGGCACCCTCTAGACCTCTCCTGGTTCAATTGATGGCGTTGTTATCGACGGTCCTTCACAATGAATAGTTCATTTGCCCGTCAACCGTTTGCAGAAGTTGTCTTTCCACATTCTCATCATTGATTGTGACAATACTTCCAAGTTTCTGTTCTTATCTTCCCTAAGCTTGGGTTTTTTTTGCACAATCCTCTCACTTCTGGCAACCCCATCGAATATATTCGTATATCCTCAGTAACACTTTTCTTGTTTGACAAAGGTTACCTGCTTCTCTGTGAGGAACCGTGGAATGTAGTTTGTAACGAAGCGTTTGCACAGATACTTGAAGTTCCAGACTTTTTGCCTCCTTTAATGACGAATCCACATTCGTGCATCACGGTTATCGCCCTTCTTTTAGGCGGCCGATCCTAATGAACTTCTGCGATGTAAGGAATATCCACTTTGTCAGCTACAAAGAATCTGCACTAATTGCTTGCCGCGTTCAGTCGTCTATTAAGGGATTGAGAATTTCTCGTGCATTACCGATAGTTTCTTAAGCAAAATGGTATTCAATGGTTTTCTCTGGGTTTACATTAGGTAAACCGATGCTCCAGTGGCCTTTTCGGCTGGCGTCAATCCCTTAAGTTCAAGTGCGCTCTTGGTCTTGGCAAGATTTCTCTCTTGCCATTTTTTTGCAAACGGGGGAATGGAAAAATGTCAAAAGTTGATGTTTCTAAAGGGCTTGGACACAAACAGAAATAGGAGCCACACATTTGAAGACGATGATGCTCACCTCTCAATACATTGTATAATTTCGAATGCAAAAGCAGATATGTGGTCTCCAGTCAGCCCGATCCTTTGCTAGTTGCCTCCGATTTCGCACACCAAATTTGCTGAGGTCCCTTTCCACTTGCATGCGCCACCTGTGGGTCGGTCTTTGGTTTTTCGAGCCGGAGCGTTGGTGTCCATCCGCTCTATATGACCCCTCATTCCTTTCTTTCTTTCTCTCAAAGAGCACCCTCATTCATTTTTGATAATGTCCATGCCTCTGTGCCATAAAGTAGGACTAAGATTTTTAAGATCTTAAATATGTTGTTGCTTGAAAGAGGGCCTGTGTCGATATGTAGTTTACGGAGGCTAAAAGGTTTTCGATTCATGTTGGGATTAATAAAGATATCAAGCTGCAAAGCTGGTTCCAATTGAAAGCACTTTGTTCACTTAAGTCTTGTTTAGATCAAGCCAAGTAAAACCTTAAGATACTTCAGAGAAAATGTAATAAGAGAGCTGACTGACACCACAAATTTCCTTACCTCGTGGTACGTCATATCATGCTTTGTTGGACTCACTTATGATAAATTTTACTCAGTCTCCAAGAATCTTATGACTGTAAGGTTTAAAACGACCTCCCGAAGTTGAATCTTCAAAAAACCATCACGTTTTCTCTATAATCTAGAGTGATACGATCAGCACTTGGCACAAAACAACCAAATGCATATCTTTTACTCCACCACTCCCAAGTTTTAATATCCCATCTCCTTCTATTCCTTCACATGTTAAGCCTCTTTACAGAAGTAAGTTTCACTATTTACTCTGTAGAAAGTGCGAAGAAACACTTTTTCGTTCACCTGCAACTGTAAGCAAACAACGTTCCTATTTAATCATACTTTCTACCCCACCAACCACTTGCTTGCACTTACAATAGAACAGAACAGAACAGAACCGAACAAAACAGAAACCTTTCAGAGTTCGCATTTCAATCCTTCTTAAAAGGAAATTATCCAGGATGTAAGCAAAGAATAAGATGAATGCTATTCCCTCACGTCTGGCCTCATTCATTCGTTGCCTCGTGTAAGAGAATCGTTTGTCCAAGTCAAACTTTTAAGAAGGGCTTAAGTTACAACAACACACCCACAAACACAGAGGAAAAGGGAGAATTTCTTACTTCCTCTATTCCAGTCAAAGGACATTCAAGCTTAAGGAAAACATTGCAACATTACCGTCAACAATAACTAAACTGACTCTGACACTAAAGGCAAAAAGGACTTACAAACGACAAAGTTAACTTCCTCCCTACCCCTCATCCCAACATATGCACTCATTCTATTAGCGAAAAAGTTCTAAGCCAACAAGAAGAAGAGTACAGAAAAGAAAACAACCAAAAACAAAACTCACAGAAGAAACAACATTCTCTCATGTACCATAACTATGGTTACGATGCTGGAAGTTAGGAATGTCCTAGATCCTACAGAGGCACTCACAACGGCCAACACTGGAACAGCGGAAGTATGGCGGAAGTTTTTTCGCCTGATTGAAATGGAACGCAAAATACGAGGAAGAACACATAAAAGGATCTTCATGTGCGTGCGTGTTAAATAGAAAATGCCACCTACCACACCCATCCCTCTCTCAATCTTCAACAATCCTTCGTCCTGCCGACTGCCAACTGCCGACTACAGACAACCGTCTACTGCCTTACTTATTAAATCATATTTTTCATTTTCCTTATCCTTGAATATGAATGTGAATATTTCCCATTGCGAAGGCAACAAAGTTGTCCTTATTGTTACATACTATCATACATTCCAAAAAAAAAAAAAAAAAAAAAAAAATAGTACGACCGACGAAGAACAAATAAAAAGATCCTTTCCTTCATCTCGAATGTAAAGGAAAGTTTGTAACCAGGAAACGGATATGCATCCATTTCTTCAATAATTCTCTTGTGAATGTTTCAGAGCCAAGTGAAAAATTACCAACCAATGCGCGCACATTGGCAACGCAGGCAAAGTATCCGCACTTCTGTATTTGCAAATTGAACAAAACGATAATCAAGTGGCCTTGTGATACTAGAGAGACTTGCAGGAGCTTGAGAATGCAAGACACATTTATTTTATTGTTCACGCAGCGTATCAATCTGAATCCTCATAAGTATATGTGTATGTGTGCTTGTGTGCTCGTGTGTTTGTGATGTGATTGAAGAACAAAACAAGGACGAAAATATGGTGGCAACAGTTTCTTTGAAGGCTTATGTCGTTCACAATCGAACGAGCAATAAACAAAGTGCAACTGAGGAGAAAAGTGTTTCTTTGAATAGGAAACAGCAAAGCGGAACAAATAAAATAAAATAAAAAACGGAAAAAGGAAGAAGAAAATGCAATTTTAAGAAGCTTATTGCAGCTTAGGGTAGGTAATCCAAATGGGAAAGACTTCAATTCAACTTCAACTTTGCGCTACAGCAACTGTTGTCTTTCCCAAGGCACCTCAACAACAAAATAAAGGGAGTTACTCTTACCTTACCGTCATGCCGCAGTAGGTGAGTTTCAAGTCTAATAGGCGGGCTAATGATGGGGTTCTTAACGGCTCACAATTAAAAGTTTAAAAGGCCGGGTAATGA
Organism: Volucella inflata; assembly: GCA_928272305.1. Lineage (NCBI taxonomy): Eukaryota > Metazoa > Arthropoda > Insecta > Diptera > Syrphidae > Volucella > Volucella inflata. The sequence goes on along the minus strand of OV743718.1, from coordinate 16,046,681 downwards.
GGAAATTAAGTTTAAGTCAGATAAGAAGGCTAAGACTTGTCGGAAGTTTAAGAATTTCAAGGTTATAACATGGAGGACCCTTTGATGAGACACGAGAAGGAAGGAAAATGAGTACTTGGATTGTTTTATGGATGGATTATGTGTACATATTGTTGTAATGAACCATTAGTAGGTAGTATATCAAGTATTGTATTGAAAGAGTACCGAAAGATGTAGAGTTTGTACAGGAAAGTAGTGGAAAATATCTGCTTTACGCGAGTTATTCTCTGGCTTGTAAGACAAAACATCAACTGCCTAATGAACTACAGAATTGAATGAGATCATTTCCATTCGATATTCTCATAACCAACCATCCAAACTGCTTACGAGTAATCGTGCACTAGCAAAACCAAGGTTTGGCTCACGACCAGCAATTTAATAGTATCCAACATTTAACGCACTTCAATCTCACTCAGCGGGCTTAAGATAACCATAGCAGATACGCACTATGGCGACACCATTGGCAGCAAGTAAGTTGTCTTCTGAAGGCTTTTTAGTGCAAGCGTATTTTTTTGGTCAGGCGGATAGGTCTGCTCTGGTAGCGATCGGAAAGTTAATGGATGTTTTGACGTCGGAAATCGTTCTTTGTTGCCGTGTGCGACCGCCATTTCGTGCAACGGCAGCTTTAGTTTTCCGATTTCCAATTGGCACACCCTGAGTGACATTTCTGCGCTTCATCACCGAATTTGGCATGATAAAAACAGAGCTTTGTGTTGTTTTCGTCGGAACGCGTAGATTTTTTATCACTTAATGACCTAGAGCGCCTCTGCGATTGCTGTGTACATTGACCGCCGTGCTTAAGCGCACCTACGTCTTTTTTCAGTATTTCAATGGCTTTCCAAATCTTTTCCAGTGTAGAGTGTGCTGAAAGTGAAGACGAAATTGGACAATTCGAGGATTTTGTCTCCTACTTCTGCCAGTTTGCCGATATCCTCCCGTTCTGTTGCTATCAAAACTGCGCGCATATGTTCTGGCTACCGGTCGAAGAAAAGCGTTCTCAAGATGGCAGGATAAGATCTGCCAGAAGCGAGATGCTTCATGTGTACGAGGATGGCTGTGGTTTTTTGCCTTCCCTATCCTCACCTCTGAGCATGCGCCTTAGTTGTGACTCGGGGGTTGGTGCAAATGTTTGAATCAATCGCTCCTTAAGCGCTCCACATTTGTTGGTGGTAGGTAAGCTGAGGCTGAGCAGCAGACGTGAGTATTGTTCTAAGTCGTGAGAACTCGTGTACTACCCAAAGCTGTGGGCACATCGTGTTGAAACGTGGTAGCTGCACGCGAAAGGCATTTGTAACATCCGAAGGAGATGCGCAAATAAGACTTGCTGGTACTGTTTGCGATGCATACATCGTTATACTCGTGGCTGCTCTCGCTGTTGCTTGGCCATGGTCATCAACTACTTGACGGGGAAGATGTTCTTGAAGAGGTACAGATGTAGTTGAACGCCACAGCTTTTGAAGTCCTCTGCGATTGAGACTACATAAACTGAACGCTACATCACATAAAACACTGGAGACATTTGGCGTATTGACTAATCACCTTAGTGTGCTGGCATATGTGACACAACATTCTGCGACACTCGTGAGAGTTATGACGATATGATATTGTTTGTCCTGGTTCATTATCACTTAGGCGCTTACTCATCTGGAATGAGCTACACTATGCTATCGTCTTGACTATTAAAACCTTCTTTGAGTCAGCAAAAGATGGCATACCATATGAAGAAAATGCTCCTAAAAGTCCACTAGGAGCCTCTTAGAAAAAGTACATTATAAGCAATGCATTCGAATCTGAAAGGTTATCCAAGACTTCTACAGGGTTTTGAAAAGGAGATGGTAGTAACTAAGCTATTGTGGTCAAGAGCAGCGGTCGCAACTTCAATGGGGTTACTACCAACGGACACGAATCATATCTTCACTAAAAGACTTGTGTTTGTCGATCTTAACACCAAATCATTTGAAAGTCATATTGTAACGACCATACGACCATAAAGGATGAATACCGTAGCTGTAGCCCTTGCGCCAGAACTTTGGGTTCGATTCCCTGACAATGGACTAGAAAACAGAAAAAGGAAATTCTGAGGTAAGTCGCAATTCTTGTAGATCAAAAATGTTGTCACTCTGTCAGGGTTTGGAGTATATTCCTCATTTTGAATGCAACAATGGCAAGACGAACAGTTAATGCAAAGATCGGACATATCGAACCTGAACGGTACACATTTTTCTATTTAAGTTCACGGTTCCGGTTGTTGTGCGGCGATTGATCGGGAAACTGTTGGATATGCTTAACTTGGATTGTCCTATTTCGCCGTCATGGTAGCCGGTAAATCCAAAAGTAAACCCATATTCATGCTGGCTATAATGGCAATTGCGTGCTTGATTAGTAGCAACGTACTGGGGTCCGCTGCAATAGAGCTCACGACTCTATCCGGACGAGTTAACGGATTTGAGTTATTGACTTGACTTTGTGACGGTGTGAAATATCACTATAGCGAGCACATGTTTTCCTCATCTCAATATACGGAGTTATGGGTAGCAGTCTTTGGATAATGAGTATTGACTCTGATTTTCCAAGCGCCACGATAAAGAAAAACAACTGAATGAAGGTATAAGGTAGAAAAGTTACAATCGCAAGAGAACGCCAAAATCTTCGCCCAACGCGTATTCCCACATCTCTGAATAACTTAAATACCGTCAGCATCAAGTACTGAAGACGAGTGGCGTCGTTGCTAACGGGCCATCAGAGAAGCCACAGCAGATGTGTTGGGTTTCGCCTCACCTCCACCAAGAAATTCCTTGTTTGACGAAGAATGCCGGCAAGTAGGTACAGCTTAACAAAAGCATATAAACCGGCGAAGGATGAAAGGTGCCTGTTAGCTCTACGAGAAGAAGAGACGTGAAGAACAACGACTTCTCCAGAAGAAGGTTATATTTCAAAAATAACACACGAAAGTCTAACCAACAGGTGAAAACAACTATTTAAAGCAAGAACACACACACAGAAAGATGAAGGAAGAAACCTTGTAGTAGAATACACTCGATATTGAGAATATGGGAAAACTATTTCTGCAGACTGTATAACTACAAAAAAAACCCACCACCCAGACGTGAGGCGCAAAATCCCATTCAACCTAGCCGATGATAGCCAAAACCTCCGTCTTCCTGACAAAAATAAAGTAAAGGTGGCATATTCTATTCTATTTTACTGGTCGGTGGAAATGATTTTGTAGAGACCATAAACCAACTCATTTCTCAAATGTGGTCAAATCAATCTACGCCAAATAAATTGAATCTCAGTATCATTTAGCCGGTACATAAAAAAGGAAACCCCTCAACTTCGTGTGAAACCATTCGTCAACATCCTGACGCCTATAAGTGTGGTTTCAGACCAGAAATGTCCACAATCGACCAGATCTTCACACTGAAATCGAAACCATTTCTTTATGCCAAGGAGACACTAAGGTGACTCTTTGTAAGACATTGGTCATCCCAGTCCTACTTCTTGTCACTCAAGCATGAACTCTGTTAAAAGCGGATGAAAATGAAGGAAGGAAAAAAAATCCTTTGAAATATATTTGGTCCTGTTTGTTTTAGACGGGCTTTGGGGGAAAAGTTTCAACTGCTAACTACACAAGCTGTACAGCGACATCGATGTTGTCAAAACTCTGCGCATTAGTCGCCTGAGATGGCTTGGATATGTCGAGCGAATGGACACCAATGGTTTGGCCCAGAAAGTATTCAAATTTAACTTGGAGGGACAATGCATCAGAGAAAGACAATACCTTAGGTGGCCCAAAAGGGATAAAGACACCTCCAATCCGGCGAATCTCCGGTCGATCAGTCTCCTTCCAAACATCAGTAAGGTTTTCGAAAAAGTCATCAATAGAGTCCTGACAAAATGGGTTGAGGACAGAAATATAGTTCCGGATAATCGATTCTGTTTCAAGGCGGGACATGATGTTATTCATGCCGCATCTAAGCTGGTTTCTGATGTCCAATGGAACAAAGCCAAGAAACAGTGCTCGGGTCCCTTCCTGATTGACTTGGAATAGGCCTCTGATACCGTTTGGTTAGAGGGACTCTTCGACAAGCTAAACAGGGTAGGTATTAGTAAACCACTACTGCATATCCTTTTCAATATGCTCACCGATAGACAGTTCATCGTGAAAGCGGCGGGACCAGACAGCATTCCATCAGAGTTTTGGTCGAAGATGGAGGGGATCGGCAGCGTTTGGCTATCGAAACTTTTAAATAAATTAAAATGTGGACAACCTATGCCGAATCAATGGAGAAGTAGCTTCTTGGTTCCATTATACAAAGGAAAAGGCGACACTCGAGAATGCAACAACTACCGTTCAATCAAGCTTATGTCACACACAATGAAAATCGTCGACAGAGTCTTAAACGAACGTCTTCGGCAAATAATAAAGCTCGATAATAGCCAGTGTGGATTTGTTGAAGGAAGATCGACGGTGGACGCTATCCAAAGCCTACGAATAATAATGGAAAAGCACCGAGATTCGTCTAAGGATTTACACATGGTATTTATCGACCTCGAGAAAGTATTCGATCGAGTGCCTAGGGATCTCATATGGGCCGCGCTGAGGTCTCAAAACGTACCGGAAACGTATGTTAGAATAATACAAGACATGTACGGAAACGTGAAAACTGCGGTTAAAAGCTCTGCTGGACTAACGAGAGAATTTCCAGTTAATGTCGGAGTGCATCAAGGAAGCGTACTTAGCCCTTTCCTCTTTAACGTAGTATTCGACTATCTTTTAAAAGACTGCATGCGCGAAGCAAATGTAACGCCAATTCTCTTCGCTGACGACGCAGTTATACTTAGCGATAACGTCGAAGATTTACAGAACGCCTTAGATTCATGGAGAAATGCGCTAGAGAGAAACGGGTTTAAAATAAGTCGTTCAAAGACGGAGCATTTGACGTGCCCATTTGCGCATCCATTGCGACCTGTTCCGGATATAATGTTAGACGGAATAGTTCTTCCGAAAAGCACTATCTTTAAGTACTTAGGATCAATCGTTAACATGGAAGCGAAATGTGACGACGACGTAAACCACAGAGTGAGTGTGGGATGGATGAAATGGCGGGAAAATTCGGGAATCTTTTGCGACCGAAAATTTCCACTTAAATTAAAGGGGAAACTCTACACCACGGTTGTTAGACCAGCTCTTATATACGGTTCACAGTGCTGGACAATGTACGAAGCGTTTAAAAACAAAATGACGGCAGCGGAAATGAAAATGTTAAGGATGTCTAGTGGAGTCACTAAACGCGATTGCATTAGATCTACGCGTATAAGAGGAAGTCTACATATAAAGAATTCGGTAACCGAACAGCTTGAGGCGAATAGAATAAGTTGGTATTGCCACGTTCAAAGAAGATCTGCGGAAAATCCGGTTAAAAAGTCACTATCAACTACGGTCACTCCAACTGTAAGAAAACGAGGTCGGAAAAAGAATTCGTGGATTTCTCAGATGACAAATGCGCAACAACGTCTGGGGTTAACCACTGAAGCGATCCAGGAGCGAGCATTATGTAGACGCGTTCTGCGATCTGCGACATTAGCCAACCCCATAAGCGGAGCAGCAGCGATGCAGTAAAAATGGGAAACTCGTTATGCATAAGTTCGTATAACGAGGAAAGGGTTAATAAAAGGATAAGAAGAAGAAGAAGAGACAGTTCATCGTGAAGAATGGCGATGTGGCTTCGGCTGGTATATTCAACATTAAAAACGGTCTGCAATAAAGTGCGATCAATTTGCCAATCCTTTTTAACATTTACACAAGTGATCTGATAGGTTCACTTCACCATGCCATAACGTAAGCAGACGACTTAATCGCGTACAGATCAAGTTCAAAGATTTAGGTTATAAACATTCTTTTGCAATGTGAACTTTCAGAAGTCGGAAACGATTTTGTCTAGGACGCCTTTGCCTGGGGCCTCTGCGGATACCAGAAAGAATTGGCAAAAGTTTCAAATCGTGAGACAACACGGGCAGCCACTTTCTTATCGAAATGATACCTTGGGATCTGGCTACATCAATATCTATATTTTAACAAACATATACATAGATGTTGCTCTGGCCAGAACCACAGGTGCTTTTGCCCTTACAAAGAGATTGTTTTATAAAAGGCAACTCGAAGCGAGGGTAAAGGTGATCTGCTACATGGCCCATATCCGGCCTATGCCTGTCCCGTGTGGTTCAACGTGAGAGCAAGTGTTTTGGAAAAGATTCGGGTGTTTGAGAGGGCTTGCCTTAGGGCTTGTACATTAAATTCTATCCTAACGAGATCTTGTACAATAGGGCGAATCTAATAAGTGTAGACAATTTTGTTATTAAGCTAATTCGAAGGATCATTGCAAGAGCAATGACCTCGTCGAACAACTTGATCTCCGGGGCCTACTACCCCAATTATATGTATCACGAGAGTGTTCGCTTTAACGGCTTTATTACTCCAGAGGCGTTCCTCTACCTCGATATGAAAGGTCTGATCCAGGACAGATCAGCGGTGCCGTCAATCTTCGAACAGCTTCAGACAGGCGACTCAACTACGACAGAGATGTCGCACACGGCAGTGCGGAGCGTCTCCGGCTTAGTAGGGCGGTAGGGAGTCGCGACATGAGGGATGTTGCTCGGCAGCACCAACAATTTTGGTGGCTTGCAGAAGAAGGGGAAGCTCCGTTGTCGAATTCCTCGAATACTAGTTAGCTTCATTACGGAGCAGAGTCGGTCCGCCTTATTTTTAGTCATGGCCGGCTTACATAGATTTAAGTAGGATAAGGATAGCTTTAAGAGAAAAAAAAAAACAGAGATGGGTGGCTGTCAAGTAACTTTCTCTTTAATAAAAAATTATACTTATACCATAAGATAGTTAAAGTAGGCTAAGTAGTTGTAGAATTTAGTTTGTTGGTAATTATGTATAAGTTTTAGTCTCTAAGTTTTATAATAAGATTACAAACAAGTCCATGTACTAAGCTTTTAAAATATAATTCATTTTCTTAGTTTTAGTTTTAATTAATGCAAAAAAATAAAAAAAATAAAAAAAATACTGTAAGAAACGTCGAAAGACATAGATTAAGTGTTATGTTTCATCTAGAGTATCCGCATGGGGCCAGTAAGTTAGAATAATATAATTTTAAATTAATTAAGCTAATTTTTAAGCGTTTTTTGTCTAGCTTGTAAGAATTCTTGAATTGAATTAAATACAAATGCATTCAAAATAAAAAAAAAATGAAATGATACCTAAGTTGGCGCGCACAAGTAGAAATGGAGCTTAACTGGCTTGGAATCCATACATAAAGGCAGTTAGCTAAGGACTGGGCTAACTGGGCAGGCCTGTTGCTTTAGGCTCAGGTTCATCTAGACGAGAAGAGGCTTACACGGAAGAATATTTCATCTGATTTTGATTACCAGTTCTCCATTCGGGTGGCAAATATGTTGGACGGATATGGTTAGTGCAAATTATCAGAGATTTTATAGCTCGCATAACAAACAAAACCGGTAAAGTAGAGAAAATGTAGGTACTTTTCTGGCCGACTGGAGAACCGCAAGCTTAAAGTAAAGTTTTGTCCTGTAAAAGGCATTATCTCCCTATAAGCCACGGTACCTCCTTCTGGAACCAGTTTCCAAATTGTCGATGTCCTTTTTCTTTCTCAACAAATAGTTACACTTAATTCTGATAAACAAGGTCAAAATATTCACTCCTCGTTTTCACCTCCTTACACCAGCTCCATTTAGAACAATCCCCTTTCTCATACCAGAGTAGCTCAGTTATTAATCTTCTTTCACAATAACTACCAAGAGAAAAAATTCGAAAAAAAAAAGCAGAAGAGAAAAAAAAAAATCTCAAAACAAAAGATAACAATTAAATTCCATTATCCTTAACTTTAACCTACACAAAGAGGATATTGAAGTTTTCCTCTCCGCTGAACGCATCGCAAACAGTCTTTGTTTTTGTATTTGTCTTCCAACAAGAGAAGGGAGGGCAATGAAATTTTTTAAAAGCAAAAAAAAAGAAAGTGCCAGGATAACGATCAAGTGCACCACTAATAACAATTGATCCTTAAACGTGCGCTTATTGCAGAGCACCCAAACACCCGAGCACCGAACGCTGAAAACCCACTTTCCAAGTGTTTTTCTTTGACTCTAGCCTCAAACACATCCCACGACTCCTCGCTGCTTCATCATCTTTACGAGAATCTCATTTTTTTGCCCATTTCTCCCACTCTATTTCCACTGAGACAAACAATTCACCCTACTCAATAGAGAAAATTATTAAAAGATTTCCGTCGAATCGTTTGCCTGCTACCCCAAGCCAACCCCAATCACCGCTCGTCCTCATTTTCCTCACTACGCTCGCTTAGGAAAAAAAAAATACAGAAACTGTGTTGGCTGAGGGGAAGAAGAAAGAGGTGATTATGTAGAAAAAGCTTTAGCAATGCACATTAAGGAGCAACATAGAGGAAGAGAAGGAGGAGCAAGAGAATGATAATGGCAATACGATTTTAATTGCTCTTGCCCCCACTTCGAAGTAGGTCGCCTAGTAAAAAAAAAAACAGAAAGGGGAACAATCTATGAGTAACAAAAACTACACGTCATCAACAGCTCTATCGTTTTTATTATTAGTGTCGGCCTTACTACAACTACCAATACCGTCAAAGGAGCAGTCTTCCAGAAGCACCATATCCTCCTACTGATTCTTGTCGTCAATTAATTTTCAGTCGATATACTTTTTTTTTGGATTCAAAAGGATTCTATCTCAATTATTACTATTCCCTGTGTTAACATCACAAAAACGGAACTATACAAGGAAGGAAAAGAAGAAGAAAAAAAAAATTCCAACTCAAGCAAGTTAGGCCAATTAAATTGGCAAGAAATTCATAAGGATATTCCGTCTCACGTCCTTGCAAGATTTCGTACCGAAGGCGATGTGTTGCAGCCAACTGAAATAATTCGATGCAATCGATGTTCGTATGTCTGCTGTGGTGTTTGTCTGTTCAGTCTTTTGGCACAAGATGTGGAGATTTCCTCATTTTTGTTTTTCTCTCTTCATGGGCGCGTTTTTATTGAAACACAAGGAGTTGATTGGAGGGTTGGTTCCTACGAGTAGATCCTAGTTTCTGGCTCTTGGCTACTGGCTCCTGGCAGTTGCTTGTTGGCTGAGTGTTAAAAGGATAAAAGAGGGCAATAATGAGTTCTTAATGGTGATGTTCAGTTTTATAGGATAACGCAATGAACATACTCGTATAAATTGCTCAAAGGATATCAATGAAAGTGGATGCTATTAACGATTGAAATACTTAGTATCCTAATGATGCAAAGGGAGTCTGGTCTATTTCCACCGCGCCAAAATAAAGGGTGATAAGACTGAAATGTGTTTGCCTTATTTGGAAGGTAATAATAGCGAAATGATCTCTCATTGTCTAGAAGATTAGGACTCATCGTGTGTGTAAGGATAACGTATTCCTATTATCACTTATGTGTTGTATCGCTTTATTCATTCACTAAACGACTTTGCCACTATATACATCTGTTGGCACTTTCCGAGGCAATGATGGGGGCTAGTACAGTACAGCTAGTACTGAATATTTCATGCACTTGTTTCCGTAATGATTACTCTTCTTGGCCTGCCGACTTAAGTGACTTGTGGTGCTGAATATGTTGCATGAATATTTTAAAGTGGGAAGAATTCCATAGTGACTAGGTTTCTTCTGTCGATTAATTTCTCGGGCTTTGAAATTATAATCACATGCGTGACAAGAATGTGCGTTTTTTCCAACATGCATACAGGACAATCCTTAAGGGAATTCTTAAATTTTTCCACCGCAACCCGCTGGTTTTCATCGAACAGATCGGAAAGTAACACCTGCACTGTTCGAAAGACTTCGTTTAGACATGAGACTTAAATCTGATAGCTAATAAATAGTGGCTCTTGGAAGCCTCATAGATGTCACAGACGGCGAGCTGGCGTTTCGAATTATCGAAACTCTTGTGCTTTCGAAAAGGATACCACAGTTTCGATATATACCGATCGGCGTCAACTCTCCTTCTCTGTATCAAACCGGAAAATGCCGATAGGAATACCTTATACTTATCCAGGAGAACTTCCATTAAAAGCCAATAACTTCTTAGTACTCTGGGGCCAAAGAGAATTTAAACGCCGGCGCTGATGCTTAATACAACACCAACGTATTCACGCAAAACTGCTTAGTGGAATGTAAAAATATTTCAATATTTCAAATAACCACAATTTGGAGTTAGCTTATGAAGCAGACTAAGAAACGTCAGCTTATTCTTGACTATTATACTACAATACTTCAATTGAATGAGAGACTTCAAGCAGCCTTACATAAACTTTCGGCATATCGGTGGAACTGTTGAAGTCCGTATCTATCATACAACGATAATTGTCAGAGGTTAAGCGGCTTTTGTCAATCCAAAGCTGCAGGCATAGCATAAATCCAACTGGGCTCATTGATCCGAGAATAATATCCAATCAGTCTTACCATGGAGGAAGGTATTTTACAAATGTTCTCTAGAATATCTTGAATAGTAGTTGAGCAGTTCACGTTGTAACAGAGCCTACTTGCATAAGTATCACATAGATCCAGCTCAGGCAGCCCTAACTTAGGTTCGGGTCCTGAAAATTCTAGTCCAACACGTTCATTTCTGTTGAAGGGCAGGATGGCTCGTTTGGCCTGTCTTATGCATTTTGAGTGCTCCCAGCTGTTGATGGGCTCGGTTGACCGCTGTTCAGAAGAAGGATTCAATTCTTTTCTTCCCAGTTCTTCAGCCTTTTCATTATCATAAATTCCCTCATGCCCAGGAAACCACAATAGTTTGGTCTTATTTCTTGAGCTGAGTTTTTTGAGGATTTTGAAGCAGTACATGACTAATTTGGAGTCAAGGATATGCGAGCTAAGTCCATTTATAGCTTCTTGACTACCTGTGAATATAAAGATGCTTGCGCCTTTGATACCAGATTTTCATCAGCTTCGAATACACTAGGGCTCTTTCCCATAGCAAATGATATGCTTGTATTTGGTCCGTTTATGCCAGCTCCCACTCCTGATTCCATTTTAAAACCATCCGTATACCACTTCTGGCTGTTTTGAGGGTTATTCCTTACCCATGCTTCCTTGCTGGGAATCTCCGTACTGAATCCTTTGTCGAAGCATAACATTTTTTGTAGGCGGTGTGTTACTGCGCAGATCATGTGAAGTTCTGGTATATTAGAGAGCAGGATCTTTAGGCCTGGGTGGTCGCAAAAATCGAATTCTTCGTTGAGCTGCGTAATGCAACTTGGTTGATAAATAAGTGCTTCTATAGCAGCTGTGGAAAGGCTCCGGAAATGTCTAGACATTCAAGATGCTGTACTCACAAGAGCTATGCATTAGCGGCCTTTTGCGTGGTTTTAGTCCACCAAACTACAGAAGAATATATTATGAAGGGCCCGGCCATCATTGTATACATTCAGTGAGTGATCTTTTAAGAGACCCCTAATGTTCTGCCATACATGGGACGGTAGGACCATAAAGCGTTGGTGGCTTCAATTATTTCGTTGTTTAAGTGAGAGTTATCCAGAATTACTCCCAGATATTTGGCTTCGTTGGAGTACTCAACAACACAACCTTGGTTTAAGTTTCTTCTTCTAGTAAAGGGAACCATGACAGCCTTGTTTGAATTTACAAAGAGGTTCTTCCTAGTGCACCAGTCTAGGACTATCTTAAGGGCATTTTGAATATGTGCAGTGACTTTGTTAGCTTCTCTGCTTCCAATGATAATGACTATTTCATCGACATAACCAATTGTATTGTAGCCTAGGTTACTTAATTTGTTGAGCAGGTCGTCTATGGCCAAAGCCCACAAGAGGGGCGATAGTACGCCTCCATGCGGATAGCCCCATATGGCTGATACTGACGCCGAAATCGGTCGTGATGAGGTAGTAACTATCTATTAAGGTAGGTACAAGAAAGTCTACACCTTTTCCAGCTACGCTGTAACTGGTGCCTTTTATGATTTGAATGAGTTAATAGCCCACTTCACCTTATACGGGCTTAAGGATTAACTGTTGAATTTGCTGAGGTTTCTTGGGAAATGAACTTGAAGTAAAGTGTTCAGGGTTTCTTCGTGATCATGTGTTATTGTGCCATCTGGAGTTACGATACAAATGGCCATTCGTGCGTCTAAGGCAGAGTCAGGCTTCATACGACTGTTCTTTGGAGTGTGATCGAGGCACTAGAGACGTATATTCGTGAAAGTATTTTCCATCAGACAACCGAAACATAGGAGATAATCGTTTATATCATAGCCATGTAGACCCTAGACAAAACTTAGAGAATGTCTAGAAAAACAAATAGCAGGAAGGCATCATCGTGTTTATGGTAGAATGAGAAAAAAAAAACACTTCATACAAGATGGCTACAAGCCCGACGCAAGGTCTAGGGTCCTAAAAGGAAACCAGACTTCCAAGAATATCTGGACACTTTTAAAGCGGCAGAAGGCGAAGGAGTGTTTTGAACGTCCCTGTGAGAAGGCCCACAATAACCAGTGAGGTTCCCCATACAGAATTGTTGCGAAACTGAAGAGCTGCAGAACTCCTCCATTTATGTCAAATTGTCTCCATAGCAGAGCATCTTTTCCTCAAAATACTAGCTACTATGTGCAATATCGTAAGAAAACTCAGTGCAGAGCAATAGGAAATAGGATATAATGCAGATGAAGGTGAAAAGTATTACAACGTCAATGCCGGAGTTCCACAGGGATCGGCTTAAGGGCCCTTATTATAGGACGTCATATAAAATGGAATCCTTCGATTAGCGTTGCCTGTGGGGGTGACGGCAATTGGGTTCACCGATGGCATTGCTGTCATTACAGTAGATAAACAGATTCGTACAGTTGAATCCGCATACGCATACTGCCCAGGGCTTGGTGGACCTGAATACGCAAAAAGGAACCTACTCTCCTGATGATAACGACCAAAAGGTGACAATCGACAATATATCGGCTTTGTGTGCTACGGACAATTAGCGACTTTCGAACCATATCGAACGAGGCTATCTTTGTTATAGCTGGAATCGTTCCCGTCGACATTCTTGCAGATGATTTGTCAATGATATACTATATAACAGAATGGTCTTATTCGTAAACCAACATGATTCCAATGGAATCAATAGGATAAAAAGTGAAGAAAAGGAAGCGGGAATAGCTATTTGGTAAAATCGCTGCGATAAAACAACGAACGACAGAGGGACTGGGCAAACATGAAACTGAAACTGGGCAATTGAAGCAACTACAACCTTACGCAGTTAGGGTCTGGCCACGGTGGTTATCGCAAGTATAGTATATCTAACGAGTCAATCAACATGCCCCATAGTAGTGAGAAAAAAATTATTTTTAAGGTTCCGCACACTCTAGGGGTTTTTGGCTTTCTTGAAATATTTGCACACAAGGCAGGCGAATGGAAGTAAGAAATTTTGAACGCAATCAGCTTACACAATCAGCGTACAACTCACCAGCATTGCCTTTATCCAGAAAACAAGTTGCGTTGTCGAAAGCTACCTTAGCGTAGATGAAAATACCCGGGTCATCTACAATGGGAGGCATGTTGCATCTTAGATAGAGGACGCAGACGTAAAGCAGTTTTGCACCCATGAAATTCGACTATTCTCTCCATGCTTGCCAACATGCAGGAAGTGAGAATAATAGGTCTAAAGTTCTAAGCGAAGATAATGTTATCTTTTCCGATAGCTAGTATCAGGTTGGTAGTGAAAATTCTCTTCAGAATCATCAGTATCCAATCTATTCCGTCAGTGCCAGGCGACTTGAAGCCATCACACTTCAACCTTCAGCAATTATGCTATGTAACCGACGATTACAAGGAAAAACGTCATCAAGGCATAAACACTTGCGTAGTCGCCTTGTAAAAGTTTCACGACGTGGGCTTTGAATTTTTCGGATTAAGCCTTCAGTGACTATTTCCTGTTTCTGAAACTGAGGAAATGGCTTCATGGGAAGCAATCCACTAAATAACCATCCGATTGATGAAAGAAGTCAGCTCTGGTCAAAATTTTTCGAATCGAATTTAACAAAGAATGGGCAGCATGGGTATAGTAGAGCACGGCACAGTACGGTCATCATTTCCTACACATAAACGTGATCTCCTACATGGATATGTGACCCATTTCCACTTTTCTTCCATTCGTCGGATATTTTTTCAAAAGTGCAAGTACATGTATTGGTTGCTAATCTTATCTTGTAGGTACAATTGTCCCCTCCATAACAAGGAACTCTTTCCCAGTTATTCTCCCTCTACTTGTGACTTAGTTTTTCATTATGAACTCTCACAGCCTGCCCCATAATACCATCTTATGAGCTCTAATATGTCTTCAAAACGAAGTCCACCTCCCGCAAGAACTCTCTAAATGATAGTCTGCACCAAAAGGACCAGAAGGACATCCCTAAATTGACAATTCCCCCCATCTCAGCATTTATTCCATCTGCAAGTAATGGCCAAAAGCAAATCATGTCGCTATTACAACAATCGTATTCGCACAAACGTACAACTTTTATTTCCTTTCTCCCCGTAAGGGTGGTCGTATTGGTTTGTATGTACATATATAAACTGTGCCGTACTTAGCAGTCTTTTAATACCCAACTTATTCTTGTACCTAATTTCTTGTCATAATTTCTCGTGCATCTCCCTTCAAGGCAACTACACAGTAGGACATTTCCTTAAGCAGGGAACATAATCTTTTACCCGGTTTCACCATCCAAGTTCGTGGTCATGTTCATGTTCATGTACATGTTTGTGTCTTATCTTTCTTTCCTCGGCCATTTACCACTTCATTTCGACAAGACACAGAACAACCGATCCGATCCCCGATCAGATTCAACTCGTTCAAGTGTCACCCAAATTGGTCATGTAATCAAAATTTCATCAACACTACCCTGTTGGCAAATTTATTTTCTTTTTGCCTATTCCTCTATGTATTCGTACGTATACCACTTGAAGGAGTAAATCCTTTCCATTTCAAATGCTTGGCGGTTTGTCATGATTTTTTTTCCCCTTTTTTTTCGTTGTCTTGTTGGATGGGAAGCCTGTGTTTCCAATAATTGTAACATTGGGCCATAAAATAATTTGAGCTCAAAGCAGTAAGCCCTACAAATACAAAGTATCCGCAACTAGTTTTCCTTTAATAATGTCCTTAAGGGCTACTCCACAAAAACTCATACACTCATATACGAGTACTCGTACTTTCGAGATACTGCTCTATCAACCACATTTTGTCGTGCAATTTTCTTTTTATTTCCCACTTCCTATCGACATTGTAAGTGAGTGGGTGGGGGAAGAGGACGAACTCGTCCTTTTCTCAGAAAGTTCATTTCCGTTAGTCAAAGAAAAGAAACGAAAGGACTTTGTACCATAGTTACACTCCTACACTTCCCATTTAAAGGCAGACACAAAGCATAGCTAGAAAGTACGGCCCATGTCCTTATCATAATATAGTTGCTGTCGTGTCCTTGCACAGTTTTGTATTATAGGTATATAGAAAAAGAGTGTAAAGAGACGAAACTCCTTCTTCTTGAAGGAATTACTGTCATCTTACAACTGCCGGGCGCTCTGTCGACCGAGAGATATGAGAGACAGAACATTTTCTGTGGCAGAAGTCCCTAATCGCTACTCCTACACCACATACAGAATCTTCGTCTCGTATTCCTTCTGAGGTAGGAGGCTGTTAAGGCGAGGGACCAAAAGAATCTTTGTATTGTTCATTCAGGGCGCCAGTAGTACTCGAATAGGAAAAAGAAAAGTAAAAAAGATTTGCGGTCGAAATTTCTTCGTCTTTATGATTCTGTTCTTATATTTGTATCTGTTTAGTGGTAGGAGCAGATGAAGGGTTCTTCGAAGAGCGGGTCATGTACATAGTTTTCACTTAATGCTTCCAAAAGCCATAGCATGGATTTTCATATTTCTATTACAACTTCTGGTCTGTAAGTTGCCTGTGGTATTGCTACAACTTCTGCCTCCGCTTGCCGCTGCCGTAATGTTAAGTAGTTTGAAAGTGAATTACTGACACGATATGCGGCTATGGTAGGGTGCTTACCCCAACCAGCATTAAACTGAGATTCTTCGTAAAGGATAACCCTGCACTGACTGAAATGGCTCAAAATTACTACACCGCAAAAGAGGGTATAATTGAAATAATTTCATTCGAATAGGGAACACAAGCCAAAAAAATCGGTTTAAGTCACTTCTGCGGGGATGTTTGATGGGTTGTAGGACTGAATAGATGAGCGGTTGAAGGGGTAAAGGGCAAGTGGGAATCTGGGGCGGGTTGGCAGTTATTGTTAAAAGTTTCGGTGTTCATAAGCGACAAGAGATGTTTACTTGTGAATTGGAGTAAGTTGACTTGAAAATTGTTTAACAACCAACGAAGAAGGAGTCTTGTTCAACATCCGGCAATTGGGGATTTTATCAGTCATTTCATTTGAGGCAGTCATAGTAGATGACTAGTATTCATCGAATAAAGACTCGAAGTTCTGTGAAGAATTCTCCCTATCGAACTAGATACTATGGTAATATCCTGGGAAGCTTGATTCAATTCTAACTATTTGGCAGAGTCTTACCTCAACAGTTGTGTGACTTGCAAGTGGCTTTCAGTTGCAAGCTTACATCAAACTGATGACGAAGTTTTTAATCAGTACAAGAGAGTTTCTCTTATGCCTATCTTAGACAAAAATGTTTCGACCAAGACTTGGGATACTCTGGGAAAAGACTTTTTTTGCAGCTTAATGAACTCACCAATGAACTCAAAAGCACCAGGAAATGTAGATATGACAAATTAAAAAAGTACAGATGGTGGTGAACTGGAGGTACATCACCCGAAAGTAAAGAACTGCAGTCCATTATCCCTTTGTGTGTAGCCTAAAAACTATAAGAAATCAGTAAGAGTAGTTCGCTTTAACTTAAACTACCCTTAGACAGAGTGAAAACTATCAAAGACAATCTGAAAAGAAGGCCAATCTTTGCCGAGCAAGTCAGGCCCATAGGTGTTGTCAATGCTGGCCCGCGGCTCTCAAGCACTCTAAGATACAAATACACTGCTCATTTGTATTGAGCCCCCGTCCAATTATCAAGGATTCAATAATATAGTCTAATAATGAAGGGGGGCAGAGAAAATACTAGTCTTATGGTACTCGGTCCCGACCGGACTTGTTCCCTGAGATCAGCAAGATATTTTAGGTCGTCTTTCACTCATACACTTCGCTCATATGGAATCTGTTCCTTCAACACGGGTCCCAAATTACGGTGAGTGATGACGAGGCGTATCCTTGCTCACATGAATGAATGGGAATTTCTTGAAATTAAGTCCTTACAGACAGGAGTTAGCGTTAAAAACAAAGACACTTGTTCATTCTTACTACAGCAGCAGGGAGAAGGAACTGTTGTGGTGTTACTTACCCCTAGAAACATAGCGAGTTGTAAAATATTCTACACCACCTCCCAAGTGACTTATAGTGGTGATCATCTGCAATTTTGATGTTAAATAGAGAATCAGAGCTACAAATGCAATAGAACGTAACCTTCTAGCAACTTTTGTTTCACTTCTAAATTATGGTTATGACCGTAAGAATACCACCTTCATAAAAGTCATCGGGCGTTCCATCATATGTAAGGTGACGACAATATTTAGCAATACAAAATAAATGAGGCAATCCTTCGAAAGCCGGATCTAAGCCAAATCTTGGAAAAGGCATTCAGCAGTATCTGAAAGTTGTTAGCTTTATGCAGCAGTTTTGGGACCACTTCTAAGGTAAGTATGCTTCATTTATTCAGGCTGTGGATACCAAATTTTACTCATACGAGGGTTGTCTGAAAAGTTTCCGACCGTACAATGATACAAGACCTTTTTTCTTAAAATTTGTTTTTATTTTTGCACATAGTCTCCTTGTAACTCTACACACTTCGCCTAGCGATGCTCCCATCTCTCTAACCCCTCCCAATAGTACTTGGCGTTTTTCTCTGCAAAATAATTTTTCACGAAGGTGATTGTCTCCTTATTTGACTAAAATCTGTATCCTCCAAGCGCAGTTTTTAGATGAGGGATCAAAAAGAAGTCGCTTGGGGCTAGATCTGGAGAATAAGGCGGATGGTCAAGCAGTTCAAACCGTAATTCATGGATTTTCGCCATGGCAATAGCTGAGGTGTGAGACGGCGTGTTGTCTTGGTGAAACAGGATTTTCTTTTTCTCCAAATGTGGCCGCTTTTCCGCAATTTCTGCCTTCAGCTTGGCAAGTAATGATGCGTAGTATGCTTCTGTAATGGTTTTTCCTTTTTCAAGACAATCGATTAAGATAACTTCTTTACTATCCCCAAAAACAGTCGCCATCACTTTCCCTGCTGAAAAAACAGTTTTTGCTTTTTTGGAGCCGGCTCGCTCTTTGCAGTCCACTGTTTTGACTGAATTTTTGTTTCGGGCGTATAATAGTGTATCCAAGTTTCATCTACAGTAATTAATCGGCGACAAAACTCAGACTTATTGCGCCTAAACTGCGCCAACAGGGAGTTGGAAGTATTCATTCGAACACGTTTTTAGTCTAACGTAAGCAAATGCGGCACCCAACGCGCGGACAACTTTTTCATGCCTAAATCTTGATTTAATATGTAACAAACACGTTCCTCGGACGTCTCGAACGTTCATCATCTCCCAAGCTCTTACGGCCACGTTTAAATTCATCTGTCCAGAATTTCACTGTGGTAAATAATGGTGCAGAGTCCCAATACACAGAGTCCAACTAATTTTTGATTTGCGTAGGCATGCCTTTCAAAAACAAGAATTTAGTTACAGCTCGATACTCAATTTTTTCCATTTTAACAAAAAAAAATTAACATCGACTCACTCATATGACTGTCAACTAAGAACTCCGCGTCCAAAATGAAACTTCGGTAAGTAACTGTCAAAAGACGCACAACTAGCATTCACTAGCTTTTATTGACGAGTGCCGCTATCTTTACGTTGCAGTCGGAAACTTCTCAGACAACCCTCTTTGGTTCACTGTATTGTTCGACCTAAGAAGATCTTCTGTGCTGATTTGTCAGAATTAAGTTTAGACTGATAGGGTTTCTACCTTCCGAATGAAGTAAACAACTCTATTAGCAGGGAAATCCTTAGTTCAGAGATGTCGAGTTGTCCCTGAAGAAGGTATCCCCTCAACCAGCAAGCGAATCCTTTGTTCAGAGATGACGAGTTGTTCCCTGAAGAAGATTATCCGTTTGAGGGCTGGATCGCCACATAAATTGTGTGCAGCTGTTTTTTCATCTTCAAGACAGAGTCGGTAAGTCTTATTTTGCTGGGGTGTTATCTTAAACCTTTATGCCCTGTAAGATATCCTACTAGGTTTCTGATATCATATCGACTTAGATTCAAACATCTGTTGGCATTTTTGTTGAAGGGTAGGGTGACTCATTTGGCGTGTCTTAGACATGGAGTCTCCTCCCAGTACGAGATGCATTTTGAGTGCTCCCAGCGCTTAATGGCTAGATTTTCTGCTGTTTTAGTGGTGCAGCAGAAGGGTTCAGGTCCGATGAAGGGGGTTTCTGAACCTTTTCTGGCCAGTTCGTCTGCCCTTTCATTACCGTCAATGCCCCGATGCCCAGGAATCCACCATAGCTTGGTCTTGTTCCTTAAGCTTAGTTTTTGGAGGGTATTGAAGCAGTACATGGCTGATTTGGAGTTAATGTTGTGCAAGCTAAGTGCATTGACTGACCGTGAATATATGGATATTAGCACCTTTGATACCAGAGTTGTATATCAGATTGGCGCATTCTTGACTCTTACCCATAGCATTAGATATGTTTGTGTTTGGTCCCACTGCCGTTTCCATTTTAGAACCATCCGTATACCACTTTATGACCTTTTTGCTATTAAGTGGGTATATACTGCCCCATGCTTCTTTGCTGGGAATCTCCGTGGAGAATGCTTCTTTTGAAGACGGTCTGTAACCGTAGGATCCTTAGATCCGGGTGTTCACGAAGATCCAGTTTTTTGGCTTGTACCATACTAGTTCAGTTGCGTAGCGCTACTTTGCTGATGAACAAGTGTAGTTAGTCCTATTATTGCTTGTATAGCCGCTGTTAGGCAGGTCCGAAAGGCTCCGGAGATTCCCATACATGGTACTCGTTGTACTTTCTTAAGCTTGGAAATGGCGGTCTTTCGAGTGATTTTTGTATGGTTAAGATGGGTCCTACCATCATTGTATAGATCTAGAGAGTGATCTTTAGTGATATTTCTCATGAGGATCCATACATATGACGGCAGGCCCATAAAGCGTTGGTTGCTTTAGTTATTTTGTTATTTCAATGAGAGTTCCAATTAAGTCTTTTATCCAAGATTACTCGCAGATATTTGACTTCATCAGACTACTCAACGACTATGCCATTAAGTGAAACTGAACCTAGGGAACCACCTGAACCACCCTCTATATCCAGAAACGCGCAGAGTACAATTTTCTTACCACGAAAGGAGCTTTTACTATCTGCTGTCAGTTTATACCGTATAAGCTGTTGATTCTGCTAAGAAAGCTCAGCTGAGTGTCCATTTGACATGTGAATTGTGTAATACCCTGGGAAGTGAACCTGAAGTAAGGTATTTAGGGTTTCTTCTCGGTCGCGTGTGATGTTGCCATATGTTTCGATAGAGGGCTCTATGAAGACTTGCCACTGCCGGGAGGTTTTCCAAATTCCGATATTAACAGCATAACCAATTGAAAACTATCAACAGAGTTGAATTCAGTGCTTCCGAAACCCAACGCTGTCTACTGAAGCTAAGTTAAAATACCCAGTTCTTATCCGTGAGTGGCACTTGCATCGTCCAAATTAAAAAGCCTTAAATTCTCAGTATGTGTATCAGTAAAGACTTTCGTTGAAATAACAACGTATTTGAAGTCGACAAAAATGCCGAGATTTCATCAAGCGCTGTAAATAATATTTCTCCCCTTCTAACCAGGATGACAATGCTCATATCTTCTCAGGTGCCCCTAAGATAGGATTCAAAACCGTGCGATAAAACTTTTAAGTGATACCAATATTACACAGTCGATTGACACCCTCGACCACCGACGTAATGTCTCCTGTCTCACCCTGTTCTAACCACCAGAGCTCCTCCGAAATTGCTAAACCTCCAACCGTAACACCCGTCTTGCTATGAATGCTCAACAGTACACCCTCAGGCTCACTTTCGGACGTACCCTGATTAATTCTTTACTAAGCCTAATATTTCGCTCATGGAATGCCCTGCCGAGCTCTTTATTTCCTAGTCATTATAACCTTCATACATTCAAAACCAACGTACATCGGTACCTCTATTTCCATCCACCCCAATTTTTCAACGCCCCTGATAGAGGTTACTTTAGAAACTATTTGAGACTGGAAGAGCATGAGATCACTATCTGCATAGTATTTGGCCTTAGAAATCGTCCAACATAACTCAAACCCCAAGTGGAACTATAGGTGATATCTTCTACAAAAAGCGCTTAAAGAAATGAGTACATACTTATCGGAAAATTTCCATTAAAGACTGAAGTCAGCGATGATAGGACTAGTCGATCCGAGAATGTGTCGTTCAGTTTACATTTCAAAAACTAGTGGGACACTGATACCATATTAATACAGACATCTACTAGTTATCCATCTCAGTGAGCCGTTTATTTGTTATTTCTAATACACTTACATTTACCAGTTCAGAAAGGTACTCACCCAGTCAACCCTCAACCACAAAAAAAAAATACAAACTCCTCTTCCAGTTTTCCAGTAGATTATTTCAAAGCAAAAAATCTCAGCGAACCATAAGCAAGAAAATAATAGTAACTCGAAAGGTTGTAGCAAAAAAAAAACAAATGAAAACCGTCTGCCCTTCATCGGCGCTTCAATTCAAATCTGTAGCTACCATACCGGAAGTAACTGCAATTGCCTGTTGGGTAGGAAAAGGAGAGCAAAAAAATATTGTAAATTCTCAAGGAAATATCCCATCAAGGGAAAATCCCTGGGCTAACCGCAACCAGACCATGGAACATCCTTCTTCGCATTAAGAAAGCTCTCAAAGAAGAAGTAATAGCAGCAGCATCAGCTGCAGACTGCAATAGGTTTCTTGAGAATCCTGTCTAGCAGTTGGATTCGTCCATCTGCCTGTTATTCTGGTCTCGTCCTTTTAACACAAATAATCCAACAAATTGGCTGAGAATCAATTTACTCGGGCTTTTCTCGAGCTACTTCTAAATGGCTTGGTATAGTCGTAGCTTATTATAGTAGCAGCCCACACATGTGTTAGAATATAGGATGTAAGGATACATCCTGTCAATTCAGATGAAGAGAAGTGGTTTCCTTTTTCTTTATTTCCATTTATTTTATTTTTATTTTTTCGTTTTTTGATTCGTCATGCAACTTATTCTCTGTTACCTGCTTGGTTGAGACCAGGTGGGATTCTTTGGATAGAAAATTGATTTCCTTTTTCTGTTTCCTTTGCATCCTGCTACTGTTGCTGCTGCCGCTACTGCAGTGCTTCTTGAGGAAGGAACAAGTCGTTTTTCTTATTCCTTTTTAAGGGGTTTCCTTCAATGAGGCGAGGAAATTGCACAAAAAAATGCAAATCATTTGAAAGTCATGGTTTGATAGATATTGGATCCTTTGAAGGGAAAGGTCATGCAGCAATTACTATACTTGAAAAGTTCTGATGAGTAACGTGATTAAGTCATTCGGTGAAAGTGGAAAACAGGGAATGAAGAATTTTAATTAAATTTATTCAAACGTTTGGTCGGATTTTCTTCCCGATTTCATCTTCTTTCCAGAACAAAGGTACTCGGTTGTAAAGAGTCAACAGACAGTGAAAGCAACAGAAGGAAGAAGGATTTTTAGTTAAACTTTACGAGTAAGTTGCAATTAAATATTGCTGCTGCTCTGTCTTCGTTTATAGAGTGCATCCTTCGGAGAAACCATAGTTGAGATGCTCTAAGAAACCAAAAAGGCAACTTTGACACTTGAAATCTGTGCTCTAGGGTAGATTCAATTTTTGGAAGGTGGCACACAATAGGGTTCATGAATTGGGATTTCTCTCTCAACATTTGTATCTTCAGGTCAAACCCTTTAGACGGTGAATGGGGAATTTCCGTAACAAATCGATCGAACAGCTTTGTTTTATAGACCTTGGACCTTAAATACGAATTCACACAAAATTTCATAAATTTAGACTCTGTCTATTCTATCTTACTGACAATGAGTTCAATATTTGACTTGTTCTAGACATTTATGACTGGAAATACATATCAAAATTGTATAACTCAATTTATTTGCATTCCCTGCTGAAAACAAAAGCTGTGTTAGATGCAATTGATGATGTCACTTGACTACTTCTCCACAAAATGAACAAATATCTTATAGCAAACCACAACACTTAAGATAATGCAACTCACAACCCACTATCGTGCCAAAATCAACAAAATATTCGCCTTCTTCTGTCTTTACAAGCATTGAAGCAGAAAACTCGTATCTTTTCCCCGATAAAATGTATATTTTCATTTTGCATCTGGAAAATTATGTGCAACATAAACAAAACCTTCAGAATGCATTAAAAGTTTACAAAATCCACACACTCAGGGACATACACAAGCTAATGCATAATTAGGTCACCCATACGGAACCGACTGCTAATTTTCATGAAAATTTTTACAACACGAACTTGCTCGTCCCATTGATTTTGGGGATATTGCATTCTCAGCAGCGTGCAACAAAGTCTCCCTCCCTCCTCAAACAGAGGGTAATAAGGAGAAAATCTCAGGTGGAATGTTTGTATAGAAAGGACAAAACGATAATATATTGGGGTCCTGCTACTGGCGCTTCCCATTTTCTCTAATTATTTGAAAATTTCATTCTTTGCGATTCTATGCACCCAAATGTGCAAATGGCACACAATTCAAAATATTTTCACCTCATCTTGCAACCCCTTAGCCATAATCTGTACTCAGTCACGACACATTATCCTTACCCCGTGTGGGGGATAGTTTGAAAGTGTGGTCTGTGCATTTGCTAGCCCTCATCTGTCAAATACAGATGTCCATTCATTCTTTTGTCGAAATTGTTCTTGTTTACGAGTATTTGTCATTTATTTCTCCTGCAGGATAATGCAATAAACACGGAACCTCATATTTCTTTGGTCAAGAAATGTCCTTTAGCTTGGTGTTTTAGTCTTCTTAGGGGGGTCTGGAAGAGAAAGTGTTCTTGTGGTTTCGGGTTTAAAATGAATTCGCACTATACCCACACACCTACATCCATACAAAAGACGCCCTTCAAATCTTTAACAACATCCTGTTGTACTGTTCTTATGGTTTCCGTTTACCTTTCGAACTGCGATACCCGAATTACTCGTGTATGGCGTGGTGCGTTGTGCGGAAGGATTTATGGGATTCAGTGGTTGATGTGGTTTTTGAATAGTGGGAGATGCTTTTGTTGATTTCAATTTTTCACTTCAGCTGGGGATGTGTTCACCACTCATTAATATGTGACTGAGGAATTTACCGCTACGGTTTCAATTATCTTAATTCCTTCGGGGGTTAAATATGGATTGGCACAAAGCCATGTGAAGCCCTGTCCTGGCAACAGTATGGTTGAACAAGACGGTTTACTCAAGGAATAATCGTGGTTTTTGAATTTAGTCATGCTGCTCCTTTAGAATGGCCTTTCAACTTTTTGAGTAATAGCTCATCGTACTGTCAACTTTGCCAAAATCAGCAGATTTCTTAACCCCCTAAAAAATCGACTGCCACCTCGAAACAAACCCGAGGGGAAGCTTCAATCTAGTTTATTTGGAGCTCCAAAATGGCCCAGGAACAAAGGACATTACGATATATAAACTAATGTAACTCCGTTGACTAATTTGCAAACAGAGCTGTGTGAGGAACTGAAGTATCTTTCGCCTATTCACTTATTCTTAAAGTTTTATGATGGGGAGGCAGAGACCAACCGATTTGCAGCCCAGATGAACACAGATTTTCAGTTGAAACGGGTTTTATTGAAGAAATTCTTTGGGTTTTACTACTATCGGGCCACCACACTTTGCCTTCTGTTGAGGATAACTGGTCTTGGAAGCCGTCGATGGGCATCATTATGGTAAAGCAGGCAATGTCGAGATTTAAGTTCATGCACTTCAAGAGATACACCCATTTTTCAAATTTGTATTTCATAGATTTCAGCTTCGTCAATTCTTCAAAAGTTTATGTAACTTGGCCTTTTGGGCAGAGTTCTTGTCCATAGACAAGCATATTGCGGCCTATTTCGGCCACCACAATTGCAAAATGTTTATTCGGGGAAAGCCACTTTGCTACCTCTGTTCGTCAACCTCCTGTTTATTCTTCATCATCCCCTCCGACACAGAGGTTAGTCTTGGAGCTAACGTCATTCTCCCTTTGCTCATCAATGTCGAGGCCCCCATGCGTCACGTAATATTCTTCGACAACTTCCCCACATCGTACCATCTTCTGTGCTGTCAGAAAAGAAGATCTGTGCCACTGGAACTGTTCACTGTAATCGTGTAGCTGTTGGTGCTGCTTATATGAAGACCGGAAAATATTTGCTACCACTGCAACAAATAATGGTCAAATTCTACAGCTCCATCCGGTTCGACGTTAGAAAATGCACCTAAAGCTTCAACCAAGGGCCAAGAGAAGAAAGGAAACTCGTCAACGTTGATCAGCCTGCTGCGCCTCGTAGCTTTAACAATGGGATGGGCGGCATTGCTCTCCACGACAACACCATTAAAAATTATCGAGTAAACATCTTTGGTTGAATTAGCCAGAAAGAATTCAAGTTGTCCGTTACTGAGACTGTTCTGTTGACCGATGATGAAGAAGGAATAGAAGTGGAGTTCCAGAAACTACGCATCTTACCAAAAGTGGTTGCTGCACACCCCATCGTCCGTCAACCGGAATGAAAATATCGTCGATGCTAGTTGAAAGGCTATGTATGGCAAAGCAACAACTTGGAAGTTTTAGGTGTAGCGTGGCGTCGATTATCTGGTCGCAAAAGATAGCTTAGTCCTTTATCTATAAAACTTCATCATTACTTTTTTCATTTCTTGTAGTTACATAGTTTTAATATAATTTACAAGAATTATGGGTGGGGGTTGAGGGTGCTAAATACTCGTATCATTTTTGAATAGCCAATGATCAAAGAAATATTTGATACTGACTACCTCCCTGATACCATTTGCCTTCATAGTTACAGAAAATTATTAAAACTGGCCAATTTCACGTTCCATCAAACGAACACCGGTCGGAAATTGTTTAAGACACATACTCTGATGGGATTTTCTTAGCAGAGTACAAAGGGAAGAAGAGTATAAGCCTTGCCACTCAGACTCAGTCACCCGCTCAACGCCTGATATTTTATTGACAAACTTTGACTCTCGAGTAGTGATAAGGATTGGATTCCTTCACGACTCATGAGATGACATTAAACTTCTTCAATTGAAAATAGTTATGCTCTATGAAATTGACATTTTGATGAATAACACTCGAAAGGCAGGAACATAGCCTCACTCTACTCTTACAAGTTATATAGGGCTCTGCTCACAACAGTAGCAAGAAAGCGCCTCATATGGTAGATAGAAACCATGATATGCTCGATTTTTAACGTCGAATTTGAAAAGCGGTGTAAGATAGGTCACAGCTATAACAATTTGAACAGTCAAATAAATGTCACCTACAACTAAACACGAATTGAAATCTCGAAGCTTTCGAAGTTAAGCTAAGAAGTGATAGTATCTCAAGAGGTGCACTATTTGTGAAAAGTACCTTAAAAAGGATCGTCTGGCAAGTAAACGAAAGTTAGGGAATTTTCTTTTTATAGAGTGGAAAGCAAACTTAACTGGAATCCGTGCGCAATTTAACTCAATTCAGATACAACACCTGGACATACTGATCTCCGAAAAACTATAAACCATTGCTCAGCTATGGTATCTCTCTTAATATTGCTCCTGAAATCCACCATCATAAGCATATTGAACAGTGGAATAAAGGGTCCACCATCAATGAAGGACAGTACAGAGGTCTATAGAAGCAATAACAGATTATTTTTTCAGCCCACGAGTAACCAACCAGATCGTTTGATAAGTACGAAAAAATATTGTGAGCAATATAAACGAGGCTGATGCCCTTAGAGTTGAGGTACCTGACTTATGTGGATCCAAAAATTATGCTGGAGTTTCATGCATTCCCTCAGTAGTTAAGGTGACCGCTGCGTTCAATTTCATTTTGGTGAGGTGGGTAAAAATCGTTGCTTTCATTGCCCAGACTGAAGGGTTAGTTCTGCCTAACAGCGAAATTAAGGTTTCTGACCTTTGATGCGAATTGTTATTTCTGTATTCTGTATACTTTCTGTATGAGAGTTATCCGTTGATTCTTTCTCTTTTCTGGGAAGTCCACATCTTTACATTTTCCTTTGTAAGTTAATCGCGAGAAGTTATATGCAGGATCGGGCGTTATAAGCGAGCTGTCTTGCTATATACCCTTCTTTGTTTTCTGTGTTAAGCCGGAGTGTTCATGCGAATGTGGCGGCCACTTATATGCAGCTCTTAAAGGGATACGCAATCGGCCAAGCTTCTGGTGGTTTCTTGTAATTGCAGGCGTTTGACGTCAGGTCTCCTCATATTATTTCGTTTTTTTTCTAGTTGTTGTAGCTTTCCTTGCCTGCAACTGACCATTCAAGATGTTTGGATCATCTATAAAATTGGAGGAATGTCGGCCTCCTTTGCAATACAATCAAACTGGTGAGTGCATTGTTGTCCTGAGAATAATGAGGTGAAGAAATCGTATACTAAACATAGAGCTATTCATTCCCACATTTATGTTTGAAAGCCTAAGACCATTTGATGACAAATAGTATGACATCTTATATAGACTCTGCATTTCGACTGAACTACCAAAGATATTCTCTTTCTTCTTTTCACATTAAATGTCATTAATTCTAAGGACATCGTAGATTTTATAAAGGAGCTCGTATAAATGCTCTGGTTGCATCGTCTATTTATTTTGTTTGCTTCAGGCACTTCAAAGACTCAAAGAAATCCGATTGTCGGGCAAGATACTGATACTGGTCAATGATGTGAAGTATCTGGGGCTACATCTAGACAGCAAACTGCTCTGGAAGAACCACACTGAGGAAGCTGCTAGAAAAGCAACCCGTGCTCTTATGATATGAAAGAGCCTAGCGGGTAAGTCGTGTGGCTGTACCCCTAATGTTCTGCGATAGATGTACATAGCGATTGTGAGACCAATGATCACATATGGTGCAGTAGCATGGGCATAACGAACCAGTCTGGTCACAACGCGAGAATCTTTCAACAAGGTACAAAGACTGGTGTCAATAATCACCGGCGCAATGCGTACACGCCCAACGGTTGCAATGGAGGTGCTATTGGAATTCACTCCCCTACACCTCGTTGTCTCAGAGGCGGCGAACAAAGCTATTCTAAGAATAGCAAAAGAAGGAACTGGAAAAGGCTGTTGCATTAGTTCGAAAGAATATGATGTACAACTCGGAAAACTTCTACTCTTGGCTTCAATTGATGACAGCATTAGGAAATATAACTTTGAGAAGAATTTCTTAACGAAGCTCAGCAACAAGAAAGAATGGAGCGATGAATCCACAATCTATTGACTGAGCAACCACACGATAAAGTGGTATACAGACGGCTCGAGAACTCATGAAGGAACTGGTGCAGGAGTGCTTGGGCCAAGAACGAAACACCATGAATCCATGGGCAAGAATACCAGTATCTTTCAAGCAGAAGTATGCGCCATAGAAAGATGCGTTCGAATCAATCTCGAAAAGAATTGCAGAAATGGTAACATAGCAATAATGTCAGATAGTCAAGCAGCTATCAAGGCATTGGACTGCTTTGTCATTGAATCCAAACTTGTATGGGAATGCCTAGAAAGTCTCAACAAATTGGGCAAGAAAAACAGATTATCTATCTGCTGGATACCAGGCCATATGGGCATTATTGGTAACGAGGCGGCAGACTCTCTAGCGAGAAAAGGGCCGACAGAACCTTTCATAGGACCTTAGCCATTCTGCGGGAGAAGGGAACACACCCTGCGCGAAGAATTCAGGAAATCGGAAAAGGAGAAAAGGGCTAGAACCTTTCGGGATCTCCAAGGTCTGAGACAAGCCAAAAAATTCTTTGGAGATTACAATCTCAAAATATTTAAGGATGTATCAGTCTTAACAAAAATAACCTACGCATCCCAACTGGTTTCCTAACTGGGCATTGCAAACTCAGGGAACACCTTATGATGGAAATAGGGATATCAGATGAAGGCCTCTGCAAATTCCACAATGAGTCCACAGAAACTCCAGAACACATACTGGAATCCTGCGCGGCACTGACCCAAAAAAAGGTTTTTATATTTGAGAAAACACCAAATTCAAGAAAAGTATTAACCAACTACGGATTCACTGCTCATTCTCAGATTCATAAAAGAAACTGGTCTGGATGGTGTGCTCTAAGTAGGTTTTCCTTGCAAATGCCAAAGCCAGAGCATAAACACTCCAACTAATTCCTGGTGAATTAATTTGTGAGGGGGCTCTGGAAGAGGGAGCAAACCTCTCCAAGGTATAAGTAGGGGACACAATAGACCAATGTCGCTGTGTACTGCACCCTATATATTATTTTTATTATGTGGCGACGTCACAGTTCATCCATCTGAAGGGCGGTGATATCTGCTTCTTATCAGGTTATGACATTTGCTTACTGTTTGGCTAAAAATGGTAAAAAATCGAGGAGTAAATACGGACGTCGTTGTTCTATGGTTTTGCAAGATCATCACTTATTTGTCTGCAAAAATCAGCTAGGCTGCAAATGCCAGTTAATAGTAATACGCTGGAACTAGTCGAACATGAAAAAAAATAAAACCTAGTCCTACTTTTCCTATCCTACCTCAATCAGTTCTGCTTTTCAAGTTTATGTGCCACTTCTCGGGCAATCAATTAAATTATTCTGTCATTCTCATATAATAGTATTCCTTACAAACGATTTGAAAGAAATACTCCTTCAAATATTGTACTGCTAACCATACTGTCCATAACCGGAACCGAACAGCAGATAAGATAGTCTCAGGGATTACAATTCACCCATAACCATACCAGCGCACGCATATCCGCATCCGTTCATCTTGATTGATTAAAACTTTTCCAGTTGTCTACACCAAAACAGAAACCAACGTCGAACAGCTACAACAGCACATCAAGGAACCCAAGACGAACAACGAAGGCAAAGACGGCAAAGTTTAATCACGCAATCTGTCATTCTGTGCAATCAACCATATGATATCAACAGATCCGCAATTGAATTGCGGTCGTAAGGACCGCACATCTTTCAAGGTGCCACTGCCACTACCCCCAAAGCCACCAGTTCAGCCCAGTTGGTATTCTTTATCCTTTACAACTTACTGAGCCTTTTTCCGGTTCCTTTATGTCGAAATTGCAAAACAAAAAACAAAAAACAAAAAATAAAAAATAAAAAGGTCAAGTGCGGCGAAAAATATTTTTCTCACGAACTGATAACATCACTCAGCCGATGGATTGACCCTTTTTCTTTCTGGTCGCGGCAGGATTTCAATTTCTTTTCCTTTTGTCTTATCCTTCGGACTTGTTCTTAATCCTTAAGCTACAACCGTTTTTCAAAGCTTCTAACGCTCCTAACTCTCTTAAACCTTCAATTGTGTGATAATTTGAAATTCTGATGTTTGGTTGGATCCTGGTTATTTATTTTTTTTTTTTTTTTCGAGAATTCAGGTTCCCTACGGTTTTTGGGAGAAAAATTGTGAACTTCTGCGGAACCAAGCGGCGTAAGTCCTAATTTCAAATTTATGCTAATCCTGAAGGAAAAGTATTTTATCTCTGCGAACCAAACCGTCTTTTACTGAAATTGGTTCAAAGAAGGGTTCCCAAACGGTACGGTCATTATTAAAACATTTCTGCGCCTTGCAGCTCTTCAAAGTCGCTGGGAGCGGAAAAAAAAATCCTGTTTCTGGTTGCGGGTTATCCTTTTTTGTTTTTTTGTACGGTAAAAGGGAACTTTGTGCTTGATTTTCATCCCGACAGGTGTTGAGGTTAAGTGTTTTAGCAAAAGAAACCCATGGTCCATGGGCTATGTGTGAGTACGATATATTAAGTTTGTGCGTGATAAGAGACAGTGTGCGTATAAGGATCTCTAGAAAAAGGATTAATATAAAATAATAAAAGGAAATGAAAACTTTGTTATGTTTTTGTTATTCGATAGTTTTACAGCTTTGCGGGGATCAGGATAAGGATAATGCCCTTCGGGGTTTATTCTTACCCTCAGTAGTGGTAGTGTTTGGGATGATGCGATAAGAGATTATTGTGAAAGTTTTCCCTTTTTTTTGTTTTGAAGAAACAGGTGGTAGACAATGAAGAATAAAAATCGTGTAGTGTTGGATTTTAGCTGGGAGATGTTTTAGAGGAGACAGTTTAGTAAGGGATTTAACTTTGTAAAATGATGTTGAGGTATCTTGTTTTAGTGCAAGAGATTTAGCACCACAGTGCCAAGTGGAGTTGAAAAAGTTTTCAAAAATCCTGCTCGATTTGGTAAATTCTACTTAGAACGGAGTAAACCATATGCATAGTGGATGGATGAACTTGCATACCAGGTATAAGGTACCATGTACAATTTACAGCTTAAGCTTCTGATACGAGAATTTAAAGCTTCTCTCAACCATGCAGAGTCAAGGAGCCGCAAATTATTTAGGTCAGGCTTGGCGATGAATCAGTTAAGCGAGTATTGGGAATCACAAGTAGGTGCATGGACTCCAAGCGAGACTCACAAAGGTAGACGCCCAACCACAGTATTGCGGTAGGAACCACGGTACCAATTTTAGAAGCCTCGATAATAGAATTTAAAAAATTCCAGATTCATCGAATATCGGCATCGGCATCGAATAAATAATGCTGCCGCAGTGCGTCCCAGCTTGTTGTAAGAGGTTACTAAATCTGACACCAATCATATACAGACACCAAAAATGAGCCTGTGAGACTTTAACACCTTGAAACTTCCCCACAAGTTTGTATGCAATCAGTGGGTTCCCGCGCCTGGAGACTACCGGTGGGGCTAAAGAACAGTCAATCAATTTTAAATGAGCATACAAGTGTCAAACCACGCAAATTCAAGATACACTTTATGGAAATGATCGCAATTAATAGCACTACCCCGCTGGGCACCACGCTTGCAACGCACCCGGGTGATCCCAGAGCAAGCAGAAGTGCTTGTATCAGAGCCCGACGGATTCCGGGGCGGGCAAAAGTTTAGAGTTGGAAGTGATTATGCGTCCACAAATCCTGTGCGTACAGGAAAGGAAGTGGTGTAATACCGGAAATAAAGCGCGTTTTCTTGATTTAAAAACTAAGCCATTTAAGAGGTTCTACCATGGAACGGTCAATGGACTAAACGGTGTTACTATCGTTGTTGCAGCGGAAATGTGGAACAGCATGTACGAGGTATGCATAGTACTCGCTGGGGACTATATTGAGATACCATCACGTCGGCAAAGAAACATGGTGGTGGAATGACGAAACCAAACGAACTGTGGCCGACAAGAAGAGTGCATTCCAAGCGTGGACAAAATGCGATCGGAGCGACGATATCGAAAAAGCTCGACTGGCTCTTGAATACGAGCGTCTTAAAAACGTCGCAAAGAAAGTCGTGACTCGAACTCGAGCGGCAGCAGCGGAAAACCTGTACCAGGAGTTAGAACAAATATCCTCACGATCGGCAGATAGAAGACAAGCCATACAAGAAGTTCAAACGTCGTACAATACTAAAGTGCCAAATGTTTTTGCTCGATGCACAGAGGCAAAAATTGGATGGAAAAAACCTCGCCGAAATGCATCAAAAATGCAAACGGTCGCTTGCTAACAAATGAAATGGAAATTTGTGACCGGTGGAGTTGCTTAACAAACAGTTTCCACGTGATATCGTGCCGACAGCTGGTCTATGCATTCCATCAGAGTTTTGGTCGAAGATGGAGGGGATCGGCAGCGTTTGGCTATCGAGACTTTTAAATAAATTAAAATGTGGACAACCTATGCCGAATCAATGGAGAAGTAGCTTCTTGGTTCCATTATACAAAGAAAAAGGCGACACTCGAGAATGCAACAACTACCGTTCAATCAAGCTTATGTCACACACAATGAAAATTGGCGAAACGAACGTCTTCGGCAAATAAAGTTAGATAATAGCCAGGGTGGATTTGTTGAAGGAAGGTCGACAGGGCGCGCTATCCAAAGCCTACGAATAATAATGGAAAAGCACCGAGATTCGTCTAAGGATTTACACATGGTATTTATCGACCTCGAGAAAGCATTCGATCGAGTGCATAGGGATCTCATATGGGCCGCGCTGAGGTCTCAAAACGTACCGGAAACGTATGTTAGAATAATACAAGACATGTACGGAAACGTGAAAACTGCGGTTAAAAGCTCTGCTGGACTAACGAGAGAATTTCCAGTTAATGTCGGAGTGCATCAAGGAAGCGTACTTAGCCCTTTCCTCTTAAACGTAGTATTCGACTATCTTTTAAAAGACTGCATGCGCGAAGCAAATGTAACGCCAATTCTCTTCGCTGACGTCGAAGATTTACAGAACGCCTTAGATTCATGAAAAAATGCGCTAGAGAGAAACTGGTTTAAAGTAAGTCGTTCAAGGACGGAGCATTTGAGGTTCCACTTTGCTCATCCGTTGCGACCTGTTCCGGATATAATGTTAGACGGAATAGTTCTTCCGAAAAGCACTATCTTTAAGTACTTAGGATCAATCGTTAACATGGTAGCGAAATGTGACGACGACGTAAACCACAGAGTGAGTGTGGGGTGGATGAAATGGCAGGGAAAGTCTACACCACGGTTGTTAGACCAGCTCTTATGTATGGTTCTTAGTGCTGGACTATGTACGAAGCGTTTAAAAACAAAATGACGGCAGCGGAAATGAAAATGTTTAGGGAGATCTGGGGGAGAAGCTGGTTTTGCCATGTTTAAATAAGATCTGCGGAAAATCCGGTTAAAACGCACTATCAACTACGGTCACTCAAAATGTAAGAAAACGATGTCGGAAAAAGAATTCCTGGATTTCTCAGAGGGCAAATGCGCAATAACGCCTGGGGCTAACCACTGAAGCGATCTAGAACCGAGCAGTATGTAGACGGGTTCTGCGGTCTGCAGCCAACCTTATAAGCGGAGCAGCAGCAATGCAGTAAAAATTGGAAACTCGTTACGCATAAGTTCGTATAACGATGAAAGTGTTAATAAAAGGATAAGAAGAAGAAGGTTGACATATTGACCTGAAATGGTCTAGGAAATCGCTAAGAGGCTCAGCCTATTATTGTTGGTTGAGCACTGTTAAAGTTTACAGGCAACTAGTAAAGCTTTGACTTACCTATTTTCTGCAATAGATTCATATGCATTTTCATCGGCCAGATAATGTCCCTAACCAATAAATTTGTGGAATAGAGCAATGCTTCTGAACATGTTGTTGAATTCGTTCTCTTTCCGAGAATGAGGAAATTAATTGGCTCATTTGGTGCTTTAAGGCAACACCATCTATTCCTATATTTTGGATGTCATTCTCGATAGCACAATTCTAACAAAGATGAGGTGTTAGAATTCTTCAAGGCATTGGCAACGAAACATGAGCTTCTCATTGAAGAAAATCTTCAGGATCGAAATGTTTACGACTAAGACAACTTATATTCTATGCGTC
Organism: Volucella inflata; assembly: GCA_928272305.1. Taxonomy (NCBI): domain Eukaryota; kingdom Metazoa; phylum Arthropoda; class Insecta; order Diptera; family Syrphidae; genus Volucella; species Volucella inflata. Next base: position 16,011,798 of record OV743718.1, on the reverse strand, counting down.
TGGTGAAAATCGGTGGTGGATCGAAGGATCTACGACTGATGCTATAGTCAAACTACGTTCTAACCCTTTCTGAATCATCTCACGACTCCCAAACTAATTCAAGAATGTTGGTCGTTGAAAAGCTAAATTCACTGCACCTTATCTGTATCCCAGGTCACGATGGAATCACAGGAAATAATAAAAGAATTTTGTAGAACCAGAATCGCGATAGAGCTTACATTGAGGTTTCATATCAGCATAATTGCAAATGGCTTGTCTCTCTAGGATACCGGCAGACTAAACGTATGTATCCCGATGTCTCTAAGAGGACAGCGATGTTGGCTGGATCCAATTCCCCGTCTCTATCAATAACCGGGGAATGCCAGTAGAAGGATCATAGAAAAAATATAATGGACTAGGTCTGAGTTCTCTATTTCAAATGAAAAATAAATCCAAAAATAAATCCAGCCCCAACTTAATCCAAATTTAACTCGTAGTCAAAGTTCTTCTCTACTACGAGTTTATCGAACAGTGCCAAGAGAAAGAAGACCGCTGTTACTTTCAATAGACCCTAAAAACAGTTTAAGTCGGCTACAATGTGGTTATCTGTATTTTCGCTACTATCTTGTTGTGATATATGTAATTTGGGTGTGCAAGGCAATAAGCTAGTCGATAAAGGATAAACTTAAAACTGGGGTCCTACCATTTATATGTAAGCACTTTAAAATATGCTGATTTTATCACCCTGCAAGACTTACGAGTATTGTGAGGTTGGCGGGAGATTCCTCTGTGTGCACCCGGATTATTTTTGTATGAAGCACTGGGATGTAATGGGTTCTGACGCACCTCTCCTTCTTGCGAAGGACTAAGAAACTATAATACAAACGACACATTAGGGGAACTATGGATAGTTTTATTTTTATTGTTCTTTTTGGAAGACACTGAAACTTGTGATTATCTCGCTGGTAGCCTCACCAGAGTCAACAGAAAACTTCGAGGTAAACCTAGGCTTAAACTCCCCAGTTAGCTTGATCTTTGACTAGCTAACTCAGGTTATCCACTCCAAGTTAGTTGATATTGCCTAGGATCGTGGGCACAACAACAGGAAAGTCCTTCTTCTAATGCGTCATCCCTCCGGGTAGAAATCAAAGATTCTTCGGGACCGAACATTAGTATAAACTAGGTCAAGCAATCTCAGGCTCATGTTAACCAAGGTATCTTCATCCGCATTGGCTACTGTCCACTTTTTCGTATCAGAGAGATCAACAGGGATGAATTGGTCATATATAGAGCCTCCTTAGTGTTTCTTAACAAGACTTCATTACCTACTTAATTGCTTCTTAGGCCAGTAAATGGAAATTCGTTGGATTTCTGAGCTTATTGCGCAACCGAGGTAGATAAAACTCCGCTTTTACATAACTTCACTTAGTGCATTTCTTTACATTAAATATGGAACAGCGGGCGTTCATCATCTATAATCTGCCGATCTAACAAGTTCGTCAGGAAATGACTCTGTATATGTCTTTCCAAAAGAAGCTGTCATATATGCTCCCCAGAGAGACTAAACTACGGAGATCTTCTCTAACAGCTACTAGTGCAGATATATATACAATTGCCGAAAACCAAGTTTCAAAAACCAACATTCAAAAGTTCAAAAAATCACAGATAAGGTCTTGTAAGCGATGTTTGTAGGGCTGACGCTCTAGAAGTTTACGCAGGTTAGAGAGCCACATTTCTATTTGGAAATATTAATTGTTAAAAGCATAAAAAAATAGTTTAGTTCTGTTCTGTTCGATTTTGTTGCAATTATAATCAGACGTTAAATAATTTGTTCGAAATATGTAGAACACATTTGTAAAGAAATCGTTAAGAATTGTCTAAGTCAGAGAAACTTGAAGACTTGTGGTGTAAATTTGATACTTCACAAAGCCAAATGTATGCCATAGCAGAGGATGAAGGTTACTCTGATCCTGAACCCGACTTGGAAGAGTTCGAGTCGAAGTATCTCGTTAAAAAATCGGTCTTACTTTCTTCTATTCGGGAAAGAAAAAGAACAAAACCGACCTCAGTCTAAGTCAACCCCACGCATAACACCTAAATTGCTGTACAGACTCAGTCGAATACATCTAATTTAGAAACAGTCAACACTTTGCTCAGCCCACAAACACCCCTACAGCAACAGTCGGAGACAACACACTTCATCGAAAACTTTCCAAAATTCCATATTGAACCTTTCTCGGGAAATTATCGTGAGTGGCCATCATTTAGGGACATTCTTTTATTTTTTTCGCTCGTCCCTTCGGGGTGATGCCCTGAACTTGATAAGCCATATCCCATTGTCAGATGCCACATATGAATAGGCATGGGAAGGACTAAACAAGGGTACAATAGGTACATTATAAACAGTCTCGTGGAAACCATTATGCTTCGCTCACTTCAGAGTTCTAACGTAGGAACTCTTCGCAAAATATCTGACTGCGCTGATGAGATTGTATGAGGTCTCAGCTCTTTCGAAAGAGATTCGTGGATAATTTACGCTCTTGTTAGCAAACTGGATACAGATACTCAGCAGGCTTGGTCAGCACATAGTATAGATTTCGAATATCCCACTATACAGTAGTATTTAACCTTTCTCGAACGACGCTATGAGGCTCTGGAATCGTGTAGAGCAAATACTCGAAATTAAGAAACCGCCTGTTTTCAAAGTCAATCCAGTGCTCAATTTGTAACTCGCCACACTTTCTTTCGCAATGTACACAATTTGTCGCAATGGACATAGGAACTAGGAGAGAGTTTGTTTTCAGCTCAGCTCGTTGTCAGTCAAAATTTCGCTGTAAAATTTGTAATTTCCGGCACAATTCTCTCGTGCATCCCTGCTCAGTTAGCTGGGAGAAAAGAAATCAATCGACTGTATCTAATCCACATTCATCTTCATCGCCATCGACTTCACATCCCACTCATTTTGTCACAAACCATACCATCAATGTCGCACAGTGTCTGCCACAAACTTTACTGCCCACAGTCATTGGTAAAGTTATCGATAGTCAGGGAAAGTATGAGCTTGCTCGCTTTTTTATAGACTCAGGATCTCAGGTTTCCTTCGCCACCGGATCTTGTATTCAAAGACTTGACGTTAGACGAACCACAAACTTCGTGTTGTGCTCGACGGTTCGTTACAGGACGCGTGCGGGAATTCTCTAAATGATTCGTTATTGATCTGTCTATCTATCCAGCGAAACCTATTCTCTGTCTGTTTAAGATTTCGCCGTCACAAATATGTATGTGCTTACAGCAGTCATAATTAAAATGTTTCGTCAGAAATGGGTATCAGATGAAGATACTGATTACCAAAGGATCGTCTGGCGCAAAACGGAATCAGATCCTATTGGACAATGTCGGTTATGTACGGTCACTTATGGAAGCTTGTGGGCCCAATATCTTTCGGTACGCGTTTTAAAACAGTAAGTATGTGATTATCAGAAAGAATATCCTATCGCCGCAGAGATACTCTTAAATGATTTTTACGTTGACGACGTTGTATCAGGTGGAAACACTCTCACTCATGCAAGACTGTGCTTAGTCGAGTTCCTTTCCAAAGGTGGCTTAAAACTCAACAAGTGGCAGAGTAATTGCAATGCACGTCTGCAAGACGAAGGTGAACTCATTCAAAACAAAATCATTTCGTTAGACAGTAAAGCAGATTCTTTTGTGAAGGTACTCGGTTTTAATTGGAGCCCTTAAATCGATTGTTTTGCGTTTCGCTTAAATTTAACAACCAACGGACCTGTAACTAAACGCCAAATTATTTGTGAAGTTGCTCGAGTTTTTGATCCCCTCAGTTCTCTTGCTCCTTCTGTCGAACAAGTAAAGATTATCCTGCAAAAATTGTGGTTTCAGAAACTCAGCTGGAACGACCCCCTCCCAGAATTTATGAGAAGTTCTTCCTTAGAAATATCTGAGGACGTAGAGGTTCAAGTCTATAATACCGAAATAGCGTCTAGCATCGATCGAAACATGATGATCTAGTGACCATCACTTTTTTCTACTGAGATAGTCAAGTAGCCTTAGTCCATTCCCCGACACGGCCCATGCAAAAACGAATCCTCCATGTACAAACCGTAATTCTCTTGTCCTTTTTTCATTTCCGTACTCGCTATACTTTCTTTGGTACGGGCGGTACAAGTTACTCGATATGCGAAAACATGTACACGAATGTTGACTTGTCGATGGCTTAAGGAACAACCAGCTCGGACGGCCGATTATGGACCCTAAAACGTTCTCCCTCAGTTTCACCAAGAGTATCCAAATTTCGGAAATCCGAAATTCCAACAGATTCCAACAGATTCATTCTAATCTCTTTGAAATATGAGTATCAAATTAACCTTTAATCTCTTAACTAACCCACGGCACATTAACTGGTTGTGCCCCACCAAGTTGACACCTTTCATTCAAATCTATTGGGCTTGCGGCCAATATCTGAATATATCAATCTAAAAATATTTAAAAATCACTCCCCGAATTGTTTTAATTTAAATTGAAAACGCACAATTCCCCCAACAACCGCAATATGGACAAGAGAGCCCCTAGCTGACACGTAAGGTATCAACTATGTATACACATTCGTACTTACAATTTGATGCATGTAATTTCCGGTTGTGGTTCATTTCCTGTGCGGTTAATTTCAAATGCAACCATTAGCTCAATACAAATAGGTCAATAGGTAGTAACTATCACATCAACCGGCAACCAACAACCAACAGCAAGATTTACACAATTCCAATTCACCCCCAAACCGTCATTCATTCAGTCATACACATCCAAGCCGCAGAAGATTTCATATTTAATTAACCAATAATCAATTAACATTCCAAATTGAAAATGCGCGATTGATTTACTTGTTTCGGTTTTCTTTGTAAGACCTTAATTGGTTTGCTGGGGATATCCGATGTTAATAAATCTTAACATGTAATAGCTGGAACGAGTTGACAGAGGATATTACGATTTCATCAGCATCAGATGATTTGGGGAAATTGATTTTCGGTACAGAGGGAGAGGTTACGGGTTTTCCGAGTAAACAGGGTTTCCTTCCAAGAAAAAGTCTGTTTAAATTATTAGAAGTTGCTTACAAGCCGAAGAGATGGGCATTCGATTCTAGGCAATAAAGAAACCCTTAACGCTTTAGTGCAAAGGAGAACAGTTTCAGTTTTTTAAACAGATACGAGTATAAGAGTCAATTGAAGATTAGAAAACCTTAAATAGGTTTTTGAATGATTTAGTTTTAAATTAATTAAGCACCAGTACCTTTTCCATCAGTCAACGCACTTTACGAAGTAAAAATTTATTTTGTCAATCATCATTCTACAGAATTTTATCGCCAATTTTTGACAGAGTGATACAACATCACTCTTCGTATCCATTCTTATGTGAAAATTGACCTCCCTAGGCTCGAGTACTTAAGTCAGCATTTTGAAGCGACTCCTGGTTTAAAAAACTTATTCCACTGGAGAAATCTTAACAGAATAGGCAATTAACCATGAGGGTTGATCAATAAGTCTGTATCTTCTTGATTTTCCCGAACACAGCACCGCTTTTTTCATTATTCAACTTATGTAGCACAGTCAGAGAAAGCAGAAGGTCGCGCGGATTTAGAAAAAAGGAAAAACCGGGAGGTTGACGGACGATTAGCAACCAAAGACGTCAGGGATATGGGGATAGCTTTTGAAATGCACTCGGCATAATCCACATCTATTTTGTTCAAAAAGGACAGGAAACAACCGTCAATATTATGTAAACTAAAACTGTAAATCAAACTAATCTAGGGACTTTCAGTTCTGTTACAAAGACCGAGTCTTAAATCAGAACTGCTCTATCATATTTGAGCAATTTAATGTGCAATAGAGTAGGAGAGAAAGTACCTGTCCAGCGACAAACTACTAAATACTAATCCTCATCACCATATTTTGAGCATAATCACCATCCAAAGCAGCAGTAATACTATACAACTGCTTGCCCAACACAAGTCATCAAACTATGCATTTTTGAAGGCACCTTTAATACCAATTCTGCTGCTAGAGTTTCAAACGCAGTATCGCTTCCATTGTGCGTGTTGCAAAGCACATTGGCGCACTCAATTGTGCCGTTCAAAAGAAGGACGTTATGAGCGTAGGTCTTATATTCTGGACACAACTGAAATCAAAGATTCTCCCATCGTCCGCCAGAGTCTCGTTATATAATTGGTGGGCCACCTGTTGGCGTCTTTTTAAGAAGGACCTTTACAATTTCTGCTGTTAAGTGGAAAAGATGATACCGCCAAGTGGCAGACGCCAGTATTGATACACATTTGTGTCCGTTTTATTTCTATGACTTTCCTCAAGATTTTCGGTGACAACTGTTCGCATGCCTTTCGAATATTCTCCGTAAGGGCTGCGATTGCCTGAGGCTTGTCGGCATAAGCCCACGACTTGAAGTAGCCCCAAAAAAGAAGTCTGGAATGGTTAAATCGGGCGAGATCGCTGGCCATGCAAAATCGCCAAAACTGAAGATTACGCGACCAGGAAACGCTTCCTTCACAATATTCATTGTGGCTCGTTCTGTGTGAGCGGTTGCACCGTCTTGTTGAAACCACATGTTTACCAAGCCCCGCTCATCCAATTCCGGCACGAAGAAGTCGTTTATCATGGTCTTGTAGGATTCGCCAATGAAAGTGACCGCATTGGCGATGGCCTCCTCAAAAAACTACGCCTCAATCACTCCTTCCGCGGGAACGCCGCACCACACAGTGGCTTTGTATGGATGTAATGGCTCTTCGTGCATTACACGTGGATTTCCAGTGCCCTAGAAACGAAAGTGGAAGTGCGCCTCGTCGCTCATGATGGTTTCCGACACAAAACGTCCTCTTCGTTGTTGAGATTGAGGATAGCTTGACAGTAATTCAGACGCGACTGGCGGTTAGGAGGCATTAACGGATGCACTGTTTGCACTTTATACGGAAACATATGTATGCCTTTCACTAAAATTCGCTGTTAAAGCTGCCGATTGATGCCCAATTGCGTGGCCTGTCGCCTGGTTGATGTTTCTTCGTTCTCAACGACAACGGCAGCCACAGATGCGAACGAACAGTCCGGTGGCGGCCACGCGCTGCATGGTCTTCTGTAGTTCCAGTCTCTTCGAGTCGAGTAGCTAAGCGACGGAATGTTTGCCCAGTTGGCGCCACACGATTAGAAAATCGAAGTCGAAATCGTCCATCGTCCGATTATTGGTCAAAAAAATCGACACAATTATTCCATGTTCTTGCGGAGTATAGCACTCCATTGCTTGTCTCTTTGAATACTGCAGCTATCTAGTTCACAAATTTCAAATATGATTGACGTACAACGCCATTTGCAAAAATTATAGCATCTACCGATTGGATGATTAATTTTGCGCCACCTTGTATAAACGGTAAACCTTCTGAATAATTATAGAATATTGTGCTGAGGCAGCTACAGGTAGCTTAGCAATAGGCCGTCCGGTCAACAGAATTTTTCAATACATTTTCGATGGTACCGGGCCCTATTTCACGAATAGCTTGACCAAAATTATTTTTGAGTCAGTGAGTTGTCTCTGAATTATTTGCATAGCATCGTTCTTTGATGGCACCCCTCAAATTAAAGTCTATCGGCGTCAAATCAATTGTTGGACAGCTTGTGTTGCACGTAGCCCCATCTTGATGAAACCATAGCTCTCCAAATCCTCAGTTTCTGGTTAAAAACTGAACGTTTAACATTTCGATATTAAGATATGCCCTAACTCTCGTATAAGATGGACTCCTAATCCAATTTTTTTCTATTTAAAATCAAGCGATGTTTGAGCCATATTGGGCGAATAAGCAAAGTCACTGAAACCGCTCGTGGTAGCTTAAGCAGAATTTCACTTTTGTGATCTATCACTTCGTCTATACGGCAAACAATTTAAATAAGACTTGTGAAATAGGTTAGAAATCATCCAATGAATCCAAAACATCGATGAATACTTAATCGTAATCTTAATTATTTTCAGCGGTTTAAAAAAAAAAAAAAAAAAATATTGGCATTCCTCAGGGCTCTCTTCTCTCGCCGGTATTCTTTTGAAATTTCATTACTGATCTCTTAATTACTTATTCAAAAGTATTCTTCCGACAATAGTTCTATCTGCTCCTCATACATGTTTCCGGGCCAATTTGCTGAGTTTTCGTTTCTAGAATGCAAACTGCAGCACATTTGAGCTCTACGCAGTTCCGATAGGTATAAACCTCATTGAAGAGACATCAATTTACTTGAATTGTGTTCCATTGCAATTTTGACCAAAGGTATTCCAGCTTCTCTGATGTAACTTCAATATTACAATGCAAAATATTCACCAAAGTCTGCTGCAAAACACTAACCGCTGTTTGAGTGCACCGAAAACCTATCTTCAACTGTGATGTTTCAAATTCCAAGGCGGGCTTACAACCTGCACACAAAGCAGATGAAGAAAAGTTCAGAAAAAGAGAAATACCGATGTACGTTGGTCTTAAATGTTTGCAGTCTATAATGACTAAGAAATAAAGAGCTCGGCAGCACATTTCATAAGCAATTTCTACGGCTTCGGAAGAATCACAATATTTCAGCGTACGTTAGGAAGGTAAACTGAACAGCTTTAATTACAAAACAGGTATATCGATTAAAGGTGTGAAAGGGTGGCATACTACCGGATAATGAATTTACATGCAATAACGGATAGTAGACATTAGGTTGCCAATTGAATCTACACTTGGAAGGTTTTGCATTCTATCTAGCAAGAACAGAGTGCTCTAAGGAGGACCTGGCTAAATGTTGGCACTCCAATTTTAAGCCAGTAAATGGTTTTTACAAATATTAACGTCAAATCAGAGGAAGTGAGGTATTTCTTGCATCGCTTGAATAAGGCTAGCAATTTCACTGTATTTTTGATGAAATTGAATATGTGGCCATTTTTAACGTTGTGATCGCCACACCTACTAAAAATAGAAAGGTTTTCGGTTTCTGTGTAGCAAGTGCCATTCATGGATAACTGGTGCCTACTAAAGTTTTGCTGTAACGACAGCAGAAAATGAATAACATTGTGATTTAGCAGCATAAAATTCACCTCCATAGCAGTTCCCTATTGGTTACACCATACATATCGGAGTTTAGCAACCTTTACAGCCGCTGGCGTTCCCATCCTGCAACAAGCGAGCAGTGACGTAAGTCTTGGAACCAATATAAAGGGACTAAATGAATAAGAAGTGACAGACAAGAAACTATTAATGAAAACTTTAAAGACTGTCGGTGTCAAAACGGAGCCCTGGGGTACACCAGCTTTTTTTATTTTTTATATCAAAATTGAAACCAGCAAAGACAATTTGAATTGAACTTTACGAAATGTAGCTCCACATCCACTGTAGAAGAGATGCACGCACTTCTGACAAAAAAGCCTGATGCCAAACTCTGTCAAACTTAGTAATGTCAAGTGCAGCTATGCATGTTTCTATCACCAGATATGGGTAAGCATTGTGTCATACCTTAGACAGAAAATTTACTCTTCTTACCCTCAACCAATCTTGACTTTATTATGTGATATACTATAGACTCACTCAGTACCTCCCCTTAAAAGTATACCTTCTGGTATCAAATCCATTTTCTTATTGACAACATAAGCACCCGCATTATCAAGTAATCAAGTAAACCGCTTTCATAGCCCGAAACATAGATTACCAGCTTCAAACACAACATTTCCGGTAGGGCCGCCAGCTCAACTGGGTTAACACGTTCGCCTAATACCTCTAAAATCCAATTTATTTCATGAAATCTGTGCACAATCACTGCTGTTGCATTAGCCAGTGGGTTATATCTCCTTGTCTCGGGGGCAAAATCAACTCAGCCTTGAAATACACTATCGCCCATCCTCTAATTAACTAAATTCCAAAATCCTGAACTAACCATTCAACACCATACCACCTAGAGGCTACATTCATACGAATACGTAAGTTCAACCGAAGGCACAGATCTAGGTACATATCGTCTCACTATCATCCCTCAATTATCACTTTATTACCGTTAATGTTTATCTATCTCTTTGTATAAAGATCTTACCAGTAGATATACAGCTTCCGGTTGTGTCATACACATAACACATACACATTTACTAGTTAGCATCTGCCATATATTAAATCAAAGTAATCGTTGCCGGATATTTAAGCGGAACACCACTTCCACCGCTAAAATGTCCCCAAGGGTATATCACTGTCTAAATGTACGAGAGTACCTGCTAAGGGATGGTGAGCTTTTAAGTGCAATTCACATATACCTACCGACACAAACAGACATTGTACAAATGCCTGCAATTAATTTAGTCCGAAAGCTGTTAAATCCGGGATGGGTGGTGGTGTAGATTTCAGAAACAGAGGGTTGCGGTTATACTGGAAATACAGAAGAAATGGTAAAAAATCACGACATCAACCCTTAGGGAGTCTTGCACTTCAATCGCAAATAATACGAATGCTGTCTGTAGTAGTATTTTGTCGGTGCTAAGATGCCATAGGATGTCCCCAGATCCTCCAGATGCACCAGAAGTGGCATCGATGATGGTAACAACAAAGGTATCAGTTAGCAACAGTACCTAGCATCCGTAGCATTGGTACCATCTGTAGATACGAGTAGCACCCTTGGCGACGACATCGACCTCTCCAGTGGTCATGTTAATGTCGTCTAAGGACATCCTGTTGAATAGCTGGCCAACGCGCACGAAACTTCCTGCAGCTGCATGAAGGTAGATGGTAAGAATGTATACACTCGTAATACGAGTATACTTCGACTTTGATGCTATAATGAGGTGAGACAGTCTTTCGACTAAAGTGTACGAGTATGTGTGTCCGGATTTGACTTCATCCACTAATTATCGCCACAATCGATCCCTACAGCGATTTGCAACGATGATTATCGTGGTTCCCATAGACGAGGGATGGGAGTTTCTACAAGTAAAATACCTCAACTATAGTACAATGAGAAGGACCTTTAAGAGATGTTCATCGTATCCTCTGTATACCCTGATTCATTGGCGTGGGAGTGAAAATTCTTAGTCGTTAAGGTGGGCACTTGAGTTATGAAAGTAGTATCTTCTTCTATTTATATCGACGAGATGGAATGAGTGGGTATGGATACTGCTTTCCTATAAACTCAAAGAGGGTTGCTATTTCACAAGGGCGGTTAAGTGCAATTGGGGTTAAGTTAAGAAAATCAGGATTGGAGGATGTTAGTTCTGTGAAGTGAAAACACTTTGATTCAACAGTTCAATTGGTTCCAGTCGAAAAGAAAGTGGGTACATTGTTAACAAGATGAAAAAAAAGTTATTCCCAATGGGGCTGCTCACAGTGGGTGTCATGTTTTATTGATTGGGGCGGGACATTCGGAATTTAGTAATGAAATGAAATTTATTGCCCCTGAAGTGCCAAGATAAGGGGGCAAAAAGTTCGCTTTATGTTAGGGGATGTCTAGTAGAGATTACATTTTACCTGTTTGGTTAAGTGGAAGTAATAATCACAATTTTTACGATAGCGATTGTGTGGATTTTTATGTGGTTAAAGAAAGCGTGTCATCTTTGTATATAGATTCAAACTGGAGAAAGGATGAGAAGTCTTCGGAGAGAAGAATTTTTATAGCTCGATGGCATCATTCACCATTAGAGAACTGAGGTGATGAGAAGAGAAAAGATGCTCGTGACTGTACATACATATATTATGATATCACAACTAGATGTATGAATTATAAATTTACGATGCTAACTATATGAGAACAGCGCAACGCTCATCTATTCCTTGAAACTCTAGATGAATTGAACAGAGGCACAATGAGCAAGTTTAAGTAAAAGAGAAGACAATTTCGGAAGACCTCAAACATTAGTCCCAGTCCCAGTCCCAGTCTGGCGAAGCTCTACTCTAATATTCAGTGCAATCGCTTATGTAACACGGGACACAATCTGACAGATTAAGTGCTTGACTTGTATACCAAAGCTTTGAATTTTTAAGACGGAAAATGCAAACAGCAGATAACTCATCGATCACGAGCTTGGTTATATGAAATTGCAAAGAACAGTGTAGAAGCTGGTGGTCACTCATGTTGGCGACGGGCCGATGTGGCAAAACCAGGGATTAGATAGTCAACCCAACGGTTAAGACAACATTTCGCCAAATTTCCTTGAAATGTCGGACTACCTGATTACCGTGTGATCAAACATTGGACACATTAGTTGGAAGATGCACAGCTTGGTACCACAATATTAAAATGATCCAAAGTGCATTGAGATATGGTTACCATGACTGTAGATACATTTTCACAATAGGCCGCGGGTAAACTTTGTTTAATGTTATCGCAGTGACTAAGAATATGGTCTCAGTGCAGTATGCCACTTCCAGTGGGGTTATAAATGTTCACAGTAAGTAAAGAGTTCTAACTCACAAAGATGAGATTGTATCGAACCTTTGGAGGTTACAAAGTCGCATCAACGCGATTCTTATTTTCGAAAGTCTGCTCAATACTTTCTTAATTTGCTTCTTGTTATAACCAAGCTAAACTCATCAAGTCTAGACTAAGGTTCTTGATCTAGATATGCGTCACAGCTCCTGCCTACTGACTGTCACTTAACGTCTTCAGAAAAACCTTTGTCACCAGCATCAAGTGTTAAAAACGAATGGCAACAGTACAATATGGGCATCAAGAAAGTCGCCTGCGCTATGTTCAGTTTCACTCGACCACTACAAATCATAAAGATTGAAGTACGCAGGAACGATCAACTAAACAAGTGGATTCTTAAGCGGCGATGATGAATTACCAACATCGGTATGTCATACGATTTACATCTAATCGACCTATCAATCCGACCGATTTGTTTTTAAAAGCCTGACTTACATGGGTAATGTACATAGGCCAACCTATTTACAAGGTCCGACGAAAAGATTTCTTCATTTTCCCGATCTCCAAAAATGTCTTCCGAAAATCTCTGGATCGCACAAAGAGCAAAGACCCTATGACACCAATTTTATGCCGCCTGTATTAATGCAGATTTAGACGGCCAAAGCCAACCATCGGTAGTGGATTATCATCCGACAACCATTCTTTGACCTTTTGTACACCGAAAGTTATTCTGTACAAAACCTTATCATCCCTGTTCTACTCTATAGGGCAGGAACATAGACAAGCGAGGTGTGACAGATAAAATCCCGGACAGGAGCTATATCTCAACAACTAAGAGCGCGATCTATTTGCCTGAACATGCGTTTTAAAGGTTGAACCTTTCCCTACATACTATCTGTCAAAATGTCATGACATTTGGTTGACATATCATTTGATATTGAAATTTGAACATGAAACACGTAAAACTTGGTGAAAATGCATCAGAGACATTCCGATTGATGCAACATGTATGCCGTGGTGATAGTTTGAGAAGAACAGTTATTTTCGAGTGACATAAACATTTTTTCGGTGGCAGAGAAACAGTGGAGGATGACAAATACACGAGGAGGCCACTTTAATTTCGGATGCCTAAAATGATCCAAAAAGTACGTGATATCGTTGCTGAAGACCACAATGCTACACTGCGAATGGCGGAAGAGGCCTAAGACACCAACAAAGAGACTATTCGAACAGTGAATGACGATCTAAACCAACCACAAGCTAAGAAAGCACAAAAAGTTCTTTCAAAAATGAAGATAGTACTCATCACACGCTTCGATGACAGACGAATTGTCCACAAAAATTCCTTCCAACTAGTGAAACAATTACAGTCTTCAAGTTTTGGGCCGTTTGGTGGACAGTATCCAAAGTTTTCGACCCAAATATCGCGATCCAAATAGTTGGTCTCAATGCACCGGGTCACAAAGACTTCAGTGTTAGTCAATTTTTGGCTTGAAATCAAGTGTATGTGCTAAATCATCCGCCGTATTCCCCTGATTTGGCACAATACGACTTTTCTTTGATCCCGAAGTTGAAATTAAAGTTGAAAGAACGTTAGGTACTGGAGGCAATTCCGCAAAATTACCTAGAGCAGGCCATTGAATCAGTATTGAATCCCCGTAGCAAGTGTATTAAATCGGCGGGAGAATATTTCGAATAAAAACACCTTTCTAGAGCCAGTCCAGGATATTATTTGCCCCACTGTGTATGTTTGGCTACATAAAAGTCTGCTGACAATGAGTGTAGACGTAAAAACGACGAACTATAGAGGCTATATAGCAATGTAAAGTTGTCCAAATGAATCAAAACATAACGACTTCGATTGTTACACCATCAACCCTCCAGCCCGAAAAGTATTTGAAGTTAAGCCACGTAGGCATTGGAAAGGCTGAGAGATATACGAATATCTTCACTTCTAATACGTGAGGATGAAAAATACCTAGTCAAGTCATAAATACTGGGACACAACTGAACTCACTCATTACGAATGCAGCACTGGGCGCATCCATTTCGTATTGATTGCGGTTTGACAGTTGATATTTATGCTTCATTGTAACGTAAAAAGTTTTTGACATTAATTGCTTACAATCATGGAATAGGGCGGCATCGAAAATCGTATTATTGTAGTTGGCCTACCTAAATGCAACATGGAAAAAGGCGATATCTTTAGGACGTTGCGACCGCTTGGAATCACTCGCAATTTTGTGTATTGTGCTGTGAAGTTGTTTGAGGATACTGGTGGAGTACGAGACCGTCAAAGTTCCGGCCGTCCGCGCACTGTGAGAACTCCGAAAGCGATCAAAGCCGTGAAGAAACGAATCGACCGAAAACCGCTGCGAAAACAGAAAATCTTGTCTCGGAAAATGCAAATTTCGCAATAATCCATGTCTCGCATTATCAAAGATGATTTTGGACTCAGCGCGACACACCGGACACCTGCTGATTTTTCTGTGAAACGGTATTTATGACTTGACTAGGTAATAAGGCCAACGAAGGAGGTATGGAAGATATATATGGTTTCAAAGATTCAAATGGCACAGTGTTTGTCATTTCTGAAAAAAAAACTGTCCAGCTGTCTATTGTTTTTGCAGGATCTGCCGAAAATGGATCAACTGACTCGGGATAGAGTAGGGACAGCAGCAGGGCACTACAGAAATAAGTGATTTGAAGCAGAAGATTCTTGAATACCGGCTCTGCTATCATAACAGAGAACATCACCACAGTTAAGGCCCTTAACACGTAACAGGCAGTAGATCTTAGTATTCTGGTTGTCATGTTAGCCTCTCATTGTACATAAACCTTAAAACGAAACCTCTGATCTGAATAAACAATACTCAAGGAACGAACCTGAATTTACGTTAGCACTATCTGCGTCCTTGATGGTTGCTTTCACTGCAGGCACATCAGACAAATATTTCCCGGCGTCTTGAAAAATAACGCAGATTTCTTAGAAGGAAAAATATTTCAGTATTATCTAAGGCACACAACTATTCAATGTTAAATAATCTGGAGGGAAAATGGGGCAAAACTAACATATAAAGATCAAAGCACGCAGATTCCTGTGATCTACTTTTTTCGCCTTCACTCATTCTAGACTTTTATGGTCCTTAACTCCGACTACATATAAGAAAATCTTGTAAGAGGTTCAGAGAACTAGTCGATTTAGTCAGAAGTGCTTACTACACAGACTTTTCCACACCTACGAGCACTGTAACCTAGGAAAACACATTCCTTATCACTTTCTTCTCGCTGCTTGGAGATGTAAATGGTAAGTTAAGTGTTTAATGCTTCTACAATACTACTATATACAATATCTCATCTTGTCTGTCGATTGCGGAAGCCAAAAACCTTCTTTGATGCCACTTGAGTTCTTCCTCAAGAGGACAAAAACTCCATGAAACTCTAAAAAATCGATCGACTTTCCACAAAATTTACATGAAGACCCAATTTTCTATTTTAAGTTAAAATTTTCCCCAAAACTCATGCTCATATTTCCTGCAATTTAAAATCCAATTTACCAACAATCAGTAAGCAGCCATTGATTTCTTCAATAACATGCAACTTTGCTGCTTTAAGCTCTCTAATTAGCATAATTTATCCTTGCAAATCTCCTTCCAACATAGTATATGCCATGCAAGCTGCACTCTGCAGATGGCAAACTAAGCGCTGAATGCTCATGTTGAACAAGTGAACATACCCGTACATGTATCCCAACAACTAACACCAAGATGCCGGATATTAATCGTCTTTCAATTTAACACGCCACTGCTTCCCATCATCACTCTTTCAGATCCGCAGAAGTTACACTCCTGCGGTGCATAACTTTGAAAATACACACAGACACACAGGCACACAGCCATACATACATACTATCAATTATGTACGTTTGTATATGTGTATAAATTTGTATCCATCGGAGGCAATATAACCGAAAATCAATCGTAACTTTAACCGCAGTTTAATCAGAGTTTCGTTGCAGCACATTAATCCCTGATCAGCATTGACGCGCAAACAACATTGGCAACATGTCTCCGTCTCACACTCTAAATCCTCTATCTCACCTACCACCCTATTACAACCCTGCTTTAAGTTTTCTACCTCATACAACCTAGAAAATGTGATTGCACGTTATTCCAATAGACTGCACTGCATTGACTGATTGGACGGCACGACGAGGACGGCATGGCAAAATGACTGAAAGCAGTCAGATTGTTGGGGTAAATTGATAGGGGATGAGTTTAAATAAGGGTTGTCTAGAAAATTGTACCAATTAATGATTCAAAAACTTTTAACTTGAATCGCATGCCAATGGAAATTCCATCAAACTAATTTCGATCTCTCTACTCCATGGCAGTTAGAATTTTACCTATACATTGGCGCCTACCCTGATATCTAGCCTATCACAACTATACAACCAATGGCTACAAGGATACTACAAGTACCTACATAGGACGATGAAGACTGGAATGCCTTTAACAGCGTGCACGTTATACCGTTTTAGTAAATTAAACTCATTCACGGTGAAGTGTGCAAATGTGATTGTGCGCTCGTGTATTACTAAAGGAATCCCAACAACTTCTAACGGTAGTTTGACGCTTAGAACTAAACCAATGTATTGACTGCGAATCGATTTACATTTTACGCTCTAAACATCAGAATAGGGGGAGTAAGTGACGTGTTAGGATAGGGTAATAGGCGCCCATGATAATGGCACCGATAAAGGGTGTGTTAACATTGCGTTCGAGGGTTGTCGAAGTTTTCTTTACACCGAAAAAAACAAAAACGGTTATCCAGGATTATTTTTCTTCACTCCTCTTGTTTTCTTCATGTGTGAGTTAAAGAATGATATGAAGGTGTAGTAAGATAGAGGAGACGTAGGCGTTTAAGTGTTCAAAGAAGCAGAAGACACACTTCTATCTCCTTTGGCGGTAATAGACTTTAACTATTTTCACAGCTTTCTGAAAGTTGTCTGTTTTTAGGGGTTCTAAACATATTTTTAGAATATACATTATATAAGATGGCAACGATTAGTATAAGGCCTCGTAGAAGTAGCATCTTCCGACAGGTGCTGGTTCCGTAAATGACGAGAATGAGCCTCTGCAGCCGAACATCTTGCAGCTCTGCTAATAGGTCCTACTTCACGCCTCCCCGTGGCGCCATCTGCGTTTCCTGCGCCATTAACCAGGATAAGTGTCGGAAAAACAAAACAAAACCTTATCCGGGCTACTCCGACATATTTGGAGCTTAGGCCGGAAAGGATTTAGAGGACTTAGTCAGAGTCTTGGAAAAGAGATGGTGCCAACGGCAGCACTCACATCCCGGAATGGGTTACTGGCTTCGGTGTAACCGACCCCTCGTCCTAGGGGCACTCAAAATGGAACTGGTCCTCCAGGTTGGGGGTTGTGCCGATGGGGTAACTGCCCGGCCATTTAAAAAAAAATTAAGTTACGAAGCATCAACAAGCCTCGGATATGGACGGATCTACTGTTGACAACCCACGCAAACGATTTAAGGACAATGAGCTTCGGATATGCACGTGGAATGTTAGATCCCTTAATAGACCACGTGCAGCCGAGCAACTCGCGAAGGCCCTAGACTGCTGCAAAGCAGACATAACCGCCATCCAAGAAATGCGATAGGATGGGCCGGACAAAAAGAAGATGAAAAACTGCGACATCTACTACGGAAATTGCTATCGACGGCAAAAGCAGCGCTTATTTGGATGCGGATTTGTTGTCGGAGGCAGACTAAGACAAGAAGTCCTCAGCTTCCGGCATGTGAGCGAGCGCCTCGTAGCAATCCGCATCATGGCTAAATTCGCCAACATAAGCCTCATATGCGCGCATGCCCCCACAGAGGAGAAAGATGACGACACCAAGGATGCCTTCTACGAGCTCCTTAACAAGACCTACGAGCAATGCCCTAGCTATGACATTAAAATTGTCCTCGGTGATTTTAATGCAAAGCTAGGAAGAGAGGGTATCTTTGGTGGAACAATCGGAAAATATAGCCTGCACAACACCACCTCCGATAACGGATTCAGGCTAATCGACTTTGCGGCGGGGCGAAACATTGTCATGGCTAGCACGCGGTTCCCACATCTCGACATACACAAGGGGACTTGGAGAACTCCTGATCAATCAACAGTCAACCAGATTGATCACATTGCGATCGACCCAAGACACTCCTCCAGTATTATGGATGTCCGTACGTTCCGAGGAGCCAACATCGACTCGGACCATTGTCTTGTTGTAGCCAAGGTACGGTTGCGGATATCCCAAACTACGCCAAGACAAACTAATGCTGTGAGAAAATTCGACGTCAGACGGCTACAATCGCAAGAGGTCGCCAAGTCCTTCTCCGATCGAGTGTCTCTTAATCTCTTGAGAGGTCTAATGCCGCCAGCATCAAGCATCGAAGACCATTGGAAACACTGCCAAAACGCCATCAGAGATGCCGCTTCTGATGTGCTGGGTTTCACTCGTCCACCACAACGAAACCCCTGGTTCGATGATGAATGCCGGCAAGCACATGCAGCTAAGCAAGATGCATATAACGCGGCGCTGCTTAGAAAGACCAGAGCTGCTCATGAGCTCTATGAGCGGAAGAGGAGAGACGAGCACCGGCTTCTCAGGAGGAAGAAGAAAGAGCATGAGAAGCGCGCGTTCGAGGAAATTGAGAGATGCTACTCCAGGAATGAGGTTCGGAAGTTTTACCAAAAGGTAAAAATAACATGCCGCGGAAACAAACCCCGAACCGAAGCCTGTAGAGATGAACAAGGGAACATCGTAGTAGAATCGCAGTCGATGCTGAGGATTTGGAAAGATCATTTCTGCAGACTGTATAACGGCGATGACGGACCAAATACCGCTGTCAGGCAGAACCAACCTTTCAACTTGGACGATGATGACCAACAATTCCGTCCACCCGACCTGGATGAAGTGAAGATAGCAATATCGAAGCTTAAGTCCAACTAAGCTGCTGGAGCGGATGGCCTGACTGCCGACGAGCTCTTCAAAGCGCAAGGCGATGACTTTTTAAGGAGCATACACCAACTAATTGGTTAAACATGGTCGGACGAAAGTATGCCCGATGAATGGAACCTCAGCATTGTTTGTCCAATTCTCAAGAAAGGAGACCCTCTGAACTGTGCCAACTTCAGAGGCATCAGTCTCCTTAACATCGCATATAAGATCTTATCCGCCGTATTGTGTGAACGCCTGAAGCCGTTCGTCAACAACCTGATAGGTCCATATCAGTGTGGCTTCAGGTCAGGAAAGTCCACCATCGACCAGATATTCACACTACGGCAGATCTTGGAGAAGACCCATGAGCTTCAGATCGATGCACACCACCTATTCATCGATTTTAAGGCCGCGTATAACCACATCTATAGAGACGAGGTATACAGAGTAATGTCTTGTTTTGGCATCCCTGCCAAACTCGTCGGTCTGTACATGATGACGATGGAGAATGCACGCTGCTCCATCAAGGTCGGTAAAGATCTCACCGAGACCTTTGATGTTCAGAAAGGATTTAGACAAGGCGATGCGCTGTCATGCGATTTTTTCAACATCGTACTTGAAGGAATAGTGCAAAACTCACGAGCAAACACAAGAGGCACTATCTTTCAAAAGTCCGTCCAACTACTCGCATACGCCGACGATATTGACATAATCGGGAGAAAACAGCGTGATGTCAGTGGCGCTTTCGCGAGTATTGAGACGGAAGCGGCGAAAATGGGTTTAGCGGTCAATGAGGGCAAGACCAAGTATATGCTGTCAAGCAAAAAGGACAACCAACACCGACGTCTCGGACAGAACATCACCCTCGACAGATATAACTTTGAGGTAGTTAAGGACTTTGTCTACCTAGGCTCTGCTATAAATACAGACAACGACACCGGCGCTGAGATCAAGCAAAGAATAACTCTTGCCAACCGCTGTTTCTTTGGGCTAAGAAGGCAATTGAGTAGCAAAGCCCTCGCTCGAACAACAAAAGTCACCCTTTATAAGACTTTAATAATCCCGGTCCTGCTCTATGGCGCAGAGGCATGGACATTATCAAAAATGGATGAGGGTGTTCTTGGTTGCTTCGAGAGAAAAATTCTTCGGGCGATCTTCGGTCCCGTCTGCATTGACGGTGAGCGGAGGAGGAGATACAACGACGAACTGTATGGACTGTACAGCGACATGGACCTAGCCAGAAGAGTGAAGATCCAAAGACTGAGATGGCTGGGTCATGTAGAGCGCATGGACACCAATGCTCCGGTCCGAAAAGTCTTCGAATCTGCCCCCGAGGGACAGCGCAGTAGAGGAAGACCAAGACTCAGGTGGCGCACGCAAGTGGAAGAGGACCTCAGCCAACTTAGCTTGCGAAACTGGAGGCAGCTAGCCAGGGATCGAGCTGGCTGGAGAAGCTTGTTGGCTGAGGCCCAGGTCCACCCCGGACTGTAGCGCCACCTAAAGTAAGTAAGTAAACATATTTTTAGATGGAAGAGCCTTAGGAGTTTGCTTATAGAATGAGCCTTAGATAATGCATCCATCAGCATTGATGCGCACTATCTACCACTTTCGTCGACTTCTTCGCACTAATTGAGTTGCTTGACACATTAATAAGCCGCCATTTCAGATGATTTTTTATGAACACACGAGGCAGATACAGAGAACAAATCGGACTGGTCTTACAGTGGTCACTTTTAAACTTCGGACTACTTCAATCAGAAGACTACTGGGGATTTCGTGTAAACCAGGTATAACATCGATCGATAGCACCCCTTAGTGAGTAAACAACATGGGAAATATTCTTCCTAAGGAGTAGAAATAATATCAGAAGATGCCAAGGGCGACAGTGTCGTACAGTCTAAATGTGTTATACCGGAACAGCCTACAAAATCCCAATAATGCTGCCAGTTGTTCACACTCAAAAAATCCAACAATGACTACCTTGCACGGTCCTCTTCTCAGACCAATCAGGGATCACCTCAGGAGTTGGGAGGAATGTTTCATACTCGTAGAATCGTTTTTCTGTGAAAACAAGATCAATGAAAACATTTCACAACAAGGAAAAAAGGACTGGATTTTGCTCCAAGGGATCATTTTTCTCGTAAGCACCACTATATTCAGAGCTCATGTATCCACTGGACGAGAAAGAATGAAAATGAAAAAATGAAAAGAGGAATTATCCACCAAGGAATAAGAAACCAAGTTGCTTCACTAGATGCTGAAGAGCAAACCGTTTTACGATTGAAAACTCCCTGTGTCGACCACGTAAACTCTTTCCAAATCATCATCGAAAAGAGCAAAGGGGATATATAATTTTGCTGTTTATAGATTTTGAAGAGGCGTTCGATAGCATCAACAGAGAGTTCAGAGTTCGTTTGGCTTGCTTTGTGTAATACGAAGACCGTGTTACTCACATTTGCGTGCAGCACTTAGAAAATCTCCACAAGTGTCAGAAGAACGCTGCAAGGGTTGTTTACCAAACTACTTAACAATTTTCTGATAAAACTACAGTAATCGGAGCACAATGACAGGGCTATTGAAAGTTTTATAGGCATTGCAATATGAAGTTGACATAATTGAACATACTTCACGAAAAGGAAGAAGAAATTATCGTTTGAGACCTACATGACACGGAACAATCAAAGAAAAGGCACGTCAACTAAAAAAAACAGCTTGGGAAAGCTATAGCTCATGTCCAAAAACCGTGTGCTATGGCAATAATGTGATTAATGTCGTAGAACCCAGAAGGGAATACAAGAATACTCGTACATGTAAGTAACTACGACGATTGACTCCGAGTGCATTTCTATTCATTACACCAATCGTAGGTGAGGTTTAGAGTTACCTATTTATCGAATCAGACAGGCAATAGGCAAAGTCAACCAGACAGACCTCTTTATAGACAACTTCTGTCCAACTTCTAATCTTTATCTGTTCATAACAGCCGTAGTCAGACTTTTAGTAACATAAAAACAGCAGGTGTGGAATATTGCACATCAAATAGTATCATGCTAACACTGCAGATCCACAAACTAGTCTATACTTCTTCGAAGCATCGCTGAATACAAAGAATTCATATCTGCATGTTTAGTTGTGACGTTAAGGAACGCTTTTCACCGATCATATGATGGATCATGGATCAATCGATCACTTTGAAAACTTTATAGAAAGCCATCACTCCAATGGGGCTAATTTCACAACATCTGGAAAGCTAGTTTATTTAATGAAAGTACTGAGGTAAAAATATTGTAAGACTCTTCCTTGATAGAACCTCTGGACTCGTCAGAGGTGCCATTTTGCTATTTCTGCAGCTGTAAGACCTAATGTCAGAAGCATCCAATGAGTCCAAAGCAAACAATCAAGTCTTTCCAGAATCGAGTAATGAGCCCAGTTGAAAGCAATATTTGAGCTTAAGTCAATAAGTCCGAGACTTTCGGATTTTCCATGTCGCAACTTTAAAAACTAAGCTATCTCAACAAACCAAACACCAATCGAAACAATGGATTTCTGCGGGGTCACAGGCCAAAGAGTCGTAATGACAATAGTTTCGATTCTCAAAGAAGGCAACATTTTTCATAACCTACCGAATGATCTTAGACCCATTAGTCTGACATAATTCCTGCTTCAGACCCTAGAGAGAATCTTCGATCTCCATATGAATTGAAGTCTCAATCAGGGAATACTGTCGAAATGCCTGTATGAAGTCGTTGGTTTGTATCGACAACATTGATACATCGTCAAGTACTACTCAGAAATAAGTCTGCCTGTAGCTAGGTAGTATGCATGTTTAACAGTTTAGCCGCAGATGCAATCTTTGGTCGCACCTTAATAAGAAAGAAATCCTCAAGGGATATTGTTAAGAAATGAAATTTTGTAATTAATTTTAATTAAATTTTCATATATAGGTATTGTATAGGGTATTGTAGTCAACTTAAAGAATATTCGTTATTTACACTATGAATTGTTTGATTATTTTATTTTTTTGTTCAATTAAATTATTATAATTCGATTTAAATTAAACTATTGTAAAACAGTTGCAGAGCACCATCAGATATGTGTTAGTGGGAAAATTCTGGATTTTGGTGTTGGACAAGTCCGACACTTCTTGTTATGCTGAAGATCGATCTCAGCCTCTTTCTGCTAGCAACCATCATCGTAAGAACATTAATTTGCCTCATACCATAAGTTGTATCTTGATCAGAAGAATAAAGTTTTTGATTTGGAATTGTTTTACTATTATCGAAATTTATTTCTGCCATTTTTGATCAAAGTTGTGGTCCTTCGAGCCGGATTTAAAGTGCTTTTCTTTTCGTATAATCGATCGCTTCGTTAAATTTGGGTGGTTGCTAGTAAACACCTTTCCACCGTTGATGAAGAAGGTAACCAGGTAACAAAGGTATCATTTACTGTCTGATCAAATAATTTTAATTGCTGTGGTGCTTCTCTGTGGTGTGTGGTGCTGGTAGTATCTGTATTGGAATTGTGGATAGGAGCCGTTTCTTGAATTCTCTCTGAGGCTGGTGAAAAATCGTAATTAAAAGTGTGGTAGCAGATTCGGACACGTGATTAGTATATTAAATTTATATTCAATATGGAGGTACTTAAACAAACACGCGGTCATATTGAAGGTGCTATAACCAAGCTGTAAAATTGTCCGCAGAACATAAGTAGAGACGAAAATTTGAAAGACTTAGAAATTCGTTTGGAACGTTTAAGTAAACGCGTGGAAAGACTTTTCGAAAAATCAAAATTAACTTCTAAAATTTCACGCCGAAGAGGGCTACGGTGATTCTGAAGTTGAAAAGTGCTCGCCAGAAGTTACCTAAGCAGTCTGAAACAAATTTTTCAACAAATTCTATTAAAGAGCAAGTTGTATTGCTCGATACCGCGCAAGTGCCCCCAATTCGAAAATTATCTTCTGATTTGGAACTATCCCCAATCAATTTACCGTCTTTTTCGGGCGATTATCCCTAGTGGCCGGGTTTCGCGACATGTTCCTAGGCAGAATCGACTACAATAGCAATCTCTCCGGTGCTCAGAAACTGCGTTATTTGCGATCGTTTCTTCGTGATAGTGTAGCTAAACTACTGAATCATACGAACATTTCTGATTCTAACTATGAACAGGCTTGGGAAAAACTAGAACGTCGGTATAACAAGCCTTTGTATATTATTAACGCGTATATGGAAAATTTTCTTAAATTGCCTCCGGTGGCAACTACTGATGGTATTCATTTGTGCAAAGTCCGAAGGAAGAGATCCGTGGCTTATCTACCTTTTACTAAACAAACAAACATTGAAACGCGCAAGGCTTGGGCTTTGACCAATAAACATTCCGAAGAGTCCACGATAATTGATTTAATTTCATTCTTAGAAGATCGGTGCTGTGCTCTCGAAGCAAGTGAGCCTAAAAACCGGGTAAATACGAGTAGTTGTGCGACGCGTTCTCGAAATAGCATCCAAAGTTTAACGGTTTCAAGATCATCGTGCCCCAAATGTAAGGGGAGGCAACAGAAATTGTGGATATTGGCAGTCAATTAATGTCATTTATCGAATTCAATGTGGTTGACAGATATCATACAATCTTCGGCAATTTTAGCAATGCATTTTTGCTATTCAATTTTCTTGCGGAAATAGGCAATCTGTAAAAGTAACATTTCGTAAAATTCGTGAATTTTTCGGTCGACATAATCGACCTTGTAAGTTCGGAATTCGTGCAATGATGAAGCGTTTAGAAGAAACTGGTTCGGTATTGGCTTAGACTCCATATCAGCATGTTCGCCCAGCACTTACACGCCAAAACATCACCACTGTGAGCAAAAGTGTTCAAAACCAGCCAAGCGCGTCAATTCGCCGCCGAAGTCAATAATCGAGCCTCACTTATGGCGAATTTTAAAAATTCATCTTCATTTGATCGCCTACACAACAATTGAAGCCTTTGGATCATCTTTAAAGTCGCCGATTTGTTAACTGGGTGTTAGATTGTCGAAGACAATTTGTCATCGAATTTTATCTTTCCAATCAAGCCCATTTTTGGATGGTAAATAAACAAAATTGTCATTTCTGGGGACCGGAAACACGTTAAGATTCACGAGAAACCAATTAAAGTCACTGAATGGCACGAATTATGGGTTGGCGACATCATTGGCCAGTACTTAAGCCGCTAAAGTTGGCCGTTGAAGTGGAATCTATTTTAATCTAGTGCATAACAACTTGATGGCTCTCACAAGGAAGCCTGACTTACATCAGCTTGTAAGAAAAAGAGGCAACGTGTTACATGCATGAATATGGCTTGTGCGATAAGGATCATCCATCGGGCGGTTCTCCAAACCTGGCTCTACTTCACAGACTTTCAACCAACCAAATTGCTATTTATCTGCTTCGGCGCAGGGCGAAGTACTATAGACTTTGTCTGAAAGCCTCTGCATACACTAATCCTTAAATCAACCCACATTCCATACCGTCTTCCAACCTGATGTCTCAGCTATTTATCGCAGCTTGTGCTGACCTCAATCCATTATAGCCGACGGATTCATCTTGAAAGCCCCTCCAATTATCGATCAAGATCGCGTTTGATTTTAGTCCATGTGAAGAGTAGCGCCACCTCTTAATAAAACACCACACTATCAGCCATGCTGCAAACCACACTTAGAAGAAACAAAATCACCTTCATAGTAATATAAATCTCTACAAACTCATCATTTGGTTTGAAATTCTTTTCGCATCGCTGAGTAGCAATTAAAACAATTTCAGTTCAGTTTATTCTCCTTCCTTCATTTCAAAGCCATCTATACAACGTTCTTCCAATTGGATTCAACAGAAAAAAAAATCCAACAAAAGACAGACAACATCGAACAGAGACGGAGTACAGGGAATACTCGTACAAAAAGAATTTAACAAAATTGTAACCGGAAAAATATTCAATGAAATCATGCGAAATTCAATTAAAATTCACTGCGTTTTACCATGTAATCATCAATAATTATAGGGCACACCCGGGAACCACGTTCCGACATCGTCATCGTTAACCCCTTCCGTTTAAGGCCAATGCTATTGCTATAGCTATTCGTATTGCCACAACTCCCGCACGGTTATACACTTTAATTATTAACTCGGTCCTACTACTCATTCTCCTTCTTCTACTCCTTCTCATTCTCATTCTCTTGCCAATTGTATTCGTTTGCCGTAGAAGGAATACTGCAAATCATTATGAGCTGTGAACATGCCAAAGTGCTAAGCAAGGACATCGTTTTTTCCAACCCTTTCAACGTCACAGATCCTTTCAATATTGCTGTCGCTGATGGTAATGTTGATGTGGTATTCTCTTTTCAATTTTCATAGAAATTGTTTTCAATTAAACTTTAGAGCTTAGGCAATAATTAAAAGGGACCAACGCGATGTCAAGTTCATCCCCCATTTTTGAGAGAACTGTTTGATCTACGTTCGACTTGCTCTATCAACATTACAAATGATTAGAGAGCTGGTAGTACCCTGAAGCTAGGCCATGCCATAGCCATGGCTAACCCTTAACCATTCCGTGAAGGAAGAGCATAAATTTCTTATATGCAAGTCTTTTACTATATAAATGACTAAATGACTAAATGACGAAGACGACTTCTGCCTATCAATTGGGCATTACCTACAACAATTGCTCGGACGAGTAGGTTACGTTTAAACTGAGACAGGTTACCAGGGGCTAATCGAATTATAGTAATTACTGAGCTGAAATTTACTCGTAATGTTATTGTGTTCAAATAGCTAGTCTGTAACTGTTTTTCTTTTACCTCGATTACGCGTAGTGCTAGGGATGGGAACTCAGGAGCAACCCCATTATTTGGAAGTTAATTTGATTCCTCTACTTCCACTAACCACCCTAGTTGATCCAATGGATAGTTTTCCACCCTCGGGGGTTAATTCGCTTTGAAATGTTATTCATTGATGTAATCGGTTTTCGTGTTGTTTTATAAAATTGGAAATGTTATTGAAGGGCGGAGTGCTCTCAAGAGGGTGGTTGGGATCCATTGTAGGAGGAAGAGATACAAGTACGAGTTGTTACGACGATGGCCATTGTATAATTTGCAGAAGGTAAACTTTTAAAATAAAGCTGATTACAATTCGAATTACAAGGGAGAAATTCTGTTAAGTAGTGTGGGTTGCTTCACAGGATGCGAAGTGCTGTGGGCCACGCCATACGTTTTTTAATTCATCCATACTTATAGCATATGTTAAAATATCTACATAAGTTGCCTACATAAGAGGAAGAAAGTGTAAAGTCTACCAACTAAGTAGGAGTACATACGAGTCCCTTCAGGCGGCAAATAGCCATCCTTCCGTAGTTGAACAAGTTTTTCAATATTGGAACGGCATGTGTCCGAGGAGGCACCTTTATCAAATCATATGTATATTGTGTTCAAGTTAAGATGCAACATTGAATACCCGCCTGTTCGACATTACAATAAACTAACGATGTAGGGAACATATCGCGAAAATTAAGCTGATTTGCTGCCGTCAGCACCACTAACATCAGTGGATGCAGAAAAGGCACAATTCTAGCATCATTCAAACCTGTAATTTAAAGTGAATTGTGGTAAACGGTGCGTACCATGGGGGAATTAATACCTAGAAACCATTCGGAAAAGAGTGAGAACAATCCCTTTTGTCTTTTACAAACAAAAGTTGCACAGATCAAACACAACCTCCTGGCGTACTAACAGCGAAAAACTCGAAGAACTTTCTACTGTAGCACGACTTAATAGAGCCCAATTTTTTGGCCTAATTCTTGGCAAATCGGGTGTTCCACAAGGCAGTCACCTTGGTCCATTAATTTTTTTTTGACTATTAACGATGTTGTGGTGGTGGCGATAGTTAGCTCATTGGACGATCACGCAGAGGGTCCGTGGTTCGATCCCCGTCATCACCAACAATTCTTCGAATCGGAATCACCCTTTCGACGGGCAATGACAAACTCCCGAAAGTAAAATTGCCTAAGAAAAGCTTCTAAGGAGTGCCGTTCGGATTCGGCTATAAACCGTAGGCCCCGCTCAGATGTGACAAAAATGACAACATGAGCAACACAAATGTTAGTCAAGAAGCTAGGCTATAGTCCACATTGGGCTGCCAGCGCCACAGTGCTTTGATTTTTTATTAACGATGTTGTTAACGTCATAAAGCACTCCCACATATCTATCTATGCCGATGACATGAAAATCTACAGACAAATTTCAAGCCTCTCTGACTATCAACTTTTGCAAGATGATCTGAACAGGTTCTCGATATGGTGCCAACAAATCTTTCTCGAGCTCAACATAGGAAAATGCCAAGTAATTTCTTACTACTTGAAGTGTTTGACACTTTTAACCCGCACCTATCACTTACCTAATCAAAGAGTAGCCGCAGTTACTTCAATGCGGGACTTGGGTGCCATCTGTGATGCACAGAACAATTTTTGCACTCCGCTCTCGGATTTAACAAACGGTGGTCTAAAGATTCTCCGATCCCTATGTCTCCTAAGATTTGCATATTCTGCGCATCTAAGCTGTCCAACGCCGATTTCTTACGTTACGCCGCGTTTCGGCTTACGCGGGCTACCATGGGGCCACCACAATATCCTACCCCTCTTTGTTAATCGGCTCAGACTACTCGGTCTCCTGTCTTTGAAAAAATGCCGGGAGTCCGCCGATATTCTCTTTATTCCACAAACTCTTAACCGACATCATAGACTATCCCACAGGCCACAAGCAACTTATTCATTTCTCTATACTTGTTTTTAAGTTAATCGTGTTTTTTCACGTGTGATTTTTAAGTGTAATACAAACTGAGTTTATAAAGATAGGCAATAGAGCCGTTGTCCATTCATATACTTTATCGAGAACGCTTTGCAGTTTCACTGTTGATTCTTCAATCGTTTTACCAAATCAGCAAATGTAGCCAGAATGTCAATTCTTCTTCTTCTTAGCATTGCTAAAATCGAAAGAGGAAAGGAAGCGAACTGGGACGGCTTAAGAATAAACTGCAGAGACAACATTGTCCCAAGAGTACTACTTACGACCATTGAGATAGAAAACGAAGTCAATAAGTTCGTGGAGGCTATTCAAAGGGCTGCATGGAATAACACACCTTTTAATCATACGAGGACGGATACGAAATAAAAGGCAAATATATCCGCCCAACATCGAGAACCTTCTACGTGAGAAAGGGAAAGCAAGCGAGAGGTGGGAAAAATCACGTGCGCCCCTACACAAATAGTATTTAAACTACCTTTCGAATAAGCTAAGGCAAATGCTGCAGGATCTCAGGAACCGTTAAACATCACGTTACCTTGACCGACAAGACATTAAATTACTTCCCATGAAGTTTACCAAGAAACCGATAATGCACTCTCCGCCAACACGGAAAGCCAACAGTGAATGAGCAAACTTATTTGCCGAACACTTGGAAGAAACTTTCCAACCGTTCGAAGGACGACCACTTACTGAAGACCACGATGTCAGCACAGGACCTGGCAATTACAGAATAAAATACGTATCACTGCGTGAGCTTCGGCAAATAATAGCAAAGTTGAAAAATAATAAAAAAAATCGTATGGACCAATTTTGCTGCTGCCGATAACTTCAAAAGTATTCCAAATTCTTTTTCTTAAACGGTTGAAACGGACAAGTATTTGTATTTTGTATTTGTATTTGTATTTGTAGTTAGATTAAAATTACATTAATACTATAAGATAGGATATCTTTTAAAAGCACAGTTTTCCAGACGTTACAGATTAAACGATATATTAACAACTTAGATACATTTTGAGAATAATTAAGATAATATAAAAAATAAAATAAAAGGGATAAATAAAAAGAGATGAAAGTAAATAAATAAATAAGTAAAAATTATGTTATAATTATTACATTAAATAAGAAGAAAAGTCATGTCTAAGTTAGGATGCGGCATAAGAGTACCTGCAATTCATTTGGAAGATAATTCCAGGCGCGAATTGCAGATACAAAAAAGGATCGCTCTCCAATGCAATGTGTGAATGAAGGTACGAGTATAATTAGTTTTTCTACCTCTATTAGATTGTGCAAAATGAAGGATTTCAAAAAGATAACTAGGAGATTTAGTTTGTATAGTTTTAAATAGTTTTAATATACTGCGGAAGTTTAAATACAGATTAAGATTCAGACCGTAAATTGAGGATGTAAAACTGGATACACTACTGGACCTAGGAATATTATAAATAAAACGGATACAGTCATTAAACGCAACCTTTAGTCTATTCTTACAAACAGAGTCAAGACAAGGGAACACAGAACAATTAAACAAAACGTAAGGCATTATAAGCGTTTTAACTAATCTTGTTTTTACGAGGTGATGCAAGTAGTTCGTCGAGTATCGCAATCGGCGGAGTCCTCTATAAACTTTTTTCAGGGTGTCTTTTATAGCATCACAACATGTAAGTGAAGAGTTTGTATGGAAACCAAGGTATTTAACAGAATTTACAACTATAACGAGGTTGCCATCAAGGACAACAGGTGAAAAATCATTTGAACAAAAGTCATTATTTGAAAAAACAATGCAAACTGTCTTGTCGGGGTTCAACTTCAATTTGTTACCTTTTGACCAGTTGGATATGTTATCAAGATCTTCATTCACTCTAGCAACACAGTCCTCTATAAGACCAATAGGACGCGAAAAATATATAATCACATCATCAGCGTACATGTGAATTTTGCAATTCTTAACAATACCTGGGATTACATTGTTAAAAAGGGAGAACAGAAGTGGTCCCAGAACAGACCCTTGCGGAACGCCTACGTGAATGATTTTAGAGTTTGAATAGCCAAGCTCTGTGACGACCGACTGTTCTCTTCCCCTTAGATAACAGCTTAGTAGCTTTGTGGAAGAGTCTGAAAAATTAAAACTATTTTTAACCTTTGGAAAAGTCTAGAAGAACTGCTATACAGATATCGTTACGATCTAAAGCAGATCGAATATCAGTAGTCACTTTTAGAACAGCAGATTCACAACTGTGTTTGCTTCGAAAACCGGATTGCCATTTCGAGAGCTTATTATTATCATCCAGGAATTTCTGTAATTGGAGAGATAAAACCTTTTCAAAAGCTTTTGACAAAAAATACAAAATACTAATTGATCTGTAGTCGGCAAGGACATTTTGGACTAGTCTTTTTGTGTATAGGAATAATTTTAGCTATTTTCCAACTATCTGGAAACTGAGAGCTGTATATACCGTAATTAAATATATGATGTATGTAGCAAATAACATGAGGTAGTATAAGCTTAAGAAATCGAGGTGATATATCATCAGGTCCTGTGGCATTCGATTTAACAGAGTTAATTGCTTTGAATACATCGAATTCAGTAATACACTGAAAACCGAAAGACACAAAGCAGGAGAACACAGATCTAGGTTAAGAGGAGTGGGATCAGGAGGATCCGGAGAAAAAAAACCCACTCATTTCATTCGGGGATAATGAACGCATGGATATTTTATTATCAGTCACTACACCCAGACCTTTCAGATTCTTCCACAGTTGCTTAAACCCTAATTTAGGATCAAGTTTCTTTAAAGAATAAGACCTTTTAGAGTTAACGGATACGAGTTGTAACTTCGTTGCGTACAATACAGTATTGTTGTCTATTTCCCAAATTAGGATTTCGTTTGAATTTCTTAAAAATACGCTCACGCTCAGTAATCTTACGCTGAATTTCGTTACTATACCACAGACAAGAACAAGACCTAACACGATTAGTAACAACTGGAACAAAATTTATTATATAAGGAGTTGACTAGATTATTAAAGATTTCAACTTTTTCACTTATATTGGCCGTTAGATATATGTTATGCCAATTTAAACTATAAAGCGTGCGCGTAAGCTCTATAAGATTGATGTCCTTAAACGATCTAAAACTAAAGGTATTATCACAGTTGTATCTATCTATATTAAAGTCAAAAGAACAGAAAATCATATCATGAATGAATTCGCTTGTCAGTTTAATTTGGTCAAAACATAAAACACTCGAAGCACAATTAGTGAGAAACATATCAAGTAACGAGGGATTATTCGTAGACTTAAAACAGGTGGGATAGCGAAAATTCACTACTGACAACCCTAATTTATCACAGATATAATGAAATTAGAAAT
This sequence comes from Volucella inflata, assembly GCA_928272305.1. Classification (NCBI taxonomy): domain Eukaryota; kingdom Metazoa; phylum Arthropoda; class Insecta; order Diptera; family Syrphidae; genus Volucella; species Volucella inflata. The sequence continues at coordinate 15,979,200 of OV743718.1, read as the reverse complement.
AAACTACTTATATTATTGCACTTTAAAATGTTGACATTAAAATCACCACCTACCAAAATTTTACTGTATTTTGGATGTAGTTTTAGTAATGTGTCTTGCAGTTCCCCTAAATTTTCCTCAATGAAACAGTGAGGGGGCGAATACACTACAACAAGGAGTATTTTATCTTGTGCAGAACAGACTTCTTAACAGTAAAATTGTATAATAGACTTAGAAGACTCATACACAAATTTTGGTTTAAAACAGTTTTTCGCATAAATACACACACCACCACCCACCCTTTTTTTACGGTCATTTCTAAACAAAACAAAATGAGGAATTTTCACCATTTCTGACAGTATATAACAGTTAAGCCAAGATTGAGAAACCATTAAAATGTCAATCTTAGAAGTACTAAATAATTGGTGCAAGACTGTATATTTAGATCTCACACTTTCAGCATTTATATGACAAATATTGATACCCTGATTCGATTCACAGATTACATTGAGAACAGTCCTTATATTATCAGGATGGTTCAAACTCATAAAATGAGGATGTATATATATAGTACATACCGCCTTTAGATAGCAACAGGAACGAAAACAGCATCATAAATAGACATGAAGGAAAGCTTGCGTCAAAAGCATAACAATTAATTTTAAGAAGGTTTAGACGAATAGTTATTGATACACATTTACAGGATACTAAATTAACAAGATAATTCTCGAATGGAGTAACGTCTGAAATAAGTAACAAAAATCGTATTACAAAAATGAAAGGAGACGACTAATTCCGGATCACCAGTTCGGCTTTAATGTTTATTGTCATGCATTCGACAATAGATTAGGTATATCGGATCGCAAATGAAATTTAAAATGCCTTAGAGAAAAAGCAATAATGCTCCAGCGTTTTTCTCACAAGCCTTCGACAAGGTATGGCACGACGGCCTGAGGTATAAGCTAAGGCAAATCTTACTTAACAAATTATGTAAAATAGTACTCGTAAATAAATACCTTAAAAACCGGCTGTTTCGGGATAGACATGGGTCTGAATACTCGGAATTCAAAGAAATTCACGCTGGTGTGCCACAAAGAAGTGTTCTTGGTCCGTTCTTATTTCTACTGTACACAAGAGATATACCTCAGGATGAAGAGACGTTCGCGGACGATACGGCTATTGTTGCCACAGGCCAAACGGTAGGAACTTCGACGACAAAACTCCAACGAGCCCTAAGCAAGTTGTTTGAGTGGACGAAGGCCTGGAGAATCGTGAAAACTATACCAAGTCGACTGATGTGAAATTTACTAATAGAAAAGTAGATAATTTACCTTTATTTATTAATTCTATAAAAATTCCGTATGCAAACAAGGCAAAATATTTAGGAATAACTCTAGACGCAAAGTTGAAGTGGAAATCACAGGTTTAAAAAAACGTGAAGAACCCGACATAAGGCTTGTTGGAAGACTTTCCAAAATAAGCTTATATACTCGTAGTATAACGAACTGTTTTTATAGATATAAGCAGGTGCTTAAACCGTGTTGAACGTATGGTATACAACTTTGGGGTTGTACTAAACCAAGTAACATATGTATACTACAAAAGTTTCAGAACAAGGAATAGAGATATTTACCGTGACCTAGGATTTGCTACCGTAAGTACTCATCTCGTGCATCACTGCAACCCAGAAATAATCCGGACATTGGACGAAACCAACTTTGTGCGTCGACTACGTAGAATAAGACCGTTCGACTTAACGCCGTAAGGACAAACCATATGAATTAACGGAAATAGTAGGTGCCTTCGCTAGACGGCTACCTAAAACAAACGTGAACATTTTACAGAAGATTGAACTACTTGTTAAGGAAACTTTGTTGTAGTCTGGAAGAAAATGGGATGATTTTTAGTGAGTAGGAATCTCACACTACTATGAGCCCATGCTTATGATGGGCGCTGCTATGCTACTGTGATAAGCAGCAGGTGTTTATGCTTATGGTGCCTGCTACGGTGATGTGATGGTGCTCTTATGAGCTCGGTGCCTATGAAGGTCTTTACCTACGCACGAAAAAAAAAACAAATTCTTCTTGTGATCTATCTCGAGTAAACCCTTCCTTGCGGTACGTCAGCTAAGATCTCTTTAATTTCCGATATTTCGTTTCCGAGTCTGACACGAGATACCTTGTAGGTATATTACGAGTATAAGAGCCCAGTGGCACGGCTTATTGATCAGGTGCTGTATTGAACTTTAATCTTTCGTGTCATACCTTATCAAACGCTTGCGAGACATCAAGGAATGCGCTTGAGCAAATATTTTCTTCTTGCACTGCTTTCTCATTTTCATCGGTGATTCTATGAACCTGAGCAGTAGTGGAATGCTTACCCAAAATCTTGATTAAGGATACTATTTTTGCAGTATACGTCCTAAAATTATCCTCTCAAAGGCTATTGATAAAATTGGGATAAGTGAAATCGGTCTATAAGACATCTTGTCATTCGGAGGTTTTACTGGTTTTAGGTCATGATGGTCAGCAACTTTGCAATGATTCGGAATGTATTCTAGGATCAGTGCGACGTTAACTATATAAAGAAGCTTAGTCAATTGTTTTCTAGGGAGCATTTTAAGGACTTCTCCGGTTATAAAGTCGTAACTCGAAGCCTTATTTGCCTTCAGTTTCTTTATTTCAGGGTAAAGTTTCGTTAGCGTTGCATTTGTCATCGTGAATTTCTCTTATGCTCTTTCCGTGAGGATAAGTGCTCGCTGGTAAATTGACAAAGCAAAGATTTCCGCATTCTCTTTATAATTTCCGCTATTTTCTTATTTAACCGACTATCGAACCTACCAATTTTTAAGGACGATATACGAGTACGCCACCAATGTTATCTTAAGCTCGTAGTATGTGCAGAATCAGCTTCGGCTAACTTAATCAAAAACATCAACGGTAGCCATGGTAAAACTTGAAAAAGAGTGAACTTCCGAGCGGTGGAACAAAGTCCAATCATGATAAAAACTAGGCTTGTACTTTGACCAACGTAAAATAAAGCATTTTTGTATAAGGTGTCCTTAGGTGAACACTATTTAGGTACCATCTCTCTAAAGAACAGGAATATCGACATTATTCTGAGAAGTAACATCGAATGACATATGGAAAACTACCAAGACACCCTCGAAGTGATATCACTTCTAAATATTTGATAACAACTCATTGTAGTATGGCCTGGAAGTATTTGTATTACCTTCATAAATAAATGAATTTTTTATTAAGACCTGCGGTTTGCAGAGTGTTAACAAACCCTTTAACTATAGATTCACTGATGGCCTCCACCCTAATAGGCGGCACATAAACTGCGTAAGGAATAATTGGACTCTATTCTCCGAACAAAGGACACTAACGATACTCAACTCGTAAGCAGACTGTAATGGGCTTAGTAATTTTTTTTACGTCGTCCACCTTGTATAGATAATTCACAGAAGTGAGCCACAAAACCAGAAAAAAAAGTGAGGCAACTACTTTAATGGAGTATGAAAGTCAAAACTTTCAACAGAGATAAGTTTACACATAAGCTGAGAAATTTAGCAGAATTTAATTAATTCAGGGTGTATACCAACGAGGGCTCTAGATGTGCTGTAACGAAATCAAATAAATACTTCAAGTTTCTGACAGTCTCACTCTTATCTAGTTCCCTGCACGGCTCATATGAATGCATCTCGATACAAGCTTTGGAATAGCAACTCAGGAATGTTTTTTTTAGGGAAGACTACAGAGTAATAGGTCACTTGAAGCACACCCCAAGTTTGAGGGCTATTTCCATTAATTTTATACTCAACTACAGTTGTCTGCCAATACAAATGACGTGGGGTTGCATGCCTAACAAATATCTTTAGACATTTTCTGACTAAATCCCATTTCCTTAACTCAAAAGTCAATGTCCGAGTTGACCATTGCGGTCTTACTGTAGTCCGTTTTACGAGGAAGCTTGGCATTCCTAGTGGCAATGATAGATACCTGGACTTAGATCGGACAGCAGGTTTACCAATATTCTGAAATTTAGCGGCGTTAGATAATCACTTACCCCAGGAGCACTAAGGGCCGTACATAAGATCTACATCTGAACATCACGCATACACCAAAGCTATCAGACAGAAATCCCTTAAGGTGCAATTGCGAGGTAGTCTCCCTTAAAGAAAGTGCAAACATAAGCGTACTCGACATTTGTAAGAGTTTCTACATGATCTCTTCCCCGATATTGTCGATAAAATCTTGGCTTTTAGCATGGCACAGAACTGAGGAACATCATAACTCACCTTGAATGCAAATGAACTCTCCGGAAGTTGCAGATTCCTACAATCACCCTAATGCTGCAGTCCCTCAGACTGTTCAAAATGCTTGCGCCTATTACATTTTACCTTTCCTATGCCCTTTGGCCTACCCGATGACTTTCTTCATCTACTACTACCAAAACACGTTTTCCGTCCAATGTTTAAGAACTACTTGAAACTTTTAGGCAGCACAAGTTGCCAACATTCAGACAAATTGAAACTTTTGTAAACTGCAAGAGAGTTCCGCTTGAGAAATTCACCTAACACACTTCGCAAATGTTCAAGTACACAAGTATCCTTTCAACCAAAACGAAACAAAAATATTCTAAGCAAATGTCCTTCAGTCAAATGGAAAGTTTTCTTCCATCCCACCACCCTCCATACAACCATTTACTTAGTTTCGTATCAAATTAAATAAACACCCAGCATTTGATTTTAATTTGGAAAAGAGTGCAAATACTTTGCCAAAAGAAATGAAATCAATTTTTCAATTGAAGCGATTCATTCTTACATGTCCTGCTGCTGGCCCTAGTGAATACCTATAGTATTCGCATACTTTGGTCATGTCCTAGTTTAAGTCCTAGTCGTAGTCTTACCTATTCCAGGGGATCCTTAGGCAATGTGTACATTATAATGAAAAGGATCCCTCAGTTTGATTTAGAATTCTGCACTTTCTCTCTATCAAAATTGACATAACGTTGTATCAATAAAATGAGTGGACTCTCATTCATTCATCACACGCAGTACCGGCCCTGTAGTCCTTCTTAAGTCCTTCTAAACTCTTGCTTGGCATTGGTGCCCCAAAGAAAACGACAGGACACAGGAAGCTTTTCAAACTTCAAAAACTTAAAACGACTTTACACAAAAAATAAAAGATTCCTTTTTACATTTCCCCCTTTCGTTGCGTTTTCAGCATCTTTTCTTATTCGTGAATAGTCGAATCGGTCTCTTCAGAAGACCGTTTATATTGAGATTTTCGAATCGTCAAGTGGAACCGGAGATTGGAATTGGAGCACAAGAAATAACAACTTGATTCCTTTGAGGCGAAATACTTACGAGTATTCTTCCTTCTTTTATGGACTTACGGACTTGTTCCAGAATCCTCTTCCTACTGTCTCGATTTCTGTTTTTTTTTTTTTTTTTTTTTTTTTTTTTTATTTTTATTAGATAGAAGGCTGTTCACAAATTTGAACGTCCTTTTCATTGAGAGGAAGAAAAGTTTTAAAGAACAAAAAAAAAACTAAAAAGAAAAAACAGAAAAGAAACTTTGAAATAGAAACAGAGTCCGTTTTTCATTTCATGTCCTAAAGTGTAACTATCCAAATATTTGAAGGAAGACGGAGATGGCGTTTGACCAGTGTACGCACACCTACTCCTACTCGTACATCCCCTAGATACACTAGATACGAGTACATTAGATTCACTAGATACACTAGGATGAAATGAATTCACCCCCAGGTCAATGGAGATTGGTAAGGGAAAAGTTTAGTGGTGGTCCAATAATGGAATCGGCACGTATTTCATTTTCCGCATCATTATGTAATACACCACTGTTAAGGTGTCCATTCGGATCTCCAGGAAGGGGAGCCACTAGTTGTTTAAATTTGACGAGTTTCGATGGAACAGTTACACATTTGGGAGCGTGTGTATGCCAGTGAGCTTAGCAAAAGATGACGTGGTATAAATTACTAAAAAAAAAAACAAAACTACGAACAATTTCCCTCTTCTTGGAATATTCGTGGAGTAATTGGACATTTGTAAGTTCAGACACAAACACCATGATAAGTACACCATGCCAAGAGGGCAAATGATGTTAAGACAAAATGGCATTGCAACTACGTGACAATGCATGTGCATATCTGTGCAGAATATCGAGGTTAAACATGACCAACGCCAGAATTACTGACCCGAAACTATTCAATACTAAGTAGAAGTAGCATTCTATCGCTTTACCGTGGATATAATGTGCTAAACAATACTTTCGGCACAAGCGACCTTCCTCACGATTCAAAGCGGACCTAAAATGAGCTCTGAAATCCAAACAATGTGGCATTTGGTTTCAAAATAACGTACCATTCTTTCTGTAGGAGGGAATCTGTATACCGATGGAACCGGTGAACAAAAAGTACTTTGATGCAGATAGAGAAATATATAGATCGAGGTAGCTCAATTAGATAGGGATTGAAACATAACCGAGCTTTACAAAACGTAAAACACAGTGCGACTTCAATTTCTTATTTCAAATGGCATATTAGCCCTAGTTTTCCATCCTAAGGAGAAAAGTAATGTGTATCCAATAAAGAACCAACAATATTGCTAAATTTTTTGGTGAAGATGATTTGCAAGATTTGAGGAATGAAGCATGTCGCCACTCTTTCAGGAAACTACATCCGACAAATCATCACATCTATCAATTTTTTATTGTAATATATTGTTTGGATCTTGCCTGAATGGCATGAGAGTTCTTGCAGGATTTGATTCTGACAAGGTAGTTCTCCGATGACTTTTTGATACATATTAGGCAACAACTCGACCGAAACTTGGTGAATATTCCTTTTCAAAGCATCAAGAGTTTGCAGATTGTGTGCATCAATACAAAACCTTGCATAGGAAACCCAATGGCGAAAAATCATACGAACTTGGTGGGCAGTTCACATCACCAAAACGCGAAACAATTCGAACAGAAAATTCCGTGTGAAATGTGGCACAATCTTCCACATATATATGTTCGATTTGTACCAGCAAAATGTGGTCAACATTTGGCTAAAGCGATGAGCCAAAATAGAAGACGGTTATACAATACATTGCACACTATACAATGACTTTCTGTGGGCTCAATAGTCTTTCGGCAGTCACATGTGGATTTTCACTTCCCCATATGCCACAATTTTGTTAGTTAACGTATCCACCGAGTGAATAATGAGCCTCATCACTGAAGAAAATTTTGTGGGGAAATTGGTCATCCAAACGTTGATGCTCATGCACCAAATCGACGTATGTTCTAGGCAATCCGCGGTCAGCTGGCTTCAATTCTTGAGTAAGTTGCACTTTGTAGGGCGAATGCAAAATATGTCATTATGTGCCTTAAGACAAGCCCAAATGCTGTGCTCACAGAAAACGATGGATTTGTATCTTCTTCAAAGCTTTCACTAACTGCAGCCATATTTTGTATAGACCGTCCATTTCGACAGTGAATATGCCTAAGACAGCTATATCAGAGCCCGAAGCAAAGCATACCTCCGGTATTACAGATTGTCCAATACTCCGAGGGGCGCCAACATTGATTCAGGTCACTACCATCTTGCCACCAAGGTACCAATGCGAACATTGTATCTGGAAGGTTGCAATATGCATAAACCATACAATTTCAATATGAATTATTCAAGTTATTGAAAAAATATCCTAGTGTCAGGCGATTAGTTAATCGAGTATTCTGCTACAAAAACTTTTAGATCTCCGTCTCAGGAAGTAGTAAAAGTGATTTTTTACTTCTTCTTTGAAGAGGCGAAACCAAGCCCAACAGACTAGTATTTCACCTCATTCCACTTTGAATATAGAATTAAACAACTTGAATTCTCAACCAAAAATATCAGCTATTCATTGCACCGACAGTGTAAGCATTTTTGCAACACTCGATATTTAATCACAAGGACGCGAAGACGCAAATCTGTAGAAATCTTGTGAAAACATATTAAACTACGCTCATAGTACATTCAGCTGGTGTTGGGGCAGGAGTTAAAGGCTTAGATCTGTCATTTGCACCGTTCTTTTACTGATTAGCTACTCTATAGAATTGTTGAAAAATGGCTTTATTACATACTTATAAAGTAATCGATCCCAAGGCAATACGGAGTCGCTTTTAGTCCATGGAAATTACTGCGGGACGATCATGAAAAGATCACCGTTTATTAGATCATCTTTAACGTTCGTCGTAGAAACTTATTACCTCTGTTCAAAATTATAAGAAAACACAGTCAACAGAAAGGCCCAATTGAAAGGTTAAAGACCAATTGATCTAAAACTCTTTCAACAGGTTTCGATTTTATTATTAGCCAAAACAATTCGCAACCAAATTGGGAGCTTGCGGGGATCTAAGTTGCAAATTAAACGGTTTGGAAATATGCTCATTCTTTTGGCTTTATGGGCACTAAACTGCCCGTCGACTCTCTGTCTAAGGACATCATCAACATTAACGTGCCGACGTCCGACATTCTTAGAAGAAATCAACGCAGTAAGTGTCTTGCAATCAATTAATTTTGCTTAAAGATTTTGATTTTTTGAGCTTGCAACACGCAGTTCGGTCAAAAAATTTAGATATACGCTCGGTAAAAGGGCTGGAAACGAGATGACCCTTGGTCCTTTTTCCTACCACAAAATTTTAAATATCTGTTGACGTAGTAAAGAAAATACTGAAACCACTCGTATATTATAAAACGGCGTAACACCTACAACAATCACTATTTGATGTAGTATATTTGCTGGCGGAGTCGTTAGTATAAATCTTTTCACAGATAGCGGCCAGAACATTGGATTTTCCTGTGAGCTTTAACTGCTCAGAAAACACCCTCATTCTCCTCAGCTAATTATTGTTTATGCTGGACAGCAAACTTTTATGATCTTAACATGATGGCTTAAAAATCTCAAACACGGTTTCGAGGGTCTGTCGGAGCCTTTGGCAATATATCGGGCTTGTCACTAAAACGAGTCCTCTAAACGGTCTTTATAATACTAAAAAAAAACCACTGTGGCGCTGGCAGTCCGGTATGGGCCATGGCCTAGCTTATTGACACTCATTTGAGTTGCTCATGTTGTCATTTTTGTCACATCTGAGCGGAGCCTACGGCACTCCTTAGAAACTTTTTCGTAGGCAATTTTACTTTCGGGAGTTTTCTATTGCCCGCCGAAATCACCCTTTCGATTCCGATTTGAAAAATTGTTGGTGACCCAGCTAGGAATCGAACCCAGACTCTCTGCGTGATAGTCCAATGAGCTGACTATCGCGCCATCACCATCGCTTATCATTAATAATACTATTTAATTGTTTTCGCTAAAATCAGATTTCACTTAAAAATATCATCGCTCCTTCTACTGTGCTCCAAATCTTGGATAGTTGGCCTCTACTACTTAAAGAGGAGTGGTCTTTACTAAAGGATGTACGAACTTTGATTTTAAACAAAACACAAGAAATTTCATTAAATAGCCATTTACTCGTATTTATGTTCAATCGAGATAATACTTTCTGAAATAAATTTTGCAACACAACTTCGGACATATTCCCATCACGGCTGGATCCGATGAATGTCATGCGAGAGACAACGTTTTCGGCCACATTTTCAAGCACTTGTAGCCATATGTCCGTCAAATAACAAGATTTTGGAGCTAAATTTACAAGTTCATTTCGTTAAACTATGCGTTCTTCGATTAATTGTTTCATTTGCTTTATGATACGTAGCACCATCCGCTAGTACCATATCTCTTCCATACAATCGGGAAACGAAAAAGTTCTTAATCATTGCGCTGACCCTATTGCTGGTCCTATAACCCTAACAGCTGGTCCTATGACCCTAACAGCTAACAGATTGAACAATACTGTTTATTTTATGGAATGTTACGGCATTTCGATCACCTTATGTGGAGTACTTCCACTGAAAATGTGACAGTCTTGCTTATTGACATACCCATGGAGCTAATAATGAGTCTCATTGCTCAACACAATTCCTTGATTAAACAGCGGATCTAATGGCAGTCGATTTTGGGTCCATTCATCGAAATCTCGAAGCGAACGATGATCATACGGGGTTAGTTTTTATACAGGTTGCAAGCTCTTCAAGGCAAGGTCTTTATCGAAATTGGACGGACGGAAGACTAAACTGCATTCATCGATGTCATCTTCTCCAATACTCTCCGATGAACCGAAAACGGTCACTAATACGACGAATATCGATCCCAGATGGTCGGATGTGATATTAGGCAAGGGCGTTATAAATTTGGTGCACAGAGCCATAGTTTTGAAAACAAATTTCTAAAAATTGTTGTAGCGTGTATGTCTCGACGATAAAATTGCAAGGACTCCGGAATAAAAATGCAACTGACAGTTTGCAATCTGACAATTGGTTTGACAGATGGTATGAATGTCTTAAGTTAGTAATGAGTTAAAAATACCCTTTTCGCACTTTCATTTACCTGAAATACTGTCTGACGCAATGGTAGGTTACCTTAATCCCAGATGCTGCGGGAATATATAAATATTGCGTTTTTCAATAAGTTCTGCAGTTTTTTTTCTTGCAGGAAATGTGTCTCGTTTCAGATAATCCCTGTACATACGGTTATGAAATTTTTGTTTTTTATTCCAATAGAGAAGGTTATCCTTTGCATTGTTACAAAAATTTGTTTTGAAAGGACGTCAATATTTTTTTAAAAAAGGAGGATAAGAAAGTGCACTTTCGGTGTATTTTACATTTTTTTTTAAAGAAGGGTGTCAAAGCTACAGAGTCGCAACGGGAAATGCTTAGCGAGCATGGAGATTCGGCTATAAGCGCCGACACTTGTCAGCGTTAGTTTATACGTCTTCGTTCAGGAAATACAAACCTTGCTGATGCTGTTCAAAACGACTATCATATCTTGGCTGCAGTTAGAGTTGGTAGGCATTTGACGACACGGGAGATCGCTCAGGCTTGGAATGTCGAAAAGGGTGGATGTTTGGGTTCCCCACGATCGCGAAAAAATATTATGGATTGCATAATGGTCTGTTAGTCCTTGTTCAGATTGAACTCGCTTGATTCTTTTCTGAAAGGAGTGGTTACGGGTGACCAAAAACGGGTGGATTAAAAGCACATTCGGTGTGCCCTCCAGGTGAAACACCGCAATCGGTCGGTAAACAAGATTTGAAAGGTCATTTCGACGAGGTGTCCATTGCTTCGAGTTGCTTCCACACAACCAACCGACCAACCAACCAGTGGAAAAAAAACGGGCAGAGTTGGCAAACAGTAAGGGCATTTTTTTTCATTGTGACAACGTCAGACCACACGAATTTAGTGATAAAACAAAGGCTGAGTTCATTCGGCTGCGAAGTTATGCAGCACCCACTATACTCTCCAGACATTGCACCTTCTGACTACAATCTGTTCCGTGAAACTTTTCTACCCCATTGAATTGAATGTCGAGCAACTTCAGTTTTAAGTTTAGGGATGTTACCCGCAAACACTGTAAATACTTCAACAATTGACGCGGAAATAAATCCACGTTTTTTTCAAAACATTTTAAAGGCTAAGTTTGTATGGCGAATATCCATTCCTACACTTTTCATTTGTGTAATTTTGTAAAATGTACTTCATTACTTATTCACTATTAACATGCCTAATCCTTCAATTCAATACAATTCGTTACAATTCGTTACAATTCGATACATAGGCGTGGAAATTTACAATCTGGTGATCATAAATGAACTGTGCTAGTAAAAAATAAATCCAACTAATTTAATTTTATACTAATTTTGTTATAAAAAAAAATTATCCAGAAACTGTGCAAGGCATTTTCGTGAATAATTTATTCGAAAACACTCATAAATAACAGGACAAAATAATATATTCACCAAAGCTGTTACCTTTTTGCACCAATGCACTCTACACGTACATGTGTATCTACATATTCAGCAATTAAATTGTTTATCCCTTCGAAAAAAAATGTAGGTAATCGCAAACCATGCCAAATCAGACTCGAACAGACTCCAGTTCATTCAATAAAAACTATTTCGTTTATAAAGTTCGACAGTCAAAAAACAAAAAACATATCATACATTGGTAGATAGATAAATAGATACTCCTCCGTTCAGTGAAATGAGTGGAAACTCATCTGCTTGCAGAACCAAATGAAATCACCTTAAATGCGTCCAATCCCAATGACTATTTATATTGCGAAAACAATTCATAGATACTCGGATACTGGACTATTCAAATGTACTCGGCTACTCCTAACCATTTCAGCAGTTGCCATAGCTGACACACATGCTGTGGCTATTTTACTTTTAAAACAAAACTAATTTTCAAACTATTGTATAGGTACAACGTTGCCCATAAAATTGTGTATCTCATAAATTTTCCGCGCGTTGATTTTTGAAGTTTAACTAGTGTATAAAAAAAGCAATATCAAAAACGAATAAAAGAAAAAAAAGTATCTTTCTGAATCTATTCGGTCATAAAATACAATTCCGACACATACACGCTTCTATTAATAAATATTTATTCACCCACAATTTGTTGATCCCAAAACATTCGCACCTACCGTCATCATCATCATCATCAAGCTGGCTGAATGTACTATAGTCATAGTGTCAGAGAATTTTAGATGGAATTGTGATTGGGCAGGTGCCAAAGGCGAATTTCGATACACACAGATCCAGGTACTAATATAGGTTCAAACATTCAGATAAAGTCTTCAATTCCAAAGGAAACTTTCATTCAAAGTATAGTACTCGTACTCGTAATTGTTTCTTAAATGGCTCCCAACTCAAAACCTTCATCAAAGGCTTTTGAATCACACAACAGCGGCCCAACAACGTTCGATAAAATTTAATTGGAATTCAATTGCTTGTAATTACGAATACGTTCCCTAGCTCTGTGTATCCAGACCTCATTTTATCATTAAAAATAAAAATAATAAAAAAGAGAAAAAAAAAACTGCACGACGAAAAGATAAATACTGTGGCACTTGCAAAAGTTTGAGCAATTAACTTGAAGCCCTCCGGCCACAGGTAGCAATTAATGATGACGTTGTGGTCCTTGTATAAATATATGTACATCTATACACGCAAACTCCAACACAAACATTTATAAATGTATAGTAGTCGCGTACAGTGTACAAATATACTCGTAATATCAGGCAAGAAACCATCTTTGTTGTTGAACATTGCGGCAGTGGCTCATTCATGTCGTGTTAACTAAAGGCGGCTCCGAACTAATTAAACCAAAAAGTGTCAATACTAAGGTATGGATTAATTGAAATGACAGAATACCGTTTTTCGGGGTGATTAAAAGAATTTCTACCTCTGCCGCCCTCATTTTGAATAAGTTTGTTATTTTCCCCTCTAGTACCTCTAGTATAGTGGAGAGGAGAAATGTGCTCTTGACACGAAATTGTGGTTTATTTTTGGACAGTCTGTTTTTTTTTTCCTGAAGCTGAAGTACTCGTAGGTGCCCTTGATGAGTTTTCTTGTGGTTTGCGTTGCGACTTAGGAGAAGTGGTGGAACAGGTCATTTATCTTATTTCTTGAACTTTCTCTGACATTGTGTGGTACCTTCTGATAAAAGTGGAACACTTATTGACCTCAAAGGAGAGACTTTCGTTTTGAGCTAGAAAACTGAACTCTAGGGATATTTTCCATGAGTTGATTGTCCCTTAATGATCTTGTGGGCTCAGTAACAAAACTGAGTATCCAGAAAATTAGAAAATCAAACATCATATGTCTCTTCTAGCTGTGCGATTAAGACAGGATTCATAGGTAGGTAGCCTTGTCACTGTAGACTACATCTTTCCTAACGTACGAGTGTTCTGTACCGCGAGAAAACGTTACACGAGTACACGAGTAATTCCACGAGCTATGCAACGAAATGCGCGTGTGCTCGCTACCGAGCGATGACGCTCGCTTCCCGTTTGAGTCGTACAACTCTTGCCCAAGTGATTGAGCGCGGTATTATTCACTGGCTCTGGTAAATTCTACCGCACGTTCCTGTTAAACCATTTCCAGTTCCAGGTTCTCACCGTATTTCGCGCGCGATTGCCTATTAGATACAAACTCATAGAGTGTACGCTCCAAAAACGCTAAATTTCGCGAGTGAAAGACTTTGTAACAAAATGTTCGTGCCACGTTCCTGGCGCGCGGTATTTCACTTGTTCTTTACCAGACTTCAGCGAGTACACTCCAATCATGTGGTAAAGCTCTTGGGTGTAAAGGCTGCTATCATCCTTTCCAAAATAAATAGGTGCGCCATCTGTTGGTTTCCATTTTGAATTTTATGTTATTTTGACACTGACAGTTCTTATGCGCTCAAAAGTTTGACAGAAACTCAGTTCAATATTTCCGCAGAATAAATTGGATCGACTTACTATTGAACAACGTTGGGAAATATTACAGAGCTTCTTCCGAAGTGGATGCTGTGTTGTCGAAAATTTGACAAGATATTTCGTTAGGAATGATGCACCAACTCTAGTTGGTGTACGCAAGTTTGTGAGACTGATTTGCGGATGGATAACGAAACATATTACCGCGTTCGTCATGTGCGCTCAACTGAGAATATTGCAGATATTAAAGAAAGTGTTCGCATTAACCGAGAACTTAAGCGCGTTAAAAAACTTAGCAACTGAACATCAGTCGCAAAAGGCTGAAGAGAATTTTGCATAAAGATCTCGGACTATTCGCTTTTAAAGTCCAAATTGATTGTAGATTGAAATCGACGGCAATTTTGCTCATAAGATCATATTTTTAAATGAAGCGGACTTACATCCTGGCGACTACGTAAACAAGAAAAATTGCCGTACTTGAGGCTCCGAAAATCCAGTCCTAAATACACCAACGCAGCCTGAACGTGCTACTGTTTGGTTTGGTTATTTGGTGACAGGTGACATTGGAAGAAACGTTTCAGTCAATGAAGAGTACTACCGGAGCATGATTGCAGATTTTCAATGGCTAAATTTTGAGGTTTTGTACTTGGGCGAGTTTTGGCTTCGGCGAAATGGGGGCTATGTGCCATACAATGTCCAATTATCGATCAATTGCATACCAAGTCCAGTAATCGAGTAGTCAGTTAATATTCCATAATTACCTCTGAAACCTTAATCTTTTAAATAAAGCAACAACTATTGAAAAATATTGAAAATTGTAGTTTTTTTTATAGTCTTTTGCAAATATGCCCTGTTTCCGAAAACTTTAACTTCAACTTTAACTAGAAACTTTAACCGGATTGACTCCCTTGTACATTTTTACAAAAGCAACAGAACGGAAGGACTCATTCCCTCTTCTCAACGATATAATCAGGTCATCTGGTGATTCCCTCAAAACTCTTTGATCTAGAAGTGAGTAAAATTGTGTGCGCCTTTATATCTACTAGGTAGGCCTATGAAAACAACTAAAGTCTTGCAAAAACAGGCAATGACATCTTTTAGCTCAAGGAAACACTTACGTAGGTAATGTTGACATGTTCTTATGTCACGGCTTAGCCGTTTCTTCATTTTGATTGCATTTTTTACATATATTTCCGGGAGCTATTTTTTTAACAAGGAGAAGATTTTCTGCCCATTAGGTAGGATGCTTTAAGTAAGAGAAGTTGTCCTGAGTGATTTCAAAAGTTTAAGACAAAGAATGTAGAGGAGGACCGAAAGAGTATGAAGACGCGGACTTGGAAGGATTATTAGAGGAATATTCATGCCAAATGCAAGACAAATCGTTTAAAACCGTTAGAAATAATTCAACAGCAAGGAAATTGGGTTTCATATGAACTGAAGCCGAGAAACGTTGAACGTCAATTTAGCACATATGATGAGCTCGTGGCTATGCTTCATTATCCGAAGCATGAAAAAAACCAAATATTCAAGGAAAAAAACTATGAGTTACCGAACAGAATTGATGATATTAAGCCGAGCACTTAAAGAAAAATGCGGCCACTACTACTCCAGGCACGACAAAATTATTCTTCTGCATTACAATGCTCCTCCACACGTTGCGGCGCCGGCCAAACCCAAGACCGAAGCACTCAATTGGAAAGTCTTACCACATCCGCCGTATCCATCACTTGATCCGATCGATGGTACATAGCCCGGATCGATTCATTGATAGCCCGAAAAGATGAAACGGCATTGGTATACTGTCAGAACGATGGGAAAAAGTAGTGGCTAGCGATTGACAATACTTTCCGTTCTTTCACAATAAATGCCCAATTTTTGATTTAAAACGGCGCAAACTTATTTTTAATTTAAGCTACAGATAAGTTTACTTAAACAAATGATGGCGAAAATCCTCATTTATTAAAAAGAATCGCTTCTGACACTATATCTGGAGTGCGATTTTAAGCATTTGCCTTCCTCAGTTGTTTTTGATGAAACACATGTTGTTAGCCCTATTTCAGATCACAATTTCTTTACCTATAACTCGCTGAATATCGGCATCCAGGATTGTGGCTTATTAACTTAAACCAAAGACTTAACATAGTTCCATAAAAGTCATCAATTGGAGTCAATTCGCCCGATCCCAACAGCATGACTCATTTTACTATAAAATGTTGCCGTTAAATCGAGTCTTTGGTAAGTCAATGGTTTTGTTGCCAATATGGCACGCAGGGATCTAGATATTGTTCACATTTTCGATAAAAAATAATAATCGCACATCATTTGCCGGTAATGTGAACTTCGCCATCATATTTGTAAAAAGGACGACCAAGACCACACCAAGCATGGGTATAATTGAGCCTCTTGAGTCTGTTCTAGACTTGCCTCATTTGTACACAAGTCTATTTGGCCAAAAGTAAACTCGCACCTAAACACAATTTTTCTATCAAAACAAGTGTTAACTTCATTCGGGCCTAGTACGCATGGTCCCGTGGCTTTAGTTCCTACAGTAGCTGTGTATTATACGGGTGTTATCATAAAATCGTCAACCCAATGAAAGGGCAAAGACCACACTGCTGCGATTAACACCGAATTGACAATTAAGAATCCTTTGCGATGGCGTACTATAGTCAGGTAGATGAAGTTCATTTTTGAGCCATTGGTACGGATCATTGACTCGTAGTCTTAAATCACCCTTCTAGTGTTTAAGCCCTCTCTAGTTGGATACTTAAGTGAGATTTTAAGATTGAAATTTAGCTAGGCTAGTAGTATAGTCAGTGGGAGAAGCCAGGAGTTCGCTTGGTAGTGCCTTCAAGGTCTTACTGTAAAGAATAGTCGAGCAGCTTCAGTTTTTGAGATGGACGACACTGCACGCTATTGAATATTTTATACATAAGAAGGTCGATAGGCTCCGGGTGCATGGTAAAATTTAAAGATCCAGTCGCACATATCTCAAGCTGCCCTGAACTTTCTTAAATCCATTGATGTATAGGTATATACATACTTTTTACTTGGCCACCAAGCTATGGCGCCTTATGTGAGAATCAGACAAAATTAGCAAAAATTTAAATTAGGTAGGTTTGTTCTGTTCCCAGTTCATTCGTTTTAGAAATGTTAGCAAAATATTGTTGATGAAGCTCTTTCCTTTTAGACCATCTAGCCTAGTTTTAGCATAAGATCTATAGGATCTATAGATGACTGCAGATGGCATCTACGGCAGCGCTAGTGTACAGTCTATTGAAAGAGTTAAACCCTAAGAGCCAAATTCAAACCAAACATTTAGCCAAGTCGAGTATGTGGATAACCTGTCTACCTAGAATTTGTACTATAAATGTCGTATTCTTTTAGTGTAATATTTAATTTTGTTGTTGAATAGTAGTGTAATTCTATATTCGGCACATTTGTCAACCTTACATTTCCTATGAATTTCGTATGCTCCACCAGTTTAAAGTAATTGATTCCACGAGGTTCATTGTTGCCGGCCTTACAGAACAGATACGGAAGCAAATATTAGCCAAGAAATCTACATTATTATTATTACATCCACAGGGAACACGCTACAGCTATAAGGAATGTGGAGGGAGAAACTTATCCTTAGAGGGAGTATTCTACGTACATTGTTATTAGTCTTCAAAAATTACCTAGAAGAAATAGTTCCTTGGAAGTTCTTGTCGTGTAGTCATTTTTCCTTAATCGATCTAATGTACTATACATATGTACTAATGTTAGCAAAGGGGTCCGTTTCCTTAAA
Organism: Volucella inflata; assembly: GCA_928272305.1. Taxonomy (NCBI): domain Eukaryota; kingdom Metazoa; phylum Arthropoda; class Insecta; order Diptera; family Syrphidae; genus Volucella; species Volucella inflata. Next base: position 15,961,057 of record OV743718.1, on the reverse strand, counting down.
AGTTAGATGAGATCTAGGCCTCTAGAGCCCCCATACAGTTGTATGACGCAGAGATATGGTCAAATGCAGCGAAAGTTAAATCGTATGCACGCGGGATCAAATCCCTTTAGCGCCTGTTCACTTTAAGAGTCGGAGGCGCATTTCAAATGGTAACACACGACGCCATGCTCATCGTGTCTTCAATGCCGCCGATCGACATCCTCCTGAAGCCTGAAACATATGTGTAACGCGAATAATAGCACAAGTTAACGAAACAGCAACTGCTTTACACCGATCCTCGCGACGTAATACCTAAAAGTGGTTCCGCAAGGGTTAAACTCAGCCGGCGCTACCGTTAAAATAGCAATTTCGCGCTCCAACCAGTGGGCAACTCTGCAAGTAATCACCGATTGTCATACCAGAAACAGGCTCTTAACCAATTGCACCAGAACTGAGATTGTTCTCTTCACATGAAGGAGGAAGTTGACTGGCTCGACTCGTCTAGTCAAAATCTGAGCCAGGAGAAGATAAAGTCGGTTTTGCCCGATGACTCCAGAGCTAATCTAGGATGTGGCGCTTACAAATAATGACCGTATTGGGTCTTATGACAATCGCATCGCCGAAATACTTCCTCAACAAAGCTCAGAGAGGAACATCTCTGAACTTGAACCCACTATGGAACTACATATTAGAACAACCTATAATGACACGACTCGCAGATCAAGCAAACGCTTCCCAATATTTCTCAAACGTAAGGGGCTTTTGTGTAATCCCTCGACAAGACACACTATGGACTGCTTGTAAATGATAGCGGCACTACGAATTTACCAAGCGACAAAGGGTATTCGGCATAAGTGACACCACCCTCTCTTATTTTTGCCTTTAAAAGTACTAAAAATACGTGAATTACTTCATATTTAAATTCCTAATTAACGTTCGAATTACCCTTTAAGTGTTAGCTAATTTGATGGGTTTTGTGTCTTAGCCACTCTGTCAATTGGACAATTACTTATCTTCCTTCGAATAACTGGGTACAATGTACTAAAACATTGTCCAATTTCTCGGTTTCTAGAGAAGATACAGTAGCAGGCACATAACCCTTGAAAGGCACATTCCTTTGGTTCATGCAATGTTCATTTTAATACACATGATAGTTACTACTTCTTCTGAACTACTAAGTATTTGTGTCCATTTTACTCTTCGAAAAAAATTAGGGTAAGCGAATGAGGCCGCTATTAGTATATTTTGTTCGTCCTTTTTGCAAAGCTATTATACCTATTTGTAAGCACCTACAGCTTATGCCCATACCTGCGTGCAGACATACTCTACTTTTAGGGCATGTGGAACGAGGCTGAGTATGTTTCTTGAGAACACATTAAATTTAATTGAAACCCTTAATGGAAGTGCGTATACGCGTATATTTCTAACCACTCTGCCAAACCATTACTCGCTACTCGAGTCGATTTTTAGAAATCTTTCCAGGAATTCCTCTGAAATGAAAATGTTGTTGGCAGGGAAAATACATTAATAAGGCTTCCTCTTAAAGAATGAGACCACTCCAAAGGAAAACACTCACTTTACACACATTCAGACATATCTTATATGCATTCAAGGACTCTGAAATAAAACTCGGGCAACCACGACAGGAATATAACTCAACACCGGACATTTGGTCATCCACAGCATGTGGTTTTAATTATGTTTTTTTTTTTGTTTTTGGATTTTTTTTAATTTTTCGTATTTCAAAGAATAACTTTCCAAAAAAAAAAACATTAATTCATCCACAGGACATTACGTATGAATAAAATCCGCATGCTCTTGTCAAGCTTTGTCGAAAATTTTGAACCGAAATTTGAACCACAACATGTGTTCATGGCAGTTATTTAGAATAACCTCCAGAACCACATCAACAACAATGAAAACCAAAAAACTGATTCTCAATGACATACATACTTGTACACAAAAACAACCTCATAATGACTACATAATGTCCGAAACCACCCACTACACTAGTATCACTCATTCCGCACCTTCGTCTACCAAACAACTGACGCCCCAGTCAATCTGTATAGAGTCGCTCCCTTCAATGGTGGTCCTTTATTCGTACATGTGTCAAACCCGACCATATGAGGATGTAATTTACATGCCATTACGGCAAGGATTGACATTAGGCAAGCCAAAACCAAGACCGACACCAAGACCACACTAAACTCTAATCACTAATCTGATGGAAATTTGAGGATTTTTTTTTCTCTCTCTCTCTCTCTCTCTCTCTCTCTGACACCACCCCTTAGAAATACCCCCCGGGAGAAATATGTTAATGTGCGTAAAACTTGCACGGAATTTCCTTTCATCCAGAGATGGTAGAAGTAGCAGTAGACTTGAAAAAAGGTGTGTTCTGCCTTGAGACCGAGTAAATTTATTACTCCGTAGGTTTTTTTTTCGTTTTGTTTTTTTTTTTTTTTTTTTTCTCACCCCCAAGGCGAGGCGCCCTTGTCTATGTCTAGGACGCCCTTAAAAAAAAAAACAACAGGTAGCAGATGTACAGATATAGAGGATAGAAGCACTCAAAGAATAATACAAAGGTGTTGGGGAAAATATGTAAATTCCTATTTCAACTTACCCTTTGCCAGCAACAGTTGAAGTGCGACCGATTGGAATATTGGATACGACCTTTAGTTCACTACCCAAGTATGGATCTGGTTACACAAATTTACACACTAAAAGAAATTCTTTTTTTTTTTTCTTTTTTCACTTTCAGATATTTTCTTTTAATTTCTTCTATTTTATTTATATTTTTCTTGAAATTTCACTTAACCAAGAAACTAAAAAAAAAAAATAGAAAATAAAAAACAAATTAAAAACACATTGAGCACGGAAAACAAACAGACAAATTGGAACACCGGGGCTGCCTGATTTCTACTTTCGAACAAAAAGCACACAAAATATAGATAAACAAACTTTTTGATCTATTTTTGAATTTCTTTCTTTTCTAATTCTTTTTTTTTTTTTTCTTTTTCTTTGTAAATTTTTTGCTATCTTCTCTTTTCGCAGAAAATTTATTTATTTTCTTTTTTTTTTGTATTTAAAACTTTTTTTCACATTTTTTTTTGTATAGTGTTTTTATTGTGATATTTTCTACTTGTTGTTTGGTGTAGTTTTAGTAATGGTTTTCGTCACAATATTTATGATGAACGGTTGTGAGATGGTGTGTAGGAGAGATACATTCGGTTAGTCATGCAACTGAAGGGAAGTGAAGGAAAATTGAGAGCTGTTTGTGATGAACAAGAGAATAGAATTGCTTCCAAGAAATATTAAGGTAATTGGGTGATGTAATAGATCCTAAAAGAGTCTTAGAATCACCCCTTACTCACTCGGAATAAATACGTTGGCTGAGGATTGAGGAATACTGCTAATGAACTTTGCCTTTCGATTATGAACCAACGAAATATGCACGAATGTAGAGAATCTCTGTCAATCTACCTCCAATCAAATTGATTAAATTAGGATTCCTACCAGGCATTCCCCCAGTTAGAAGTTTTGGAGCCATTGACTCGGACCCCTATCTTGTCGTATCCAGTTACGATCACTCAAAAACAATTAAACACGGTTCGAGAGTTTGAAACCGGACTTCTACATTTTCAAAAGCTCAACAGAACATCGATTGTTGATCTAAAAGTTTTTCATCATAAATGCGGATTTTTCAAATATCACAATCTCTCGCATTCCAACATTGTCAGATAGTTGAATTCCAAATTGTCGACCATTTAACCATGGATAGGCATATGCTTCAACAAGGTTTGCAAATCATGTAACTACTACGTGGCATGCCTTAGCTCCTTTGGGCTCCAAAGATAAATACAAATCTTAGTGACAAGGTGACATTGCTTCGCGAATAAGCAAAATTTGTGCATTTGGTTAAATGAATAACCAGAGGTGCTCGCTCCTACAGTAGCCATTATAAACGAAAACTAAAATGCCTTTTCAGCATGGTTTCCTAGCCGGAGGTGTCATTGGACTTATGTCAGCGTGACCACTTACTTATCCATATAAACCAATTTTTTTTTTTAGAATAATTTGGAATTCGAAGGCTTCAAGAATAAGTGGTTTTAACAGGACCGTGTCACTTGTCGTCATCGACTTATTGAAAATTAGGTTCACCCTCCATGAAGTCTCTATCCTATGCCAACAAGCCCAGAACTTTAGCCAACGTGGAGGAGAGCCTTGAAATTGCTGTAATATTGGCGAAAATTGCCAAAACATCATGAAAACCAGGTCCAACATATGCACTAATGCAAGCGGTTCCGAAGAAGGCATTCAAATTATGTCATAATCGTATTTTATAAAAGGAATCATTTTTTGCCGAATCATTAGAACGGTTTACTGTCCCTCGTTCTCTTTGAGATTATGTGCCGCATCAAGTTCAGAATACCAATGCCAGCCACTGGCAAAAAGCCAATACAAATCCCTGTTCTGATCAACTTGGTTTCACTCTGTCACCGAAATGAAACCTTGATTCTACGAATAATGCTGACAAAAACAAGTATAGAAGGACCACCGCCACTTTGGAGTCCTACGACCAGCAAGGGCAAAGGGAACACCGGCTGAACAAAAGATAAAACATGAAAAGTTTGAATATTTTACTAAATAATAAGATAAACATTGGGGGAGGCTTAATGTCGTCATTTACATAACTTTCATACTCCGTCACATTATGGTAAAAACACCTAAATTTCATATCGTTACATGCCATCGTAATATCGAATTTTAAGGGTCGACTAAGCTGCTCTAATTGTACAGTGTAGCGTTGGAGAATGTCTACATTTGCACGATAATGGGCGCAGTACTGTACTGAACAAACAAACTAAGGCTTCATCTCTAGAGGCACAATCATTCAAAAGTCCATTCGATTTATGTCTATATACTCGTATAATCAAAAGAATGTGGGATGATGTCTCCTACACATCTGTGCGTGATGCTTAGGAAGTAGCAAGAGTCAGTCTAGTGATCCTAACCAGGGAAAAACGAAGTTTATGCTGTCCATAAAGTGACAGAGCAGAAGATCACTAACTCTGAGGGAGTTAGTGACCCTGACTATCTAAGCCCTGACACCGACATCAGTAATTTTTATGGAGAATAACTTTACCCAATCGCTGTTTCTTTAGGCAATAAAATCAATTGGGAAGTGAAGACCAATTTCTGTCCTATGGAATAGAAATATAAACTTTTACAGAAATGGATTAGACTGCAGATTACCAATTGGCGCAGCAAGAAAATTTCCGGAACAAAAATTACAATATCTGGGGCACTGACGTATGTAATGGGTGAACGAAGATCATCGATTCGGTTCATGGACACTTAGAATCCCCCCAGAAGTGAAGTGCTGAGAGCATGTGAATAGAAAGAGATGTAGAAAGTTAGTAATTGCGGGCCAAGTAAAACCGCAGAAGAATTGCCAAAATTTGGAAAATCTAGAAACAAATCTTATACCAGTGAGTGACCGAAATGGTCAGCAGACGCAACACTAAGTAAGAAGCAATAAAAAACCTCAAAACAAACCTCATCATCTTCCAGATGGCTCATGAACATTATATACAATAGGTACCTTCATTCGATATTTTTGAATGTCTAATTCACCCAAGATAAAGGCTTCTAACTAAATAAAATCACCAGAAATCCGGCAAATATTACTCATCTCGTTCAGATCTTGCTATACATACGTAGATCTCAACCGACTGAAGCCTTGTCTGCCCTAAGACTCTTGAATCGAATACCTACGCGGCACTCTGCTTAATGGGAATATGAAAACTCATTGAAAACAATGACAAATAGCCTTTAACCATCAAGTCAATATTTGAGCTAATTATTGAACATCCAGGGCATGTACGTACAATTGATTCTTATAAACTCGTCGACCCCATATCTCAGTCTATAGGCGTGCAGTATTGAAAGCACTCAAACAATTATTGGGCTGTTAAACACAGTATGGACTGCACAGTATTTTCCGATTTAGGTACTCATTAAATTTGTGCAAAGGAATAAAACTATTCAAAGTAGCTCAGCGAAGTTATCCCTGGTACCGCTAAATAACCACTTTGTTTGACTCGATTTCATCATTCGATAATCATCTTGGAGCAAATCACTCAGATCACGTCTTCACATTTGCAAATGTAATACTCATGATATTTGCATACTCATTTCGCAAGTATCGATAATTACTTTTTACTGTGATCAGAGCAATTACAAAGCATTCTACTGCTGGAATTGAGTTTGATTGATCTAAGGAGTCAAACGATTTTTAATATCCAGTAGGAGGTTGAACTTAAAGTCCCCAACTATTCAAGATTATTTAGATCATACGAGTATCCTGTGTCCTACAATTTTTAGAAAACTGTTAATGTCGAATTTTTTATCGGCGTGAACTTCTCAATATTAACTGGAATATTTCTAAAACTGGCAGATGTTAGTTATTTTGTACCAAGTTTCCCAAAGAGTCGGTAGTTCCTTTCTACACGAATTAAGACAAGTTTAGGTAAACCAAAGGCAAAATGAGTAACAAACAACAACAGAGGAAAGGACAAGCGTTTCGATTTATATTAACAACCGACAACAACAGTGCTAATGTTAATTGAATAAGAGTTTGGCAATGGCAGTGCTATGTAAATGATTAGAGTCATCACCCATTGTAGGGAAAAACACACATTTTGAAGATTGAGAAGCTGAAAACAACAACTGATTTGATCAGGTCTTATTTTTCAACATAAGCATATTGTAGCTGAATTATCCTATAAGGAGTATCGAATTGTAAGCTAAAATTTCGCACTAAAAATTTCGTAAGAAAAATCCCTTCTTTTTGATTCTCATATTTTTAATAGAGTGTAATTCCGATTTTCCTTGACTGAAAATTCTTTGACTTATGAGCTTGTGGAGTTCATGTCGGTACATTTAAATGCAGGAAATTGAGTTATTGAATTTCTATCAAAATGCCTACAAACTATGCCCACACATAGAGCGCAATACCGGTGCAGAAGCGCTTAAACTATTTTAACTAAATAAATTCCACGCACCATACGATACCGAATTAAACATCGCCGTACATGTATAATGTGGAGATGAATAAAACAAAACAAGGCAATATGGATAACTACCCGTCAAAACTAGGATTTGACTTCAATCCACGGAGAAATATCTCTAACACTCAAATCGATGAAATTTTGCCTGTTTAGTGCCATAGTCAAGGTGAATCAGAAACGTAGTTTCGGGCGAAATTTACTCATGTCGACACTTGATGACTTTACTTATCACTTTAGCTGAAAGTTTAGAGACGAGTTTCTGTCCCAAGGAATACTGTTCAATCTAGCGCCTGCTTTCTGCTTTTCATGAGCTAACTAAATAATTTGCCGACTTAGTAGTCCTAATAGTAACAGATCGATGGTATTTCAATATTCCTTTTCTGGTCTTTGTGTGTTGGTAAGCCACCTTTATGTGGCAACCTGAATATTCTGTATAAGAAGGAACAAATCTGCCGAATCTAAACCAACGCGGCAACATTAGTTTCTTTGGCACTCCTTAAAGAAACAAATAGTTAGGAACCAATTGACGTGCTACAGCTTAACTTAAATTGAGATTCCTCTTAGCCCTGGATTTCATTAACACTTTAGGTTCAAAACTTCCAAATAAAACCGTTTTTTCACTTGAAAAATATAAGAAGACTTTACTTAAGTGCTCAATACCATGAAAGTCAACTCATTCTTATTTCTAAATTGTCCATTTTTTTTATACTTAGCAACACCTTTAGACATCAATTTTCATGTCAATCAAATATAAATAAATTCTCTCGCCATGAAAATCCGCAGAAATACGAGTATTCAAACGAATTAATAGGTTTTGACATGTTTCACTGACGTTTAAAGGTACAAAATTATCTACAGATACATCTACCACCTCTGCTTTTCCATTCTATTAATACTCATTGATGAGATGTTTATTAATAAGGCTAACATCTCAGTTTCACATCCATGTGAAAAAGGTCCGTACGTGATCTTTTTATAACCAGGAAACGTGTCATATGTAATCCTGAGTTGGTTGGCAAACAACCCTTCCGAATAAACCCGTATGCTTACGTCTCCCAAATCAATAAACATTCGATATAGAGTATCCGGATGTGGGTAAATCAATAATTAGAGTAGGCTGATACTTAAAGGTATTAAAGAAGGACGCATATGATGAGTAAAAAGGATTCTATTGTAGCTTAATAGGAATCAGAGTTTGTTGATAACAAAAGGCATTTGTATGCAAATGGCAATCAATTTGGTTTAATGGTGACAATTTTTATACAGAAAGTAAGTTGCTTCATTTGATTAAGAGTGGTTACATCGTAAATGAAAATATTTTGTACGTACACATCGAGGGAACTTATAAATACGTCCTTGCAGCAATGGAGATACACGATAAATTTGACTCGTGTATTGAATTTCACTTAAAGTTCGTTACGAATGTTCTATCGGCTTGAAGCCAGTTAGGCAATTGTTGTCAGTAAACCCAATCAATATTAGAGCCATCTTGAGGATCCCTACGAGTTATCACAACCTCAAAAGGTTCACTTCCATTTAGTCACACTCTTTGGAATCAACAAAGATTATTTATAGATACTAGTTTTTGGTGAACTTTTGTATATTGTACACAATACCCAATACACAGTATATTTATGAGAACTCAAGTCACATCGCCCTCAGGATCGCAGATAAAAAATCTCCTCATAACCTCGCCCTCAGAAGATATCTTCTCCATTGCTGGTGGAACTTTTTTTTAAACTTGGGGTAAGTGTAAGCATCGCAAAATCCGAATCTACGTCCCCCTGCTGTTATGTTGCCCTTTAAACACTTTCCAACTTTGATAGTGTCAAATGGTAAGATTTCTTAAATGACTTGATATCTTGTCTGAGTCCCAGATTACAGTGGGATTACCGGAAGTAATGTTGCCTAACATTTGAGCTACTTCTGGCCTCCTAACTGAGGTCTTCGTTGCATTTTCCAGAAGCATAACTGAAAATAGGGTAATAGTCTAGTGTATTTGCAGACTCAGTGAATACTTTCTGATATATAAAGAGTTTACCGGCAGTCATGCTATTTTCCAGCTAAAAGTACACCAGCTGGCAAACTCTCTGACCCGTTTTCTATGAAGAAGACGTAGAGCATTCACCCATTGAAATTCGGAGTGGATACTAAACACTGGCGTAATAGGTGACGATATTTTTGAACTGAAGAGTTTAATCATATTTCTTACTGGTTAGAACCGGACTACACAAGACGAACTCCTTAAATGCCTTCCGAAGGAAAAAAAAAACAACATCACAATGTCAAAAATTAGATAAACTGATTTAATTCACTCCAACACTTTGAGAAATGTATCTACGAGTATATTCCTCAATCTCAACGAATTGGATTTAGTCCTACTCACTTAAAATTCCATCACTTAGAAAAGAATTGTATCTACGAGTATATATCCATGTCTAGAAGGCAGCAATCATTTACGATTCGCTTGAGTGCAAAAAGGTTTACCCAAACTCGCTCCAATCCAAGTGTGATCCCCTTTTTTGAACGCCGGTCTCCAGGTTTGCTTGAGCTGATGGGAAATCTGTTGACAAGATACCGACTTAAGCAGTGGTAATCTACCACTATGTGACAATATCTAATTTTCTAAGCTTTTGAGCTGATGAACTGACAACCTCATTGACTTTAAGAACATTAAGTGTCCAAAATGTTTTAAATTTAAGAAGGTAGAAATATTTTAAAATCTCTATATAAAATGTCGTTTTTGCAAGCTACTTGGTCAGCAAATTAATTATGGTTAACAAATTTTAATTATGTGCCAAAGGTACATAACAGACACAACAATTCGTTTTGCTAGCAGCTATCTGCCCCTTTGTGTTGGGCAATATTTCTCTAAGTATCCTTTTGAAAAAATAAATCCGACACAACAGGATTTGTATGCAGTATAAAATTCGTTCCCTTGACATAACAGAAACTGTAGATCAGGCTAATTTTAAGGACTGAATTTCAAACCGAAATTGGCAAAATTGAATAGTAATTGACCAAAGCTGATATGGAAACTTGTATCTTTTAAATCACAATTGTATTGTATTTATAATTTAAGGCTTCAACTTCCCTCAGATTTCACAAGCAACAACAAGAGCCCTCAGTAGATATACAGGGCAATGCTCAATTCAATGAGACTGTGAGGACGGTTTTTTCTGGAGGCAATGCAACTTCTTCATGGCTTTGATTTTCCGATAAAATTTGACGAAACTATAGTAGGAATACTTCTCAAATCCTCTTGTTAATATATGTGATACGGTAAAGAGAGGGAGCCCAACATTATTGCCGAGATTCTCTACGTGCAAATCACAGGCAATTCATCGTAGAAGTATTGCAAACTACTTATTTAAAAAATCCAAGTGGGTATCACCCTAGCTCTTCATTCTTCATTCTTCATCAATCATCATCGACTTCCCTTCATGGGCGAACATCACTCTATTTCTATCACCGATGATAGTGAATGAAATCAGTTGCTCAAAAAGACTGTAATTCATCTTCATATATAGTTCGTCTAGACAGAGAAACTTACTGTCAAAATAGAACAAATTTTAAGCGCTCTCAATAAAACTGCCATTCCAAGCTACAAGGACCAATTCGGAAAACATTCCCAAGTCACCCTCTTGTATTTTATTTTTTGAAGAAATTTAAAATCCATTAGCTTGAATTTAAAGCCACATGAGTTTGGCAAAATTTATGCAAAAGCTACATCCTCTTGTCTACTTCACCCACTCTACATAAAGTCGTTGGTGTTCTCAAATCAAGTCGAAAAAAGTATCTAAAAGTCATTTTCGAAAGGCAAAATCAAATTTACTTGAATTTTATTACCCTACTCGACAGCCAGAGTCGATAAATTTTTTCACATTAAACCCCACTAAAAGGGGATGTCGCGTCGAGAAAGACGGACAAAAAAAATTCCGAAAAAGAACTCGTAAAAAACTACATAAAGTCATTTAGCACTAACAATTGGAAAAAAAATCCAAAACAAAAAAATTCCTTCAACAAACCATGCCAAGGTATGGCTGTTGTTGACCGAATTTCATTCCCTTAACTGAGCTAACTAGAGGTGGAAGGCAATTTTCTTAATTTTTTTTTCTACAAACAAATATGCCATAATACGAGTGCGGATACAAAAATCCCCCAACACATTTAGGTGAATTTAAATGTAGAAAAAAAGAAATTGTCGACCAGAGACTAAAGACTTAAACATTGCGAACATCGGAGGAGATGAAATATTTTTAGAAAAGCAAAAAACATTCAATAAATTCATTCTCATAACACATTCGAATCCGAGTGTGAGGTTTTTGTTTTTTTTGAATTTTCTTAGAATAATTTTGTATTTTTTTTATATTTTTCTTAAATTTTTCGTATCTTTGTATTTATTTTTATTTTTATTTTATTTTTATTTGATTGCGTCAATTTATTTTGTCGATTTCGCAGTGATGTGTGTCAAGTCTCTGCGAGTAAGTACACCGCCATACGCTGTCGTCACTCGTCACAGATTTATTTTAATTTTTTTTCTTATTTTTAAAGATTTTCCCGATGTGAAAATGTTTGGATTTGTTTTTTTTTTTTTTTTTTTTGTTTAAACAAAATTGTACACCAAGGAAAGGAGACAGTGGTATTTGTTTGTACCGAGCTACCGAGATACTCAGATATCGGGACGTAAATTCAGCAGAGTCGTAAATTTCTTTTTGACTGAGAAGAAGGAAATTTTTGAACTGGATTTTCTTCTTACACCCAAAAATAAAAAAAGGAATTTTTGGAAGAAAACTTGGAGATACACACCTTTCACGTTCTGACCGCACGATAGAACTGACCTTAGCACCCAAATCGTTCGTTCTAAACTGAAACGGTTTGCGGGCCAAAATTGCTGCACGAGAAGGAAAATTGTGTGATGAATTTTTGCTTATTTTTCAGTCAGTCGCTGCTGTGTGGATGGTGTGTAGCGCAGATATTTTCCTACAACAACAATGACTAGAACGCGAATGGACGATTTTTCCGATTTCCATTCATTCCTTGCGGAATAGTGTCGGATGCGTGTGCTTTTACGAGCATGGGCTTTCGCTCAAAAACTTTTACTCTTGCTGTTGATTTCTGCAAAGGAATTCGCAGAAGAGAGTAAAAAAAGCCTTACACTTGGTTTTTGTTGTGCCAAGTTTCGAGCCGAGCCGAGCATTCTCTCAGCTGGTTCTCTGTGTTAAAAAAAAAAATCGGGTTAATAGCCGATGTGCATTTAGTGTGCATCTTTTGAAAGTTTAAAGGATACAGGAGCATTAATCTTTTTAATTTTTTTTTTTTTCTTATTTTTCTGATGGCAAGGGCCGGTACTGGACTGTAACAGAATAAAAGTGTTGTGTGTGAAAGAGAATTTCCGGTGTAAGGGTGCAAGGGTGTGCTTGTGTTTAACTCTTATTTTGGCATTTTGCACTCCAATTCAAACGAGAAGCAGAAACAAGACCAGGATCAAGACATTGATTTGGTTCTTTGCCTTTTCAGTTGCGGGCGTCGAGAGGTGGAAATTGTTTTATAGGTCTTGTCGAAGTTTTGTGTGTCCTTTAACACGTATTGAATATTAAAGAAGATGACAAAAGTTTCCAGAAATATGTATTTTGCATAATTTTAACTTTTTTTTCTTCTTCTTCGGTTTTTCTATTTTTTTTCTATTTTTTTTTTTTTTTTTGTGCCAAATGTGAGGAGAATTGACGTAGAATTAATATATTCAAATGGGGTTTGTAAAGGGGCTTGGGTCTGACCCTACACCATGAGGTGGGACCAGAGCTGGCCTTGATGTGCGTCCATAAATCATTTTGGAATCTTGAGTCAGTTTTTTGTGAAATTTTGTTAGTTACTGTTGGACTTGCTAGTGTTGGATTTACTTCTGTTTGACTTGGTTTGGGTTGGAAATAAGTTTTACACTTCAATGATTTGAGAGAGACTTCATCTCATTTTGTAGAATTCATAGAGATCCAGGAATTTTATTTTATAAAATTTTGGGTGAAATTATAAAACAATATTTCTACTCCTGCGAAGGTGAAGGTATGTATGCACATATGTACGAGTATGTATATGTTATGTAACATGGAGTGACAGGGAATTGCTGTTCACTTCTACTGTGCCATCTCTCCTATATATCAGCAGTACCACTCCAGGATACCTATGAAGAGACACGGGTATATAAGGACAACCGAGATTGTGATATAAATTTTAGCAGATTCCTTAGCTCGAATTTAAAAAAGTCTTCGAACTCAATCTAATACTGTATACTTGCATATACGATGCCATAGTAGATGATAGACAGACTCAAACTCTTCTTCGTTCTTAGGTACATAAAGATATTCACTTACAGCTTCTCTTTTCTTTTCGAGTGACCCCCCGACCGGTAGAATCCTAGCTGGTGAGGCTTCTTGGCCTCAATACCACTACGTGATCGAGAATGGTTCTGGCAGTTTGTTATGTCAACGGTTGACTAATTTGTAATCTGCTGGCATCCATGTTCAGTTGTGAATACTGAGTTGAGATGATCACATGCTAACTACAATGATATTCCATGCTGCTGTAAAGTTGATTTGCTGACAAGTTCTCGTCTAAGATATAGTCCCCAATTGTGCCACTCAGAATGGCCTAATTTTGCATTATAATTTCAATTCAATTTTAATTTATTATTAAAGTAGGGGGTACAATAACACATCCGTCTTTTATAATACTATGTTATTACAATTCAGAAAAGTAAATATACAATAAAGATAATTAACCTAAAGAGAGGGATAAAAGAAGGGAGGATGAGGATTTAGGAAAGGTTTGAAAAGTAAGAAAGAAAGAAGGGTAAATTTAATAATTATTCATCTCGTTAATGGTAGAAACTTCCAAAGCTTAATAGCATGAATAAAAAAAAGGCGCGAAGAATTGCTAAAGCGATGACGAGATGGTATTAAAGCATGAGTTCTGACAGATCGAACAAAACTAAGTTTCTTAAATAGATACATGGGAGACTTATTCACTATAATGTTGTGCAAGAATATAAGATTTCTTGCATCTATGTAGTGGTCTAGAGAAGTACCGAGTAAGATTTTCGTAAGCATTTCAGATACATGATCAAATCTGCGTAAGCCATGAACATCCTGATAGCATCATTAAACGCAACCTGCAGCTTTCGTTGTGACAAAAAATCAACTTTACTATAGACAACTTCAGCAAATGTTAGCAATGGTAGAATAAGGGTGATAACAAGTTTTCTTCTAGTATCCAGTGGAGTGTAACTTGAGGTCAACCACAACTTCCGCAGGCATCCATAAATGCGTCTAATTATGTTATTTGTGTGGTCATATCCGGACAATCTGCTATTAATAATAAAACCTAGACTAGTCACCGTATTAACTATTTCAAGTTTTTCTCCAGAAATTAAGTTATTCGGTAGGGAGTGAAAGGACATTAAAGAATTTGAAATAGGAATTACCTGTGACTTTTTCGGATTTAAACGTAATTCATTTATGATAGCCCAACTATATATATTGGCGAGTTCATGATTTATCAGATTTATCAAATCACCTACATCGCTAGGATTTGTGGCTGAGTACAGTTGAACATCATCTGCATAAAGGTGGACTGTGGAATGTTTCTACACAGATGGAAGATCATTAATAAATAAGGAGAACAGGATGGGTCCCAGAATTGAACTGGTTGACTGGTAATAGTGCAGAAATACTATCAGAGTTACAAAACAACTCTCTGAAATCTGTCAGACAGGAAGCTGTCAATTAGCCTCACTGCACTGTCACTAAACGAGAAGAGATTTCTCAACTTCCAGCAAAGTATCTTTTGATTCACTTTGTCAAAAGCCTTCGAGAAATCAAGTAGACAAAGAAGTGTGACGTGTCTTTTATCATAATTCTTCCTGATATCTTCCAGGATGTTAACCATATCAGTGGAAGTACGATGGTTAGCTCTGAAACCAGATTGAGATTCATACAGTAGGTTATTAAGACACAGGTGTTTAAGAAGCTGTTTCGCTAAGAGTTTCTCTAAAACTTCTGATAAACACAGAAGGATACTAATAGATCTTAAATCTGAAGGGGAAATTGGATATGATAATTTTGCAACAGATGTTACACGGCCTACTTTCCAGAATCGAGGAAAGGTAGATGTGGTGACACAATGGTTGAGAATATACGTTAGGTTGGATACTATGTTGGATTAACTTAACAAACTTCATAGGTACTCCATCCTTTCCAATGGCGTTTGATTTAATTTCCCCAATTGAATTAATTACTTCAATTTCGCTAACCGTTTCCACTTCAAATTGTCTGATGCTAGAATTGGAGTGATCTTCAGCAAAGATGAGACCACACTCCCCAGACTGACTTACAAGAAAGAAATTGTTTAAAATATCTGGGTCAACTTCACATTTAGCATTTAGCTTGCTGTCGGAAACTCCAATGCTACGTAGATTATTCCAAAGTTTCTTTGGTGGAAGTGAGATGCTCAACTTGGAGGCATACAAATTCGTTTAAGCATTGCATACAGCAACAGCCGATCTATTACGCATTGCCCTGTAAGCATGCCAATTTAAATCAGAAGGATTTTTTTTTCATTTCTTATAAAGTCGGTTTCATAATTTAATAGTGTTTAAAACTTCAGTTGTGAATCAAGGACAGCAAATGTTCCGAATCTTGACAGTCTTCAAGGGTACAAATGGATCAAAGAAAAAAATTGACAGACTTATAGTCCCTGTAAGTAAAAGTTAAAGGAACAACTGAATGATCGAGCTTTATGTTATAAGTGCAGAAGATGAGGTCATAGTCGGAAATACATAGATATAATTAATAGAAATCGGATGATGGTTCAGACACCAAAGTTAGATCAAGAAGACTTGGATTATCACCTTTAGGAAAACGCGTGGGGTACATAATGTTGCAGATTTCGAGTCCAAGGGAAAGAGCAGAATCTTTTAAATGAAAAGCACGTGCATCTTTTTTAAGTAATCATGTAAAACATAATAACCTTCATATTTAGGAGATTGTTTGTCAATCTTAATGGGGAGATCTTAAAATCATCGCCTATTTCTTACATATTGGCATAGTTACTGTTGATTAATGTTATTGAAATTTATTGCCTCCCGTGTCGATAGCCCAAAACTTCTTGTCCTAATCTTTCGCTTATTGAAAATCCGCACACATTTATACTATACTCGTACCTTCATGCAAGCAGTGCATATGTCACAGTTTTTCAACCTCCTTTTGGCTTCTTTCAACGTCCACACTTTAGCAGTGATATCAACTCGTTCGCAGTGTAGGATCTGTGTTTATTATTCGGCTACACGTGCCCTGTTCAACGTCCGAACATTCCATATGCAAATTTAAATCTGGTTGTCCGTTTATCGTTTGGTAGGCAATCGTAACAATCAGATTACTTCGTAACTGGATTGTTAGCCCCATCACAACACCCAATCTGAAAAAAATAGGCCGTTTTTAAGGACTCCATGGTCCCAAAGGACAGGAAATTCTAGTTACATTCTTTAAAAAGCTGCAGTTAACCCATTAGGGGCATAATAGTTTTGTTCTTTTAACCAACTTAACCTTCATGCGAATAAGCCCCCGAGCCCTGGCACATCAAGCCCAGTTGAATGAGACACATGGCTACTATAATAAAGAGTGGCCCATTGTAAATTGTAAATAAAGTAAAAAGTTTTCAGAGAATTATCTTAATATTTTGGATTATGATAGAAGGGTCTATGACAATTATGTGTACAAAATATCGGCCAAATGCTCGCCACAGCTTCGGTGGCATACCTCTATCCGATGGTCTATATTGTCAATGACTCTGAGACAAAATTGAGGTTCAATGTCGTTAATGTGCCGAATTATCTCATCCTTTAGCTCTTGAATTGTTCTTGGCTTATTGATGTACACTTTTTCATTTAAATATCCCCAAAGAAAGAAGTCCAACGGTATCAAATCACATGATCGGGGCGGCAAATTAATATCGCCACGACGTGAGATAACACGGCCATTGAATTTCTCGCGCAAAAGAGCCATTGTTTCGTTGGCTGTGTGGCAAGTGGCACCATTCTATTGGAAGCACATATCGTCCAGGTCCATATCCTCAATTAATCATCTCGCGATAGCGAACACGACGACGAGTCGAGGTCGACGGCTCTTCTCCTACACTATCGCGAACAACACCAATATTTTCCGCAGAACGAACTACACAGGTGTTTTCACATTTTCTACAGACCCGGTTTGCTGAAATTTGCGCACAATTCTCCCTATTGTGGACACATTTCTTAGTTTATGCTGACCAAAAAAAACACGAAGTGCACGAAATGTGTACCTCTTCATGGTTGAATTTGTCAAACACTGAAACAAAGAAATGTCAAATTAAGTTGGGCAAAAAACTTGACGTTAGGGTGTGACTCACAATTAACATCGTGCATTATGGTTGGCCCACACTTTACAGAAAGCTTAAATGAAAACTATTGATCTTCAATCGTAATAACATGAGTGGGCATCGCCAGTGTTCGTTCTTATCGTACAATATCGAACCGGAGGTGACTTGATAGAGGGGATACTCTAACGACATTGTCTGTCGAATTATGAAGGTCTGACACTCTGATTGAGTTAAAGCCAGGTAAAATCGACCAGATATTCAAGTTGCGTCAGATCAGAGAAACCAAAAAAACAAATTAAAAAACGAGTATGCTCATCACTTCCTTATTGATTTCAATGCCGCGCACGACAGGATTTATAGAGACGAATTATTACTGTAGAACCATGATCTCATTCAGTGATATGAGCGTGTTGGCCTTAGCAATCATTTCAGAAGGATTTTTAACGCCCTCTCAATTTTGTTGCATCCTTTGAGTACTTAAAGGCTACCCATTATGGTTAGTTAAATTCTGTCTGTCAAGACTTATATTTTTTTTTTATGTTGTCAAATAAAGGAATTCGCCACCAAATAAACTTTCCACGGTCCATAGCGTGGTAGTAGCTTTGACTATGGTGTTAATGGATGCTTCAGGTGGATTCTTGATGATCTATGGTTGCTCCTTACTTTCCTTGAAAATTCTTAAGCCTGCAGAACCTTAACCAATCACATAAATCAAAACTGCATCCTCTGTGTTAGATGTAACACTAGTCATTCAAACATACCCTATTGCCACTCTGCTCAATTCAGAGTTGGTGCAACAATTCATAGTTGGTGTATTATCTTCGGACCCACAAATGTCATAGTCTAGCCAATGGTGGACTTACCAGATCTTAAACTGATAAAGACCTAACAAGTTGTTGATTTCGGACTTCATACAATAATATTGTTGAAAGGATAGATGAAGTATTGAAAAGACAAACCTCTCCATACTCAAAGTTGGTCCTCTAAAGGATTTTCCATTTTTGATATCTAGCCAATGACGATGATTGCTTACATTAGCTTATATAGAAGGCAGATGTGAAATATTTTTACATAGCTTGAGAAAGCCTACATATTTCACAGCAGTTTCGGCAAGATCGAATACGTGGTCATTCCACTGTAAGTTGTCGTTGACGATTGTGTTCAAATTTCACTTTAAGACAGTAAAACCATTTTTTTGGAATCACAAAAGTCTACTATGTAAATGATTCCCTGGTTAGTTTTCCCACGAATATCTGAGTTGAATAGGTTTAATAGATGTAGGTACGCTTCCGTTTCCATTATACCGTCAATGAGAAGGATGGCAAGTCCAGGAAGGAATATGAAAAGCAGAGAGAATTGCCTTCAGCAAAGGAATATATTGGATATAAAGTAGCAAACAGATCATTAATGGAAATTTAACAGAGTGTCGGTGACAATATGGAGCCCTGTAGAACACTAGCATTTCTTCAGTCCATTGATCTTTGAAAAATTCTTGCAACTACAAGATACGATTACATGGCAGCGTTGAAGTGGAGAATGAGGTATAACTTTCGATTCTTTTGACTAGTAATGAAAAGTCCTTTTTTTCCTCAGTTCTCATGCCAGCGATCTAGTCCCTAATCCCAAACCATGAAACCGAGAATGATTACAAACTTTAGAGAGTAATCACAGCTGTGACTCCCCAGGACCCTGGCCGGACTCGGATTTATCGGAATAAATTGCAGACAGCTTGAGAACGTCAGGCCTTCGATGAGTATGTGGTGCACTTACTTTACAATTGCTTTGGCATGCTTCGGAATTCGAATTGTAGGGTGTTGAAAACCTCCTTTAACAAAATGATATCTGAACAATGAGGGACCTTTTACTCAACCAAACCTACAAGTGTTGTGGCAAGAGCTGAGCTGCCAGTAGGGTTGATTTTAGGGAACGTGAAAGCTCTTTAGAACTGCAAAAAATATTTCCTCTGAAACTAGTAACTCCAATCGCCTAAGACCGCCTCTGATTACATGTTCCGAAGTAGCTTAAAGGAATTAAAAAATCAACTTTCGTCAATGACTTCAAGCAACGGTAACTTCCCACTTTCAAATTTTGGTTTTAACTATCGAAAGAGACAAAATCGCATGAATACGTATTCACAATGATTCTCCACAAATTTCCACAATAGTGTGAACATGACCTAGGTGCAGGGAAAAGATATCATATCTCTAAAAATACTTTTGCACTTGGTACACACTAACACGCTTTCCATGGATACTAAAATGCAGAAGTATGTCCACTGCAAATCTGCTCTCTTTTAACAAAAATTCACTCTTTTCTTATACAGAAAAATCTCCACCCAATTGGCTCTCTTAAAAAGCTCTTGTCAAGGAATAAAAATAAAACATTTTCCTCAATACAATCACAAAATTTTCAACTTATTTCCATCCACACTGTCCGTTTGGGTGATGCCTTTTGTATGAAATCAACGGACGAACCGGCAAAATAAACATCGCAAGTAGGTTTTTGTTTGTAGAGGTTTTTGTTTAGAAAATGCGTGGGAAAACAGAAACGAGAAAAACCAAAGGAAAATAGCTTTGAGTGTGATTTTCTTTTACTTTCTTCTATTTTTTTTGGATTTTCATTTTGTTTCTTTATTTTCCTATGGTTTCCTTCCCAACCACCTGCGTGCAGACGATGACGTTCAAGCCGGTGTCTCTCGATGTTCTATATACGGTGAATCGGGTGGAAAGTATCTCATGTTAAAAATAAAACAGTTACAACCCCCCCATCCTCCCCATCTGTTTCAGTAATTGTGGGAGCAGTGATTTAGTACGAGTAGGTTGTGTGTAGCAAAGGATGGTGAATTGTAGGAATTTAAAGGAACTTTCAGACTATTTATGGTGTGTTAGTCGTATGTACGTCTGCATAAACTAATCCGAAAAAGGGGTCAAAGCTATTGCGCTAAGACGAGTGCTGAAAAAGAAAATTGGACGAGATCATGGTTTCGTAAGATTCCCGGCTTCCATCGAGTTGTATTGAAAGGGAACAATTTTAGAAATGAAGCTAGCCAAAAGAAACAAATGAACATTTTCGAAGCAATTGACTCATAATTTCGACCTAAATTTTTCAGGATGGAGTACCAACGGGAGCCAAGCCTAAAGGACATTGTACACGTATTTCCATTCTGCTAGCCACGTAAATATGACAGTACAGACTGTAGAGTTTGAGTAAATTTCCGCCTCCACCTATCATTCTACCTGATGGGATAACAAGTGACCAAGGATCTCTCACCTACTCTTGATAAACACCATATAACTACACCGCATGTCTCACCGAAAAGTAGATCGAAAGTCTACATTAATCTGGCGAAAGCAAGTTAGTTGCAGTTGATATTTGCATTTTGGCCTTTGACGGAGTTTGGTATCAGGCTATTTTGTATAAAAGACGTGCATTTGGGATTGATGATTCTCTTCTTCAATAGATTAGAAATTACCTTTCGGAACGTTCAATTTAAGTTGTCGTGGATGGTTTCAAGTCCGATTTTCACAAACTAAATGCTGGTGTGCCCCAGGGCTCCGTTCTATTTCCGACACACTTTTTAATCTTCATCAATGATCTCTTGTCTACTACTTCTAACCCAATTTATTCCTTTGCTGACGACACTACAGTAGAACGGGAAGGGTAGCATATGATAAGCTCATTAAATTCCGATATTAACAGCATAACCAATTGGGGAACCATCAACAGTGTGGAATTTAATGCTACCAAAACACTGCTGTTGCTAAAGCGAAATTCAAATAACCAGCCATTATCCATAAATGGCACTTACATCGTCGAAAAAGAAAAACTATTCCCTGTCAGACAAACCAGACCATCAATCGCTAAAACAACCGACCGTGTGTTTCTAAATCCGCTTAGTACAAGGTTCGAACCTCGTTGCCATAGAATAGCACTGGAGTGATTAGTGATTGGTAAGGAGGTAACTCACTTGCCTGCTAAGCAAAAAGACACAACCATTGTCAAAAGTAATTCTGTGCCTGAATATTGCGCTGATGTCATGGTTATTTGTAAGTGCAGAGCCGAGATAGACAAAGTTCCTAACTATTTTAAAGCTATGAGCCCTTTTCTTTGATGCCATGATGTGGCTTGTTTTACCCTTTTCGCCATGATACCCATTTTGGCCTCTATTCATTCTTCTCGAATGCTTCGTTGACAATATGCTGTCCAATCACCTCAAAATCATCCGCGTACGCAAGTAATTTTCGAATTTAAGAAAGATCGTGACTTTTTTTTTTGTTGAATGTCATATTTCAGCGAATCGGCCTGTACGAAATCTATTTCTGAACCATTCTCCACAGTCTCCCTTGGCACTGGACGCCGAAACTAAACATTGCGTCTTATAAACCGTACCTAGAGACAAGTTTTTTGTAGCTTTGAAGTCGACGAAAGGGCTATGAGTGTCGGTCTTTTCCAAGGTCTGTTGTATTGTAAATATCTAGCCGATAGTGGACTTTCCTGGTATTAAACCCAAAAGTCTGGACCAACAACAAGACAATCAGGCAACCGATTCCATGAGATTTCATGCTTGAGGCAAGCTTTCCTCTGTCCATATCTTATAGATGAGCTAGTGTCGTCTCCAGCTGCTGCAAATATCTTAACCGATAGTGCGTCAGCCCCACCAGCTTATTTTACTTTAGCTTTATTATTTCTCTAGATTAGGGTGGATAGAGTTGTCTATCGTCTTCATCTACAGTTGTATAATCTGTATTTTCGTATTCTTCGCACCAATTGCGACTCTACCACAAGTTGTAAACATTGGTCTTCATATGTGCAGGCTTCCATGTCAGCTTCGAAGATCGAGCCCTTCTCGTTCCTATTCTTTTCTTTCCGAAGAGCCAGTGATCTTTTCTTCTTTTCTGCATGTAAAACTCACGAGCAGTTCTCGTCTCTCTATGCAGCGCAGCCTTGGATGCTTCATGTTTTTCAGCAAGTACCTCTTTACCTTATTAGTTGTGACGTTAGTTCAAATCCTCACAGGCAGCTTTCCTGATTGCCTGTTGACACACATATGAGAGGTAGAATTTTGAAAAAGTAGAAGCTTAAGGTAACATGATCTGCAGAGATTCTATCGGCTTCTTGCGATATCAACTGGATTCTACAAGATAATGATCTTAATCGATGTTTGCTCACCGAAAAGTTTAGGCATTCAAAGGCGGAAGGAGTGTTAACCTTCGATCGCAATGTGATCAATCTGGTCGGCTGTTGATTGATCAATCCGATCATTCCTTAATGGATGTTGAGACGTCGGAACCGTGGGCTTGTTAGCGAAAATGTTACGTCTTATTATAAATTCGTAGATCCTAAATTCATACTCGGACATTGTGTAGTGCATACAGGCTGTGCTTGCCAATCCGCTACAAAGTTTGTTCCTTACCCAGCCTTCATTAGGATCTCCCAAAACAATTTTGATGTCAAAGCTGGGGCACTGACATCTAATGAATGTACGGTCTAAGCGGTTACAGATTTCGTCTTTTCTGCTGTCATCGTTTTCCTCTCAAGGGGCATGAACTCAAAAGAGGCTTATATTTGCCTCTTATTTCAGTTTGTTATGAAACGTTTGCTAACGTGCGGAAAGCCTAAGACTTTTTGCTTAGACCTCTTGTTGTCTGCGTTGTCTACCAATCGCTGGCGCAGTTTTTCGTCCTCTTTCTGCTCGGCCCTTCCAACAACACTTCTTGAGCTGCGGTAATATCAACTTTTGACAATTTTGAGGCTCCGAGATTGTTTGACCAAAGGTTAATAGACCTCACAATCCATAAGTAATACCGAAATACGATTTCCTTGGAACATTTGCTAAAATCGTCAGCATTATATCCCTCCACGTCTGAGGCGGTTATATAGGTATATCTCAAAATGGTTTTGTGGGGAGAATGGGTCCATAGTTGCATCATTACTAATGGGTTTTTGGCATAAATGTCTATGATAAACAATTGGCACAGGTTCTGGCCATTTGAGATAACTATAGATGTACTCGTACTTTAGTTATAATTATGTATCTATAGTCCTACTTTATAATTGCCGAACAGAAAGCTTGGACATCTATATCCCATTGACACAAGTTTGTTGATTGTGTGATGATAAGTTAGCCGCACTACTTATTTGTAAATAAAGAGGTGATGAATCCGTAAAATCTTGGCAAAGCAAATAGGCTTTAGTTCACTTCCAGAGTAGAGGAAATTGTTCAAAAAAAGTAATCTCTTGAGAATTGCAACGTTATACTGAGGACATAACTCGAGGAGACCTTAAAAGGTTTATTGGTAGCATCGTTGATTCTTTCAGTAGAAAAGAAGATTGCTTTTACTCTCATGCCGAGACTCAAGATTCCTTTAGCTCTCGTGTACCGTTTTAAACAAATCTGTAATGAAATTTCCAGGATTTAATTAGGGAAAAGGGATGGTGGCGGACGAGCTCTATATGAGCCAACGGCAGCGCTCACATCCCGGAACGAGCTACTGACTTCGGTGTAACCGACCCCTCGTCCTAGGAGCATTAAAAACGGAACTGGTCCTCCAGGTTGGGGGTTGTGCCGCCGGGGTAACTGTCCGGCCATTTAAAAAAAATTAAGCTACGAGGCATCAACAGGCCTCGGATATGGACGGACCTACTGTTGACAACCCACGCAAACGATTTAAGGACAATGAGCTTCGGATATGCACGTGGAATGTTAGATCCCTTAATAGACCATGTGCAGCCGAACAACTAGCGGACGCCCTAGACTGCTGGAAAACAGACATAACCGCCATTCAAGAAATCCGATGGGATGGGCCGGACAGAACGAGGATGAAAAACTGCGACATCTACTACGGCGATTGCTATCGACGGCAAAAGTAGTGCCTAATGGAATGCGGATTTGTTGTTGGAGGCAGACTAAGACAAAAAGTCCTGAGCTTCCGGTATGTGAGCGCCTCGTAGCAATCCGCATCAAGGCTAAATTCGTCAACATTAGCCTTATATGCCCGCATGCCCCCACAGAGGAGAAAGATGACGACATCAAGGATGCCTTCTATAAGCTCCTTAACAAGACCTACGAGCAATGCCAAGCTAGGAAAAGAGGGCATCTTTGGTAGCACTGTCGGAAGATATAGCCTGCACAATACCACCTCCGATAACGGATTCAAGCTAATCGTTTGTGTTGCTGGGCAAAAGATTTTCGTAGTTAGCACGCGGTTCCCACATCTCGATTTTCACAAGGGGACTAAGAGAACCCCTCATCAATCAACCTTCAACCAGAATGAGCACATTGCGATCGACTCAAGACACACCTCCAGTATTATGGATGTTCGTACCGTCTAAAGAACCAACATCGACTCGGACCATTACTTTGTTGTAGCCAAGTTACGAACAGCGCAAAGGCAAGCTAATGCTGTGAGGAATTTCGTCGTCAGACGGGTACAATCCCAAGAGATCGTTAAATCTTCTTCCGATTGTGTCTCTCTTAATCTCTTAAGAGTTCCCTTGCAGCCAGCATCAAGCATCGAAAACCTGCCAAAAAGCCGTCAGGTATCCCGCTTCTGTGTGCTAGGTTTCACGCGACCACCACAACGAAAAAACTGCACATGACGAATGCAGGCAAGCATATGAAGCTAAGAAAGATGCATACAGATCGGCGCTGTATAGAACGACAAGAGCTGCTCACGCATCTATGAGTAGAAGAGGAGAGACGAAAACAGTCTTCTCAGGAGGAAAACGAGGGAGCATGAGAAGCGCGCGGTCGAGGAAATTGAGAGATGCTACACCAAAAATAAGATTTGGAAGTCTTACCAAAACAAGGAAACATCATAGTAGAGTCGCAGTCGATGCTGAGGATCTGGAAAGATGATTTCTGTAGAATGTATAACGGCGATGACGAAACAAATACCGCTGTCAGGCAGAATAAACCTTTCAACCTGGACGATGTAGACCAATAATTCCGTCAACACTACCTGAATGAAATGAAGATAGCAATATCTAAGCTGAAGTCTATCAAAGCTGCTGGAGCAACGATGGAGAATGCACACTGCTCCATCAAGGTCGGTAAAGATCTCACAGAGAGGGCAAGACTAAATATATGCTGTCAAGCAAAAAGGACAACCAACACCGACGTCTCGGACAGAACGTCACCCTCGACAGATATAACTTTGAGGTGGTTAAGGACTTTGTCTACCTAGGCTCCGCTATAAATACAGACAACGACACCAGCGCTGAGATCAAGCGAAGAATAACTCTTGCCAACCGCTGTTTCTTTGAGCTAAGAAGGCAATTGAGTAGCAAAGCCCTCTCTCGGACAACAAAAGTCACCCTTTATAAGACTTTAATAATCCCGGTCCTGCTCTATAGCGCAGTGGCATGGACATTATCAAAAATGGATGAGGGTGTTCTTGGTTGCTTCGAGAGAAAAATTCTTCGGGTGATCTTGGGTCCCGTCTGCATTGACGGTGAGCGGAGGAGGAGATACAACGACGAACTGTCTGGACTATACAGTGACATCGACCTAGCCAGAAGGGTGAAGATTCAACGACTGAGATGGATGGGTCATGTAGAACAGGATGGGAAACAATGCTCCAGTCCGAAAAGTCTCTGAATCCACCCTCGAGGAAGAGCGCAGTAGAAGAAGACCGAGACTCAGGTGGCACACGCAAGTGGAAGGAGCCCTCAGCCAGCTTTACGTGCGGAACTTGAGGCAATTGGCAAATAGAAATGATTGTTGGCTTAAGCCTATTTCCACCCCGGACTGTAATGCCTACAAAAGTAAAAAGTAAGTAAGTACATGTGGTTTCAGCAAGAACGGAGTCACATGCCACACAGCACCGCAATACAACTAAATTACTGAAGGAAACAGTTGACGAGCGATTCATTTCACGAATTGGATATGTAAAGTCGCATGTCCATGCCGATAACCGAGAAACAATTGGGCACCTGGAAGCCAACACTCGATGTGTTATTGTGAAAATTTGATCTCCAATTACGCCATGTACGAGCTAGCTGTCCCCGCTCGTTTATACGAAGAGTATAAACAATTTATCCAAATAGGCGTATATGTTAATAGCGCCCGTCGAAATGATCCTTTGTAACCACGCATTTAATTAGCTATTAACTGGATGACCTCTCACTCGATTTATTGAAATGAAAATTTATTAAATTTTAATTCAAACCGCAATCGCATTCAAAGTAACCAATTTAACAAAAGCCAGTCGTTCTCGAAACCCCAACAAAGAAAAAAAAAAGCCAAAGAGCCAAAAAGCCAAACCGAATCACATCCAAATGCGTGTGCAGAAGGATGCACAAAAATCATTCGAAACCACCGAACAGAAACATCAAATGTCAAAATATTTTCCGCATAAATCCATTGTTCCGTTGTTTCGAAAACAAATCCCAATGCAGAATGCAGAACCACGAAACTTTTTAATTTTGTTCTCCACTCCTCCGGCCCATGCGTAGGGTGGTTGAATCTATTAAAACGTAGGAACGAGTTACTATTTCACATTTACCCCCAAAGCAGTTACAATTCCTAGAGCACATGGGGCGTGAAAAGTTACACCCCACGGGGTGTATGAGAATGTAAGGCAAATTAGGTCACACTCTTGTTTCCATTGTTTAGGATTTCGAAACTATGTACTCGAGCGAGTATTCAAAAATCCTTCATAATCGCCGAAAACAAATATACGACTACGCCCGGCTACGCTTTGTTTGGTTGGGAAAAAGAACATTTTTCAGAAACGAGGTGAACCCTAGGACTCTTGCCGAAGACTACGAAACCGGAGAGATGGTGTAGTTTTGTGGATTTTAACACTTTCCTCGTGGTAAACATCCTCTTTACTGTTACATTGGGATTTTGTTTTGGAAATCGCTGTTTGCGTTCGTCGTCCCTGGCTATGAATACGAGTATACTCGTAGTATATATACGAGTATGTTGCCTCATAAACTGTTTCGTATGCAAATTTTTCGCTATAAATCAAAATGTGAATGGGAATTTCGATTTTTCCATTTTTTTTTTCTTTTTTTCTGTCATTTCTGCCTTTGCACTTGTCGTTTTTGGTGATATTTTTCGCAATGGTTTCTCAAAGTAAGAGATAAATAACACAGTGGGCAGGGGAAGATAAAACACTCAAAGGCTTGGATGTAGTGAGTTAGTATTTTTTCATGTGGAGTTGTGGTAATCTTACAATTTCTCGTTCATCGAACTGGGACTGGTTAACTAGGAAAACAGAGTCTAACACACTTACCACAGAGACTTTCCCAACTCTTCTACAGGTTCAGGGGAGCAATTTTGAATTTTTTTTTTTCCAATATAGACTGAAGGCTGTCAACAATTTTGAGCTGTGTATTTAGCGATTGAACAATAAACAGATTCATATGGATCTTCCTCTCATCATCGAAATGAGAAAACGACCTTCAAGATTCTTCTTGGCTGTCGTGGCGCCGATAATTGTCATTTGATGTCATTAAGGAGATACTTCAGTGATTTTGATGAATTTATGACACCACATAATTTTTTGTTGTGCCCTGTTCTAGGAAAAAAATAATTTCATTTGTTCGTAGACATCGTCGATGTAGGAATCTCTTTGATCGACGTTCTTAAATTCTAGTAGATTTTCGCAATAAACCAACTTCGCCGGGGAGGAATTTAATGCCAGGCGGAGAATGCCTCTGGAGATGAAAAATACAAAGCTGCTCCGTGGACTGAGAGCAACATCCAATAAACGAGTACCTACACAAAATGAAAATTCAGGGAAACAGACATCGCTAAAATCTTTCAAGTCATCTTTTCCTTGTTCCACTTTACATATTCCACCTGCTTGTCTATAATGTCACTTAATTTGTTGATCTTAGTACCACTTTAAAGGCAATCTATTATGTGTCATATTGTAGTCAAACATAGAGCTCAACTATGTCTGCTCATTTGAGCTGAAGCACCCATCATTCAGCATTGCTAGATGTTTTGTCGCATGTGCACAACATTGAGGTACTTAACAATAGCAGAATGTCTAGATACGAGGCCAATGATCAGTATGCAGCTTAAGCTACAGAATGGCGGCAGAAAAGTCGTTGATCCATTGAAGACGTCAGCAAGCGTCATTTGGTCTACCAAACCCTGTGCTGATACACAACAACTAATAAAATCTCCAATCGAAGGCATAGGCAATTCTAGTGCTCGTTCGAGCCCTTAGAAAACCTTTTCTGAGCATTGATTGCTTAGGGAGCTCGTTGGTGACCCTTTTTTTCCTCGATCAACCAGGTGACCAGATACTCAAACCAGACTTAGTGATTGAACATTGACATTGATTGCAGAAAAACTTTGCATCCTCAAATCAGAGGCCTAGAGAAGTCTTACTAGCAGCCTAGCTTACGGCGATATCCAGATTGGATTCTGGTTGGAAATGCAGGAAAAAATTGCAATGACTCGTTGGAATCCCGAGACCCATCTGAACCATTGGATAAAGACTCCAAGTCCAGACAATAGGTCCTCTCTTGCCGACTGTCTTGGTGTACAACTCGTACTGTCCGAAAAAATACTCCCGTATAGCATGGAATTAAGCCTGAGCGACATGTTTAAGAGAAGTACGAGTATGTATAGGTGAGATAAATAAGCGCCCCAAAGCCAATATGCATTGATCTGAACTGAGTTCTTTGGTAAAGGTGGTGAAGATCACCTCGAAACACCTAATAGTTCCTTTTATTAAATTTCACAAGCAAAGTAAAAGGCCTTTAGTAGAAGCTGAACATTACAGCCAATATCATTGGTTTCTTCTTAAGCGCTGCGACTTAGGGACGTCGATGGAGATATGCAACAAAGGAGTATTATGCAGTGGTCACATTCGACATCATAAGCGCTTCCAATTCCACCGAAACTGAACGAAACTAAAGGGTTTACCAATAAGGACTTGGATATTTCAAAAACTTTATTATCGGCTTGAAGTACAATCAAAACATTTATGAATGGAACTCGACTTCGTTCATATGGCCACCGCGGGCACGTTTGCAGCGGTCGATTCATTGGACCCAATTTTCAATGACTTGGCCACACATTTCGGCCGAAACGGCAACTATTTCGCTTTCAATGTTGGCTCTGAGCTCTTCCAACGTCGTCGGCTTGTTGGTATAAACCAATGACTTAACGTAGCCCCACAGAAAATAGTCAATCGGCGTTAAATCGCACGAACGAAGCGGCCAATCGACTGGCCCATTTCTTGAGATAACACGCTCACAATACTTACTCTTCAATAAATCGATTGAAACGTGTGCTGTGGGGCTTGTGGCAACCACATGTCGTCCAAGTTCATGTCTTCCAATTCGGGCCATAATACGCCATAAGGTGGTCTGAGCGATGCCCAATTCTTGAGAACGCCGTGGAATTGACTAATTTGGATCGTTTGCTACGGCCGCCTGAACAGAAGATATGTTTTCGACATTTCGACCAACCCGTTGTCTCACTGACACGGCAACATCACACAACGAATATGTACACTCAAATTTTTTCACTAAACTTGTTATTGCCTGTCTACTAGGACGAGAACTACGACCAAAAATTGGAATTAACGCTCTTAAAGTTGCAGTCACCGACTCCGAATTTAGGTAGAAAATTTTTATAATTTGCAGAAGTTGCTCGTTGTGTATTTTACCATGATGAAAATGTTGAGTTTACTTAATAAATTGACAGTGACAGTTTGATGATTAGTGAAAGACTGCGTTCACAAATTAAATTCAAAATTGTCAAGTCCCTATTGGAAAACCCGATATATTCTCATGAGCATTTCTAGCTACTTTAGTAACAGAAAGCTAAGCTACAATACAGACGAAGGTACCAGGCTCCACAACGATACAGCAGGTATCCAACAAGGATCCGACCTTGCTCTTTCCTGTGGAATATAATGTATGATGGTGTCCTGTTCCCAAAGCCCTTTAACGTAAAGATTACTTGCTTTGGATATTCACCACAACATTTTTTTTTAATTTGCTCTTTTTTCCAGGAATTCGACTTTGCATTCAAGGATTACGCATCGGTCTTCCATGAGCTGCAATTTGGCCTTCAGTACTTAGTTGTCAGTTTGCAATTCCTGCATTTTCTGCGATATGCCAGCCAAATCGGACTTGGTCGGTAAATTTTTAAGTCTGTCATCAAGCAGTGAAGACGTGGAACCCTCGATCAGTGCCTTGAGGTCTACGATATATGGATGTTTACCACCACGTTTTGCTGCGGACCGGCTTCCTTAATAGGCAAAGATTTTGATCGACTTTGGATTTTTTTTTTTGAATTTAGTGCAAAAGGAGTTTGACTCACCAAATTCTTTTAACTCGGAATATGACTTGCGAGTACTGTTCGTATATAGAGCAGTTTTAATGGAATAAAACTTGGAACTTTCAAAAATGTTTGAGCTCACTTTAAATGCGTTTGACTAATACTTTGACAGATGTCAATCCCTTGCAGCAATATTGCAGAAGCGGGATTGAGGCCAATAATTTGCTAAGGCAATTCCAGGCGGGTTTTAGGTCTGACTACTCAAATGTCGACCACATTTTCCTATTGAAAAGCGTAGCAGATACATTCATAAGCCGAAATGTAGTGTGGAAAAATTGTTTCAGCAACTCACAGATTACCCACAGCAGTAAATTCAAAGTATTTGGAGCTGCATCGGAGGCAGTAATATGTGGAAGTTGAAAAACTACAACGTTTTTTCATTAAGAAAACCTTCCACCTCCCTCCAAAGGCTCCAAACTATATGCTTGTGCTGAAAACAGGACTATGTCCGCTATTCATTAAAAAGCTTACATTGCAGGTAAACTACGTACTAAGGGTTATAAATATGCCAGACAACCGACTTCCAAAGATAGTGGCCTTATACGCGATTCGGAACAAAATAGCATGGTTCGAAGAATGGCTGGAATTAGCCATGGTGTAGAGCTGAATGCGGAAGCTATGAACTGGGAGAACTCACTACATCAGCTCATAACGAGAGTTGATGAACAGACCAGCATGAAGTTTTTAGAAGAAGCGACGGGATCACTACATCGTAGTACGTATAGCCGGTTAAACCACAATCTTAAGTATAAAAACTACTTCAAAGACAGCCAAAGCGTTCTCGAAATGTCAACAATATTTAAACTTCGTGGAGAACTCCTAAAACTCAATTATATCCCCCATAATGAAGATCTTCCTATATTCTGTAGTATGTGCAATTTGGAAGAAAGAGAAGATACCATGCATTTTCTAGGCAAGTGCCCAATCCTAAGGGAAACGAGGAGAAGTTTGTTTGGAAAAGACTTCTTATCGGAACAAGAAATGATATCCCTTCTCAACGAAGTAAACGTTGCTAAACTATACAGATACTGCAAAATTGTATTAAAATATAGAGAAAGTATATTAGCAGGGAACTTATAAAAATGTTGGTCTATCTATTTCAGTAGATATAAATAAATGCAATACTTATTACGAGTATTAGCTCTATTGTCAATCTGGCAGACGGCAATGCCATGCTAACTGATGTTATATTATTACTACATTATTATTATTATTACGTAAATAAAAAATCTATCAATCTATATATCTATCTACTTACTTTGGAGATTATGCCGCCGTCGTTACCGTGGCTAAATACATCCACGAAGTAGTATCGGCAGCAGAAGAAGCGATCTCCTGTGTCAAAGATTCACTAGAGACAGCAAGCCTGAATTAAGTCAAACATAAAACGGAAGCAGTTCTTATCACCAGCCGCAAGACTTTAATGTCAATCTTGAGTCTATGTCGAATTTGCCTGTTGCTGTTGTCTTGAGTGAAATTTGGATTTATGAAAATGAAGTAGATTCCTTTAAAATAGAAGGTTACTCTTTATTCCAAAATTGTAATGAGTCTTATTCTGCTGGAGGTGTTGCCGTTTATGTGAGAAATGGATTAATGTGTGATTATTCGTGCATTAATTTATCAAGTGCTGACGTACTAAAGTTATCGCTTACGTTTGAAGATATTGATTATACTTTCTTGTGTATTTACCGATTACACGGTTTTGCTAAGAGCGCGTTTATTGATGATCTCAGCAACATTCTTAGCTCAATATCGTCTAAAAATTTAATTGTTTTAGGAGATATCAATATCGATATTCTTGATGAATCTAACGTGGATACGGAAAATTACTTGTTGACTATGGCTTCGAATGGTCTTAAAAGTTTGATAAATGAACCTACCCGCTTGACAGATTCTTCTAAGAGTTGCATTGATCACTTATTTCTTAGATCTCACAAAAATAATAAAAAAACATTTAAGCGGCAAAGTATATGACTTCAAACTGACAGATCATAATATGATAACACTAAACTATACTTCGTTTTGCAATAGTTCTGACAATACTAAATCAGCTTCTGAAACAGTAAAATATTCTGTGGATTTAAATAAATTAAAAGAACTTTTAACTTTTGAATGTTGGGAATCGGTTTACTGTGAAGATAATCCTTCCATTGCTTTTGATTTATTTATTGAAACTATTCAAAAACATATCAAATCGAGTACTTTCGTAAAAAATCGTTCAGGTAAAAAGAAATATTTAAAACCTTGGATGACTAATAGTCTTCTTAATAAGATAAGGAAAAAGAGAAAATTGCATTCAAAATGTAAAAAACATCAAAGTAACTCAAGACTTAAGAGACATTATGTAAATTTTTGTAAACTTGTGAATAAAGAAATCGAGGACGCTCGCAACAACTTCTATGGTGATATGTTCACGAGAGCTAAAGCAAACTTTTCAATATTGGTTTTCGTGGAAATATATTTAATTGGCTTCGTTCTTACCTAATAAAAAGAACACAAAAAGTTACTATAAATGGGGTCTCGAGTGCATCCAGGTTATTAAAGAACGGTGTTCCTCTGGGTTCTGTACTTGGACCATTGTTTTTCTTAATTTATATTAATTCTATTTTCAAACTCAAGTTAAATGGCACTCCAACAGCTTTTGCGGACGACATAGTTTTTACATATGGATATGGAACCATTTTCGAAAGTATTGTGTCGATAAATGAATATCTAGAAGCGTTACGGTTGTGGTTTTCCTACCATAAATTAATTACGAGCGATAAAACAAAACTAGTTTGTTTTAAGGTATCTGGTAACAGCTTATATGATTTCAATTTATGGTTCCATGCTCATGATTGTAGGCAGTTTTCCTTACCCATACATCAATGTGGAAATAGTAATTTCTCTGCTGATTTACCCTGCACAGAAAACTGCTTCAATATTGAATCAGTTCAAAATTTTAAGTACTTAGGTTTAATAATTGATTTTAACTTAAACTGGAAGGACCACATTAAAATGATTAAAACTTATATGCTGAAGGTCACACGTAAATATACCTATTAAAACCCTTTTGTTCTCAAAATGTTTTGTTAATGATTTACTATGGTCTTGCACAATCAAAGTTGCAATACGGTATAACAAGTTGGGGGGGTTCGTATGCCAATACATTCAGTCCTCTACTTACCGCTCAAAAGCACTTATTAAGAATTATTTCAAATAAAAATCGATTAGCTAATTGTTGGCCCTTATTCAAAATATTGCAGATACTACCAATCAGACATTTATATGTATTTAAAGTTTTAAGAGAGTTCTTCAAGCAGACCGGTAATATTCCAAGTAGAAATATACTAATGTACAATCTACGTGTAAACAATATGTTCATAGTAAATGTACCCTTTGCACATAGAACACACTTTTCGCATTTTTACACATATACGGCTCCATTTATATTGTTGCGGTAAATTTTCCCGCAACAAAGTTTACCCTCTTCCCTGTTCTTGTCCCTTCGTTCCCTCTTTTCTTTGAGTGGGAAGACCGAGCTCTGGCGGAGGTGGAGGGCAGCCATGGTCCCATCAGCCATTGGCCCACCGACCACAGACCTCGGAAAGAACTCACATAGGTATACGGGCGGTTATCCTCAGAGGAGAACGAGGTGGTTCGGTCGGTGAAGCCCTAAGGACGGTAGGGAGACTCACGACGAACCAGGAGCCCAGGGTGCGACAGGAGGTCCACCAAGACCACCGTTGTCGGAGCCCGTAGGCTAGACGGGAGACTCGCAACGGGCAGCATCAGACAGGACGTCTGAAAGTCGCCGACGGGTGGTGACGGACGGTCCTTTCTAGCCAGACACCCCAACACGATGATGACGGGTGGGGGAGGACGATCCCCGGAACTTACACCCCAACGAAAGCCAAGTTATATAAAGGCTTGAGGACTCCCACATCTTGCCATCGATGTGGAGACAAGAAGCATTACATCTCGTAATCGATGTGGATGCTAACGTGAAATGTCTAAGGGGGAAGAGATGACGATCTCCTTTGAAGTTACACCCCCAACGTGGGAGCTACGGAGGAGCGACGGTGGTGTGCAGGCGGACGGCCAAGATAATAAGACACATCCCAACGTCGCATCAACTTTAAGAGTCAGGTTCGATGGGTGAAGGGACGACGACCCCTTTGAAGCCAGCACCCCACCGATGGAGCACCAAGGGAGCAGCAGAGGCTGTAGGCGGACGGCCGAGTTACGAGACAGCCTCCAACGTGGGAACATAAAAACATTAATAAAAATAACAATAACCAAAAACAATAAACCACATCAACTATAAACAATGACAACAACAACAATAATATAAACAATAATAACAACATAATAAAAGCAAAACCATAACGAAATACCAGGCGGGCAGAATGGCCCACAACATAAACGAAAACAAAAACCGAAGAAGTAAAATACATAATTATGTAAGGAATGACCCGCTATTGGTCAGTCCCCCCATTCCCCCTAAATCTGAACGACGATCCACCGGAGTAAGTAGGGACCCGGGGTATATTAACACAGAGGCACATATACTTAGCTTTGTTTGGGGCGGCGGTTTAGAGAATGGCTAAACCGGGGTATAATCAGATTAGGATTATACCCACACAACCTTCCTCCAACGTCCCAACACTCCATTGACCTTCGACCATACTTTCTTTCTCCTTCGCGGTTGTTGTTGTTTTGCAATTTTGTTTAGTTCGATGGGAAAAAATTAACCGGGGATCAGCAATGAAAGAAACATTGCTTCTCGCAATTTTTTATTCACTTCCAATGTCTAGGGCAATAGCTAGGCATAGCTAGGATCCACAAGCTCTCATAAACTCGCTCAGTGGAGTTCCCAGTTATCACTGGAAGCGGGAGAGAACTCAGTGTCTGAGGAGTTTAGAATGAGAGTGTACAATTGGAAACAATTGGAATGTGTGAGAGGCCTAGTTGGACACGGGAGCACACACTAGCAAAGTTTGCTAGTTGTGTAGCTGGAAACCCCGTTGTTGGGTTCACTAGAGCCAAATGAATGTGTGTGTGAGTGAGTGTGAGAATACGTGTGAGAATCTGTCGAGATCTTGTGGAAAGGAAAAGATCTGGAGGTCACTTTTTTGAAGACCAGCAAATATAGAGGGTCAAATAGAGTTCTTTTTTTGCGTTGATTGTGGAATTGCGGAAAGCAATTTTCTTTTTCAAAAAGAAAATAAGTAAAATAAGAAAATAAGAAAAAAGGTAGAGTCGCGAGTTTTGTTTTTCGGCGGCCAGAAAGGGAAAAGGAGGAGAAAGTAAGGAGAAGGGAAGAGACAAGGGAACAGGAGTCACAGGAAGAAGGGAATAGGAAGACTGTGTCAGAAGGGACATAGAACCGCCAGGAACTAAAGATAAGTATTGTGTAGTTGAATAGTGCAG
Organism: Volucella inflata; assembly: GCA_928272305.1. Classification (NCBI taxonomy): domain Eukaryota; kingdom Metazoa; phylum Arthropoda; class Insecta; order Diptera; family Syrphidae; genus Volucella; species Volucella inflata. The sequence goes on along the minus strand of OV743718.1, from coordinate 15,924,871 downwards.
TCCAGTTTAGCGTTTGCTTCCTTTTTTTTTGGAAAAGTGAGACTCCGGTGGGCCGCTTGTGCGTACAAATCTCGAGATTAGACGAGACACGCAACCCGTTAATTATTTTCTTTGTGCGTTCGGGACGGTGTAATAGCGGGTCACTCTATCGACGAGTGTGCCGTTAGTTTCCCCTTTTAATAAATCGTCGAGCTCCAACGGAGCTTAATAACGTTGTCAAAAAAAAAAAATAAATCTTTTATTTTCCTTCCGTGGTTGTGGTTTTTTTTTTGTTGTCTTTCCTCGGGGAAGATTTTCTTTCTTGTAGTTTTCCGAAGTCGGGCTTTTGGTTTCGTGATTCCAGCAAAATCACGTGACGCTCAACAGTTCTTTGTTCTATCCCAGGTTTAGCGGCCATTAAAGCGCTACCTGGAGTTCGTGTCGGACCCAGTATTGGAACAGTTGGTTCCAAAGTTATTTTTGATTCGGGGCAACGGTGATTGTTGCCGGGAATCAATCATAACAATATTTAATAGATTGCCTCTGTTTATAAGAGAAACTTTTCGATATCCAAATTTCACTAAAAATGTTAAAAACTGGCTATTCACCTTGAGCTATGAAAATATTGAATCATTTTTTTAACATCTTCCTTTCAATTAGCAATACAATCATATTTACATCTTAAATCAATGTTAGTTTTCTTATGAATTTTTATGTTTATATTTGCTTTTTAAATCTCTTTCTTCTTATACTAAACTTTATAAAATTGTAAATCAAAATGTTACTGATTATCACCCCACATTATATTCCAAATTGAAAACAAATTTTTGAAGTGTCATTCACCACTAACTTTTGTTTAAGAATGATCACTAATATTTATTCAACTTATTGTTATTAGTTTTTAAGATTATAAAAAAATTAATTGAATAAATAAAATAAAATGAAATGAAAAAAAAAAATGAAAAATGAAAAGGCAAATGACGAAGAAAATTATTGGTGTGCTACTAAGTTCTCGCTGCTTATTTTTTTTGATAAAAATGCAACTTTATTGTGAAAAAATGGTTACAAATGAATCATTCAAAGTATTGCCCGTCGCTAGGTAGAACTATTTACCATCTTTCTGGTAGAGCACGAATACTGTAACGGTAAAAGTGTTCATCTTTTGAGGCTATCCGTGAATCAAGCCATTTGTTGATGTCTTCGTATAAGCGGAACTGTTGATCAGCCAGACTATGTGCCATCGAATGGAATAATAATGATTGGTCGGTGCAATATCTCGGGAATATCCCATTTGAGCATTTTCAGGTAGGCTTAAACGGGTTTTACAACGTGAGGCCGAGCGTTGTCATGCTTTTTCGTGCCTCTACTTGTATTGTTGCCTTTTTTCGCGCAGTGCTCGCCTCAGTCGAATTAATTGAAGTTGATACCATTCCCCAGTGATGGTTTCGTTGGGTTTCAACAGTTCATAATAAATAAAACCGACCTGATCCCACCAAATACACAACAAAACTTTCGCAGCGTGAATATTAGGCCGAGCCGACGACGCAGAAGCATGACCGGGCAATTCCCATGACTTTCTTCTCTTTGAATTGCTGTAGTAAATCCATTTTTGTCTCCCGTCACGATGCGATGAAGAAATTCCTTTCTTTTTTGCCGCTGGAGCAGTTGTTCCCAGGCGAAAAAACGACGCTCAACGTCCCTTGGCTTTAAATCATAAGAAACCCGAGTTCCTTGTTTTTGAATCATTCCCAATGCATGCAATCGCTTGGAAATGGTTTGTCGGGTAACTCCTAATGCTGAATCAAGCTCTTCTCGCATTTGGCACGGATCCTTATCGAGCAATGCCTTCAATTCAGCGTCTTCGAAGGATTTTGGCTTTTCTTCACGCGGGCGGTCGTCAATATCGAAATCACCGTCTTTGAAACGACGGAACCAGTCACGGCACGTTGTTTCACTTAGAGCATCATCTCCGTAAACTTCTTGGAACTCTTAATGCACTTTAGCCGCCGTTATCCTCGAATGAAAGAAGAAAATCAACACTTTCCGAAAATGACGATTATTTGGCACAAAATCAGACATTTTCAAACAACCAAAACCACTACTGTGTCAAAACGGTTTGTTTACGTTTTGGATATGTCAAAATCCACCAGCACTTAATGCTGGAGCCATCTATTGAGAAACAGCGAGACCATAGTTGCGAATAAGAGAGTTGCGAGTGAAGAGAGTGGTAGCAGATAAGAATTCCACAGCAACGCAACCACATGCAAATATTGACAGACACAAGCCCATAAACAAATAAAAATCACAGCCACGTGCAACATACATGGACTAACAACTCTCACTTTACTTTCTCCTGACGTACATATGTATACAGACTTACATCCCCACACCTTATGCTGACTTTTCTCATTACATACTCGAAAATACTTACCTACCCTGTTACCAAATCCACCATCGCAACACACCCAAATAAAATAGATACGAGGGAGATCACCATCGGCCAAACAAGCCAATAACATGACGGAATACGAAAACTCCACGAAGTTATGCCTTACGGCAGTTCCGTGGGGCGAAGACAGGGACGGGGGTAAGATTTATTGAGTAGGAGCCTCACACTGGCACCTTCATGGTGTGCGAACATGCAGCTTCATTGCTATTGTCCTCATCTTTCCGCAAGATTTCTTGGAATTTCCAATTCTCTTTGATAATCCAAATCATTTGAAATACTTTAAAAGTCTAGAAGGATAAGACTATCCGGTCGTTTACCAAATTACTAATAACCGGAACACAATTGCCTTTAGCAGCTACATAAGCTACGTACCTCACATGATTTTGGGGAAAGCTTTGGCATCGTCTCTAAAACTGAAACGAGGATCTCGGAAGCATATGCTGGTTTTCTTTTGTACGACCCTTCAACCGCATAAACCTACTTATTGCTACTGAGTTGCCCTTAAGAAACCTTACTTCATCATTTTCCATAAGCAAACCAATCTCGTAGCATTCGACTCGCTTTGAAGTGCGCCGCATAATACCAACGGCTGGCCATATGTACATACTTCTTGGCTTACCAATCTTTTCTTAGGTGATATGAATCCAAAATTTTCCGTTGTTTACGAGCTCATTTAGCTTATCTTCGGACGTCATCGAATCATGAAACAAAATTGCATACCCGGATTGACTGCTTCTTCATTCGGTCATTCAAAGGGCCCTCTTCCAATGCACGACCCATTCGAATAGTAATTTAATGGAACACTCACTGTTTGGGAATGGACTGTATTTTGTTTGAATTTTTTCTTTTGTGTATTGTTAATTAAAAGATGAATAAATGTTGTATGATGTGTGATATAAATGTTTAATTGAGTAAATTTATTTAATGAACAATTAGATAATGTATGAATGTTTTAATGTTATTGTAAGTAAATAGAACCAATTTTTATGTTACCAAATACGTCCAAACTCGACGACGGTTGTGAAAAGAAGAGAGTGAAATTAAGTTACAAAAATGTATCAAGCAATTAAGAAAGCGAATGTAATGAGAAACAATGCAAAAAAACTAACGTTAGATTCTGAGTTGAATTACATCTTAATCGATCATTTTGAGATCAAAAGAGAGCAAAATTTATCCATCATTAATCATTATTATAAAATAGTGTAATGTGCATTTGTTTGGCACTCGTGGTGCATAGTACTAAACACTCACCTTGAAGACTTCTTCCTTAAAACTCTTGCAGAACTATTTTCAATCATCGGTCAGAAGGCTCCTTATGTGCTTTGATGTTGAGATCCCGTAGTGCCACAAAGGGCTTTCTTTGGTCTGAGTGTGTCTCATCAATTCGTGCCGACACTTACCCTGACCTATCTGTAAGGTATTAGACCGAATTGGTTTGACTTTAAAGCACTTTATGGATATCTAAATTAGTCTTCCGTGCCACTTTTTTCTTTATTCATTGAAACAAGAAAGCTGACCTTCAGCTGGAGTATGAAAGTGTACCTCTGACGTAATGGGAGCTTTAACTCCCGCAGTAATCAAAGTAATGCTGAGAAGGTGCTGAAGGCCGACGCACAACAAACAAAGAAGAATACCCTAATGCAGATAGTAGCTCATTTGCTCAGTTCCGATTGATACTGCCACACAATGCTGCAGTCGACGATATCCGGCTTCATTTATTCATTCATTTACTCCATTTCAACAATTCAGTCGTATTTGGACAGTCGTCGATGTCATTAAATCATGTATCCAGGCGATAAATCCTCTGAAATAGATTTTCCTTTTTAAAAAAGATTTCGAGAGTATCACAGCACGCAGTCATCACTCACCAAAAATGACACGATAAGACCCCACTCAGAATGCACAACACGAAAACTTGTTACACTATGTTTGGCCAAGCGTTTTTTGCTTACACTCCCGTCTAAGCTTTCACAGGATAGATGGATGGACACCCTGAACGAATTTGCCCAAAACTACAAATTCCAGTGCACTATGCACACCCTCGGTTAAAGTGGTTCTGTTATCCCATATCCCATTCCGTGTTTGACACGAACACGAGGATTAAACTCTGACAAAGCAAATTGTATCGATGACAAGGAATTGTGTTACCACCACCCACCCAATATTGGTCCCTGAATAGACTAGTACACTCCCCACGATTGACTAACTCCGTTGAAATTGGAACAACACATTACAAGGCTGGTTGACGTAGTCTGGAGCCTTGTCCTGTTTAGTTCACGAGTGCATCATCAAACGCGCATCGGTGTAAGACATTGCGAAACGATAAAAAAAAAATTGTCCCAACTGCTGACCCGTCTGCACTGTTGCACTATCATAGAGTTCGGGTAATAGCCATTAGATTCACTTCGCGCCCACACCCTCTGGATGTGGATTAAATTGAAATGCTTCAACATTTGTTATTGATGTCATCATATGGCGAGAGCAGGACTTACAGGACATCGCCATGGCTAATGTTGAATGGGGTCTCGAGCAGCGTTGTGTAATCCTTTTATCGTTGCTCGCATGAATCATTTATTGCAACGACACTCGTATTCCATGACAGTAGAAAGAGCTAGACTCGGATTTGGACGGAGAGTTTTTGTTCGCAATCTATCCACCAAATTAAAGTGAATAAAATCAGTGATAGGGGGTGTGGATGTGGATCCCCTTTTTTGTGGATGCATACCTTTATGCGTTTATCGAACTACGGATAACATGAAGGATTTGATTTTATTCAACGAGGAACATGTTGTAATTTACACTTTTGTTGTTGAAAGTTGTTTTCATTTTTTTTTTTGGTTTACATTTCAAAAAGGTTTTGGGTGACAATTTTTTGAGAAAAAATTTAATTACCAGCGACGGACTAGAGGTTTGGTTTTTAAGTCCTTTGATGTCCATGATGGACTTGAATTTGTAGAGGAAAAGCTGATGATTCTACGACTTTACAATAGTCAGTCCGGATTGATTGCTATTAATTCCAAAATTACATAAATTCTTGTAATAGCAGATTAAAACTAGCCAGTAGTTACGGGCAAGAACCTAATCGCACGATACACAGAGAATCGAGCTTTGGTACAATTTCGAAATTTGGCGGCTTTAATATGTCTGGGGCATAAGGTCACCGAATCATGTTTACAATGAAGTTAGGGGAAACAAGACCGAGAGATTACTTTCATAAAGCATGCCAGCATAATTTGGACTGAGTTTGGACACAAACCAAGTGCAAGTGAACAACTAGCGGATGCCCCACATAAAACTAGTATCACATACCTACATCATAAGGGGTATAGCGACTGTTAAAGAGAAGACAAGCAGCAGATTTGTCATAAGCGGCAGATACAGGCAAAAAGGTTCGGTCTATTGGCACGTGAGCAAGCCTACTGCGCCCTGTATGCGCTCATGATGAACTTAATGCAAAAATCGGAAAAGAAAACGTTTTTGTCGCACAATCAAAACGCAAAGCCTTCTCGACCACATATGTCAGTATTGTGGGTGCCCGAACATGGTTGGGCCGATGAAGTATCATTTGCCCGATCCACAAGAAATTAGACCATCTAAACTGTGATAATTAGATAATGTGCTGGCCTTAAATGGCCCCTGCCAGTGCCAGTTATTTCACATTTGATCAAATTTCTAATTTACGCTAGATCCTTCAAAAAAATACAAGATAGACGCATACCATATAGCCATCATTGCGCAAAGTAGAGGTCGGAAACAACTACACTGAGACCTTTGATGCCAAAACAGTGTTAGGACAAAGTGATGTGCTGTACTATGACTTCTCCAACATGTTACTTCAAACAATTGTGACAAACTAAGTAGTCACTACCAAAGATGCAATTTTCTTAAAGCCAGGCTTGAATGCAACGTAATTTGGAAGAACAATTTTCTACAGAACTCTCCATTGTAAATGACATTCTGGACGTATTTTTTTTAGGATATATAAAAGAACAGTGCTTTAGGGCACAAACTGTGTTTTTTAAGGAACGTGGAAACGTGGAACACTGACTTGAGGATTTTCTTCAATTCACAAGTGGCAATTTTGCTTGTTGGCGTAGACGTTTAATAAGAAACAAACTTTTGTGCGCCAATCAAGATGAAGAGCAGTCTCATTTTCGGCCCTTTCACCGAACTATCGGCGCACATAGTGAGCAAACAACTTGAATTCTTACAGGAGTCGAGTCTTGTTAACCCGAAATAAAATAATCTTATCTTAGTATTTCATAAAGCGGATGGACAGAGCTCCAATTGCTCTGCACTATGAGGAAATGCCATGTGCTCATTCGTGTCGTAAGAAGGCTCTATATTAAACTTAAACCTTATTCACTGCGGCACAGATGTATGAATCCTCAGTTATTTCAAAAGTAAGGTTCATTGTTGCGTTTGGAGTTTACTGGCCTTAGAGGATTCTACGTGCTTGATTATGAGATCTTCTTAGGGATCACAGAGTCCGCAATTAAACATTCCAATCAAGCGATTCAGCCAAGGAATTCCTCCACTGGATGTTCTTTCAGGTAGAAATTAAAATTAAAATCTTCTGAACAGAGCATTGATATTGACACAATTCATTCGACACGTCCCACCCGTTTTAAGCGACTGATATGTATTCGTCTGTCCAGGTTGATTTCACTGTACAGCATGCTCATAAATGCAAACAGCATCAAAATTATTTCGAAAGATATGACGCTCTGCGTCAAAGAAAAGAAGACTGTAAAGATAAGGATGTTGTGGAGAGATGACTTGAGTCAATTGGCTTCTCGGATCAAAATTATACGAGTATTATAAAGCAAGTGTCTTCCCCCGATTCCCAATGAGGTCTCCTTTTTTATTGTACTTTTGTACGTGCATAATCTTGATAGAAACTTTATGCCAGCAGCTCATAGAAGTGTGAGATTTTAACTCACTAAACAACACCTCCCTTCTACTCGTTAACTACGACTAAGTTTCCTTATCAAATAGTTTTAGTTTTAAAAATATTCGCGATGGGCAAGTAATTTGCATAAAAAACTTCTGCTAAAGCCCACAATTAAATGTACATGCCCGTCAGCACATAATGCCTGTCTCGTCTAGAATATGGAGTAAAACGTTCTTGCAATGTCCATGAAGACAAATACTTAGTTTTCGAACAAACTTCGTTATTTGGTCATTGTCGAAAATTATTCCTATGTCGCTGTTGATATCAAGGTTTCCGATATGGCATGGCACATTTACTACAACTCTCTGCACCTTGTTTTGAAAAGATTCAAGGATTTCCCTACTGCTTCGTTTATTACAGCCTCAAAATTATATACCTTCTTCTTCTTCTTATCCTTTTATTAACCCTTTCCTCGTTATACGAACTTATGCGTAACGAGTTTCCCATTTTTACTGCATCGCTGCTGCTCCGCTTATGGGGTTGGCTAATGTCGCAGACCGCAGAACGCGTCTACATAATGCTCGGTCCTGGATCGCTTCAGTGGTTAACCCCAAACGTTGTTGCGCATTTGCCATCTGAGAAATCCAGGAATTCTTTTTCCGACCTCGTTTTCTTACAGTTGGAGTGACCGTAGTTGATAGTGCCTTTTTAACCGGATTTTCCGCAGATCTTCTTTGAACGTGGCAATACCAGCTTATTCTATTCGCCTCAAGCTGTTCGGTTACCGAATTCTTTATATGTAGACTTCCTCTTATACGCGTAGATCTAATGCAATCGCGTTTAGTGACTCCACTAGACATCCTTAACATTTTCATTTCCGCTGCCGTCATTTTGTTTTTAAACGCTTCGTACATTGTCCAGCACTGTGAACCGTATATAAGAGCTGGTCTAACAACCGTGGTGTAGAGTTTCCCCTTTAATTTAAGTGGAAATTTTCGGTCGCAAAAGATTCCCGAATTTTCCCGCCACTTCATCCATCCCACACTCACTCTGTGGTTTACGTCGTCGTCACATTTCGCTTCCATGTTAACGATTGATCCTAAGTTCTTAAAAATAGTGCTTTTCGGAAGAACTATTCCGAACAGGTCGCAACGGATGTGCAAATGGGCACGTCAAATGCTCCGTCTTTGAACGACTTATTTTAAACCCGTTTCTCTCTAGCGCGTTTCTCCATGAATCTAAGGCGTTCTGTAAATCTTCGACGTTATCGCTAAGTATAACTGCGTCGTCAGCGAAGAGAATTGGCGTTACATTTGCTTCGCGCATGCAGTCTTTTAAATGATAGTCGAATACTACGTTAAAGAGGAAAGGGCTAAGTACGCTTCCTTGATGCACTCCGACATTAACTGGAAATTCTCTCGTTAGTCCGGCAGAGCTTTTAACCGCAGTTTTCACGTTTCCGTACATGTCTTGTATTATTCTAACATACGTTTCCGGTACGTTTTGAGACCTCAGCGCGGCCCATATGAGATCCCTAGGCACTCGATCGAATGCTTTCTCGAGGTCGATAAATACCATGTGTAAATCCTTAGACGAATCTCGGTGCTTTTCCATTATTATTCGTAGGCTTTGGATAGCGTCCACCGTCGATCTTCCTTCAACAAATCCACACTGGCTTTTAACGAGCTTTATTATTTGCCGAAGACGTTCGTTTAAGACTCTTTGGACGATTTTCATCGTGTGACATCAGCTTGATGGAACGGTAGTTGTTGCATTCTTGAGCGTGGCCTTTTTCTTTGTATAATGGAACCAAGAAGCTACTTCTCCATTGATTCGGCATAGGTTGTCCACATTTTAATTTATTTAAAAGTTTCGATAGCTATTCGGTGCCGATTCCCTCCATCTTCGACCAAAACTCTGATGGAATGCTTTCTGGTCCCGCCGCTTTCCCCCGCTTCATTTTTCCGATTGCAACACTTATTTCTTCGATTGAAAAGTCCGAAACTTCCCCCTCGAATATACCAGCTGTCGGCACGATATCACGTGAAAACTGTTTGTTAAGCAACTCCTTGTAGTATTCAAGCCACCGATCACAAATTTCCTTTTCATTTCGGCGAGGTTATTTCCATTGAATTTTTTCGCCTCTGTGCAGCGAGCTTAAAAATATTTGGCATTTTAGTACTGTACGACGTTTGAACTTCTTGGATAGCTTGTCTTCTATCCGCCGATCGTGAGGATATTTGTTCCAACTCTTGGTACAGGTTTTCCGCTTCTGCCGCTCGAGTTCGAGCCAGGACTTTCTTTGCGATCTTTTTAAGACGCTCGTATTCAAGAGCCAGTCGAGCTTTTTCGATATCGGCGCTCCGATCGCATTTTGTCCACGCTTGGAATGCACTCTTCTTGTCGGCCACAGCTCGTTTGGTTTCGTCATTCCACCACCATGTTTCTTTGCCAACGTAATGGTATTTCGATATAGTCCCCAGATGGGACTTTGCGAGTGTTATGCATTCCTCGTGCATGCTTTTCCACATTTCTTGCGGGCTAAGTGAGTCTGCTATACCATTTATATTTTGAAGTACTGCTTTAGCCGGTGCGATAAATCTTGCGCTTCGTTCCTTCGATAGATTATACCACCGGATTTTTGGCTTTCCAAACGATGCCCGTGTTTTCGGTGGTTCCGCTGTGAAAAATTCTGTAATGAGCAGACGGTGTTGGCTTACTTTACAGTCCTTAACACGGTTTCTCATCGACATTTTGCAGAGGTGATAATCTATTTGCGTTTCGTGGCCCCCGCTGCTATAGGTGATAAGATGTCGTTGATGTTTAAGATGGTTAAGCCGTAAGCCCTACACGCTACAAGGATGTTTTCGCCAGCTGAATTTCTGGTTCCAAAGCCTTTACCGTCGTGGCAGTCCTCATAATCAACATTTGTTTCTCCGACGTGGCCATTTAAATCTCCGCCTACGAAGAGCATCTCATCGATAGGTATATTTCTAAGCAAATTACCGAACTCTGACCAAAATTTATCTTTTTCCGATTGGTCGCATCCATTTTGTGGGGCGTACGCACTAACAATATTCCACGTTTCATTGTGTATGACGAGTTTAACACTCATTAAGCGGTCGCTTATTTCAAAATACCAACGATATTGCTTAGAGGATCCGCTGCAACAACGATTCCAACACCGTTTCGTCCATTGACCGTTCCATGGTAGAACATCTTAAATGCTTTAGTTTAAAATCTAGAAAACGCGCTTTATTTCCTGTATTCGTTTCCTGTACGCACAGGATTTGAAGAGTTCTGCGACGCATAATCGCTTCCAGTTCTAAACTTTTTGAAGTCATCGATCCGAGGTTCCAACTTGCAAACCGGAGTTTAGGAAAATATTTTGGAAACTTCATTTTGCCCGCCCCCGGAATCCGTCGGGCACTGGCACAAGCACTTCTGCTTGGTCTGGGATCACCCGAGTGCGTTGCAATCGTGGTACCCAGCGGGGTAGTGCTATTAATTGCGATCATTTCCATGAAGTGTATCTAAAGTTTGAGTGGTTTGACACTTGTATGCTCATTTCGAATTGATTGACTGTTCTTTTACCCCACCGGTAGTCTCCAAACGCGGGAACCCACTGATTGCATGCAAACTTGTGGGAAAGTTTTAAGGTGTTAAAGTGTCACAGGCTCATTTTTGGTGTCATAATTGCCTGTATATGATTGGTGTCCCATTAAATCGCCTCTTACGACAAGCTGGGACGCACTGCGGCACTATTCTTTATCCGATGCCGCAAAATTATATACCATATGTCCAAATAGGTCTTAGCATTTGCTGTACGTATGTCTTCCAAGTCGCCAATACATTTTCCTGAATTTTTTATTTTTTTAACATGTGACTTTCATTTGAGTTTCATATCTAGTGTCATTCCTGAATAGTTTACCTCGCTTGGAGACGAGTACGAGTATTTGTACCGAGTTAATGAAAATGGTTAGGTTGTTAATTTTTTTAAGTAAGTAGTCGTTGTTACAACAGCACCTTCTTCTTGCGACATATCGCGAGTATAGAATAAGAAGAAGACCGGACCAACACTTCATTGTGGTATGCCGATATCGATTTTCTTAAATTCAGAACATTCCGATCTGTCTTTAACACGAATCGGTCTTCTCGCAGGGCAGGATTCTAAAATCTCAAAGAATTGTTTTGGAAGAACCTGTTTCATCTTAAGCTCCAGGCCTTCATGCCATAGCTTATCGAAGGCTTGAGAGACGTCCAGAAAAGCCCTAGAACATACCAATTTTGCCTTTTGAGTTTTCTCTATTACAATAGTTATTCTATAAACCTAGTCAATCTGAGGAGAGATCAAAACTTACCTCGACGTTTGTAAGGCCTTTAGTTACACCATTTGTTGTGGGTGGGTCAGTATATCGGTTTTCCCGCCGTTAAGAGGTCAACATTAAATTGCATGCCGGTTTCGTAAAGAAGTTCCCCTTCGGTTGAATCGCATCTTGAACATTAAAAGGTGTGTTTCGAGATAAAATCACCACCAACAATAAAATTCGGTCCAAGTAAGTCCAAGCGATTTACAATTTCGGCCTTTGCTAGTTTGTATAGCGGAGGGCAGTAAATGGAAGCGATGTTGTATAACGAATGCTTATTTCTTACACGAACTATTCTTACTAATATTGTATCGGTCTCTTTAATTGTATTTTTAGAATGTTCAATACTATCCTTGATGAGTCAGAAGAATCCACCTGTGAGATTGAATACTACTTTGTTTCTGTACTTGCGACGCGGCTTGCGCATCCGTTTGCCTGCGAGAAGCTGATGGCTTTTCCTTTCGAACTTTTTCTGCCATAGCTTTCGTCTTTTCCTTGACAGGTTTGCTTTCTACCGCTGATTTTCCCGGCGTAAGGTTTTTTTGAATGCAACGCGCGTTTTTTAGAGCAGCGCTACTTCGCAACCTAAATAGTTCGCTGGGTGCTTCCAAGTGGATGGAACCTGTTTATCTAAACTGCAATTTTTCGAAAGACGTTTTCCAACGCTTACACTGCAGAGTCGATCTTGTGTTCTTCCGCACTGGCTCGATTTTCATTACGATATTTAGCATACTTTTAATTTTATAAATAACGTCTATATCCTTTTTCTTGTCAAAACTAAGCATAAACAGCGGGACCGCTGTTGACGGTCTGCTGCCTCTCCTCCCTGATGATATTTACAGCATGAACAATTTTAAAGTCTTTAGCTAGCTTGAAAAGCATTCATAATGTCTTCTTTGGTACACGAATGGTGGAAACCTTTTACTGCAACACACGATGGCCTTTAATTTTTCGATTAAAGATGATCGTTTATTTTATACACGTCATTGAGCAATGCCCTTACCTTAAATGTCGATGTCAACGTTTCTTTGAAGAATCAATATAGTTCACTATCATACGGAATTTCAAATCGGGACCTCTTGCGCATGTCTTCTCTTTTGTGACTCGTCTTCAGTTGAACAACTGGCTATTTTTTTACTTGGTCGACTCCAATTCTCGTGTTAACTCATCTTCGTCCATGTTCTTTTCGGAGATCTATCTCGGAGTAGATCTATCTTTTTCTTAAGCTCGTGGTAGAGTAACTTAGTTTTATTAAGCTTTGCACGGAATTCGTTGTTTTCCTTCTCAAAGCTTTAACGTTTCTCCGAGTCTCGGTTTTCGCACATTGGCATTACTGGCGGACTTCTGTTAATGGATACGATCGATCTTGGTGCTGACGATCGTGAAAGGGTCAAACGATTGCAATGAATGGCTCTTCCCATAATCCGTATAGCGGACCACAGTAAAGGATTGATTTTCCTGTACACCTTGACTGGTACCAGGGGTATTTTATACCTTTTTGTTTGATTCATTGCATGATTTGTATATGCTACACTCGGCACACGTAGGGTGGATTTTAGTCGCCTTTTTACGACAAGGAAGCCTAACTCGGGTACGCTGTCTAAACTCTTTTAACATCAAAAGCCTAAGTCAGATTACTATCGATCCTTAAGTTTTAGCAGGAGTTTTCTGATTTCACACAATCGACGTATTTACTTGTTGAGCTAAACAAATAAATGAATTATTGGCGTAGTAGTGGAGCGAGGTCCAATTCGAGGATAGAGAGTCGGGACCTACAAATTTTTGCTATTTTCAATCGGGTTCTAAGCATTTACATAGTGTTGCGGTAAATTTTCCCGCAACAAGGTTTACCCTCTTCCTTGTGCTTCTCCCTTCGTTCCCTCTTTTCTTTGAGTGGGAAGACCGAGCTCTGGCGGAGGTGGAGTGTAGCCATGGTCCCATCAGCCATTGGCCCACTGACCACAGACCTCGGAAAGGACCCACATAGGTTCACGGGCGGTTATCCTCAGAGGAGGACGAGGTGGTTCGGTCGGTGAAGCCCTAAGGACGGTAGGGAGACTCACGACGAACCAGGAGCCCAGGGTGCGACATGAGGTCCACCAAGGTCACCGTTGTCGGAGTCCGTAGGCTAGACGGGAGACTCGCAACGGGCAGCATCAGACAGGACGTCTGAAAGTCATCGACGGGTGGGGACGGACGGTCCTTGTAAGCCAGATACCCCAACACGACGATGACGTATGGGGGAGGACGATCCCCGGAACTTACACCCCAACGAAAGCCAAGTTATATAAAGGCTTGAAGATTCCCACATCTTGCCATCGATGTGGAGACAAGAAGCATCACATCTCGTAATCGATGTGGATGCTAACGTTGAAAGGTCTAAGGGGGAAGAGATGACGATCTCTTTTATAGCTACACCCCCAACGAGGGAGCTACGGAGGAGCGACGGTGGTGTGTAGGCGGACAGCCAGCATAATCGAACACATCCCAACGACGCACCAGCTGTAAGAGTCAGGTTCGAAGGGTGAAGGGACGACGACCCCTTTGAAGCCAGCACCCCACCGATGGAGCACCAAGGGAGCAGCAGAGGCTGTAGGCGGACGGCCGAGTTACGAGACAGCCTCCAACGTGGGAACATAAAAACATTAAAAAAAATAACAATAACCAAAACCAATAAACCACATCAACTATAAACAATAACAACAACAACAATAATATAAACAATAATAACAACATAATAAAAGCAAAACCATAACGAAATACCAGGCGGGCAGAATGGCCCACAACATAAACGAAAACAAAAACCGAAGAAGTAAAATACATAATTATGTAAGGAATGACCCGCTATTGGTCAGTCCCCCCATTCCCCCTAAATCTGAACGACGATCCACCGGAGTAAGTAGGGACCCGGGGTATATTAACACAGAGGCACATATACTTAGCTTTGTTTGGGGCGGCGGTTTAGAGAATGGCTAAACCGGGGTATAATCAGATTAGGATTATACCCACACAACCTTCCTCCAACGTCCCAACACTCCATTGACCTTCGACCATACTTTCTTTCTCCTTCGCGGTTGTTGTTGTTTTGCAATTTTGTTTAGTTCGATGGGAAAAAATTAACCGGGGATCAGCAATGAAAGAAACATTGCTTCTCGCAATTTTTTATTCACTTCCAATGTCTAGGGCAATAGCTAGGCATAGCTAGGATCCACAAGCTCTCATAAACTCGCTCAGTGGAGTTCCCAGTTATCACTGGAAGCAGGAGAGAACTCAGTGTCTGAGGAGTTTAGAATGAGAGTGAACAATTGGAAACAATTGGAATGTGTGAGAGGCCTAGTTGGAAACGGGAGCACACACTAGCAAAGTTTGTTAGTTGTGTAGCTGGAAACCCCGTTGTTGGGTTCACTAGAGCCAAATGAATGTGTGTGTGAGTGAGTGTGAGAATGCGTGTGAGAATCTGTCGAGAGCTTGGGGAAAGGAAAAGATCTGGAAGTCACTTTTTTGACGACCAGCAAATTCCGAGGGTCAGCGAGAGTTTTTTTCCTTTGTGCGAATAATTTTTTTGTTAAATTGCGAAAAGCAATCTTTCTTTTTTAAAAAAAAAGTAGAGTAAAGTAGATTTTGAGAAAATCCTAAAATAGAATCGCGAGTTGTGAGATAGTTCATCCGGGTGGGAAAAGGAAAAAGCGAGGAGAAAAAGGGAGGATAAGGAGAAAGGAAGTGGATTGAGATAGGAAAAGGAGCAGCAGGACGAAGGAGAAAACAGTGCAGTAGAGAAATCGGTTTTTTTTTTTAATTGAAAAATAAAGACTCCGGTAGGTCGCGCGTGCGAAGTTATCTCGAGAAAAGACGAGACACGCGACCCGTTAACTAGTTTGTTTTCATTCGGGACTTTTAAAATAGCGGCGAGTGTACCGCTGCGTAAATTTTAATAAATCGTCGTGCTCCAAGGGAGCATTTATAACGTTGTGGAAAACCCCATTTTTTCTTTTGTTGTTTCCGTTTTTTTTTCGGAAAGAACTTTCTTTTTTTCATTTTGTCGGTTTCGTGATTTTCCCCAAAAATCAAGTGGCGCTCAACGGTTTTTTTTTGGGATTTTGTTTCCTAGGTTTAGCTGCCATCAAAGCGCTACCTGTGGGTAAATCGAACTCAGTATTGGAACAGTTGGTTCCAAAGTTATTTTTGATTCGGGGCAACGGTCTGTTGCCGGTATAACAATAGTTTCTTACACATGATAAACGATAAGATTACATTTGTAAAGCACTCTCCCCCTATAAAAACTTGAATAGTAATTGCTTCTTAAAGCATCGCTTTAGGTCGAAAAATGGTCCGCCTATTTCCGCATCCTTGTTACAATTAAGTTTAGATTTGCTATTACCTTTTTTTTATTTTTCTTATTTTCCTGAGTTGACTGGATTATTGACCTTCATAAGCTTAATTTGTTGTTCTGTCGGTCCCAAGTCGATGCTTCTTTTACTGTTTCTTCAATTCATCCTCTTTATCCGACTTTTTACACAGAACATGCGTGGCGGTTGTATTCCCTTAATAGCATTCGGAACGTGGCTTTATGTTCGATTTGCATGGTTATGACTTTGTCCGAGACAATAGCTTGCTTAGTAAAATTTGGCTTTGAAAAGGGCGGAGTAGTTAACCCTATGCATTACCCCCGGGCAGGAGGTCGAGGCTGGTTATTGATTATTGAGCTTGGCTTTCAAGATGCTGAAATATAGTAGCTTGAAAATAGACGTGAAATTGTACAAATTAGATTGGTTGTCTTCATAATTACAGCACTGGGTCGAGAAATCACTGGACAAATGCTGCTGCTTGAACCCCTCTTCCAATCAACACCTACAAAAATATTGAATATTCGACAAAATTAAGTTGCTTCAGAGGTAATAAGTCAAGTCAGTTCCCCTTAACTTTGAAAAAAAAAATCATGTAACTTTTGAATATTTAATTTACGAGTAACTACAACAACGATCGAATTGCACACTCCATTAACCCGCATCGGCCCGAATGACTACATCAACTCGTAAGGAAAGACCGAAACACTGTATTCCTCTCACCGTAAATTTGTTTTTTTTTTTAATTTTTCCTCTGCTCGTGTTGCATAGAAATTTAATTAAGATTCAAAGGACTTTCACTTGAAGCAAATTAGAAGACATTTTGAATTTAAAATCATTTTCAACTTCATTTTCATTGCAAGGGGAGTACCGAACGCCCTTTTAAATTGGACACTCAGAATCTTAAAGTCAAAAACAGTGTTCAAGTATTTTCTCAGGACCCTTATTATTATTTCTTCCTTAATTTGGGTGCTTCCTAGATATAATTCGTAATTTTAAATAAAGGCAGAGGAATTATACGTAATCGACTTGCCGGAGGTTTTGTTTGCCGGCTTTCCCTTTGAAGAAGGCTTTTCTTAAGATTAAAAATGCGACCTCGGGTTAAAGTTGTGCTTCATTTCTAAATGGCAATGGTAACTGTCTTTTTAAAAAAAAAAAGAATATAAATGGTGACGAAGGCGGAAACCGAAATGACTCATTAACATGAAAGGTGAAAAAGTCGACTTTCTGCCGAAATTAAAGATTCCGATTTCTGCAAAAAAAAAAACAATTATAGAATATTTCTTGAACTATATAATTGCTTTGGTAACAAGGTTAACACAAAGGTGGGTAAATGGAAAATGGAAAAAGAACAATTAGAGTAGGAGTAGCTGGTTGAAACTTATTGTACGCCGTCGATTAGCTGTTGTAGTCTCAGGTGTTCGATGTTGGAACCAAATAATCATATCAGTAGTTGTATTTTGGCCAAAATAATCATTTTGAAAGAGCCTTCTTCTTCTGATCATCGAATACCCACTGTTATTGAAACAAAAAGATGCTCCCCCGTATTTTTACTTCGGCCTGTTGATCATTGTATTCATCTTAAGCAAGCATTTCAAAAATAAACATGTATCTGTACCGATTTCCCATTGAATTGCTAGTGTATCATTTCTTATTCCTCTTAATCTTTTGGCTCTTCAAATTCTAGCCCCTCCACAGCCAAGGATAAAAGACAGTCAATAGCTATAAAGTTTCTCATAAAGCAGCCCAAGGTGATTTCAACTACAAACCCTTCAGCAGTTCATCTTTACTGCCTTACAACTGCGGCATAAGTTAATCAAAAGGCTGAAGTGAAACGTTACATTCGGTTATGAGAGCATATTATCTTGTTTGTAAATATTCTGCACTGAAATCCTCTTCAAAGCCGGTACTTCAAACCACGTTTAGCATACTTTCAGTCGTCTGGAATCTTATATCGCAGATCCATAACGAGTAACACATTTTTGCAGAAAGTCTAAGCTCTCATTACTGAACAGATTAGAATAAATGCCATTAATGGATTTCAAAGCCATGCAAAAGTCATGGTCAGCTAAAGGGTGATATTTTTGGCTGTTTAGGTTTTCAGGGTTCTATTTTTGATAGCTCACGCGTCATTCCTGACATATAGTAAGTCAAAGCCAAACAAGCTCAGTTAGTAGGAAGTTGAATAGGGCTTCATAGCAGAAATATTGCGAATTTATCGTAGCAATAGATGAGGCTGCGAAACTACTAAAAATTCTTTCAAAAGAAGCGAACGTTCCTAGCTACCGCAGGAAAAATTATGGAACGAAGGCTGAAAGCAGCTAAGAAGTCCTCGTTACATTGATGGAAACCCATTTCCCTGGATCAACATTATCAGTTGACTCTGGCATGGAACGGCGCACTGAGAACATTAATCTTTCTCCCTCTCCGAAGAGGAAATTGGTGTTCTTATTAACAGGAAAAATATATGGTGGGCAATTCAGTCCTTTAAACCGTATAAATCTCCCGGTCCGGAGGGTATTCTACCGATGATACTACAGAATGCACCGGAGGATGTAATCCAAAAAATTACGGAAATTCTTAGACACATTCTAAAAATAGGATACATTCCAATGTAGAAAGTAACTTACACTTTGGTGAGTTTGCGATGGTGGCTTTCCTCGATAAGGAAGGAGTCCTTAATTACGTAAAGTGCAGCGCCATTAAAAGCTCTCCAGAAGACGTAAATATTAAACAGGGCATTACAAATTGGGTTCGCAACATGCTTGCAAGTAGGGTAATAAAGAGTTCCATTGGACAAAGCTCGGCTAGAATGTCAATAGCCAACTCGTGTGGGTGCTGGTTATCAATGAGATCCTTTAACAGCTTAATTCAATTTAATTTTAGTTGGGGCGAACGCCCCGGTGGAGATAGGTTGGTTGTTGGGAAGGTAGAGTCAGAGAGGAGATTAGTGCCACTTATGTGATAAAGTGTTGAACTGACAATTGACGATCGAGAAACTATCCAGGTCTTATTGAAGGAGGAAGAAGTCAATGGGTGAGAAAATGGTTTTGAAAAATTTGGTATCGTCGGCGTAAAGAGACAGGGGTTTGATGATCCTATTGAGGTCGTTTATTGTTAAAACAAAAAGAAGAGGACCTTAATGGCTGCCCTGTGGAACTCCAGATGTGGCAAAAAATTGAGCCGAATGGGCTGACCTAAAACGAATTATGTAAAAACGATTTTCAATATAAGAGGATATCCATTTTAACAATATAGGTTCAAAGCAGCGAGCAGATTATTTGAGGAGTATTAATGGATGGAAGATCTTATCGAAGGCCTTGCTAAAATCGGTTGCAATTACATCGACTTCTTTCCATTTTCTAGGGCTGAGAGGGCAAATGATACAAATTCAACGAGGTTTGTGGTGGTTAACCTGCCGTTCAGGAAGCAATGTTGTCTAGGGGAGATAAGTGATTTGCATTGGAGGCTTGGGGCTTCATAGAAAATACTTTTGAAGAGTTTGGGTATATGGGAGAGTTTGATCCTTTTTGTGGTTCGGGGTTATGAAGGAGGTTTTCCAAATATGAGAAAATAATCACTGTTAAAGAGATAGACGAAAGAGAATTGAAAGGAGGAACATTTTTTTCAGAAATATTGCAGACACAGACCATCTGGGCCGGGTGTGTATTCGTTATTTAGTTGGTGTAACTTATTTTCGATGGGAGATGGATCCAAGGTGTGTGAGATAAATGGGCCCTTTGTCAAGTTCGGTTGAAAAGTAAAATAGGATAGATCTGGTACAAAGGAGTCGTTAGTGAAAGTTTGATTAAAAAATATGACAAAAAGGTTGGTAATGTTGAAAGGATCAGTTGATGACTTATTATTGAAAGACAGGGAAAGAGGGTAACCATCGGATTTTCTTTTATAGTTAACAAGTTGAATAAGGTTCAGTTGAGTTGTTGAGGTACCGCTGGTAAAGAGAATCGTAAAGTTTAGTGAAATGAAGATAAGTACCGAGATAATTGAAATAGTCGGAAGAGGATCTGGTCTGAAGGAAAACAGCTCATAACTTGTTTCTCTTATTTCGTTAGGAACGAAGCTTGCGATTATACCAGGGAAGACTAGTGGATGATGTTTCAAGACATGAAAACGGAACGTTAAGGGAAAAAGAATTAAATATTGCTCTATAAAAAATTGATAAAGCATCATTTATAGTAAGGTTGAGATAGTCACTGATTTTGAAAAAGTTTGCTTTATGAAAGTCGTAGTTGGATATGCCGCTAGCTTGGCATAGATTTGAGTCTGTTAAACGACCAAAGAAGAGACATTCCTTAGCTGAACTTGATTTTGAAATGATGAAAAATGATCGATTGACGAAAATAAGGATATCGTCAATAGAGTCAAACAGATCAATTAAATGGTCGATTGCATCGATAGCAAATTGATAGGATTCGATGGATTGGGCTAGTTGAATACAAAGGGTATAAGTGCCACGGCATATGCAGATGGCATGGCCATAATTGTGCAGGAAAAATACTTAAATATTTTGAGCGAGATTATGAAGACGATCAGGACATGGATAAACAGCTGTGGTGTCAATGGAACTGGTACAAGATCTTGCAATTCAAACTCCCAAAACTTAACGGAGTGAAACTGTCCCTCTCGGACAGTGTGAAGTAGCTGGGTATAATTCTTGCGAAAAAACTGAATTGGAATCTCAACGTAGCGGAAAGAATCAAAAACGCAAATAATGCTATTTTTATATACAATACAAAAGAACGGTAGGAAAAACTTCGGGCCTTAAACCTGCTATTGTGCTCCTGCTATATACGGTGGTGGTAAGACCCATACTTACAAATGGCGCACTAGTTTGGTGGGAAAAGCAACAAACAAGTAAAAGATATACAGAAAATTAGCGGCGGCAGTTCAAAGAACGGATTCCATAGCCATTAAAGGGGTGCTCCGAACTACCCCTACGACAGCATTGGACACTTTTCTTCTCCTAACACCGCTTGATTTGCAGATCGAAACGCTCGCTAGTAACAGTGCTATACGACTCACTAATTTAGATCACTTCAAAGACAGTAGCTTCAGACACGGCACGATTCTAGCGGAGCTACTGCCAGGCAATCGAATTTGGCGGATGAAATTCATTTCTTGATCGACTTCGACATTCCGTATGATATAATATATCCCGGGAAGAAGGACTGGCAAGAAAATACAGTAGTCAGCCAAATGCAGTGGAAATTTTCACAGATGGCTCGAAAACAGAGGAAGGTATCTTCCGACACTGAGAATGTGTATAAGACTTCCGAGCGCAAGCAGTGTCTTCCAGTCTTCGGTATCCGGAAGAGATATCGCTATTTACGTAGTCAGCCAGCAATGGAATCGCCCAACACCAGGACACTGCGGTTTGAAGGAAAATGAACAAGCGGACGAGCTTGCTAAAAGAGGAGGGCTACTCGATAATAGTGAGGTTGCCAACATCAAGTAACCCCTTTGCATAGTAAGGGGCATTATCGAGGAAAACACCGTAGAGACTGTCAATCTAAGGTGGTCAAGTATTGAAGGACATAGGGTATCCAAGCCTCTATGCCCACTTTTTGATGGTAACATATCAAGGGAGTTAATAAAATAAAAAGAGGCATGCTTAGGAAATGAATAGGAATCCCGACAGGACACTGTCTGCTGCTAAAACACGTAAAAGAGACTCAAATTGTCAGATGAAGATATCCGCAGGTTCTGCGGAGTCAAGCCACTCTTGAATTTTTATAAATGTTTGCATATTACGAGCGTTAAAAATTCACATCACCACGTCAAACGCCAACAATCGCAGCAAACCCCAAGAACTTTGCTTATGGAGTATTACTTAACCTCTCGAATTCCTCCACATTATAAGCGACCCGCATCAAGTGGTGAAGACTAGTCCTATAGATGTAAAGAAGCCGTCAGGAACGCCACAACTAATGTTATAGGCATCAGCTGACCAATCTCTAAAAAAATCATTGATTTGATGTGGAAACCCGGACAGATACAGGTAGAAATGAGCAAGGAAATTAAGAGATAAAGTCACAGTTAATGTTGGGGATATCGTATGCAAGCCAGAGTTCAAAATTCAACTAATAAACTTACGTATTGGCGCTACAGTTCAGGCTTGGGCCCAAACTAATAACCTTGGTCTTTAGCCTACTCCCTTTAATTGCGTACTCCAAGTCGGTTTCGGTCTTTATACTTGTTGGTGGTGAGTTGTCCCTCCGGGTTATACTTAAAGACTCCGAGGGACCTTGATGGAGCAGCGTGCATTCTCCATCGTCATCCTGCACAGACGGACGAGTTTGGCAGAGATGCCAAAACTAGACATTGCTCTATATAGCTCGTCTCTATAGATGCTGTCATACGCGGCCTTAAAATCGATGAATAGGTAGTGGGTATCGATCTGAAGCTCATGGGTCTTCTCCAAGATCTGCCGTAGTGTGAATATCTGGTCGATGGTGGACTTTCCTGGCCTGAAGCCACACTGATATGGACCTATCAGGTTGTTGACGAACGGCTTCAGGCGTTCACACAATACGGCGGATAAGATCTTATATGCGATGTTAAGGAGACTGATGCCTCTGTAGTTGGCGCAGTTCAGAGGGTCTCCTTTTTTGAAGATCGGACAAGCAATGCTGAGGCCGCTTTGAAGAGCTCTTGGACTTAAGCTTCGATATGGCTATCTTCACTTCATCCAGGTCGGGTGGACGGAATTGTTGGTCATCATCGTCCAGGTTGAAATGTTGATTCTTCCTGACAGCGGTATTTGGTCCGTCATCGCCGTTATACAGTCTGCAGAAATGATCTTTCCAAATCCTCAGCATCGACTGCGATTCAACTACGATGTTCCCTTGTTCATCTCTACAGGCTTCGGTTCGGGGTTTGTTTCCGCGGCATGTTATTTTTACCTTTTGGTAAAACTTCCGAACCTCATTCCTGGAGTAGCATCTCTCAATTTCCTCGATCGCGCGCTTCTCATGCTCTTTCTTCTTCCTCCTGAGAAGCCGGTGCTCGTCTCTCCTCTTCCGCTCATAGAACTCATGAGCAGCTCTGGTCTTTCTAAGTAGCGCCGCGTTATATGCATCTTGCTTAGCTGCATGTGCTTGCCGGCATTCATCATCGAACCAGGGGTTTCGTTGTGGTGGACGAGTGAAACCCAGCACATCAGAAGCGGCATCTCTGACGGCGTTTTGGCAGTGTTTCCAATGGTCTTCGATGCTTGATGCTGGCGGCATTGGACCTCTTAAGGGATTAAGAGACACTCGATCGGAGAAGGACTTGGCGATCTCTTGCGATTGTAGCCGTCTGACGTCGAATTTTCTCACAGCATTAGTTTGTCTTGGCGTAGTTTGGGATATCCGCAACCGTACCTTGGCTACAACAAGGTAATGGTCCGAGTCGATGTTGACTCCTCGGAACGTACGGACATCCATAATGCTGGAGGAGTGTCTTGCGTCGATCGCAATGCGATCAATCTGTTGATTGATCAGGAGTTCTCCAAGTCCCCTTGTGTATGTCGAGATGTCGGAACCGCGTGCTAGCCACGACAATGTTTCGCCCCGCCGCAAAGTCGATTAGCCTGAATCTGTTATCTGAGGTGGTGTTGTGCAGGCTATATTTTCCGATTGTTCCACCAAAGATACCCTCTCTTCCTAGCTTTGCATTAAAATCACCGAGGACAATTTTAATGTCATAGCTAGGGCATTGCTCGTAGGTCTTGTTGAGGAGCTCGTAGAAGGCATCCTTGGTGTCGTCATCTTTCTCCTCTGTGGGGGCATGCGCGCATATGAGGCTTATGTTGGCGAATTTAGCCTTGATGCGGATTGCTACGAGGCGCTCGCTCACATGCCGGAAGCTGAGGACTTCTCGTCTTAGTCTGCCTCCGACAACAAATCCGCATCCAAATAAACGCTGCTTTTGCCGTCGATAGCAATTGCCGTAGTAGATGTCGCAGTTTTTCATCTTCTTTTTGTCCAGCCCATCCCATCGCATTTCTTGGATGGCGGTTATGTCTGCTTTGCAGCAGTCTAGGGCCTCCGCTAGTTGCTCGGCTGCACGTGGTCTATTAAGGGATCTAACATTCCACGTGCATATCCGAAGCTCATTGTCCTTAAATCGTTTGCGTGGGTTGTCAACAGTAGATCCGTCCATATCCGAGGCTTGTTGATGCTTCGTAACTTAATCTTTTTTAAATGGCCGGGCAGTTACCCCGGCGGCACAACCCCCAACCTGGAGGACCAGTTCCACTTTGAGTGCCCCTAGGACGAGGGGTCGGTTACACCGAAGCCAGTAACACGTTCCGGGATGTGAACGCTGCCGTTGGCCCTTATAGGGCTCGTCCGCAACCATCTCTTTTCCAGGACCTACTCTTCTAACTAGATTGCTGAAAAGAGTTGTTGTACGAGTATACTCTATAGAAAGTCATTAACAGCAACGGGTAAGCTATTAGGTCCAGCTGCTTCATTATGGTAAGGGGATCAGAAATTTTGTCATCGTTATATAGACGGTGATTCTACTACAAGGTTTCCTTTTTCATCTCTACACGTTCTTTTTACTTATGAGTAAGACTTTCGTATATTTTCCCTAGAGTACAACGTCATAATATATTCGATCGCGCGCTTTTCGCACTCATTATTCTTCTGGGTCAGTCAATGTTCTCCCAGTCCCCTCTGCTCATAGAGCTCACAAGAGCCTCTCGTCCTTCGTCGCAGATCCGTTTTATTTATTTCTTCTTAAGCTTCATATACTTGTCGGCATTCTTCGTCAAGCCGAAAATTTCAAAATGGTAGTCGGGCGAAACCCAGCACATCATTTGCAGCGTCTCTGAATGCACGTTGGCATCGAAGAAACTGGTCTTCTGCACTTGATGCTGGCTACATAACAGTGATTGAGAGATTTCGGGATATTTTTAGCGAAGATTCTGGCGGTCGCGTGCTATTCCAACTTTGGTATACTATACCTTCAAATAATAACTCTACTTTGTTGTGGCACTCGGAAAATCCGCCTTCACACCTTGGCTACAACAAGCTGGTGATTCTAGTCAACATTTTTGTTCCAATGTTCTTTATATGTAACAGTCAAGCAACAATCACAATATGATCAATTTAATTTAGCGTTTCATGTTTCGGAGACCCTAATGTCCCCTCGTGTATATACAAATAAGGAAACCGTGTGCTTGCCTTAGTGATATTTCATCCCGCTGCAGAGTCGATAAGCCTAAATCCGTTGGCAGACGTGATGTTGGGAAGCCTATGCTTTCCATTATCCTGCCATAGATCTAGTCCTCTCCTTTCCTCGTTGTTTGCCGTAGAGAAATGGGCGCAAATTAGGTTTATGTTAGCGAATTTAGTCTTCATGTCTGTCCTCCAAATAAAATGCGTGTTTTTCAAAAATTGCTATGATTCCGACCGGAACCATTGCCAAACTGATTGCAAATTTATGCTATCCGCCGACGGTCCTCTTAAGTAAAATAATGAGCTTGGTAAGCAAATCAAAGTTATGTGAAAGAGGATTTCAAAATTCTCTAGATCCCATGACTGATTGATCAAGAATCTTTGTGCACCAAGTATGATGTTACTAGGCCCGATTTAAGCCGTCCTACGCTTTGTATTTCCTGTGCCCTGAATCATACGTCAGTATGCAAACTAAGGCACTCAGTCGCAGACCTTTTACCTCTCCATCTCAGGACATTTGCTCACACAACGAACCAGGACGAAAAATTCTGCTTACAGAATCAATTTTTTCATTCTCCTCCACTGCATCTAATTTACTTACATTGACATTCAGTTGCGACAAGACAGCAAGAAAAAATGGAATACCCATGCTTGTATGCAACTCTTCGACATTTTGCAAATACATATCTGTTACCTGTTTGCATAATGAAGAAACACAAGAATAGCCTCCGACTCCCTGTACAGGCAGCCAGCCAGCCAACATCATCATCTTCATCATCATCTCTTAGTTCAAGAATAGCAGCCAAATATATCTTCAAGGCCACACACAAAAAAGGATAAACAGCTTCTGTCAAAACACGATTCCAATTTCAAATGAGATTTTCTATTTGTGCAGACAGACAGTCGAAAAAAAAAATCTTGAATCTTAAAAAGAAAAAAACAAAAACCCAACGATATCAAAACTTCGTCCTTAAGAGAAGATTCTTTGAGACCAGACACCAAGACCTAGAGACCAACAAAAGGAAGAAGAACACAAAAACAATCTTCAAGAACCTGCCAAAACCATATGTACTCTAGAATCCATTTAAAATTCACCTTTTCGTCTCGAATTTCGAACTTAAAAAGTCTTCCGAAGAAGTCGACATCTTTGTTCCAAGTTTTTACTCCACACGGTAACGTATGAGTGGGTATCCTTGTCTCTGCGGGAGGGGGTCTACTTTGTTAGAGTATATCATTGCTCTGATGCTGCTCCTGATTGTGAGTACTTCGTAGATGCTGCTGCTTGGTTATAATCATCATCATCCTCATTAGCATTATTATCATCGTTTGTCGTAATCACAGAAAGTACAATCGAATTTCTTTCGACAAGGGGGAAAAAAATCGGAACTGAACTTCATTCAAAGTAACGGCACAAGGATCTCTGGAGCATGTACAAGAAGTTCACATACATATTCCATCGTAGATGGGACGGGTAGTCTTGAGGATGCCCACCTGAAATGTTTTGAAAATTTGTACGTAGGTGAACAAAAAAGGAATATTCGGAGCTACACTCCTGAGCTTGTGCAGGATCCTTTTTATTCCCTATGTAGGGGGAAGAACGTTTCTATGAAAGACGATATGTACCTAAAGGAGTCGAAGAAGGTTTTTCGTATTACCAAGAATAAGGACTTTCAGATGCACAATTAAATCTAAGAGATGGAAGCTTGCAGTTGTTATATCATCCAAGGCAGTAAGTAGTATTTGTGGAAAATAAGAAATGCCACTCAAAATATCTAATATCTCTTGGTCTCTAAGCTTTCGATTAGACACTTGTATGCATTTATCTGTAAATAGATTTGTTACGAATGTTTTCAGCACTTGGATTACAATTGTGACAACATGTCCAACATAATGGGTCTCATTTACCATCATATAATTGGTGGTGACTTTAATTCGAAACATACCTTCTGGGGCTCAAGATGTAGTTCAACGAAAGGCAGACAACTCTATGAAGCCGGAATGCAATGTAAAGTTGACTTTTTCTCGACAGGAAAACCAACATATTGGCCTTCGGATATAACAAAGACCCCTGATCTTGTAGACTTCTTTGTGACAAAGGGAGCAGCTTAAATTTCTACAAGCATCGAGGAAAGTTATGATCTCTCCTCAGATCACTGACCAGTCATTTTGACACTAAACATACTCTTAATTAAGCAAGAAGTGGCGCCTAGATTAACTAACAACAAAACTAACTGGGACGGTTTTAGAAATTACTGCAATGAACATATTGTTCTAAACGTGTCGCTAAAAACACAAAACGAAACAGAAGACGAAGTCGACAGATTCATCAAAGTCCTGCAGAACGCTGCGGAACAACACCCCAACTCCAAAAAGAAAAGAGAAAGCAAGTAATGAAATAAAATATCCGCCAGAAATAAAAGAACTGGTGAGAGAAAAGAGGAGAGCGCGCAAAAGATGGCAACAATCCCGTGCTCCCCAGCATAAAACATACTTAAACCACTTATGCAACAAGTTGAAGGAAGCAATACGAGATTACAAAAATCGGAATATCTCTTCATATCTCGAAGGTCTGACTGCCGAAAGAAGTTCAAATTACTCCCTCTGGAAAGCCATGAAGGGAATCAAAAAGCCTCAAATGCAATTTCCTGCCATAAGAAAAAATAATGGCGAATGGGCAAAAGGAGATAAAGAGAAGGTGGATCTATTTGCCGAGCACCTAGAAGAAACGTTTAAGCCTTTTGATGGACAGGCATTAACAAGAGGTTCTAATTATATAATTACGGCACCGGACAATTTAAGAATGAAAACAGTATCCCTACGAGAACTTAACCAAGCAATTAAAAAATTGAAAAATAACAAAGCCCCTGGTTATGATTTGATAACAGGTCAAATTCTCAAGGAGTTGCCAAAGAAAGCCCTGATCAAACTGCTCCAACTTATAAATGCCGCGCTAAGATTATTAAACGTTCCAAGCCAATGGAAAGTTGCCGAAGTTATAATGGTCCCGAAACCAGGCAAATCTCTAAATGAAAAAAAGTCCTACAGACTGATATCGCTTCTGCCGATAATAGTTAAAATATTTGAAAAACTCCTATTGAAGCGCTTGCAACCGATCATTGAAGAGAGGCGTCTAATTCCTGATCATCAATTCGGTTTTAGAACTAAGCACTCCACAATTGACCAGGTCTTTAGAATTACGAATGATATGTTCTAGCGTGTTTCTTGACGTGTCTCAAGCCTTCGATAAGGAATGGCATGAAGGCTTAAATTTTAAGCTAAGTCAGGTTCTTCCGAGAGAGCTGCATACGATTCTGAAATCGTACCTGGAAAACAGAATTTTTCGTGCTTTCTCCCGATTATGTCAATATCGTCGGCGTATGCGAGTAGTTGGACGGACTTTTGAAAGATAGTGCCTCTTGCGTTTGCTCGTGAGTTTGGCACTATTCTTTCAAGTACGATATTGAAAAAATCGCATAACAGCGTATCGCCTTCTCCAAATCCTTTTTTTTACATTAAAGGCTTCGATGAGATCTTTACCGACCTTGATAGAGCAGCGTGCATTCCCCATCGTTATCCTGCACTGTCGGATGAGTTTGTCAGGGATGCCGAAACTAGATATTGCTCTGTATAGCTCGTCTCTATAGATGCTGTCATACGCCGCCTTCAAATCGTTAATAGATGGTGTGTATCGGTCTGAAGCTCATGACGAACGGCTCCCGGTGTTCACACAATATGGCAGATAAGATCTTGCATGCGATGTTAAGAAGTCTGATGACTCTATAGTTGGTCTCACTTCTTGAACATCCGACAAACAATGCAGAGTTTCTACTCAAGCTCTTGTCCGACCATATTTTAGAGATGAGTTAGTGTGCGCTCCTTATTATGTCTCCGCCTGCTGCCTGGAAGATCTCGGCAGCTAGGCCGTCTGCTCCAGCAGATTTGTTGGACTTCAGCTTAGATATTGGTATCTTCACTTCATCCAGGTCGGGTGGACGGAATTGTTGGCAAGGGACCTCTCAAGAGATTAAAAGATACTCGATTTGAAAAGGATTTGGAGGTGCCATGAAATAACGCCGAATTTTCATGTTCGGCCATATTTCACTTTTCATTTATAAGGACATTCAGATAAGGTGACGTCAAATGAGTCTGGTGTATTTAAGGCATGATGTGATTGGGTCGCTTCGCTCGCTAACAGGATTTTAACCCTTTTTTCCGCAGGGCTTAGCCGATCGAGCGACTTCGTCGCTCCGCTTAGGGTATGTCAATAACTGTCAGGCAGGCGCCTTGAGCTGAAGTTTAAATATATTTACTATCGGGTATTTAGCAGTATACTTCTCTCTGAATTCGGCTTTATTTCACAAGCAATGTTCGGCGTTATTGCACTTTATGAAAGCGAAATAAGACCGAACATGGAAATTCGGCGTTATTTCACGGCACCGGATTTGGATTTGTTTTTATTGTAGCCATCTGACGTACCTTGGCTACAAGAAGGTAATGGTCCGAGTTGCTATTGGCTCTTCGAAACGTTTGGACATCCCTAATACTGAAAGAGTGTCTTGCAACGACCGTTGATTGATCAGGAGTTCTTCAAGTCCCCTTGCGAATATCGAGATATGGGAACCGCGTGCTAGCTACGACAATGGTTCGTCCCGCCGCAAAGTCGATTAGCCTGAATCCGTTATCGAAGTTGGTGTCGTGCTGGCTATATCGTCCGGCAGTACTACCAAAGATCTCATCTCTTCCTAGCTTTGCATTAAAATCGCCACGGGCAATTTTGATGTCATAGCTTGATCTACTCCTAAAGGTCTTGTTCAAGAGCTCGTAGAAGCTGTACTTGATGTCGTCATCTTTTCCCGATCATCCTAATCTTTAAATTCTCCGAAGATCCAAAACATATAAAGCGCAGTGGAGGAAGATCTTTGTCAAGGTTGGACGCACGAGCGACTGAGAACAGCAACTATCTTGAAGGGTGAAACTGAAAGCAGGTTACCATAGATTGTGTCATTAAAAAAAAAATCTGTCTATTTAGGTAGAGTTGACTACTTGCTTTAAATACTTTCATCACTCTATCTCCGACTTCTACTTCGACTTCATTTTCTGTTTCAAAAATTCAAAAAATCAATAAAAACAAATCTTAAAGTTCTGGCAGCCTCTCTCCGAAATGACTGCCTGTTGTGAACGAAAAGAATCTGAAGAATCGTTAGCACCTCATCCGATTATATCAAAAACATCCCAAGTTATCGATTCAGGTGGCCCTCCATCAGATCGATCTGAGGAATGTTTTAAACCTGGCCCTGGTCCTTCTCTATCAAAACTTTCAAGCAAAGCTTCTAATGTTTCATTCGGTGCTCCTCGAACCGACACCAACCAAGAGTATGTTGAGGTTCTTGAAAAAGAGTACGAGACTCTGCAGACGGCTTTCTTTGCTTTGACATCACATTTTGCGAAAATTCAATTTCGTCTGAGGCAAATCATGCTCTCGAGCCCAAACGAGCGGGATCGTCTTCTTATGGAACTCGCATCGATGGCTTTTGATGGTGTTGAAGAATTTGATAGTGAAAATATGCCAGCGATTAGCAGGGATCTGATTTGTTTAGGCAATATTCGTAGGCGCCAAGCCGATCTTATAAATCGTCTTCGAGGTCAAATGACTTATTTTTGTAAGCATAATGTTCCTGAAGATGCGGAGGAAGATGTAGAGGATGAACAGGACGATGAAGAGAAGAAACGAAGAGATACTTTTCTAGAAGAATTTGACGTATCTCTGGCTGAGGTTTAATAATTTGTTTTCTCATCATACTAACACAAATAAAGGAATGAAAGGATTTAACAATTATTGTATTACTATTGGATGTTCCACTCCCAACCGCAGGCAATACAATATACTTTTTCAATAGGCAACCTTCCTATCTTTTTTCCAATCATCCAAAAGCATTTGTATTTTGCAACCTGATTGCCAAGCGAATGGAAAGGGACTTGAAAGTCATCCAATCCAACCAACATCTCTACTTGTCTCATGCTTTTATTGCGGCTTGAGTCTTAATTTTGCCGAGGTACGACTGGGAAATCTTCGTAAGGGATAACCACAACGCTATCAACTTTAGCTTACCCCACAAAATTATCCTTTCCTCCTACGTAGACCTTCATCTGAATTTAGAATCTTTCACCTTGATTCTGAGTAAACTCTTTTGTAATTCGGTAGATAGTCCTGTTGTCCCATCTACGGCGCCTCGCCCAATTGTGAAGAGTAATACTGGTCTTACAAGGCCACCGAAGGTTGCTATGATTTGACTAGGAACAGGCTACTGGCCATAAGTTTTGTTGAGTGGCAGGACCAACAGTATTCCACATCAGGAGTCACAAATGATATCTTGAAAATCAGGATCCCCCTAACGTTGGTCCGTGGGTAACTTGTTAGGGGTATGCCCCCGAGTGGGCACATTACAGGGGCTCTGGTCTAAACCTAAAATAGTAAGAAGGGTCTTTTAGTTAGTTTTGACTCGATGTAAAGTTGCAATAGTTAGTTAGTTGTATGAGGCGACTCTAAGATCGGCAAGATGTTTTAAGTCAGCTTCGACTCATATCATGGGTACAGCTTGTGCCCTCCACACAGCTTTCGGTTTGGTATTACATCAATACTTGCAAGCGTTGGCCAGGCGTATCTTGGCCTCCATATATCCGTGAATGAATCCCTTGAATTTAAGTATGACTTGAGTTCACGTACAAGCACCAGAGGTATCTGTCCTATTTAGAGGGTTTTTCAATAGGCACTCTCGAACTCTTTTTCATGATCTGTCAATATCAAATGTCGGTCAAGCTTTACAAGGAACGTTTGGAAATTGTAAAAAATTACTACCGAAATGCTGAGTCGTTGGTCGCAACTTTTAGGGCGCTTACGGTCGTAATAATTGTTCCCTCAGACAGTGTGTGCTATAGTGGACAAATTCGAGTCAATATATTCAGTATTGGATGTTCCTATACCAGTGAGACAACGCACCGTTTGAAATACTGAAAATTTTGCAACGGTAAGTCAGTTCATACCTTTATTCCCAAAGCTGATAGCAACTATCATTCTCGAGAGGATAAGGTCGAAGATTGAATCGCAAAATAGTCGGGGTACCAATCACCGCTTTTCCTCATGTTCGTCGACTTTGAAAAGGCCTTCGATCGCGTTAATCGTGATTGCATCTGGAGATCGCTTGCTATGGCAGGTATCCCTGAAAAAATTGTTGCTATTATTAAGGAATCGTACAACAAAGCAAGGTGTTTCGTTTTGCACAGTGGACAGCTTTCCGATGCATTTAAGATGTAAGACAAGAAGATATACGAGTACTGTCATCGATTTTGTTCTTACTTGCGATCGCAATGACTGCCACGGTATGTACAAACAAACGGTAAATTTTCCCGCAACAAGATTTACTCTCTTCCCTGTTCTTGTCCCTTCGTTCCCTCTTTTCGTTGAGTGGGAAGACCGAGCTCTGGCGGAGGTGGAGGGCAGCCATGGTCCCATCAGCCATTGGCCCACCGACCAAAGACCTCGGAAAGAACCCACTTAGGTTTCGAGCTATTGATACCCTCAAAGGAGGACGAGGTGGTTCGGTCGGTGAAGCCCTAGGGAGACTCACGACGAACCAGGAGCCCAGGGTGCGACAGGAGGTCCACCAAGATCACCGTTGTCGGAGCCCGTAGGCTAGACGGGAGACGGGGTACCCTCGTAATCGATGTGGATGCTAACGTTAAAATGTCTAAGGGGGAAGAGATGACGATCACTTTTATAGCTACACCCCCAACGAAGGAGCTACGGAGGAGCGACGGTTTTGCAGGCCGGCGGCCAGTATAATAGACACATCCCAAAGTCGTATCAACTTTAAAAGTCAGGTTTGATGGGTGAAGGGACGACGACCCCTTTGAAGCCAGCACCCCACCGATGAAGCACCAAGGGAGCAGCAGAGGCATAAATCATTACAAAATACCAGGCGGGCAGAATGGCCCACAACATAAACGAAACAAAAACAAAAGAAAACCAAATAAATAATTGTAAGGAGTAACACGCTATTGGTCAGTCCCCCCATTCCCCCCAAATCTGAACGCCGATCCACCGGAGTAAGTAGGGACCCCACTCCGGTGGTCTGCGCGTGCGCAATATCTCGAGAAAAGACAAGACACGCGATCCCTTAAAGATTTTCTTTGTTGTGCGTTTCGGGACTGTGGAAATAGCGGGTCACTCTATCGACGTGTGCTCCGTTAATTTCAATTTTAATAAATTGTCGAGCTCAAACGGGAGCTTTTATAACGATGTGGAAAACACCGTCTTTTCTTTTTGTTGTTGTCGTTTTTTTTCTCGGGAAGTTTTTTTTTTCCTTCTTTTTCATTTAAGGTTTCGTGATTTTCCCCAAAAATCACGTGGCACTCAACTTTTTTTGTCGGTGTTTCCCAGGTTTAGCGGCCCTCAGAACGCTACCTGTAGTTCGAACGAACCCATCGGGAATTAATGAAAATTCCCAGTTATTTTTGATTCTTGGCAACGGGTGACAGTTGTCGGAATTAACCATAACATTGGAACGGACCTGGATGACAGAAATAAACTTAATAAAGCTTGTAGTGCATTCGGAATCCATTCTCCAGTCTGGAACTCTAGAAAAATATCGCATCGCACTAGGTCATAACTGTTTGAATCCAATGTTAAATCTGTACTGCTATACGCATGTGCAACGTGGAAATGCTCTGCTGACATCTGGAGCAGGTTTCAAGCTTTTGTAATTTCCAACAATGAATTGTGACTTAGTTCTGGACAAACAAGAATAGATGTTGATATCAAACAGAGGAAATGGCGCTGAATTGGCTATACACTGAGGAAATCAGATGACAACATAGCGAAGCAGTACTTTCAATGGAACTCTCAAGATGTAAGGCGAGTTGGTATACCAAGAACAACATGGAGGTCAACTGTTTTGATGGAAAATTTTCCATCATGGACACAGCTGAGATGTCACGCTGCAAACAGAGAGAGATGGAAGGACCTGGTTGTCGCCCTATGCTCCAGGAGGAGTTAAAGTGTTGCTGCTATCAGCAGCTTCCGGAAAAAAAAGAAGTGAAGAAGAAGTCTGTTCAAAATATGCCAAATCAGTCGATTCCACGACATTCACAAGAACTGGGAATCTCTCAGTGCACATTTTGGCAAATTTTGCATACAGATCTTGGCCCTTAAAACATCAAAGAACTGGAAAACTAAAGCCCCTTTCTCATTTGAAGGGCCGAAACTTGTCCGTTTTTTTTTTTCATCGAAAAATCATCTTCACGATTAGGCTCATTTTTGGCCCATTGGCTTTGTCAATTACTGGATTTGGATGGCCAATTCTGATCGCAAAAACGGCCAATTACACGATTATGAAATGACTCATGCAGTAATTGAATTGTTTCTCTGGCTGTATGGCATGTGTCACCGTCTTGTTGAAACCACATGTTGGTTATATCCATATCTTGTAATTCAGACACTTAAAACTGGGTTATCATGTCACAATAACGAACACCATTAATTGTTACTGTGCTTGACCAGCCACGTTTTCGAAGAAGAATGGTCCAATTATGCCTCCAGTCCAAATTCAGCACCAAACAGTCACTCGTGGATTTTCTGAACCCAAAATACGACAATTTAGGCAATTAACGAAGCCATCAAGATAAAAATGACTTTCATCACTGAAGATGATTTCGTTCGACTATAGCTGACAATCCTTCATTATTTTAAAAATATTGCTCAACAATAAAAATGCGTGGTTCTTTCGTACAACCTTTACATGCCACATAACTGTTTAAACAACTTAGTTAGATCACCTTGAAAGCAACGGACAACAGCGCCCCGGTCCGGATATTTTCGACACCAACCCAGACACACAACGCAGGGTAGGTGGATTCACACAAGTAAAAGACCTCAGCTGCTTTCATACTAGGTGGGGTGAAAAGTAACCTCCTTGGGAATGAAAAAAAAAATTGTTTTTAAATGTTTTTTTTTATTTTATTCAATATAGTTCCCTTTTAGCTTGATACACTTATTCCAGCGATTTTCCAACTTCTTGATCCCGTCCGAAAAGTAATTTTCCGGAAGGTCTGCAAAATACTCCTCCGTGGCGTCGATGATTTCCTCGTGTGAGCTGAATTTTTTATTGATGAGCCATCTTTTGAGGTTTGGGACAAGATATTAGTCCAAGGGAGTCAAATCGGGCGAATACGGTGGATGCGATAGCAATTGGAGCCGTAAGTCATTGATTTTAGCCGTGGTTGCGATACTCTTATGCGCCGGCGCATTGTCTTGCAAAAACAAAATTTTTTTTCGCTTCATGTGAGGCCGTTTTGCAGCGATTTCGGCCTTCAATCGCTCCAATAATGCACAGTTATACTCGCTGTTGATGGTTCTTCCTTTTTCGAGGTAGTCCACGAAGAGTATGCCATGACAATCCCAGAAAACCGACGCCATAACCTTTCCGACCCATTGAGCCTCCCTCGGCTGCTTCGGAGCACTCGTGCCGGCTTCAGTATATTGCCGGGCACTCATTCTGTTCTCTGGTGTGTAATAGTGGATCCAGATTTCATCAGGAGTTACCAATCGACGCCAAAAGTCCGCCCGATTCCGTATCAGCAAGTCCAAACACTCTTTCGTTTTTGGTCAGGAGTGAGAATGCGCGGCACCCAGAGGCAGGATAACTTTTTCATATGCAGAATATTGCCCAAAATATGGCGTGTGCGCTCAGTACTAATCTTTGTGGTATCTGCTAGCTCGCGCACCTTCACTTTCCGGTCAGCCAACACCATTTCATGTACTTTTTTGACATTGTCCTCTGTACAGCATTAACCCCATAATTTTATCCAACTTTTCTTGTGTTTCCTTCGCCGTTTTGCCTCTCAAAAAATAATGTTTTATGAGAGAACGAAAATCGTTTTTGTCAATACTCAACATGATGCCAAACACGACAACAACAGTCAGCTGTCAAAACAAAACTAAAGACAGTATCACACTGAAATTTGGCATGTTTTCCTAAATATGAACGGACTTCAAGCACCATAACCTTTTTTGGGGTAGTAGCGCATTCTGGTGGTCAAGGAGGTTACTTTTCACCCCACCTAGTATGTGCACATTAGGGCAGCTGGCAAAAGACCGCACTAGCCGTAGAGGCCCTGTAGGGGTCATGAACTGGAGTACGACATAAGTAAGTAAGTAAGAGTTGTAGGATACAAGTTAAAAGACCGGCCCTAATCTTAGTGTTTATTAAATTAAAAAAAAAAAACAATTTGAATTTTAGTAAATTGACGGTGGGTAGCCAACAATTCCACAAACTTCCATTGAATTATTCAAAAAACAATCCAATGAACTCGCATCCCCGCACAAATCACATATTCATCTCACACCGACTCGCTCCTTATTGTCTATGAATTAATGAATAAATTTGTGTATTCGCTGAATCTAGTACCTACTCGTAATTCAATATCTTCAAAGTCAGTTTGTATTTTACCATTTATGTTATATGTAGTCGAATTACCCCGCCTCTCTCTTTTGTTTTTATTACATGTACCATCCACCATTTCTCTTATCACAATATCCACTAAAAGCCACTTAAGGCTTTTAACATTCAGACAATCATAAAGCTGGCCCATCCCAACTGTGCAACTGTGCGTTTTACAATCAATAAAATTTTATTGCCTTCCATAACACACATCATTTAGTCGCAAAACAACAGTCCTTTACATAGCCCCAGGCAACACCTAAACATCGATTAGTCTTACCATCCTTAACGCGCACACATTTCGCATCCATAAAACACAACTTAACTAATTACAACAATCGTTTTAAAATGCTCCCCAACTACCCCACAGATATGAGTGGATCTATACCATCAGACCAGGTGGAAGGATCTCCTTTGTGAGTACTGTAAAAAAAAAAAAAAAATTCTAAAACACACGCAAGGACTCACAATTTTTCAGCACCTCTTCACTGTATCATCCCCTCTTCATCGCAAAGAGGATGGGGGAAAAAATGAAGAATTAGGCACCCTCTCGTCTGAATATCGTGATTGACGGTCATTAATTTAGTTGAACAAGCCTCCACCCTCACGGCGGCGTTATTGCAAATTAAAAAGCTCCAAAGACCACACCTCCGAACATCTGCAATATACGAGTATACTCGTACTCGTGCTCGTACCTATGCAAACAGAATCGTAGCTTTATCCTGTTTGCACATTAAATCCGTTTAGAAGGATGCATTAAATAAAAACAATAGTAACGTCTTTTCGAAAAAGTTTCCGAAAATAGTCGAAATTAGACGACTCCATCGTGGTTTCCTATATAACGTACTTCGGCTAAGAAAAACTTCAACTTGTAGTAAAATGTTCCTCTCCAAGTTTCCCATCGTGATCCTTGCTAATTGTAAAATAAAGATTTTTATTCATTTTCCAATTACGAACGAATTTTACAAACTTATCCTTTTACCGTCAGCCCTCTTTTCCAAAACATTGCATCATTGCCATCACACTGCCATCGTTGTCATCATTAAAAAACAAACAACTTACTCACAAGAATTTTGATGACGAAAACTGAGAGAAGTGTGTATGATAGACGACTGTATTTCGAAACGGATCGCATTCGCTTCAAGGATCTAGAAAAAGTTTGGCTCTCCCTCTACTACGCAGTGAAAACTTTTTTTTTTACGAAGAAGGACTAGAAAAACAGAAGAATGAAACGGT
Organism: Volucella inflata; assembly: GCA_928272305.1. Taxonomy (NCBI): domain Eukaryota; kingdom Metazoa; phylum Arthropoda; class Insecta; order Diptera; family Syrphidae; genus Volucella; species Volucella inflata. Next base: position 15,886,920 of record OV743718.1, on the reverse strand, counting down.
ATAGAGTAAGTATATGAACAAGTTACACTTGGTTAATTATTTACTCCAAAAATGTAGTGAGCCGTAGTTGACCTGTTCCCGAAAGTTTGTATAATTTAGAAATAGCAGTTTTAGAAAATGAAAACTTGCTCGCTTTTTTATTATTGAGGGCTTACGGGTACTCCTAAACTTCCCGATGCTTATTTATTGAAGTAGAAATAACACTTTTCAATTCTATAACGTTAAATTAAAAATATAATTAAAAACGTAGCGACGGCTTTTGAAATATTGCCGTACTTCGTTTCCTGCTCGCCATAAACAGCGATTAATTGAGCAAAAATCATATCCAGCAACCTTAACACCTATGATGAGCCTGAGGCGCATAAATATCGAATGAGACTAATGTCTGTATGCTCGTTCAGGTTTACACATCTGGAAATTATCGGTGAGTGAAATCCGGATAGAAATTCACGCAGGGTACACCACATGGATGAAGGCTAAAGAAATGAACACATTTGAAGGATTTCATCTACACAAAACAGGAGAAAATTTAAGTAGTCTTGACAAAATTCAGCGGTTTCCGGGACTGAACAACCTTGTGGTTTCAAGAAATATACTACGTATCGCAAGCTGAAACAGCGGCACAAGGGTTTCGAACAAAAACAAAACCGGTAACTGGTACGAAAAATCAGTGTAATAGCGTTGATCAAGTGGCGATATGAGGGAAAATGGACCGACTACTGAAAATGGTTATATATGTGAGTACAAACTGTTTCGAAACGGAGCATATTAAGTATCGCAGCACCATCATTTTGACAGCTGAATTCGTAGATAAAATCGAAAAGGTATCGAAAGCCAGCAAGTAGTGAGCAGTCAGAATAACAAACGCGTTTTTTACCAAGAAAACACTTTCGGAACAAGAAACTCAGCTCATTATCTTCATACTTACTTACTTTAGGTGGCGCTACAGTCCGGGGTGGACCTGGGCCTCAGTCGACAAGCTTCTCTAGCCAGCTCGATCCCTGGCTAGCTGTATCCAGTTTCGCACGCTAAGTTGGCTGAGGTCCCCTTCCACTTGCGTGCGCCACCTGAGTCTTGGCTTTCCTCTACTGCGCTGTCCCTCGGGAGCGGACTCGAAGACTTTTCGGACCGGAGCATTGGTGTCCATGCGCTCTACATGACCCAGCCATCTCAGTCTTTGGATCTTCACTACAGTTCGTCGTTGTATATCCTCCTCCACTCACCGTCAATGCAGACGCGACCGAAGATCGCCCGAAGAATTTTTCTCTCGAAGCAACCAAGAACACCCTCATCCATTTTTGATAATGTCCATGCCTTTGCGCCATAGAGCAGGACCGGGATTATTAAGGTCTTATAAAGGGTGACTTTTGTTGTCCGAGAGAGGGCTTTGCTACTCAATTACCTTCTTAACCCAAGAAACAAGCGGTTGGCAAGAGTCGCTTGATCTCAGCGCTGGTGTCGTTGTCTGTATTTATAGCAGAGCCTAGGTAGACAAAGTCCTTAACTACCTCAAAGTTATATCTGTCGAGGGTGACGTTCTGTCCGAGACGTCGGTGTTGGTTGTCCTTTTTGCTTGACAGCATATACTTGGTCTTGCCCTCATTAACCGCTAAACCCATTTTCGCCGCTTCCGTCTCAATACTCGCGAAAGCGCCACTGACATCACGCTGTTTTCTCCCGATTATGTCAATATCGTCGGCGTATGCGAGTAGTTGGACGGACTTTTGAAAGATAGTGCCTCTTGTGTTTGCTCGTGAATTTTGCACTATTCTTTCAAGTACGATGTTGAAAAAATCGCATGACAGCGCATCGCCTTGTCTAAATCCTTTCTGGACATCAAAGGTCTCGGTGAGATCTTTACCGACCTTGATGGAGCAGCGTGCATTCTCCATCGTCATCCTGCACAGACGGACGAGTTTGGCAGGGATGCCAAAACTAGACATTGCTCTACAGAGCTTGTCTCTATAGATGCTGTCATACGCGGCCCTAAAATCGGTGAATAGGTGGTGGGTATCGATCTGAAGCTCACGGGTCTTCTCCAAGATCTGCCGTAGTGTGAATATCTGGTCGATGGTGGACTTTCCTGGCCTGAAGCCACACTGATATGGACCTATCAGGTTGTTGACGAACGGCTTCAGGCGTTCACACAATACGGCGGATAAGATCTTATATGCGATGTTAAGGAGACTGATGCCTCTGTAGTTGGCGCAGTTCAGAGGGTCTCCTTTCTTCTCGACCATATTTTACAGATGAGTTGGTGTATGCTCCTTACCAAGTCATCGCCTGCCGCTTTGAAGAGCTCGGCAGTCAGGCCATCCGCTCCAGCAGCTTTGTTGGACTTAAACTTCGATATCTTCGATATCTTCACTTCATCCAGGTCGGGTGGACGGAATTGTTGGTCATCATCGTCCAAGTTGAAAGGTTGGTTCTGCCTGACAGCGGTATTTGGTCCGTCATCGCCGTTATACAGTCTGCAGAAATGATCTTTCCAAATCCTCAGCATCGACTGCGATTCTACTACGATGTTCCCTTGTTCATCTCTACAGGCTTCGGTTCGGGGTTTGTTTCCGCGGAATGTTATTTTTAGCTTTTGGTAAAACTTCCGAACCTCATTCCTGGAGTAGCATCTCTCAATATCCTCGATCGCGCGCCTCTCATGCTCTTTCTTCTTCCTCCTGAGAAGCCGGTGTTCGTCTCTCCTCTTCTGCTCATAGAGCTCATGAGCAGCTCTGGTCCTTTTAGGCAGTGCCGCTTTATATGCTTCTTGCTTAGCTACATGTGCTTGCCGGCATTCATCATCGAACCAGGGGTTTCGTTGTGGTGGACGAGTGAAACCCAGCACATCAGAAGCGGCATCTCTGATGGCGTTTTGGCAGTGTTTCCAGTGGTCTTCGATGCTTGATGCTGGCGGCATTGGACCTCTTATGAAATTAAGAGACACTCGATCGGAAAAGGACTTGGCGATTGTAGCCGTCTGACGTCGAATTTTCTCACAGCATTAGTTTATCTTGGCGTAGTTTGGGATATCCGCAACCGTACCTTGGCTACAACAAGGTAGTGGTCCGAGTCGATGTTGGCTCCTCGGAACGTACGTACATCCATAATACTGGAGGAGTGTCTTGCGTCGATCGCAATGTGATCAATCTGGTTGACTGTTGATTGATCAGGAGTACTCCAAGTCCCCTTGTGTATGTCGAGTTGTTGGAACCGCGTGCTAGCCACGACAATGTTTCGCCCCGCCGCAAAGTCGATTAGCCTGAATCCGTTATCGGAGGTGGTGTTGTGCAGGCTATATTTTCCGATTGCTCCACCAAAGATACCCTCTCTTCCTAGCTTTGCATTAAAATCACCGAGAACAATTTGAATGTCATAGCTAGGGCATTGCTCGAAGGTCTTGTTAAGGAGCTCGGTGAAGAGGGGGGCATGTGCGCATATAAGGGTAATGTTGGCGAATTTAGCCGTGATGCGGATTGCTCCGAGGCGCTCGCTTACATGCCGGAAGCTGAGGACTTCTTGTCTTAGTCTGCCTCCGACAACAAATCCGCATCCAAATAAGCGCTGCTTTTGCCGTCGATAGCAGTTGCTGTAATAGATATAGCAGTTTTTCATCTTCTTTTTGTCCGGCCCATCCCATCGCATTTCTTGAATGGCGGTTATGTCTGCTTTGCAGCAGTCCAGGGCCTCCGCAAGTTGCTCGGCTGCACGTGGTCTATTAAGGGATCTAACATTCCACGTGCATATCCGAAGCTCATTGTCCTTAAATCGTTTGCGTGGGTTGTCAACAGTAGATCCGTCCATATCCGAGGCTTGTTGATGCTTCATAACTTCCTTTTTTTTTTTTAAATGGCCGGGCAGTTACACCGGCGGCACAACCCCTAACCTGGAGGACCAGTTCCATTTTTAATGCCCGTAGGGCGAGGGGTCGGTTACACCGAAGCCAGTAACCCGTTCTGGGATGTGAGCGCTGCCTTTGGCCCATATAGGGTTCGTCCGCCACCATCTCTTTTCCAAGACCCTGACTAAGTCCTGGAAATCCTTACCGGCCTGAGCTCCAAATTCGTCGGAGTAGCCCGGATAAGGTCTTGTTTTGTTGTTCCGACACTAACCCTGATTTATGGCGAAGGAAACTCGACATTTGCCCCCTTCACTTAGCAATCTGTAATGAGATTCCCAGATGGCGCCACGGGGAGGCGTGCAGTAGGGCTTATTAGCAGAGCTGCAAGATGTTCGGCTGCAGAGGCTCATTCTCGTCATTTAAGGAACCAGCACCTGTCGGAAGATGCTACTTCTACGAGGCCTTATACTAGTCGTTGCTCAGTATCTTCTATGGGACTTTATTAAGCTCACGTAACCCACACCATCTTATAACATTAAGAACGCTATTTATTAACTAAGAATAGCATACATATAGCAGCGGTGTTAAACAAACGCAGAGAGATATGAATCTATGCTGAAATAGGGCACTAAACATATTTTAAGAGATTTAAGCTAGTCAGTACCGTCTATTCCCCACAGAATCTTTCGTAAATGAGCAAAAGAAAAACCAACGAAAACAGTTAAAGTGTAGTAACGTGGTAACGATTATTCTGCCAGACCAAAAATTACATCAAGCCTTTGTTTTGACTGGATGTATTCGCAGCTCTTGAACCTCTTCGGGTTGCTCCTCACCCCAATTACTCCCATTATCTCTATTGGCCAGAAATGTGCCTCATTCCTCGGCTAAATTTTGTTCGAAAAAAGTGGATCTTCTTAAAGCTTTTCAAGAGCCAAAGCAGAGACGTTTCGGACCAAAGCGGGCCCGCTTCTTGCACGAATTAAATTTTAAACCCAAGCTGTTGAGAATGGCGGCAAGTCGATTTAATACAGTCATTGAGTAAATTCTACGCTACCGCCGCTATATTTACTTCACTACGTTCTAAATGTGGTTCATTTGGTCCCCTATTATCTATTTGTGGAATTTGTATAGTGAATTGTGCGTTGGATAGGCCGATTATGTTTACCATGAGTAGCTGACAGCGCAAGAAACACATTCTTCGCAGAGCACTAATTTTTGACAATACAGCTAAATGATTTGTAGATGCTATGACGGGCTAAGGCATTCCACAATGAAATATCAAAAAATACTGAGCAAAATGTTGCGAATAGCCGAACTTTGTTCCCGCCTTTGCTTTGAATTTACCTATAAAACCGTGTTTGTACTTGCATTTTTGACAAAATTCATAAAAGGCCCAAACAAGCCCAGTGAAAGTAGGGGCTGCTCGGAAATCTTCTTAATTAAATCATTGCCAAGCGGCCCAAAAATTACTCATTCAATTGTTCAAGAAATAACCCAATTGATACCCTGGATAGAGCCTAGCAAATAGGCTGAAGATTGTAGCGCTTCTGATGCTCCGAAATATGAACACCCCCTACAATAAATGAGGACCCAAACTCAGTTTAAAACTGTGTACTCTGAGATTTCTCAAACACCAAAATTCTATAATGGAAACTTATAAGGTTGTTGAAGAAAAGCCATGATTTTCACCGATATTCACCAAAGGAAAGCCTTAAGAGAAACTTCGAGAGCTATTCTTTGGAAAGGTTTTCTCACTTCTCAACGGGAAGGAGTTGAGGATATGATATGGACCCAAGCAAGCACCAGTCGGGAGAAACACAATTTCTGGAGTGAGTGTCCTTTTTGCTTGACAGCATATACTTGGTCTTGCCCTCATTGACCGCTAAACTCATTTTCGCCGCTTCCGTCTCAATACCCGCGAAAGCGCCACTGACACGCTGCTTTCTCCCGATTATGTCAACATCATCGGCGTATGTGTTTGCGCGTGAGTTTTGCACTATTCTTTCAAGTATGATGTTGAAGAAATGGCATGACAGCTCATCGCCTTGTCTAAAACCTTTTCTGATATCAAAGGCCTCGGTGAGATCTTTACCGACTTTGATGATCCACAGTCTGTCTTTGCATAGCCGCTTTGTGTGCATCTTGGTCTTCGATACTTGATGCTGGTGGCAAGTGACCTCTTAAGAAATTATGAGAGACTCGTTTGAAATCGAAATTCCTCGCAGTATTAGCTTATCTTGGCGCTTCTCGGGACATCCGCAATCGTACCTTGGCTATAATAAGGTAATGGTCCGAGTCGATGTTGGCTCCTCGGAACGTTCGGATATCCATAATACTGGAGAAGTGTCCTGCGTGGATCGCAATAGGGTCAATCCGGTTAACGGCTGATTGATCAGGAGTTCTCCAAGTCCCCCTGTGAATATCGAGACGTAGGAATCGCGTTCTAGCTACAACGATGTTTCGTCCCGCCGCAGAATCAATTAGCTTGAATCCGTCATCGGGGGTGGTGTCGTGCAGGCTATATCTTCTGACAGTACTACCAAAGATACCCTCTCTTCCTAGCTTTGCATTAAAATCGCCGGGAACAATTTAAATGTCATAGGTAGGCCATTGCTCGTAGGTCTTGTTCAAGAGCTCGTGGAAGCTGTCTTTTTTATCGCCATCTTTTCTCACTGTGGGGGCAGCGCCTATCTGACTAATTTTGGCAAATTTAGCCTTGATGCGGATTACTGCGAGGCGTTGATTCACATGCCGAAAACCCAAGACTTTTCTTAAGTCTAGCTCCAACAACAAATCCGATTCTGAATAGGCGCTGCTTTTAACCTCGATAATAATGGCCGTAGTAGATATCCAAGTTTTTCATCCTCTGTTTGCCTCACATTTCTTGGATAGCGGTAATGTCTGCTTCGCACCAGTCTATCGCCTCCGCTAGTTGTTCGGCTGCAGCTTATCCGAAGCTCGTTTTCCTAAAAGCGTTTGCGTGGGCTGTTAACAACAGAAAGGTCCGTATCAGAGACTTGTTGTTGCTTCATAACTTTCATCTTTTTTCCATGGCCGAATGCTGAACCCGACGCCACAACCCCAAAACTGGACGGCCCGTTCCTTTTTGAATACCCCTAAGACGAGGGGTCGGTAAGACCGAAGCCAGTAACCCGTGAGCGCCGCCGTTGATTCATTGAGGGGTCATCCCCTACCATCTCTTTTCTAAGACCGCCACTTTGTCTCGGAAATCCTTCCTGGCTAGAGCTTCAAATATAGCCCGGCTATGGTCTAATTTTCTCCAAGATTTTTCTTCGCGTCGATTTCGTCCGGGGAATTCATCCGCTGCCCCATTTACAGTGCTGCTATTTTTGTCTACTGGTTACCACTCGCGCTTATAAGTTTAGCAAGTCCAGTCCGGATGGGCATTGACCAATACCGGACGGTAGAGGTATTGTAAGCACAGTTAATGTGTAGGAAATAGTTGAAACACTGGATATCGCCAGGTTCACAGCTCTCAGAGCATACCCTCTTTCTACAGCATCCCATCTTGACGAACTACTGGTCTCAAAAGACGAGCAGTGGAATTCGTCAACGCAAGCAAGTAAAATGTCAACGAAGTGCGAGTAGTGTAACCGCTGCAGTGAAATTTTGCACTGCTTAAAAATAAATTACTTCGTAGTAAGATCAAGTGACGTAAAGTATCCGGAAATTCTACACAAATAAGTATGATATATATATATGCTACATAAACAGGGTCATTCATTTCGTAGTTTCAAGTTGGTAACGCTGGCATTTGACACCTGCCAAACTCAGCTGTCATTTGAAGTGTCATAATATTAGTTGAATGTTTGCACCGCGATAGCGATGGCGCGATAGTTAGCTCATTGGACAATCACGCAGAGAGTCTGGGTTCGATTCCTGGCTGAGGGTCACCAACAATCTTTCAAATCGCCATCACCCCTTTCGGCGGGCAATGGCAAACTCCCGAAAGTAAAATAACCTACGAAAAAGCTTCTAAGGGGTGCCGTTCAGACTCGGCGATAAACCGTAGGCCCTGCTCAGATGTGACAAAAATGACAACATGAGCAACACAAATGAGTGTCAAGAAGCTAGGCCATTGCCCATACAGGGCTGCCAGCGCCACAGTGGTTGTTGTTGTTGTTTGCCATTAACAATAATGGATCGCTTACAATTTGAACAATGCCTTAAAATTATTAAAACTTACTACAAAAGTGGTGATTCAAGCGTAGCCACTTTGCACGCATTACGCGTTATAACCGACCGACTATGCAAGTAATCGGAAAAATTGTGAAGAAATTTGAAGAGAGTGCATGTAATGCACGCTCAGTCGAAAATATTGCTGCTGTAAGTGCAAGTGTTGCTGATGATCCGAATTTATCGATTTCCCCCCGTTCGCAGCAATTGAACGTGTCGTACACCTCACTGTGGCCTAGTTTGCATTTGGATTTGCATCTCCATCCTTAAAAAGACTAACTTACGCAACAATTGAAGCCTGCTGACCATTCACAACGCCGTAGACACGTATCTTGGGTGTTGGAACAACAGACAATAAACACAGATTTCTCGAACAAAATTTTCTTTAGTGATGAGGCACATTTCTCACTCGGTGGGTATGTAAACAAACAAAATTGCCGCATATGGGGCTCAGAAAACCCACAAGTGATCGAAGAGGTGCCGTTGCATCCAGACAAAGTGACTTTTTGGTGTGCTCTATAGTATGGTCGGGTCGAAAGGTGTCAGTGGTTCGTATTTCTTCGAAGATGCCAAAGGGCGGACGGTTACAGTCAATTCGGAGCAATATGGTCGAATGATAACCGATTTCTTTTGGCCAGTGATTGAAGATTATCACTTGGACGATATGTGGTTCCAACAAGAACAGGCAACAAGCCACACAAAACGATCAATTATGGCTTTATTGCGTGAGAAGTTTCCTGCTCGCGTAATTTGACGTTTTTGCGACGTCAATTGGCCACCAAGATCATGCGATTTGACACCGTTCGATTTTTTTTCTGTGGGGCTACGTAAAAGACCGTGTTAACGCGAATAATTCCCGAACTCCAGATGCATTAAAAACCAACATTACTCAAGTTATGGCCGAGATACCGCCCGAAATGTTGCGAAAAAGTGGTTCAAAATGACCTCAAAAGAAACGCATGCCGCGAATCTTCCCGAGACAGCGATTTGAATGATATTGTTCTTCACACTTAATGGCAAAGTTCAAACTTCACAATGAATTAAAATTTTCATCAAAAATGTATCGCTGTGTGTGCTTTAGCTTTACTTTCGGAATCGAAAAATGAATGACCCTTCGCCTCGAAACGTATCTAGTATCTTAATATAGCAAAACTGCATGTCCACTTCCATTTAATACTGTCCTCTGTTTAAATAAAGGGGAATGGAGTAGCAACGAAACAGCTTTTGCAACTTATGGAAGAATACGAGTAGAAGCTATGGGACAAGCGGCTTAAGAATCTCATACTAATCACATCTAAACTCTTGACATTTGGACGATTTTAAATACCGTGTCCACCTACGACATTACCTCAATTTTCCAATTTATATTCATCCGTTTCGAATTTCATTTAAATCCCAAAACTGACTATAAAATCTGACAAATTTTGAAAGAAAACAAAGAAAACTTCTTACGACAAATCTCATATCCGTAAGGAGGGCAATTTGCCAAAATATTTACCAATTTACCATCTTCATCTTCAACTAAGAACGGACTTGAAGTTATGAGGTTTGTTCAACTCTCGAAACAAAAATATTTGACAACCAACTCGTGGGGAATAGCAGTAAGAATAAGTCCCACACTGTTCGGGGATTATTCAACCCTCCAAAGAGTACTTCAAGTGCTTTCACATTATGACGGACATTTAAGGGGAGAATTTGTGTTGGCCAAGAAAAAGTTCTTTGCCACTCAGCAATGGCAAAATACTTGTCACACTTCAGAGAGTTGCTTTTGAGAAGAAAGTCAGAAAAGAGGGGGAAAACAAAAAACTGAACGTTAGTCTCAAGGGATAGAACACACCCGACTCCTGGTTGTGACTTCGAAACACGCAAATCTGTGGTGGGCCAAAGCGTCACAGTTTATACGGGGTATACGGATAGTAAGGCATCCCTCAAGACGTTCGATGTCATTTTGTATTTATTGTTGCAGGGCGAGAGACAAATCTGACACCGACTGCTCTACACACGGTTGACCATGATTGACCACCACATGCACTTGTTGTCATCCCTCGGCCGCAATGGACCTAAATTTGGGGAGTGAACTGATGGTGGGAGTGAGGAAACTCAAGTAGTCATCATATACGAGTGTATCTGTGCTCCTTTAAGAATCGAAAATGGGTTGGCCGGTTAGACGACAGAAAACCACGAAATGTCTCATGACAATGACCGACAGATGCGAATAGATTGGACAAGTGTATACGAGTACGTGTATAGTTACCTCTCAATTTCTGGTAATAATAGTGGTAGTCGCCCATAGATTGTCATGTTAAGTGATGTGGAATTGGTTTCTGGTCATAATATCGGTGACTTAGTGATATTGTCGGAATTATCTTTAAGGACATGGTTTGGAAAATAGACCAAGTCATGACAATTTAGTGGCATTCGTATGGGGATATTGTTTGATACAACTAGAATTAGATAGAAAGACTGTCAATTGAATGGAGGGGTTTCTGCCAGATTGCTGATAGTACAGAGGATTTCTCTAATTTTATAAAATGCAATGAAGCAAAAAAATGATTGGTTTACTTGTACTTGGTTTTTGAAAGGAGTGCAGTGAATAGGACATATAGTAAATTGAGTTCAAGCTTTTCAAGGGATTTATTAGAGTAGAAGTGATGTGATAGTATGGTCGATACGTTTGTGTCTGTGAAGGTCAATTCTTATCACTTTTCATGAAAATGAACGGCCAAATCGATGTCGTTCAATAGCTGAAAGTATTAGGTGCGCAACTAAGTTCTCAATGTGTCAATAGATGGCCCCAGCAGTAAGTGCTGGTTGATTTTGACATATGAAAATGTCATGAGGCAAGCTTAGACATATGGTAAACAAACCGTTTGGACACATTACTGATTTTGTTTTGGCGTCATAAACTTTTGGTTGTGTGACAATGTCTGACTTTGTGTCACTTGCGGAAGTGTATTTCTTTCATTCGAAGAAAGCGGCTACTGAAGCGCATCGAGAGCTCCAAAAAGTTTACGGAGATGCTGCTCTAAGTAAAACAACGTGCCGTGATTAATTCTAACACTTCAAGGGCGGTGATTTCAATATTGACGATCGTCCGCATGATCGTCATCATTCGAAGACGCTGAATCGAAGGCATCGATGAGGATCCGTGCCAAACGCAAGAAGAGCTTGATTCAGCATTAGGAGTTACCCGACAAACCATTTCCAAGCGATTGCATGAGTTAGGAATGATTCAAAAACAAGGAACTTAGGTTCCTTATGATTTAAAGCCAAGGGACGTTGAGCGTCGTTTTTTCGCCTGGGAACAACTGCTCCAGCGGCAAAAAAGGAAGGAATTTCTTCATCGCATCGTGACGGTTGATAAAAATGGATTTACTACAGCAATTCAAAGAGAGGAAAGTCATGGGGATTGCCTGGTCATGCTTCTGCGTCATCAGCTCGGCCTAATATTCACGCTGCGAAAGTTATGTTGTGTATTTGGTGTGATCAGGTCGGTTTTATTTAGTATGAACTGTTGAAACCCAACGAAACCATCACTTGGGAATGGTATCGAGATCAATTAATGCGATTGATTAAAATGAATATGATTAATGAAAATGTGATTCTACAGCATGAATACTCTCGGCCTCACTTTATCAATATTCCCCAGATATTACGCCGTCTGATTATTACCTGTTCCGTTCGACGGCACATGGTCTAGCTAATCAGCAGTTGCGCTCATACGAAAACAACAAAAAATAGGAGGGTGGGAACAAGTTGTAGCTAGCGTTCACAATAAAATTGCATTTTTATCATAAAAAAAAGGAGCGGGAACTTAGTTTCGCACGTAATGAATAATATACTAACCTCCTGATCAAAAAGCACTTCGAATTCTTCAAGTGGCGCTACAGTTCGGGGTGGACCTGGGCCTCAGTCAATAAGCGTCTCCAGCCAGCTCGATCCCTAGCTAGCTGCCTCCAGTTTCGCACGCTAAATTGGCTGAGGTCCCCTTTCACTTGCATGCGCCACCTGAGTCTTGGCCTTCCTCTACTGCGCTGCCCCTCGAGAAACAGCGGTTGGCGAGAGTTATTCTTCGCTTGAGCTCAGCGCTGGTGTCGTTGTCTGTATTTATAGCGGAGCCTAGGTAGACAAAGTCCTTAACTACCTCAAAGTTATATCTGTTGAGGTTGACGTGGTCTTGCCCTCATTGACCGCTAAACCCATTTTCGCCGCTTCCGTCTCAATACTCGCGAAAGCGCCACTGACATCACGCTGCTTTCTTCCGATTATGTCAATATCGTCGGCGTATGCGAGTAGTTGGACGGACTTTTGAAAGATAGTGCCTCTTGTGCTTGCTCGTGAGTTTTGCACTATTCTTTCAAGTACGATGTTGAAAAATTTGCATATCAGCGCATCGCCTTGTCTAAATCCTTTTTTGACATCAAACGTCTCGGTAAGTTCTTTACGGACCTTTCTGGAGCAGTGCGCATTCTCCATCTTCATTTCACACAGATGGACGAGTTTGGCAGGGATGCCAAAACTAGACATTGCTCCGTATAGCTCGTCTCTATAGATGCTGTCATACGCGGCCTTAAATTCGATGAATAGGTGGTGGGTATCGATCTAAAGCTCATGGGGGTTCTCCAAGCTCTGCCGTAGTGTGAATATCTGGTCGATGGTGGACTTTCCTGGCCTTAAGCCACACTGATGTGGACGTTTCAGGTTGTTGACGAACGGCTTCAGGCGTTCACACAATACGGCAGACAAGATCTTGTATACGATGTTAAGGAGACTAATGCCTCTGTAGTTGGCACAGTTCACAGGATCTCCTTTCTTGAGAATTGGACAAACAATGCTGAGATTCCATTCATCGGGCATACTTTCGTCCGACCATATTTTACATATGAATTGGTGTATGCTCCTAACGAAGTCATCGCCTGCCGCTTTGAAGAGCTTGGCAGTCAGGGCGTCCACTCCAGCATATTTGTTGCTTAGATATAGCTATCGTCACTTCGTCCAGGTCGGGTGGACGGAATTGTTGGTCATCATCGTCCAGGTTGAAAGGTTGAAATTCAATTATTCATTGATATTTCATTCCCTTTAAAGTAATCTCCATTGCAAGCGATATACATATTCTAAAGATTCTTCCAATCTTCAAAACACTTTCCATAGGCCGATTTTGGAGTCGCCTTCAGCATCTCCTTAAATTCTCTCTTTTCGCCTCACCCGTCTCAAAACGCTTTCTGCAAAAGGTAAAAAGGAGTCGTGTCAGCTGAATACGGGGCATGCGGAATGGTATGAACGTTGTTTTTGGTCAAATAGACGCGTTCGTTCATACGTTCATATATTGCTGGCCTCTTACGACGAACATTTTCCCCCAACCGCTTTAATACGCTCATGTAATACTCGTTATTTACTGTCTGGCTTGGAGAAAGAAATAAAGAGTGGAACACACCACGGCAATCAAATAAAACGGTCAACAAGGCTTTGACTTTGGATCGACTCTGTCGTAGTTTTTTGGGGTGTTGGCTCGTCTGAGAATCGGCATTCCGATGATTGTTATTTTCGATATCATTTGCTCGTTACCGATTATGATGCCATAGATAAAAAGCTGGCCCAAACAAAGCATTTCTTTAGCGACATCAATGCGAAAAACGACGCATCAACCCAACAAATGTCCCCTCACCTGAACAGCGAAGTACCATATTATCAAAAACTAATGACTTATGTATCTTTTATTAAAGATCAGGTTGAAAACGTCTCCGATAGCCGAAGCCAAGCGACGGATGTTCCAATAAACACATCGGTGGATGAAACTTGATCTATGCAAATCTCTCTTCCCCTACCCATTTATTCCATCACTTCCGCCCGATTTGCAGGTAAAAACCAAATTTAAAATCTCGTCAGTTCATGTGATACAATGTTAGATTTGAGAATAACATCTCTAAACTACTCCAATTCAACAATTCTGTACAACTGGAAGAAAACTAGTATGTAGACGATATCGATATCATGATTCACTACCATCGTGCCATCATAGATACTTTTACGACAAAGAATGGACGAACGACACGGTCTTAATGTATCTAAGACGTAATCAACCACATGATATAAGCGTGGCAAGATAATTCTGTCCACTCATAGGAAAAAAATAGCACTGACGACAGCCTTAACTTTGAAGCTGTGGAGTTTAACCCAACCCAGACCAAAGATAAACTTCACAAATTGCATCCAAACAAAGATTGTACAGAGATATACTCTAGAAATCACTGGTTCTAAAGTTTTGCAAAACAAATGGATTCAAAACTTTCCTCGGAACATGAGAAAACACTAGTTTAGCCAGTTTCACTTTATCTAGTCGAATGGTAAGTTGGAAAGCACAGCACGGATAAAGTGAAATGGGCTATCAGCTCATTTAAGCTATTTAAAGAACCAGGTACGGACGGCATTTTCCCAGTTTTGCTACAGAATGGTCTGGAATTGCCTTATTAAGGCTCAGCTTCAACTGGGGCTACATACCACGTAGTTGGAGGGAGGTAAACGTAGTATTTATCCCCAAACCAGGTATGAGGCGTCATGACGGGAACAATGACGTCCACATCAAAGAAAGCTTAGAAAATAACTTGCCCCTGCATCCATGTCAGTACGCGTACCAGAAAGGCAAATCTACAGAAGGAGCTCTGCTAAAGCTAACTTCAGAAATAAAAAGCTCTTTCCGCAGCAAGGAAGTTGTATTCCGCGCGTTTCTGGACATAGCGGGGAGAGGGAAAAATATCGGCCAACCGACCATAAGCTGGATGGAAGAGATACTAGAAAACTGGGTAATCACTTCTTCAACCGGACCGATTACGGTATCAGTAGCAACTGTAAGAGTCTATCCACAGGGAGGAGTACTCTCACTACTCCTGTCTTCTCTGGTCATAGACCACCTGCTCAATAATTTAAGCAGCCGCGGCTAAAATACAATTGGCTATGCCGATGACCTAGTCATCATCACTACGGGCAGAAAGGCGATCGAAAGTCACTGCACGTATGCAAAATGCCCTCAAGATAGTCGTAGACAAGGCTATCATAGTTCCCTTCACTAGAAGAAGATACTTAAGCCTAGGTTTATTTTCACTCAACGAAACGATCGTTGATTACTCTTACGAGGTGAAATATCTGGGATTAATCCTTGATAAAAGGCTGATTTTGAACTCTTGTTTAAACAATAAAATATCTAAAGCAACCTACGCTTTGTGGGCCTGCCGTCGCATGTATGGCAGCACATGGGGGATCTCCCCAGAGATCACTCATATGGACTATACAATGATGGTCAGGCCCATCATAACATATGCTTCTGTAGTATTGTGGACCAAAGCTACGCAAAGCCCGCCATTTTAAAGCTCAAAGGACTACAGCATTAAACATGTCTTGGCATTTCCTGAGCCTTTCGGACCTGCCCCACAGCTGCTATAAAAGCAATAATACGACTAACACCCCTACACTTTTTTATCAAGAAAGTGCATGTTACAAAGCAAAGACCTAGATCTTTGTGACCACCCTCTCGGAAATACCCGAATTTGACATGATCTGCGCGGTAACAGACCACCTTCAAAAAACATTATGCTCCGACAAAGGATTCTCCACTGCGATTGCCAGCATAGAATCATGGGTCAGCCGGATCGACATAAAGTGGTGTGCAGGTGGCTCAAACACAAACATATCAATTGCTATGGGAAAGAGTCCAACTGTATTCCGAGCTGAATTACACGCCATTTAGATCCGCCAACCTTATCTACAACTCTGGTATCAAAGGCGCAAATATTCATACATTCACAGATAGTCCAGCAGCTATAAATGCCCTTAGCTCGTGCATCTTTGACTCCAAATCAGTCATATACTGTTCAAAACTCTCAAAAACTTAGCTCGAGGAGGAAGACCAAACTATGGTGGGTTCCTGGGCATGAGGAACTGGCCAGAAAGGGCTCAGACACTCCCTTGAACGGACCTGAACCCTTTTGCTGCATCTCCAAAAGTGCAGTCAATTTAGCTATAAATAACTGGGAGCACTCGAAGTGCATCTCATATTGGGAGGATACTCCAGGTCTAAGAAAAGCCAATTGAGTCGTCCGGCCCTTCAATAAAAATGCCAATAAATGTATGAATCTAAGCCGATACGATATCAGATACCTTGTAGGGTACCTTGCAGGACATCGCGATTTAAGATATCACCTCCACAAAATGAGACTAGTCGCCTCCCGGAGTGCCGACTTTGGCTTCAAGAAGACAAAACAGCTCAACACATTTTATTCGAATGTCTACCCGGAAGCACTTTCTTCGGGAACAACTCGACACCACTGAACTGAATTCCTCTGCTGGTGAGTTACTCACAAAATATCTTTCAGATCGAAGTGCCGTATCTCACAATTGGCGGGTCGGGAAAATTAAAAAAAAAAGCAGGAAAGCAGATATTGTGCACTTTCCGTGGAGAGCGAGTGGACGATACAAGATACAGGCATAAATTCTGCCTCGAAATGTCAAAACAATTCGACTTTATTGGCTCTGTCACAAGGGATGAATGGAAAATAATGATCCAACTAGAGGGGCCTTCAAATTCTAATCTCCATGCCCTAAACGGCAAGCCCAAATCTTCAAAATCTCCGTTTGATCTCTAGAACTGAAAACAGTGAACTCAGGTTCCAAAACAGTGAAATCTGCGCTGTCACAGGTAGAGATTCTTAATATATAAGGATAGTCACCCTCCCAATAAAATCTGTCCCAATTTCCTTAGACAGTGCAGATAAATAATTTTTTCTTTGGTTTGATTCTTGCATGCTCATACGCATATGTATAGGTATGTCTTGCCCTAATAGGATTTGCGTGCTACATACCAATTTCGAATGCTCAACCATTTTTTCATGACTAACTTCAAGACAGGACATCGACCTATACAATTGCTCCGTCATCCACATTCAATCGGCAAAATTATGCATGGTTAAGTGAACAATGTTTTTGCGGTCAAAAGGATTCCCAAAGGAAATTCTTGTTAACTTATAATTTCAGGACGCAATCAAAAAAGTTTTTTTTTTCCAATTTCATAATGACGTTTTCAGGAAGTTTTTCTTCATGCAGCACTGGATATAGCTTGGTCAACTAGTTAACTTTTCTAAAAAAAAACAGGACCCTGTTCCTTGTTCAGAATAAGGAAAAGTTACGAAAATGGTGTCAGTTTTGTAGTTTTGGTTGCTCATGCGGTTAGTTAAAGTTGATTGAAGGACTAAAGTCAAAGTGAAAATGTTTTGCGGTCAATTTCCTTGTTGTTCGGATTTGTTCTAATACTAAAAGTGCCAACCAACCAGATCTGAAGTTGGGAGGGGTTGAAAGTTGGGAGGGGTTGATCAAGCCTCAGAAAGATGGAACTCGTTAAACTGAATTCAAGAATGACATGCGGTAATATTTCATAAGCAGAGTTGATTGAGGGAGTGTTTGTGAAAGGCGAATTAATTCAAGCAATTGGTCAGTTGGATTAGGTTTCGGAAAAAGTTGAGAAAGTTTTAGTAAAAGTCACAAGAAAATGAGAAAGTTTTGATTACCATTGGAATAGGTTAGTCATTTGGATGTTAGAATGTATGAAATCTTGGCCACAAAATGCTTGGTAAATTTGATACTTGGAGAGAATTTTTGAGTTGCACAAGTAGATGTCGAAAGACACAAAAAAAAAACACTGTTGCACTGGCAGCCAGGTGTTTGGCCCAGCTTCTTGATACTCATTTGTGTTGCTCATGTTTTCATTTTTGTCACATCTGAGCCGGGCCTACGGTTTATCGCCGAGTCTGAACGGCACCCCTTAGAAGATTTTTCGTAGGCAATTTTTTTTTACTTTCGAGATTTGCCATTGTCCGCCGAAAGGGTGATGGCGATTTGAAAAATAGTTGGTGACCCCCAGCCAGGAATCGAACCCAGACTCTCTGTGTGATAGTCCAATGAGCTAACTATCGCGCCATCGCCATCGCCGTCGAAAGACACAAGTCTCTAATAAAAAGTTCGCTTTCGAAAGTAGATTATTAAGCGTGTCCCTGTTTTCCGTGCCAAACTATTTGGGCGGTATTTTGGTGGTACATTAAGTGTTTCTTGTTCTTAAAATGATTTTTGTTCCCTGCAGTTGAAATTGTTTTTATCAACTAGTTCTATTATTTTACTTTCTATGATACTTAACTCCGCCTGGATGCTTATATGCAACTGGCACTCAATAAGTATGAAAATTGCCCTATCCAACGCCGATGGATGCATGGCTAAGAGGGTGCTTAGTCTCTAGCTTGCAAACTTCGGATACCAGGCGGGCTCCAACTTAAAGTCAGCTTTCCTCTATTCAAAATTTAGAATTAAATTAACAACACAATAGAGAATGATTCCTCTACTTGCATCATCAAGTAGCGATGTTACAGAATTACCTGTCGATGCCGACATGACATCTACCAATCGGGCAGAGTAATTAAGCACTGACACAGAAATGGAGGACCTTGAAGATAACTTGTCTCTACTTAACGACTCTTTATCGGAAACCACCACTATGTTCAACAGCCCCTTATCGGATGAAATGCAGCTCAATAAGATAGACGTAACCGAGACCTCTCGCAAAGTGGCAAAGACTGAGTCTGAGAGTATGTTTTTTTCACACTAAAGAACAGCTACGAAGAAGCTCGCGTTTATGGGAAAGCACAAGTGGCAGTAAAGTGTCCCGAGGTGAAGGATATACTATCCAAGGACAACAACGCTCCCTTGTCCAAGGCGAAATGAGTTCGCACCGGAAACACTATCGCCGACAAAGCCTCATATAGCGATACAGCGAGCGAGTCAGATTGATTGATCTCGATCTCATCCCAAATGAACAAATGATTCAGAAACAAGAAAGAGTTATAGACATCCCGATCGAACTACGTGATGAGGAGATAAATTCAGTCTTTCCCCGCGCGACTTTCAAATATGACTGGCTTTGGTCGTCTGTGCGGACGCTTTCACTGAAGGGTGGACGAAACAACTTCGGCAAGCTAAAAGAGAAATGTGGATTAGAGGTGAGTATGCCAAAACTAGGCATTGCTCTGTACAGATCGTCTCTACAGATGCTGTCATACACGGCCTTAAAATCGATAAATAGATGGGGTGTATCGATTTGAAGCTCGTAAGTTTCCTCCAAGATCTGCCGTAGTGGGAAAATCTGGTCGATGGTAGACTTTCCTGGCCTGAAGCCACGGTAATATGGACCTATCAGGTTATTGACGAAATGGCTTCAGATTTTCACACAATAAGGCAGATAAGATCTTGTATGCGATGTTAACAAGACTTATGAGGATCGGAAAAACAATGTTCAGGTTCCACTCATCGCGCATATTTTAGAGAACAGTTGGCTCAGGCTCCTTACCAAGTCATCACCTGCCGCTTTAAAGATCTCGACAGTTAGGCAGTCGTACAGCTTTGTTGGACTTCAACTTGGTTATTGCTATTTTCACTTCATCCAGGTCGAGTAGAGGAAATTGTTGGTCTACATCATCGAGGAGGAGAGGTTTATTCTGCCTGAAAGCGGTATTTGGTTCGTCATCGCCGGTACACAGTCTGCAGCATTGACTGCGATTCCAATACGATATTCCCGTATTCGGGTCCACAGTGTCAGTGGCATGTCTTTTGGTACAACTTTATCTTTTGGTACAACTTCAAAATCTTGAAGTAGCATCTCTTAATTACCTCGACCGCGCATTTCCCATGCTCGTCCCTCCTCTTCTACTCATAGAACTCGTAAGTGGCTCTAGTCTTTCTATGCAAAGCCGCTATGTATGGATCTTGCTTAGCTGCATATGCTTGCCGGTATTCATCATCAAATCAGGGGTTCCATTGTGGTGGTCGAATGAAACCTTACTCATCAGAAGCGACATCTCTGATCACTTTTTGGTAGTGTTGCCACCGGTCTTCCATACTTAATATTAGCAGCAAGACAAATCTTAAGAGATTACGAGAGTCTCGATTGGAAAAGGATTTGGCGATCTCTTGTAATTGTAGTTATCTGACGTCGAAATTCCTCACAGCATTAGCTTGTCTTGGCGTTGTTTGGGTAATGGTTCGAGTTGGCTCCTCAAAACGTTCGAACATCCATAATAATGAAAAAGTGTCTTGCGTCGATCGAAATGTGGTCAGCCTGGATTACGGTTGATTGACCAGGAGTTCTCCAAGTCCCCTTATGAATATCGAGATGGGGAACCGCGTGCTAGTTACAACAATATTTCGTTCCGCGGCATAGTCTATTAGCCTGAATCCATTATAGGAGGTGGTGTCGTTCAGGTTATATCTTCCGACAGCAGAGAGTCATATCTAGGGCATTGCTCGTAGGTCTGGTTTAAGAGCTCATAGAAGGTGGCTTTGGTATCTTCATCTTTTTCCTCTCTGGGGGCGCGCGCTCATATCAGGCTAATGTTGGCAAATTTAGCCTTGATGCGGATTACTACGAGGCGCTCATTCGCATGGTGGAAACTCAAGACTTCTTGCCTAAGTCTGCCCCCAATAACAAATTCGCCTCTAAATGGGCGCTGCTTCTGCCGTAGATAACAATTGCCGCAATAGATGTCGCAGTTTTTTATCCCCTCTTTGTCCGGCCCATGCCATTTCATTTCTTGGTTAGCGGTCATGTCTGCTCTGGAGCAGTCTAGGGCCTCCGCTAATTTCTCGAGTGCGCATGACCTATTAAGGGACCACACGTTTCAGGTGCATATCCGAAGCTCGTTGTGCTTAATTCGTTGGCATGGGTGGTCGACAGTAGATCGGTCCATATCCGAGGCTTGTTTATGTTTCCGAACTCCGAACGAGGAGTTACTCCGGCGGCACAACCCTCAATCTGAAGGACCACTTCCATTTTGGATACCCGTAGGACGAGCGGTCGGTTAGACCGAATCCAGTAACCCGTACGGGGATGTGAGCGCTGCTATTGGTCCATAAAGGGCTCATCCACCACCATGTCTTTTACAAGACCGCGACTTAGTTTCGGAATTTCTTTCTCCAAAAATGTCGGAGTAACCCGGCTATCATCCCATTTGATCCCTTGATTCCACTTGGGGAAATCTTGCACTTCCATAAATTATTTTCTTAGCAATTCGCAACTACCTATGCATTCGTAGCTGCATTTAAAGCTCAAAAAACGCTGCTAACCTTTAAAGACATTCGAATGCTAGAAAGTATCTCGAAATTCAAAATTTTTCTTTACAATGCTGTCTCTAATTTCCAATTGAAATCAATTCACCTACACTTATGCCCGAATGTCTTTTCTGCTGGACATTCATTGGAATTGAATTGTAAATATGAAAACATTCTTCTGTTATCTATATATTTTGGATGACGCTCTGAAACTGCTTTTCATACAAATATGCAACCATTCACTTGGATCTTCACCCTATAGAGAAACAAATTTTGCACCCTCTCATTGCACCAACTTTTCCTTTGTTTATTTGAAACGTAATTCTGATATCCTTTCACATCCCTAATCCATTTCTTTCTATCTCAAAACATTTCGCCTCATTGCTCTACAGAAAGCATCATACATCCGGTGCTATATTCATATTTGCCGCACAAACATTCAGTCCAGGATATAGAAAACATATCCCTCTGCCAGCTTCAATTCTCTCCTCGTATCACAGAAAATGAAAAAAAAAAAAAACGCACGGTGGCTATAAAGAAGAACAGAATAGCGTAACTTCACATTCCATTTGGATCACACACAAAGCAATTCCTTGCGTTTGTTTTTCCATTCAACCATTCAACCATTCAACTGTTCAACTATTCAACCATTCAAAAATACAACGCTCATATCCTTGAACGAGTTTAAAATTCCTTGACTAACTTTTGCCTTTGGTTATGCCATTGCGTTGTCTATCTTCATCTATGAACGAGTACTCGTATTAAATTACTTCTCGTCCTTTTTCTGTGCGCCAAAACGCATTTGGGGAGGATTTTTCATACTAATGTCACTGTGGAATTTCCTCCTTTCAAATCAACTGCGAAAATGGATTGTTTTTTTGTTTTAGTGGAATCGTAACGCTTAAGAGTTGTTGATGTGGTTTGTTGACGTTTCTACAAATCATTTTTAGATTCTCTAAGAAGATGAAGATGAACATGTTGAGAGGGAATAAAATTCTAGAGTTAGAGTATTTGTATCAAGGATATGGAAGTTTTTGAATCCTGAATGATTTGTTATCTAATTTCGGATCTCTAGTTGCAGTCTAGTTTTGGAGGAAGTCGAGAACTTTGACATTCAAATAGAGGAAACTAAAAGAGTTTAAAGGATTTTTGAATATGAATATATGTGAAGTTTCAAGTACCTACCTTTCAAACTGACGCGAATAGGCCCAACGAATTAAGCATTAAAGGGACTTACGCAGCAATTAATCGAAAATCTATTGACTGTCCAATCCAAGCTAAATTGGATCAGCAGCGCAATAATCATATTCATAGCGAAATGCCTTCCTAACTATCCGTAGTGGTTCCTAGAAGTTCCAAAAGTAAACCCTTACTCATGGTAAGACTGAAATGACAAGGGCGTACTGGACCAACAGGAATATACTGGCCTAAACTACTTAAGGGCTCACAACTCCGTATAGGAAGAGATTATCAATGTGACGAATCAACTAATTGCTTCGGGTATAACTCGGATATAACGATATTCGGCCAGGTAGAGCATTAAGCATGATGATTCCAAAAGATGCGAAATGTCTTCATTACCGACTGGTAGTCTAACATGTTTGACTTTTGTTCAGATCAAAAGGCTGCCAAATGATCTTGAGATAAATGAACCTTAGGCTGGATATCGCATCGTTCTTGAAATCGTGTCTTGAAATAACAAAACAAAACATTTATGAAGCAATTATTGTCTGCGATCAAGGGCTAGTCTCTCACTGTCTTGGTCTTGTTGTAGAGCGGAACTTTCGCTATTTTCCCGACTGCCTTAGGGAAATGAACAGCGCTTATTCGAATGAGGGCTTGCAATATGCCGCAGACTTATGCAAGAAGTATTGAACTTCCGATACGCGAGCGAACGTCTCATGAAACTAGCTTAATTCACCAGCATAAGCCTGACATGCCACCATGCCTCTAAGGAGGCCAAGGATGACGCCACCAAAGAATGTTTCTACAAGCTCCTTAACAAATGAACAATCTTCGAAGCATGACATTAAATTCACATAGTTCGATATGAAAAGGTGCGACTACGAGCCCACGCGAGTACCAGACATTGAAATTCATAACGCCAATACCCTGGACTTGTTTCTAACTTCTCACCCTTATAAGTGCACCGTTGATGTGCTCTCCCCTCTAGGCTCGTCGGACAATCGTGTCATATGAGCCATATTGACCACAGAGTTGGAGAAAAGATTCCTAAAAGAACCGTATGGCAATACGAGAAAGGCAATTGGAGCTGACTTAACACCTTTTTCAGGATTTTGAACTGTTCGTTATGTTTTCGCGATAACGACGTGGATGCCGCTGCTGATATGATCACAAACACTATCCTCTTTGGAATGAGATCCTTTATCCCTCACCGGATTAGGAGTACAGACCAAAAGAAAACGCGTAGTACGACTTGCGCTGTAAAGAGGCTGTCAGGGTAGGAGAAATGTTTTTTCGGTCCATTAAGACCAACCCGGCAGAGGAAAGCCAAAAAAAAAAAACAAGCCAGGAATGACTGAGACGTCTTTCCTAAGCTTGTGAAATCTCTAGACGATCAAAAATTGAGGCAAAAAATACTTCAGTGTCCCAAAGGTAGTAAAATCTTTTAGAGTTTCGTCAAAAATATTAGAAATTCTACCTCATACTCTATTACAATGACATTCCAGCTGTCAGCTGTTTACATCAATCTGGTGAAAGCGAGTTAGTTGCGCTTGATATTTCTAAGGCATTTGCCAGAGTTTGGTAAAAGGCTCTTTTGTCGAAATGTGTGCGTCTTGGATGGTTTCAAGTTTGATTTTTACGAGATAAATGCTGGTGTGCCCCAGGCCTACACTCTGTCTCCGAAACTCTTTCTAATGTTCGTCAATGATCTCTTGTCTGCTGCTTCTAATCCAATTTATTCCTTTGCTGACGACGACGTTCCCAGACTCACGTCCATGCCCTGCAGCTATAGAACAACAACGGCAGCGTGCGTATCATATCGTCCCTTTAAACCTCCAACCGTAACACTCGTCTTGCTATGAATGCTCATAATTACACCGTCAAGCCCGCTTTCGGATTTATCCTGAAATATCGTGATTCTTTCCTAAGCCGAACAACTCGCTCATGGAATGCCCTGCCGAGCTCTTTATTTCCTAGCCATTACAACCTCCAAACATTCAAAACCAACGTACATCGGTACCTCTCTTTCTTTCCTTTCTAACTTTCGATCGCCCGCTGTGTATGCAATCATTTTAAGGGTACTAATAACCCGTTGAGCGGGCGCTAATTATAAAAAAACCAATTTTCCAATCGCCATAACAAAGAAGAACTACTGTGAGAATATATAACTCAGAAAGGCTTCAATCGCTAGAGACCTCTAGCATCTTTGCCAAACGCATTTCCCGAAATCCCTCATTTACTCCTATACCGCCAGCATCAGGTACAGAAGACCAGTGGCATCGCTGTCCCCGTGCCATCAGAGGCTCCACAACTGATTTGCTAGATTTTTAGGTAGCCCGACTACCAATAAGATTAGCTTGGTTTGATGTAGAACGCCGGAAAGTAAATGCATCTATAAAGCGGCAAAAGACGAGAGGCCCTAGCGAGGTCAATGAGCAGAAGATACTGGAAGACAATCATCTTCTCCAAAAAAAATAAGAGCACAAGAAGCGCGCAATCGAAGATATTGAAAAGTTGTACGCCAGGAAGGACATATGGAGATCTTACCAACTGGTAAAAATAACATGTCAAAGCAAGAAAGCCTTTATAGGTGAAGAAGGAAACCGTTTAGTAGTATCATAGTCACAATCACAGTCATGATCACAACCGAAAACTGGAGGCACAATCTTTCAAAAGTCTGTGCAACTACTTCAGAACGCCGATGATCTCGACATACTCGTAATTCAAAGAAAATAGCATTATGTCACGCGCTGTTTTCTCTAGTATTGAAAAATAAACTGCCGGAATGGGTTAAGTGGGCAAAACTAAGTATATGCTGTCAACAAGAAGGGACATACAACATTTATGAGTTAAACAGAACACCACAATAGACAACTATAGTTTCGAAGTAGTAAGCGCCTTTATCTACCTTGGCGGTATTATGAATTCTGCCAACAACAAATCAGCAGAAAAAAAATCAAGAATCGCTCTTACCAATCTCTGTTTCTCCAATTGAGTAGTAAGGCCTTATCCTGAAAAACTAAGGAGAGTCTATGTAAGACCCTGTTCACCCCAGTCCTGCTTTATGGAGCTGACGCATGGACTCTATCGAAAGCGGATTAAGATATTCTTAGTCGTCTGGAGGAAAAAATATATTCGGTCCCATTTGTCGTAGCAGGCTTTGGAGGAGAAGATTCAACGACAAATTATACAAGCCGTTAAGCAACATTGACCTAGTCAGTCGCCTGAGATGGCTAAGACATTGATGTTCCATTCCGCAGAGCCATCAAATCCTATCCGGAGTCAAGACGCAGTAGAGGAAGAACTCACATTAGGTGGCGCGCAATAGTAGGATGGAACCTAAACCAACTTGGACGGCGATAACTGGAAAAGTTTGTTAGTTGCGGCCCAAACTGTAGCGCCACTTAAGTAAAAAGCAAATTGTTTACCTACGATAGCTACCACCAGAGAAATCAGCACCCAATTGCTCTACTTTGGCTATTCCCATTGCATCCATCTAAATTAATTTTAAGATATTTATCATATTTTTGGGGCCACGTAATCCAAGGTGCTAATAATCTCCGAATAGTAAAACGAAAGTTACAAACTCGATTCCCAAGCGATGCGGACTCTTATTTCAGTTTTTGCATCAGAAAATATCATTCGATTGATGCAGGAGAGCGACTGATCCGCTGAAAGATTCATGTAATTACCAGATGATGTTGTTTCATTAGTCGATGAGGCAATACCGCAGCTCAACAAGCTGATAAGTCGAGCTGACTTTTATAAGCAGGAAGCCAACTTACTTAAAGCTAAACTGAAAAGCGGAAATGACCAACAGCATCGAAATATGGGTCATACGTTGGGGACCGTGCGCCTCCTTTATGGACCGTAAAAAAGTTTTGTTGCTACGGATTTAGGAACGGTAATATGACCTTGGACGATCAACTCCATTCTGGACTGCCTTACGAGATTGATGATGGCATTGTGTGAGTCTTAGCAAAAAATAACACAACAATTTCAGTTAATCACGATATGTGGGTGCCGCATTTTTTGACGGAAAAGAAATAAGCCGGACCGCGTCTCCGTGGTGATATCTCTGCCGTGCAATGAAAAAGAACTAGAAATAAACAGGTGAAGGTGCAGAACCCGTGGCAAAACCTGGCTTACATCGAATGAAGGTGCTGTTATCTGTTTCGTGGGATCCCAAGGGTTTCATTTTTTCGAGGCTCTTTCACCTAACGAAACAATCACATCGAAAAATTACTCTGAGTAACTCTTTAAGCTTAATTTGAACTCAGGTTTCACTGTGTTAAATGACAAATTGTAGTGCGTAACTAGAAGATGTACTGATGTATTGTTTAAAACCCAGATCCACTCCGAATTGTGGCGCAATCTAAGAAAGTATGATAGATGCTGTAAGGACTTCATTACTGAAAAGGTTGCAGATAGATGGGATATTTCATCAATAGTATACTCCATCGCCAACTCAACACTTCTGCCGATAATTCTAAAATCGACTTTAGAACGGAAGGGTCTAGATACTAACCTTTCCTTCCTAACAATGCATCCAATGTCGTCGAAGTCGATATAACTACCGTAACCCATGTCGCCGCAATTAATAGTAAAAATCATGTAGCCGGACGGTCTCCATATGGAGTGTCAGGGATCGTAGGAACCAGCTATTTCCTATGCTGCAGATAAGCACATATAAATTTCTAAGATAACGGAAGAACTGACGAGGAAAGTCAAAGTTTGACTTGACACGGGCACGAAATTTACGATAATTTAAACAACAAGCACCAAAAGGGCATCGTACTCGCAAGTAATTTATTGGGGCGTACGGATCGTTTCTGTGTGACAGTCCTGCCGTTCTGTCCCAGGAAATCTTTTTATAATGCCTATAAAAGCTGTAAGAAATACCGAATGTATGTATATCCCAAACACCGCAATGAAACGGTTCCTAAAATGTGAAATGCCAAGCGTGTTTTCTATTACAGGAATTCTGGTAGCTGTTCTTCAGGCGGAAGGTTTGAAAACATATCCATGAAATTGGGTTAGGAAAACAAAGGTCTAAAATTCCTGATCATAAAGACTGCAACAAGCTTAACTCAATTTTCTTAGCGTCGAGTAATCCCCCCTCAGTAAGCTTAACCACTTTCGACCAGTCACCGGACGATTGTAGAGAATCATTCTTCGATTTCTTCATGGTACGGGAGGGAAACGTTGCAGACGCGGTACTATCGATCAAATGAAACGCTATGGTGCTCGACGAAATCCACCCAAAATTTGTTGAGCTTCTGCTGCCATACTTACTGCCTTTCATAACACATGTTTTCAACTCAATTTTATCTTCAGTCTTTCCCGCTCATTGGAAAGATGCTTAAATTATTTTTATTCCTAAGAAATCGAATGGAAGTGCGGTGGAATTAAGACCAAACTCAATTTTGCCATTCTTTTCAAAAGTTTTCGAGAAATGCATTCCAATTAAGATGCGAAACTATCTTCTGAGCAAGAAACTGCTCTACGAAAACCAATCTAGTTTCCGTCAAAAACGAAGTTGTAAGACTGCGTTATTAATGGTCATCGATGAAATTAGGAAAGCTGTTGACAAAACTATGCTACAATCCTAACCTTAATTGACTTTTCGAAAGCATTCGACACAACCACACTTAGCTTTGCTTAAGACTTTGAAAAGAGTTAAATTGTTCATTGCCCTCTACAAAACTTATAGTTTCCTATTTAGAAGGGAGACAGCAACGGGTTGTAGCGGGTAACCGATGTTCATGCTCTATACCAGTAAAGAGAGGAGTGCCGCATGGCTATATTCTTGGACCATTGCTTTTTTCACTCTACGTAAATAAACTGCCCAATGTTGTTCAGCACAGCGCAATCCATATGTTCGCTGATGATGACAAGATCCACTTAAGCTTTCCAATGAATTTAATTCACGAAGCCACTGCGCAGGTAAATGAAAATCTCCAGCGTATAATTGTTTGGTCGGCTAAGAATGAACTGCGCCTTAATGCCCAAAAGACAAAAGCACTTATGATCCATAAAAGAAAACTGGATCTTACTCACTCTCCACCAATCCAACTGGCCCGAAGTCCTATAGAGTACGTTGATTCTGCCAGCAACCATGGCCTGATCTTCAACCGGACCCTTACTTGGTCTACCCACATAAATGCGACTATAGGTATACGGTGGGCGGCTATGTGCTCTCTAGAATACACATCGCTTTATCCCTACACGAATAAAGCTCTTGTTAGTGAAAACCCTACTAATGCCGATTCTGCCATATTGTTCTGAAATCAGCAATTGCGATGACTACGTGGAAGATTTTATGCAGGGATCTTGGTCTAAAATCTAACGAAATACAGCTCGTGCAAGAACTGATGCCGAATGACCTGCTGCGGAATTGAATTTTTCGTGAGTGGGCCTTAGA
Source organism: Volucella inflata (assembly GCA_928272305.1). Taxonomy (NCBI): domain Eukaryota; kingdom Metazoa; phylum Arthropoda; class Insecta; order Diptera; family Syrphidae; genus Volucella; species Volucella inflata. The sequence goes on along the minus strand of OV743718.1, from coordinate 15,858,142 downwards.
GAAGCTGAAGGAAGATCCGCTTTTTTATCGAAAAATTGTCTTCAGCGCCGAACATCATTTCGAATTGAATGGTTTTGTTAAGAAACAAAACTGTCGTATTTGGTCCGATGAGGAATCTTAGGCAATACAGAGCCCCTAATTCACGCGGTAAAATGCACTGTTTGGTGCGGTTTATGCTCCGGCGGAATCATTGGCTCGTATTTTCTCAAAGATGACCAAGAGAACAACGTTTTCGTCAGTGGCGCCCTCCATCGTTCAATGATTTTGAACTTTTTTTACCCAAAATGTACGAGCTGAAGCTGGTCGACATGTGGCTTCAGCAAGATGGCGTTACATGCCACACACTTCGCGATTATTCGATAGTCCAATCAAGAAATGAGTTCGGTGAGCAATTTATCTCATTTTTGACCGGCGATTTGGCCGCCTAAATCGCGCTATTTGACGCCTTCAGACTATTTTTATGAGGATACGTCAGATCATTCGTCTATGCTGATAAACCAGGGTCAAAACCACACGCATTTAGCACTTAAAATGTAGTCGTGGTCAACATTTACATTGTCACGTTTTCAAAATAATAGTTGAGCACACTTAAACAACACACTAAACGGACACAGCCTCAGCAACAATGTTTTTACCACATATCTACTCCATTTTGAGTGTGAGCTGTCACTTTGTCTTTCAGTCTTTGGTTTTTAAACCTTGACGTCTTTTGCATATTTCGAACGACATCCAAAGCTAGTCCGTATTCATCTCACATTACCGACAAACAGAAGCGGTGAAAATAAATATGTATCCAGTTGCGATACCATCAAACATCTCATGTGTATCAGTTGCTGCACGACGACTCCAGTTTTGATGAGGCCATCCGTCGTTGTGGTTTACATTGTCGATTCTTCTAGGCCTTCTGATGGCACGAAATACCAAAACCTTTTCGCCAACCTGGAAGGGTGAGATCTCACCTTTTACTATCACCACCAGCCTCGGATAAATACAACAGCGTAAGATCAAGACTCATGCAAGCGTTTGAGGAAAGCCAAAAACGACGACTCCAGCTAATCAACTTGGGAGACTCACATCTACTCCGTCGAATAAGAGATCTCTCTGGTTCTCCAGGTACACTGGACGCAGTACTCAAAGCGCTTTGGTTGTCTAAACTTCCGTTCCACGTCAGAGCAATGTTATCTGCAGTCACTGGCGACTCAAGCAACCTCCCGAAAATTACTGATAAGTTCATCGGCCACTGTCAATCAACGAGCACAATAGCAGCTATGCATCAGCCGTCTTTGCAGTCAAACGCAATGACAGCTGTTAGCGACGATGTACTCCTGGGCATTCAACGCTGATTGGACCTAATCGAACGAGACTCACGGCAACATCGTCAGCCCAATAGAAACAGCCGTACGCGTCAAGCGAGCCGAGATCATGGAGACCAACCGAGAAACAGCGGTTCGGAGTCACGTAAATCCTCGTGCAGGGGAACGGCAGCCAGCAACATTAATAGAGGTTGGTTAGTATTGTCCCCTCTTTATTTCGGACAAAGTTACTAGCCATCCATTTTTCGTTGACAGCGGTGTTACAATTTCGGTTTTAGTTGCCAAACCTACCGCCAGCTTACAGCAACACCCATTCGTACTATACGCGGTAAACAGGAAAACAATCAGTACATATGGAATAGTCACGGACGAGTTGAAACCCCGGCAACACTCATCTCCACCGACTACACCGTCATAGATTCCATCGACCAGGGTCACAGGTACGCAGTACTCTACAGAGCAATCAGGCTTCCATTTTCATCCACCTGCAGCTTGTAGCGTTGAATGCGCACCTTGTCAAAGTGTATGGCTTGCCTTTATTTATCAACTCAAATTAAAAATTTCCAGTTTTCTTTTTGACATATTATATGAGATAAGAAAGCCAGAACTACTGATCGAAGTGCAACGCAAGCTACAGCGTCCTCTAGGTTAGAAGGTTTTCAGGTTTTAAGAATTTATTTTTTCGCGCACTCCTTAACAACTTGTTGAAGAATTTGTATCTCATCTCTTATAAAGTCCATCATTTGCTCGATATCACTTCTTCTGAGAATAGGCGGGATCCCTGCAATCCAATGAGCAGTCAACCTAAGAATTCTTTGAAAACAAATTGTACCAACCTCTGTGTTGACACAACAGTCTGTACATATTCTGTATCTCATCAATAACTATGATCTTGGTCCCTTCTTGCTGTACAAGACACTGCTTAGTCTGAGAAAGGATCTTCTCCCATTTTAAGCACTCAGCACTTGCGTTGACATAATCTCTCTCCAATCTGGCAAGTTCATTATTAAGTCCAAGAACATTTAGTGCAGCCTCACTACTTATCTTAATCATTTTCAAACGAAGATCTTCGATTTCTTGGAGTTTCTGCTTGTTAAGGATGGTAATCTCCTCCTGTGTCATCACTTGAACACAGAAATTAATGCTGTACCAAAATTAGAGACAAGATGTGGTAATCACTCACTCAAAGCATCACACCTATCAGTGCAGTCCTTGACCGAACTAAAAATGCCAAGTTCATTGACAACTTGATTTATGACCATTTCATAGGGTTCATATTCCTTAACAGTTCCTTTGAGGGTATCCCGAAAGTCAAAGAGTGTCTTGATATCGTCTTTATACTTCTGAATGGATTGTCTTAGTTCTGTATGTAGACGCTTCTCCTCGGCGATCTTAACTTCGGCACCTCTCTTCATGTCATCGCAGTATTTGAAGAAGTTTGTGGCCTCAACGAAACGCTCTCGACACTGTGAATACATTTTATAGAGCTCCTCGATTTGGTTTTCATTTATTACACCCTGAAGCCTATTCCGATCCAGCATTTCGGCTTGCAATTGAAGCATTTCCTTATGCTCACGGTCGTTCTCAATGGCTAGCAATTCGATACCTCCTCCAGCGGAGTCCCATTTCGGTGGTTTCCTGTCAATATTTTTTGAGAAATTTCAGATATATGATAATCAATGGAAACTGATGTCCTTACACATAGAGCTTATTCTGCTGCTTGGATTCGGTATATTCAGCAGTAGCTTTTTCGGGATTCAAAGCCAGATTTCCCATTACATCGAGCTTAGTGGTTGGCCTTAGCCGAGGCATATTCAATCAAATTTTTCTATAACAAATAAAGTGACTCCTTTATGACAGAATAATCGATGAATGCTCGATTGTGAAGATTGTGTATCTGTAGAGAAGAAATCGATTTTATTCAAAAAGACCAACGCTGCAGTTTAATTTTCAGCATAGAAAACCCGAAACCTCTATCCTTGACGTACAGCTACAAATTTGATTTTAAATTTCAACTTCCACCAATCGACTATTTGGCAGAAGGATATGAATAAACCCGCATCCCATTCTTTTCACCATCGATCGGGTGTAGTCGATTCATACTATAGATACTTGTACTTCATTCGACTTGTACATCAATTGTATCAATGGTAGAAATAGAATTGAAAACGACATCAATTAGATTCATTCAGCCCTCTATAAAGTGCACTAAACAAAATCCTTTCAAATTCAGCCCTCATCTCCGGATACTTTTTCAATACAATTCACTCCAAGTCTCCAACTAAAGGCAGTGAATTCAGTTTTGATTCCATTAGTACACGCGATGTACTCGTACTTCTCATTCCATTTTAAAAAAAAGATACGAGTATATACACGGATACCTCCTCAGGCAGATAACTTAATTACTTTTCTAATGCAAAAGGTAGATGGTAGTAGTATCTCTATCCATGGGTTTGATCCAGACCCACACATCCTACAATCTTAGGTAGTATCCTTGCAAATGTATCAAGTGGATTGCTAATTACTTGAGAATATCATTTGCTACTAAGCACAAGGAAGGTGGTGCATCTCAATTTCATTTTTTTTTTTTAATTTTACCTCCCACCCACTAGTAGATATCCGGTGAGGCGAAGAAGGGGCGAATGCGAGTGGGGATAAGAATGAGAGGTGCAGCTGTAGTCACACATGTGGAGAAATTGCTTAATCCTTGCCTTGTAGTATCGGGTTTCGGGGCCACACAAAAAGGTTAATTAAAATGTACACAATTGTTCACATTCATTTAGTGTGTAATTGGTGTTTAATACCAGTCGCATGTTGTATCCTACTTACTTAATGCAATTTACACAAAGGAGACATACATACTTACATTCATACATACAGAAACTGCATGTATATAGATAAATGGATGAACGAAGAGATACGAAGGACGAAGATGTAGGTATAACGATAGGTCAGGTTAATTGTTGAGGATATGAGTGTTTTGAGTCTGTTTGTAGTCTTCTGGCAATGCCAGACGACGTGGATTAACACAAGGATTTGGAAAGGATCTTCTTTTTTCTTGCACTCAGTACATTGGCGCTGGCAAAACAGTTATCTTGAAGGTTGTATCCCTTGGCTGGAGGATGTCTTAGGTTTATTGGCTGGCAAAATTAAAAGGCAAAATAGCTGTGGTATTAATCATGGAGAAGTACAGACTGGTTCCTTTAATGAGATCCATTGCCATAAGATATGGTTGGATGACAATCCACTGTGGTATTTCTAAGCCTGGATTTCGTTTAAGGCGGCTCTGTCCCAATATTAAGTGAATAACACACTTTTATTTGTCTATTGACGAATCTTTAGAATTAATATTCATTAGAAGATCCTCTTTTTGTCTATTTTTTATTAGAAGTGAAAGTATCTATGAGCCCAAACCAGTTTGTAAAATAAAAGACGAAAGCAAATGTTCATTACGATCTTCTTCTTGATATTTTCCACCTTTTAAAGGCCCTCTACTCGTTATACGAACTTATGCGAGTTTCCCATTTTAACTGCATCGCTGCTGCTCCGCTTATGGAGTTGGCTAAGGTCGTCGGTCGCAAAATCCGTCTGCTTGACGTACGGTTTTGCTTCGGTTGTGAGTCCCAAGCGACGTTGAACGTCCGCTATCTGAAAAATCCCAGAATTAATTTTCCTGCCTTGTTTTCTTGTGGTTGGAACGAGCGTCGTCGACAAAGACCTTTTTTCCGGGGGTCTGCATTGCGCATTGAAAAACCACCCTACTCTATTTTACTCAAAATTGTCTAATGCGATTTAGGTGGCGCTACAGTCCGGAGTGGACCTGGGCCTCAGTCAACAAGTGTCTCCAGTCAGCTCGATACTGTTTCTCGATCTTCCTCTACTGCGCTGTCCCTCGGAGGCGGATTCGAAGACTTTTCGGACTGGAGCATTGGTGTCCATGCACTCTACATGACCCAGTCATCTCAGTCTTTGGATCTTCACTCTTCTGGCTAGGTCCATGTGGCTGTACAGTCCATACAGTTCGTCGTTGTATCTACTCCTCCACTCACCGTCAATGCAGACGGGACCGAAGATCGCCCGAAGAATTTTACTCTCGAAGCAACCAAGAACACCCTCATCGATTTTTGATAATGTCCATGCTTCTGCGCCATAGAGCAGGACCGGGATTATTAAGGTCTTATAAAGGGTAACTTTTGTTGTCCGAGAGAGGGCTTTGCTACTCAATTGCCTTCTTAACCCATAGAAACAGCGGTTGGCAAGAGTTATTCTTCACTTGATCTCAGCGCTGGTGTCGTTGTGTGTATTTATAGCAGAGCCTAGGTAGACAAAGTCCTTAACTACCTCAAAGTTATATCTGTCGAGGTTGATGTTCTGTCCGACACGTCGGTATTGAGTGTTTTTTTTTATTGACAGCATATACTTAGTCTTGCCCTCGTTGACCGCTAAACCCATTTTCGTCGCTTCCGTCTCAATACTTGCTAAAGCGACACTGACATCACGATACTCTTTTCCCGATTATGTCAATATGGTCGGCCTATGTAAGTAGTTGGACGGACTTTTGAAAGATAGTGCCTCTTGTGTTTGCTCGTGAGTTTTGCACTATTATCGCATGATAGCGCATCGCCTTGTCTAAACCCTTTTTCAACATCAAAGATCGCGGTGAGACCAGATGAATAGGTGGTGGGTATCGATCTGAAGCTCATGGGTCATCTCCAAGATCTGCCGTAGTGTGAATATCTGGTCAATGGTGGACTTTCCTGGCCTGAAGCCACACTGATATGGACCTATCAGGTTGTTGACAAACGGCTTAAGGCGTTCACACAATACGGCGGATAAGATCTTATATGCGATGTTAAGGAGACTGATGCCTCTGTAGTTGGCGCAGTTCAGAGGATCTCCTTTCTTGAGAATTGGACAAACAATGCTGAGGTTCCATTCATCGGGCATACTTTCGTCCGACCATATTTTACAGATGAGTTGGTGTATGCTCCTTACCAAGTAATCGCCTGCCGCTTTGAAGAGCTCGGCAGTCAGGCCATCCGCTCCAGCAGCTTTGTTGGACTTAAGCTTCGATATGGCTATCTTCACTTCATCCAGGTCGGGTGGACGGAATTGTTGGTCATCATCGTCCAGGTTGAAAGGTTGATTCTGCCTGAGAGCGGTATTTGGTCCGTCATCGCCGTTATACAGTCTGCAGAAATGGTTCTTCCAAATCCTCAGCATCGACTGCGATTGTACTACGATGTTCCCTTGTTCATCTCTACAGGCTTCAGTTCGGGGTTTGTTTCTGCGGCATGTTATTTTTACCTTTTCGCAAAACTTCCGAACCTCATTCCTGGAGTAGCATCTCTCAATTTCCTCGATCGCGCGCTTCTCATGCTCTTTCTTCTTCCTCCTGAGAAGCCGGTGCTCGTCTCTCCTCTTCCGCTCATAGAGCTCATGAGCAGCTCTGGTCTTTCTAAGCAGCGCCGCGTTATCTGCATCTTGCTTATCTGCATGTGCTTGCCGGCATTCATCATCGAACCAGGGGTTTCGTTGTGGTGGACGAGTGAAACCCAGCACATCAGAAGCGGCATCTCTGATGGCATTTTGGCAGTGTTTCCAATGGTCTTCGATGCTTGATGCTGGCGGCATTGGACCTCTTAAGGGATTAAGAGACACTCGATCGGAAAAGGACTTGGCGATCTCTTGCTATTGTAGCCGTCTGACGTCGAATTTTCTCACAGCATTAGTTTGTCTTGGCGTAGTTTGGGATATCCGCAACCGTACCTTGGCTACAACAAGGTAATGGTCCGAGTCGATGTTGGCTCCTCGGAACGTACGGACATCCATAATGCTGGAAGAGTGTCTTGCGTCGATCGCAATGTGATCAATCTGGTTGACTGTTGATTGATCAGGAGTTCTCCAAGTCCCCTTGTGTATGTCGAGATGTGGGAACCGCGTGCTAGCCATGACAATGTTTCGCCCCGCCGCAAAGTCGATTAGCCTGAATCCGTTATCGGAGGTGGTGTTGTGCAGGCTAGATCTTCTGACAGTACTACCAAAGATGCCCTCTCTTCCTAGCTTTGCATTAAAATCGCCGGGGACAATTTAAATGTCATAGGTAGGTCTTGTTCAAGAGCTCGTGGAAGCTGTCTTTTTTATCGTCATCTTTTCTCACTGTGGGGGCAGCGCCTATCTGACTAATTTTGGCAAATTTAGCCTCGATGCGGATTACTGCGAGGCGTTGATTCACATGCCAGAAACCAAAGACTTTTCTTAAGTCTAGCTCCAACAACAAATCCGCATCTTAATAGGCGCTGCTTTTAACCTCGATAATAATGGCCGTAGTAGATATCCAAGTTTTTCATCCTCTGTTTGCCTCACATTTCTTGGATGGCGGTAATGTCTGCTTTGCAGCAATCTAGGGCCTCCGCTAGTTGCTTGGCTGCACGTGGTCTATTTAGGGATCTAACATTCCACGTGCATATCCGAAGCTCATTGTCCTTAAATCGTTTGCGTGGGTTGTCAACAGTAGATCCGTCCATGTCCGAGGCTTGTTGATGCTTCGTAACTTAATCTTTTTTTTTAAATGGCCGGGCAGTAACCCCGGCGGCACAACCCCCAACCTGGAGGACCAGTTCCATTTTTAATGCCCCTAGGACGAGGGGTCGGTTACACCGAAGCCAGTAACCCGTTCCGGAATGTGAGCGCTGCGGTTGGCCCTTATAGGGCTCTTCCGCCACCATCTCTTTTCCAAGACCCTGACTAAGTCCTGGAAATCCTTTCCGGCCTGAGCTCCAAATATGTCGGAGTAGCCTGGAGAAGGTCTTGTTTTGTTTTTGCGACACTAATCCTGGTTAATGGCGCAGGAAACTCGCCATTTGCCCCCTTCACTTCGCAACCTCTAGTGAGATTCCCAGATGGCGCCACGGGGAGGCGTGAAGTAGGTCTTATTAGCAGAGCTGCAAGATGTTCGGCTGCAGAGGCTCATTTTTGTTATTTAAGGAACCAGCATCTGTCGGAAGATGCTACTTCTACGAAGCCTTATACTAATCGTTGCCATGATAATAAAGGATACTCCTAATAATATGGGGAACGCTTCAGGAATAAGCTACAGTCAAAGTATAATAGGAGTCAGTAGAAGAAATTCGTTAACTCTGAACCTAGAAGAAATCCGCAACCACAAAGCCATAGGCTTGTATTCAGGAATTCTCGTCTTCAATTCTTTTAGTGTCCATGTTCTATAATACGGGTTCCACAATAGCATGTGGCACCCATTTTAAACTGAGTTAATCAGCCTAATATTAAGCTATAATAGCTTGTTTACAACGCCGCTGCACTCCATCATTTTATAATCAAATATGATACCTATATACATACGTCTCCGGCCGTTGCCGGATCTTTAAAAAAAAACAGCTACAAACCATATTTCTTTTTTTTTTTTTTTAAATCTTCGTCATTAGAACGGTCAGTCAAGTCATGCATAAGGCACAGGCAGCTGAGATTTATTGCATGTTTAGACCATACCATAGGCAATATAGTCATATTCTAGATACACATTTAAGATACCGCTTTTCCGTATGTACATTTACCAACCCCTATACACACTGCCCTCTCTCATCGTAATCTTTTACCATCCTCATGTTTCAAACGAGAGAAGAAAAAATGAAAAAAAAAAAATCTTTTAAGCCTTATCACCGGCCGTACTCGCATTGTAACTATGTCATCAACCGAACGCCGAACAACAGCTACAAAGGGAAAACGCCCCTCGCTCTGTGCGCTATTCCCTAGTAAACGAATTCAATTGAAAATTGTTAGTAACCAAAATCGCTGTTCGAGTACGAGCATTCGACGTCTGATCCGCAGTCGAGTGTTCCATATGTCGTTACCATTGCCGAGTATCTACATGTGCAATACACGGGAATATACCTCTCATACGACTTTATGGCCACTCAATTTGACCTGGTAGTTATGGCTGCAGAACTGTACGAGTATGTGCCCCGTTTCATGTGTGTTTAGTATCTGTGTGTGTACATGCTGAATATAAACTTGTCCCAGTGGATTACAATTTTCCAGTATATAACGGCAAAATCATATCTCACCACCAAAGCCCCGTTAAACACCCCTCGAACGTCGTTTCTATTATTAACCTTGTGCGCATAATCATTTTTTTGTGTATTGACAGGCACAGAACGACAAAGGCAGCGCGCAGGAAGACGATCGTGATATGATAGCCACTGATCATTGAAGTCGTCGTACTTTACCTAAAGATTCAGCCAGAACCATTTCAAGTTGTTGTCACCATCACCACAATATCGGCAGCGCCACCATAGCCACAACTGTCGTTCGCTTGTGATTAGGGTGGGAACCGTATCATCATTCCCTGAGGTTGTTTCTGATGGCTGTGGCAACGATCGTTTCGTCTTTAAATAATGTACTCAACTCATACACGATCAGTTGGTTTAGGTAGGAGGGGGACACTCAGGGTGAGGGTAAGACCGAATTGATTACAGACTGTTGAATTGAAAGAATTGACCTGGCCAACACACAATACCAAGACAATATTCATTACTCGCTAACTCTGTATTTATCTCTCTCTCTCTCCCTTAACCGAATACGACTGACGACAATAATAGATACTCGAAATAAGTGCGAACAAAACGATCAACGGACGGACGGACAGACGACCAACAGTGGCGTGTAATCTTTTGCACATGCGCTCTTTTGAATATTTATGGACGAGCATTCACAAGTTAGGTTTTCAAATTCCATTACCATTTAAACGAGCTCAGCTCGCAATGTCGTCATTTGTTTAATTTGAATTTATTTAGAGCACTACCCTGAAACACCGGACGTGCCATGATGTCGGTTAAGAGTGGTTGCAGCTGGGTGAAAATGGTTTTCTTCTCTCTATACCTATACACGGTATACCATGTTCTGTACTGACATATTGGTTTAAACAAATGGAAGGTTATATTTTGTTGGCGACCTTTGTTAATGCGACACTGTGGTGGCAACTATCTGATTACCTGGGAAATGTTTGGGAAGTCTTTAAAAGGAATTAGAGCCAGAGATTTGATTTCGAAACCGAAGCAAAAAAAAAGGCTGAGAAGAAAATCCGGTTTGAGCCAGGCAGAGAATTCATAACATGATTCAGGGGTTGTAGGTAAATATCAGTTTACTATTAATGCAAGGACATGGTGACACAGATTTGCAATTTTTCGGGTTTGCATACCTGCCTACTTAACTGGAAATGTTGCAGTTTTATTGCCCACTTAACAGATCAATAATTCAATAGAAAATTATCTTTATTTGAATTGTAAAAATATTTTCAACAGTTTTTTGAGTATTTGGTTGACTTGGGAATACCTACATATACAATAAAATATAAAGTGTCACCAAAACAGATGATGTTTGCTCCCATTTGTAAACTTGTTGAACCTTCTACCATATAGTTCCAAATGCATAGCAGTATGAAGGATCATAATAATGTATATTCACCCAGATACATAGTTTTAACACAGGTTCAGTGTTTTATGATTAAGTGGCATAAACCAAGAGTCAAATACTGTAACTATATGAGTATGCGAGTACATTAATTGTACCTGGTCTACCTCTTCTTGGTATCCACTGGGTTCAAGCATAAGCACGGAAATAGGCCAAGAAAAAATGAAACACCATGACACTCTCTCCGAAAGTAAACCAAAGGGGGTTGGTTTCACACGATTGAAAAATGGTGGCGTTAACATTGAGTATCGCAGATTCCTTATATGAGCAGCTTTTATGTATTTCATGATGAGCCCAATGGGATCTCAGTATAGGCAAAGTTCTGAGCTGAAGATAGTGACGAAAGGAAGCTCAATTGATCAAGATGGACTACTTTAAAAAACTGGCAGTGAGATTAGGTAAGAGTGGCTGTTGAAGAAAAACTAACCAACTTAGGCATATTGACTCATTGTGATGCCACGTGGATCTGTGATCCTCCTACTTGAAACCCGTTTGAGCTTCTGACAAAGCGTAGGAGATTGTAAACGTCTTAAGAAGAAAGTTCCTAAGTGAATTTTCTTCTTTGGGTGCTGGACATGTACAAAGTAGGTGGAGGTATCCTCCCATTCGTTATCCAGCTTCTGCAGAAGTTGTTTGTTAAACCGCAAAGCCTTCTTGCAAGCTTGCCTATAAAAGAATGCCAATCGATGACCAAATTATAGGGCTAAGATGTTTCCTGTTTTGACCAGCCTTGTTTGGTCGCTAGACATGTTGACCAAAAAGTACCCCGGAAGGTTTCCTCTTCTATTAGAATCCTGCCTTAGTATTTGTTTGCTCGTAGCGATTGGTATACAGATAATACCTTCTACAAGAAGGATAGTCATAGTGGTTCCACTTTTGGTGAGTTCGTCGGTCCACAGTTCACTGGAATATTCCTATACTCCGGCAACCAATATATGTGAATGGTGAACTGCTCTAACATCTCCGACAGAGATCATCGGCAGTCAAGGACGATTATAAAATTAAGAAGCAAACGTAGATTCTATTAACAACAACTTTATATGGCGCTACAGTCCGAGGTGGACCTGGGCATCAGTCAACAAGCGCCTCCAGCTAGCTCGAGCTTTTGCTAGTTGCCTCTAGTTTCGCGCCACATGAGTCTCAGTCTTCCTCTACTGCGCTCTCCCTCGGGGGCGGATTCGAAGATTTTCGGCCGGAGCGTTAGTGTCCATCTGCTCTACATGACCCAGATATCTCAGTCAGTGGATCTTCACTTCACTGGCTAGGTCGATGTCGCTAGGTCGATGTCACTCACCGTCAACGCAGACGGGACCGAAAATCACTCCAAGAATTTTTCTTTCAAACTACCAAGAGAACCCTCATCCATTTTTGAAAATGTCCATGCCCCTGCGCCATAGAGCAGGACTGGGATTAGTAAGGCCTTATATAGGGTAACTTTTATTATTCGAGAGAGGGCTTTGCTAGTCAATTACCTTCTTAGCCCAAAGAAACAGCGGTTGGCAATGGTAATTCCTTATTTGATCAAAGCGCTTGTGTCGTTGTTTGAGTTTATAGCGGAGCCTGGGTAGACAAAGTCCTTAACTACTTCAAAGATTTATCTATCGAGGGTGACGTTCTGCCCGAGACGTCGGTGTTGGTTGTCCTTTTTGCTTGACAGCATATACTTGGTCTTGCTCTCATTGACCGCTAAACCCATTTTCGCCGCTTCCGTCTCAATACTCGCGAAAGCGCCACTGACATCACGCTGCTTTCTCCCGATTATGTCAATATCGTCGGCGTATACGAGTAGTTGGACGGACTTTCGAAAGATTGTGCCTCCTTTGTTTTCGCTCGAGTTTTGCACTATTCTTTCAAGTATGATGTTGAAGAAATGTCATGACAGCGCATCGCTTGTCTAACTCCTTGAAATCATTCTCCATCATCATCTTGCACAGACGGACCAGTTTGGCCAGGATGCCAAGGCTAGACATTGAAATGCATCTCTATAGATGCCGACATACGCGGCCTTGAAATCGATGAAAAGGTGGTGTATATTAATCTGAAGAGCATGGGTTTTCTCTAACATGCCGTGGTGCGATTGGTCGATGGAGCACTTTCTTGGCCTGAAGCCACACTGATATGAACCTATCAGGTTGTTGACGAAGGGGTTAGGCGTTCAAACAATACGACAAATAAGATCTTGTATGCGATGTTAAGGAGCCTGTTGTCTCTGTAGTTGGGGCAGTTCAGAGGGTCAACTTTCTTGAGGATCGGACAAACAATGCTGAGGTTCCATTCATCGGACATACTTTCGTCCGACCATATTTTACAGATGATTTGGCGTATGCTTCTTACCAAGTCATCGCCTGCCGCTTTGAAGAGCTCGGCAGATTTACTGAACTTCAACTTTAGCTTAGATATTGCTATTGTTGGTCTTAATCGTCCAGGTTGAAAGGTTCATTCTGCCTTACAGCGGTATTTGTTTAGTTGTCGCCATTATACAGTATACAGAAATGATCTTTCCAGATCCTCAGCATCGACTGCGACTCTACTACGATGTTCCCTTGTTCGTCTCTACAGGCTTCGGTTTACCTCCTCGAAAAACTTTCAAATTTCATTCCTGGAATATCAATTTCATCGACAACGCGCCTCCCATGCTCTTTCTTATTCCTCCTGAGAAGTCGGTATTCGTCTCTCCTCTTCTGCTCATAGAGCTCGCCAGCAACTCCAGTCTTTCTTTGAAGCGCCGCATTGCTTGCGTTTTGCTTAGCTGCATGTGCTTGCCGGCGCTCGTCATCAAATCAGGGGGTTCGTTGTGGTGGTCGAGTGAAACCCAGCACATCAGTAGCGGCATCTGTGAGGGCTTTTTGGGGAGTATTGCCATTGGTCTTCGATGCTTGATGCTGGCGGCAATGGACCTCTTAAGAGATTAAGAGAGATTTGATCGGAAAAAGATTTGGCGATCTCTTGCAATTGTAGCCTCAGGAAATTCCTCACAATATACGAGGGCTGTTTGATAAGTACCTGTGTTTGGCAAGAAAACGCATTTAAAACAAAATGTATTTATTTTTGAATATTATCTCCTTTCAGCTCGACACATTTAGTCCAGCAATATTCTAACTTTTTCAAGCCATCCAAAAAACATGATTTCTCGAACTCCGCAAAATAGACCTCTATTTCGGCAATGATTTCCTCGTTTGACGAGAATCGCTTTGCGCCAAGTCATTTTTTCATGTTTGGAAACAAAAAAAAATCACATGGGGCCAAATCTGGAGAATAAGGTGGGTGAGGCAGTTTGCTGTGGCGATTACGGACGAGTTTTTGCTCCACTGTTAGCAAACGTGGCACCCATCTCGCCGATAGTTTTCTCATGCCCAATTTTTCGTGTAGAATATTTTGTATGCGTTCAGTTGAGATGTGTACAATGTCAGCAATCTTTCTGACCTTCACCCGACGATTTGCCAATAGGGTATCATGGATGTTATTAACCATATCCTCCGTAGTCACCTCAATCGGACGGCCTCTTCCCATCCAAAAAAGAAATCGAATCACTGATCGATATTGCTCTTTCTCCATGATTGCAAATAAACACGAATTTGATGACTTTCAACAGCTGTCAAAACAAAACTACTCGATACATCTGTCTGAAATTTTGACAGTCATCGGTGTAAAAATGGCGCTATAGGTATATGATAGCCTACACATTTTGCATCAGTGGTGCCATCAGTCGGTGTTATCATACACGGGTAAGGTTGTCTTTGCGTTGTTCGGGATATCTGCAACCGAACCTTGTCTACAACAAGGTAATGGTCCGAGTCGATGATGGCGCCTTGGAACATTCGGACATCCATAATACTGGAGGAGTGTCTTCTGGTTGACGGTACCGTGAACGGTACCAGCATATCCATGAAAATAACTCAACTTGGGGTCAGCGCTTTATAGAGGGCAGTAAGGAGGGCAGAACATCGGCATCTCCGAAAGTGCAAAAGTGCTACTACAGGAATAACGTTCGGAAGTTATACCAAGGAAAGACCTATCAACATATGCAAATAAATTATATTTTTATAAAATATTAAACGGCGATGAAACGTGTGCAAATATAACAAAGCAGCAGAGAGAGATTACCCAACTCATTTATCAACCATTTAACAGAGAAGAGTAGGTCTGAAGATTTCCCCCATCCACAAGAAGCCACAGCCTTAAAACTGGCAACAGTGAAAGCAGAAGTCTTCTCAATCTCATCTGACTTAAGGCCGAGTAAGTTCATTGTTGACCAAATATTCACACTGCGGCAAATCAGAGAAAGTTCGAGTAATCTATATTGATACTAAAGGTATTATAGAGACGAGCTATAAAAGACCATGTCACTTGTCAGACTGTGCAGAATACCCGTTAAAAAATTCGTAAAAGTCGAAATGTGGTAGGAAAAGCGACTTCTTTAACATTATACTTTAGCCAACATACCTGGAGGCAATGAGTAGTAAGGCAATGAATACTAAGGAGACTTCGAAAAAACCTTTATCACCCCAGTCCACCTATAAGGCGGTCGGAAGACTGAGCTAAGACGGAAGTGCTTTTCGGTGTCGTTCGTTTAAAGAACTTTTTTACAGCGAATTCTACGGGTTATACAGCCACATCAAAGAAAAGTTGCCCATGATTTTCCTAAAACGCCGACATGTAGATCGGTAGGACAATTCCAATTCAAAGAACTTTAGGGTACAACGATGTAGGGGAGAACATTGACCTAAGAAGCATTCAAAAAATGGCAAATGCAAAAGGAAGGCAGGCAAAGGTTGTAATGTAGTAACAACAGTCGTGAAAATGCATTTCATGACTTTGGGTTGTAGACCTCACTTTAGGCCTATATTCTCTTTGTACGAGCAACCTTTGTTTTGTTTTGCTAGCTGGCTAGCAGTCTACGAGAAACTCAGAGAGACACGATATCACTTAAACTTGTTGTAGCCCAAGCTATAACGTTGCATACCAGATGATTTTTAACATCTGGCTACAAGTTCTCCATTGCAACCGGGTGTAAGCTAAGGTTCGAGCTAACTAGAGAGGCTTTTTATTTGAGATCCAGGTGCATCCCGAGCTAAAGCGTCACTTAGTAAGTAAACAAATAAGGGTAATCAGGAAGGTTTTGGTTGTTTTGAGTATTTTCTGTCTGCAGAATGACATACTCGTAGACTCTGTGAAAAGATGTCAGAATTGGCTTGAATGGCTAGGGAATGTTGGACAAAATAAGCCACCACCGGCTCGGGTGTCTTTGTATCCATCCAAGAGCAGAGATGCGGTAAAGGTAAACCTAGCCCTAGGTAACGCGGTCAAGTAGTAAAAAGAAAAACCCAACTGAAAGAACTGAGGGTTGTGGATACGTTGGATTTTAGCACCACCTAGACTAGGTAATATGGAAATTTGGACACAATGTTACTCGCATATAGTCATAGAAGTTGGTAAGTGTGAGAAGACTTGAGAACATAAGTACAAGCTACCGAAATGAGCTATTCTAAGGTGTAGTGGTAAGCACTAGGTTTACCAGTAGCCCACTTCACACTGTAGGATTGTTCGAGCAATCCACGAATGTTCAAATTTTTCAAATTTGGCTCAGAAATAAAGAAATTTTGTTTCTTAAGCCAGAAGTCATAAAACCGGTACACAGCTGACAATTTTTGTGGCTTCCACTGAAATTTTCAAGTCAATTCATGCATATCTCCAGTTTCGATTGCTGCTACATCCTACTTTCCGATAACCCATGACTCAAAACTAAGTCAAGAAATTTTTAAAGACCATTTCTACTCTTTGACCGATAACCACTGATAATAAATTTCCTTATCCTCGCCTCCCAACTAAAATAAAACACACCATCCACCAAGCCGTTGTTTGGCATGTACGAGTGCCCCCCTATGGACGGGAGGAGAAACGAAAACCCAATGCCTTCCGCCCAATAAATGTCTTAACAAACAACTTCCTAAAAACTAATTCTTATCCACAATGCACATAACCATTTCCACATCAAGACCGAACCCAAGTAAATATATGCCCATACTCATAGAATTCCTTATCTTGTATTTACAACCACGATGAGAAGAGGGAAAGGAAAAACAAAACAAAAAAAAACAAGAAAACAGTTTGGGCCCTATCTCTCCGCAAACCACTGCCGGTCTATATTCAATTAACCGTCACTACTACCCTCACACGACTCATCCCGTCGGGCGACTCAAATTTCTTTACAAAAAAAAAAAAAATCCACCAGAGCAATTCCGATTCACAAAAAGCCAGGCAGGGGCACAAACAAGCATCAGCTTGCATTGCCGCCACCACAAGCGATAGCCAGCCAGCGAGCCATTCAGCCTATTCAGCCCAGGCAGGCAGTTACTGCGCAGAGTACACATTAAAGCCATGATTGTACACGCTGCCGCCCGATATTTGTCGCTGCCGTCCGTCTGTCGTTTTGCCTGACTCACACTTCGAATTCCCATATACACACCATACAGCCGATGGCATTCCAAATGTCGAACAGAAGTAGTTCACTCACTTCTGCGCGATAATAACCCCATATACGACTGCGACCATATGTACATCCATTGAAGAGTATAAGCCCCGACCGAAGAAAAACATACTTCAACCGAGGTAGTGGAGTGGCCCGTTGACGGGTAATACACTTCTGGAGCGCAGTTTTAAGCCAAAGCGAGATAACACTATTTGCCAAATAAACCCACGCATACATCATAATTACACCCTCCACTGTACTCATACCTTCTTCATAGCCATGTCGTACTGTCAATTTTTGTTGACGATTTTGACAGCCATACCCACTGTCAGATCAAAGCCGATCTTTTCGTAATCCATCTCTCCAGAGATAAGGCCATAACCAAATCCACAGGCTAAGGAAGACCCTAACATCAGGGGAAGCCCATCGACAAAGAGATAAAATCTGAGGAACCCCATGCCTTCTACACACACATGACACATACGAACAGTCGCTGGCAAAAACAATCGCACACTTCCGAAGGAGAAACGTCCTAAAAATATGTATTTCCCGCATTTCAGCATTTCACCAGCCCATTTACTACTTACATCGTGATTGTCGCAATCTCTTGGCTCTGGTAGCATAGACCGTATTTGCGATCTTAGCTTGGTTCTATGCGTGCATTAGTGTGTGTTACGGATTTTTTTTCAATTAGTGTTGGTGTACTTGTGTCTTCCCCTGTGTACATGCATGTACATAGGGTAGTAAATGATCGGTTTTACGTTTGATTCATGTGCACGATCCCGGGTGGTAGTTTAGTTTAGTTCGTTTCGAAACGTTTTTGCGGGAGGGTGCCGTCTCCGCAGACACTTCATACATACTTCAAAATTATTCATTTTACCGATTGTTTCTGTTGTTGTTGTTGTTTTGTACATTTTAATTTGTTTTGTTCCGTTTTAAACTGTTCTGTGGAGGTGGTTGAAAGGCTATGAGCAAAAGTAAGTCTTTCTAAAGTCGGTTTTTGGACAAAGTTACTTAAAAATGAAATTCTTGTTTCATTCTAGTGGTTCGTCGTAATGCATCTGATAAGCTCAAATTAATTAAAATGGTTCACAACAACCCGATTTTGTGGGATTCCCGTCTGCCCAATTTTAAGGGGGCCGAAGAGGATAAGTCTCGTGCATGGCAGTCGATTGGAAATGAATTTGGTGTGCCGGGACGCAGGGTGGCCAGGGCGTTTAAATCACTTCGAGAATCTTATCGAAGGGAGTTGGCTCTGGTCAAGACAATGGGCGAAGGATTTCAACCAAAATGGAGTCTCTACACAGCGATGGATTTTCTGCGAGACGTCATACGTGAGAGGAAGTAAGTTTTGCATCTTAAATTACACATGCACGAGTAAATTGATTGATTGATTAGTGTGGGGTTTTAGTGGACAATCATTCCTTGAGTATTATGTAGAAATTGAACTCAAATCCGGCTTGGAATACTTTAGATTACTTCGCAACCGTGCGAACCATATACGCGTAATCCGCAACATAACCATCTGCCATTTTCCATTGTAATCGTCCGAGTTCTGAGAATTTCTATTGTAAACATCCCTCGTAAAACTACACGAGTTTGCGATTTTTTTTGTTCCTTCCCTTTTCCGTTTTCAGTGTATCTTCGCGTTCTTATCGATTTTTCTTTTGTTCATTTGATTCTAAACAAAGTGAGGATTAGTCATTGTTGCATGAAGTTTGACCTACAAACATTTTTTTCCCAGATGTGGGCTGCTGATGAAATCTGTTTTGTTATAAGTCGTCGATTTTGATCGTCTCTTGATCTATGAACTTTTCAACGATCGTGGTGTTTCATTGCAAATGACATCTTCTGGTTCATTCTAGGTGTTCGGAACTACATTATTTGTAGTTCTCCGTTAGTCATACTCATATATGCATCACAATCAAAATTTACATGTCTGTAATTCGATATTTATAGGTGGGTCAAGGTGTGTTGTTCCTACATCCGTGGGTATGAATCATTATCACTTACCTACCTGTACCTCGATCGTACCTAGATTGTCGATCAGAATTCCTGATTGTTGACAAAAACAAAGTAAAGTAGGCATGCACTTATCTACAATAGCTTATTTTTCAAAAGGTTTTTATTTCGATGCGCCTAGGTATCGTCCTGAATTGGGGCAACATTCAGTGTGTGAGACAAGATCTATAGCATCCGCGATCATTTAATCCTTGAGTATGGTCTAATTTTAAGGAAGGTGGCATTTGACGAACTTTTTAATCAAAGCGCTGTCATTTATTGTATTTTGAATTGAAGCGTAATTGGTACCATTAGTTACGAAATATGACATCATTCAAATGTACTCGTATCTACACGAAACCATGGATGCGTTTGACTCAATTTTAAAGGGCTTTCTCTCGTAATAGGCTGACATTCCAGCAATTTTCTTTCAAATCTTTGAGTCCAAGACGTCTACAGTTCCTTGATTTTGACATAAACGAGGGGCTAAATGTAGCTCCAATGAAAAGAAATAAAGTGTACGAGCCAGGTGACAGAGCTTCTGGTGCTAAGACGTATCACTGAACTTAGTCTTTAAAGAATAAATCGATTATAGCACGTGCTGTTTGGCAGGTGCCACAGTGCTATTGAAACAAAGCGTGTCAGTTCCAATTTTGCCAAAAGATATGGTTGGCATAGAGCTGGAGCAGTCTCTGTTGACTGTAACCGATTTGCCGGTATCAACCCAAAATAGTCGTATACATTGGCTGTTTTTGGAGTACCTCCGGCTGTTCGTTTGACCGAATGCAGCATTGTTGCCTATTTACTCACTGAAGATTAGGTTGCCAAGATCGGGAACTTCAACAGAGCCCAAACAGGAAAACTTAGTCAATACGATGAGATGTTTAGTTCTTGACTGCCGATTCGAACACAGCCGTGATTTTCCCTTCACTCATGGGCTTTAGCTGTCTCAAAGTTACAACATTTCACTTAGCGCAGTCTAATATACAAATATGATTTCTGTTAAAAGATGTTATGAGTTAGGATAGAGAATCATTGGAAAAATTGGGCGCTTCTTATGATGTTAAGGTTCGTTTATACAGATTGTCTGTAGCACTCTGTTCTTAACAGTTCTCTAGACTTGTTTTGTCTTTCTTTAGAATTTTGTGGAAGAACAACTCGCCAAAGAATTATGATACTCACCTCCTTTCCACATACATATGGTGGGAATGATCAGTTACCTTCATACGTATCGATCATTTTGCAATTCGTAAATAGACGACCGTTTTCTAGTTGATTCAAGCCTTCATATCATTATTACTCCTCCGAATAAGGGTTTTCATTGCATCGCTTGCTTATTAATAAGTCGATCTTCTCTATTTTACCAAATATTTGATCATTTAAGTTCAGTTAGCTTTATCCCGGATCTGAAGAATATGTTGAGTCGCGAACTGAAGAAATCTTAACTCTAGATCTGTGGACTTTTAGCTCCTGCCTACGAGTGACCAACAATGAACTCCGTACGTTCATATATATGCACCGCTCGAACATCATAAGAAACTGATAGTTTCCTGCTGGTTTGAATTTATAAATTTCAGTTCTTGGACAGGACAAGGCATATAGACCACATTTGATGCAAAAT
The DNA here is from genome assembly GCA_928272305.1 of Volucella inflata. Lineage (NCBI taxonomy): Eukaryota > Metazoa > Arthropoda > Insecta > Diptera > Syrphidae > Volucella > Volucella inflata. The sequence continues at coordinate 15,837,249 of OV743718.1, read as the reverse complement.
AAACATGTGCTTTCAACTTCCTACTTTGAAAGTGATCTGTATGTTTCATAATGTCCTTTCCAGTATATTTTGGAAATCAGCGGATGGCTCACAATTTTATCTTGATCCTTTTTTAGTTTTAGAAATCTCTGTGGTCGCATCTTTATGTATCAGTGGACATTCTCATTATCATGCTGTATGAGAATTCTATGACATACTGAATGATCTTCTTCGGTTGATTGCTAGACGATGTAATAAAGACAAAGATATATATGTATTTCTGTAGTTGGCGTAATTTAGAAGGTAATCGGACATACGTTCACCCAATATTATGCCAATGAACAAATATGTACTTTCTACCCCATGGACTTCCATTGTTCATATTCTCTTCTTTCGTCTTTATCGCTGTACAGGCTTTTAGTCAAGCAGACGAAATTGTTATTAATCATCGGCCACGTGGAATGGTTCATACTGCCTGTAGGCATGTCTTTGCTGGTTGAAGTATTCTGCTGCAAGAACAGTTTCCCAACAGATCATAGTCACATAGACAAATTTGTATTATACCCTTCTTCACTGAACAACTATTTAAAATTACTTGCGTTTCTGCTCCTTGCGCTATGTTACTGCCGTCCTGTAACCTTAAAACAAATGTTTTTATTATTAGGATGCTGTGTTGTGAATGTGGTGCGACAAGACCTTCCGTACTCATCCGAATGTATGTAAAAAGCGTATTCACACAGCGACGTCCAATGTCTTCTGCAGCATCTGTGACTTAAATCGTTTACTTTTGTCAGTCACGACAACAAAATAACTTTCAATTCAAAGTGCAGGAACGGCAAGAAAATAATGTTTTGATTGTCACTAGTCAAAGCCAGCGGGAAGGGTTGTATTAACGGATAACTCTCAAATGTACGCAAGTGAATTCAAAGATATGGTATTTCGCTCTTGTCAGCGATTATTAATTTCAACTTGCCAATGTATTCGCATTGTGACAGAGCAATACCATAGCATTCACAAGATTCCGTTTGGTAATCTTGCCTTCTACCAATCTGGATTTTCCATTGTAAGAAGGAATTCGCCGGTAAATACGCATAAGCCTGCGCATACTAGGCAAAGACAAGGGAACAAAATCTTCCAGCTCCAGTGATTCAATCAACAGACACAGAAGGCTATTCGAATGTTTTTATACGGAAGCAGCCAGATCTACGCCAAGGTTTCATAGATGCATGTTTACTTTTGGCGAAGCATTTAGGCAATCCCTTGAAAATACTTTCTATTGCAGAATTTCGAGGGCAATTGTGACCCATACACTGGTTTTCAAGCTCGATTCGATGCGTAATAGTTCCGATATTTCTCTGAATTTGTCATATTTTCTCTTTTATCTACTTGATATGATGCTGATCCTGCAACATACAATAAAGGTTGACGTAGAATCGGCCAACAACATAAAATTTACTCTGTGCCGGACTTAACAAAAGGAAACAAATTAGTTGCCCATAATGTGTTGTGTTGGGAGTGTCTCAATTTTGTAGATACGCACAGAGCAAATCACAGGGGTCCCCTGCAATATTTTTATATTTCCTGCAAAAAACGGTATACTCCAGAGCTTTGTCTACTTCATTATACATATAATAAAACATCTTTCTATGACTTCTATTCTAACAATTTCCTTTTCTTTGTTCTTACAGAAGCACATCGAACGTCGTCGAAACGAGTTCAGGTCACAACAAAAGTACGAACAACAATAACAATAAAAGCATTAATCGTTCCTCCGTATCGAATGATGACTACTCATTCCTTATTAAAACTGAAATAGATCATGATACTAATCCGGACAATCGTATTTCGAGCACACTCAATGGAAACTATGACGACATTGATGACATAACATCAGAAGATAGCAACCAGGTACATCATTCAAATCGTCCACAAAACCATTCAATGAATGGTAACACTGCAAATGAAATTGAAGAATTAGAAGCGATCGATGCAGATTTCCCATATCCATTAATCATAGACAATTCATCACCATCCCCATCTGGTAAAAGGAAACGCCACCATTCCTTCAGCGATGATGATGCTGCTCCATATGACCAGCCTGCAATGAAAATCCAACCTACAATTCGTGAGGTTTTAAATTCAAAATTCTGCGGCTTTATAACAGCTAAATTGAATAGCATGGAAGATTCGGAAGCGGATAACTTGATGAATAGGATTTTAATGCTGCTCGTACAGACACAGAATCACGGCAGTGAGGTGAAGTGATGCCAAAAGTAGGTTATAAGTTCCTTAGGCCATTATTATTTTGTAGTTTTTCAATCGTATTAGTCTTTGTACGTATGTATCCGTGCGTTCTGTTTATTTTTTTTTCTTTTTCGTAATAAAATTTTGTGTTGTTGAGATTTTGGATTTTTCCTTTTACCTCGGTATCAAGGAGGCCACTTGAGATATCGAATTAACCTCATTTCGTTTGTTTTCTGTTGCTTCTGTTGTTAGTTCTGGTCCTTGTCCTATTGTAAGGTGGATCAGATTGGTGCTTGTGTTTGCCCTTGGGTCGGTATGGTATGCGTGTGCAAGAAAAAACCGAACCGCCTGCATGTAATTCAATAGGTTCTTGAATTTCTGTTCTATTCTATTCGTACATTCTCTTTATCCTGTCCTATTCTTCTTGGGCAAGAGCAGAAAAACTGGAAAAAAAAAACACAAAAACACAAAACATCTGGCACACACATTTTGCCGATTTGGTTTTAGACTATTTTTGGAATGAACCTGGTTTGAGGAGGGTAACCTATTCAGTCAGCAGCTGTTTACCAGTTTGCCAGTAACGACGGTTTACGTTATATACTCACTAATTCAGGCTCAATGCTGCCCTTGTGGCAGAGGGGTAGGTTTAGCTAGCTCTTTGGTGAGATGAATTCAAAAGTGTTTAGTGTGTTCAGTCTGTTAAAAGGACGTGTTTGAGAAACCCATTTATGCGACGGACGGAAAATTCTCATTGTCATAGGGGTTGCTTCCGGTTTTAACCCTTTTTTTTTTTCTTGTTGCCTTTCACCTTCGTCCTTAGTACTATTGCCATTGGTATTTCTTCTTTTGTTAGTTGGCATGGGAAAAAAGGTAACTTTCCTTGTTGATTTCTTGGCAAAGCATGTAATAGAGTGTGACCCAGTTTATGTTATTGTTGTAGATCGATAACATGTGTTAAGGAGATGGTATGTAAATTTTTGGGATGCATAGACGAATTCTATTAAAGGCTACGAGAATAACATTGGAAGAAAAAAATAAAACTGTGCTTGAGGATAGATTAGATTGAGAAGACCTTGACACATAATATTGGAGAATGTCGTAGTATGTATTGGGATACATTGAACTAGTACTTTGCAGTTGTTTTGCAAGAGAAGTAGTTGATTATTTTATTGTCTGTTTCACTGAATTGGATTGAGATTGAGTTTAAATTCAATATTTGTGGGTGAACTTGGGTTATGTCCAAAACAAAGGAGCATTTGGAGGTTTTTTCTTTATAGATGCCGTATCTATTATACGTGAACCGATGTTTAGTTGTAATTTGATGTCTTCAGCAAACGTGGCTTGTTCAGAGCTATGTTTTACAAAACAATTCTTATTAAGCAGAAAGCGGCTTAATGGATTTAATCCAGATGGTCATGCGTTGTTTTGAATGATGATTAGATGTAGATTGGTCTCTTGTCTTCGATTGGAAAGCCTGTTAGTTACTTTGTTTGATTGGATAAGTCGACTTTCAAACAGGATTTTCCGTAAATGCCCAACAACTACAATAGTTGCTGCATATGGGTGCATAAAGTAACTGAGGTAGGGCAAAGTAAATCCTTGTGACTATGTGTACGATCAGGCATATATGGCTGATATTTCTGTACCGTCTATCCGATAAAGTCATATGACAGTTTACTCTAAAACGCAGTCAGCCCTAGACATTTATTTTTATGGTCGTTGTCCTTAAGTTGATTCATTTTCTGGTTAAACTAGTCGGTGATGAAAATTGTCCAGTGATCTTATTAGTAATCCTATTAAATCGTCGGATTATAACAATCGTTAATTTCTCTTATCATCATCAGTTAGTTTTGTTCGCCGTTAAATGCTGCAGCTAGTGTTCATTCCTATAGCGATCATTCTTATTCACCTCCTGATCTTGGTCAGTATTGGTCTGTGTTGGTCAGTGTATCAAAGCTCAACGATTTGATGCTTAAGGTGCTTTATTTGGTAGTTTGTCACTCTGCTTGTTGGAGAAAAAAAAACGTCTCTGATTTTCCAAATCCGTCGTTGAGTGGTCAATGACCTATTGCGGATTTTCTTCACAGCTTAGTTGTTACCGCATACTGCCCCGTCATCATCCATCACCAACGCATGCTTACGCCAGCTGAAAGTTGTTCAGTAGAAAGAGCTTATTGGCGACAGCAGACCATTTCTGCATGTGCTTTTCCCATGCTGGCGCCTCCACAGCTGATGTAACGCGGCTTCTGCCTTTTCTGAGTGCCCAATTTTGCTTCTGAGCTATGTGTGATTGCCGTCAGATTTGTGAAATTTGGTAAATGCCGACGGGAAACTTGGAGATTGTACGTAGCTTATTCGGTGTGGCAATGATGGGGTGAACGATGTTTGTTGCGTTGCAACAGTCAGCCTTTTATTAACTTTTCTAAATCATTAACAAGTGGCCCATAATGACCAATCAATGCTACGTTTGTTATGCACAAATGCTAAGAGTGATTCCAGATGTAAACCTTTGGTTCTTTATACATCTTAAAGTCCGAAGGGCTTTCAAGGGTATTTCTAAGCCACATATCACCTGTTCTCTGGAGGTTGAGCAATCATACTTGGGTTACCCATTCCATATTAAAGGATTGATTGTCGGAGAATTTTAAGAATTTTTCAAAAATTACAACATTTCCTTCAAAACGTTGCTTGTTCTGGACAACGTACCGATGCATCAGGGGGTAATTTCCACCTTTAAGTTAAATTACCTCGGAGCTTATCAAATGAGTAGGCAAATTACTGGAGAAGGTTTTACAGAGCTAAATTGGGAATACATGAATTAAATCTTAGACGCCGATAAGTCTGACATGACTTCAGAAAAAATTATTAATTTGTTTAAACAAGTTGAACTTCTTGAAGAAAGTGACAGGGAGCTAGATAAAATGACAACCTGATCAGGGTTCTTGTTATGGGTGACAAATTGGTAGAAGAAGTTTCCGGAATTGATTGATGAAATAACGTATATCGAGAGCTGTCTGCATTTTACAGACTGTATAGTGATAGCTTTGTTCAATGAGGTTGTTCCAAACTGTACTTTTCTGTTTAGTGAGAAAAATGTCTGTCCGAATATGTTCTACTTCGTGTTTAGTGAGGTTGTTCCAATCTGTTCGGGACACAGAATTTTGCACCTACTCTCGAAGAAGAACACAATTGTGAAAGTGTCAAAATCAACTGTGATTTTAAATTGTATTATATGTTGGCGGTGATTTGATAAATCAAGGGAAATTTTTCGTGATTTGTGAATTATTTTTTGAAAAGCGATGGAACAGATTATGATAAAATCTGAAAACGGACAATCTGTTCTCTGCCAAACACTCGCCAGAATTTAGAAAATAGTAAGTATAAATGGATTAACTTTTGACAACTCCCATATGGGCTGTACTTTTCTGTTCTCATTTGATTTGACTTTTTTCGCAAATTTGTACTGTTCTGTTCTAGTTTTTCCTTACTGAACAGAGCTAATGTTTTCAACCAGGTGTCTTCCAACTGCTATAAATTGCTTAGCAGATAGTCTGTCTGGCCAGCACTTATATTAGACTTCAGCTTCGATATAGTTGTCTTAGTCAGACGGGATTTTTTCCATCGTCGCCGTTTTATATTGTAGTTTCCAGAATTTATTGACTCTCTCTTCTACCAGTTGTCCATGTTCATTTTTGCAGGCTTCCTTTCTGACTTTGTAGAACTGGCATGTTCGTTTTTAAGTTTTAAGGAGGACGAATTTTGACTTTGCTCATGGAGTGATGAACAACTCGAGAAGACCTTAAACTGCTATAAAGCAGATATTGGAATCCAAGAAAAGCGATAAATTGGCCTTGGCAAAAATGGAACGAAAGACCACGATATCAGCTACGGCGACTGCTTTAAAGAAGGACTGCGACGTTTCGAGAGAGACAAAGGCTGAGTTCATAAAACAAACAAGTTTAACGCGAAACTTACTGCATTGTTGCAGCAAGCTTGGACTTTTTCTGAACAGTTTGGAACAACCTCACTGAACAAAGCGAATGTGTTCAAGTTTTTTCTGATTTCAAAACAATTGAGCGACAATGGCTGGAAGTCGGATGATTTTAAATGGCATGAACTTTAAAAAAACGGACATGCGTGCGTAATCCGTAACAAGAATTGCAAAAATGCGAAAAGGAGAAGGTCAATTTGTTAGGTATACATTTAGTTCGGCAACTTTCTGCAACAAAATGGAATCTGTTGCAAACTTGCAAAACATTGATTGCATATTGTCTGTCAATTGACTTATGAAAGCAACTGGTGCCGAACTTTTGCGTAACAATACAGGTTTTATGAAATTATGAACGCAGCGTTTGCAAAGTTGCGGGTTTTTTTTTGCAAAAATGAACTTAGCCATACTGCTGAAATCGTTTGCCATGTACGCCGGCAACCCGTAACAATCCGCATCAAGGACAAATTGTTAAAAGTTTACACGTTCTGTTCCTTAAATACGAGCAAAATAAGCATTTAATGGGAGAGAACCTGAAGCATTCTTAAACTCCTTCATATGGCTTGGGAACAGTGCAGATAGTAGAACGTAAGCACATTCGATTTGCCCAGCAAATCTTAGGCAACTCATAAATATTTACCTGTTCTAGGCTTCCACTTAAAATCGGTCTTCATAACAACAATGCAGAAATCATAATAATATGCCAAAGTCTAGTCATTGTCTTGAATAACTTGATTGGAAAATGGAAGTGTAACACCACCCCATGTATTCGCAATGGACTTTTGAGAATTAAGGAAGGAATCGGTCATTTTTTGTCAACGACAAGTGGGTGTTATTTAGATAATGTTTCGGTCATCCTTTTCAGAAGGACTGAAGGACTAACTAACTGTGTCGGTTTTGAGTCGATTTAAAGTTCATCTGTAAGGCTTCAAAAACATTCTAATACAAAAGTATCGACCTCGCATTTCATAATTCAAAGTTCGGTTATTTTTCTGTTGCCCATTACAACAGGATGTCAGGAACATTGTCATTTTCAATTTCCCAACCAAGACAAGCACAAAGAATTTTTGCGAAATGTCCAGCTGGGGGCGATTTTTGAAAAATGTTTTCTTCAGACCACAAACGGCAACAGTAGGTAATACTATGCTCGGTATGAACATAGCTACTATGTAGGTATGAACATCTCCTACGCTCACCATGACGGTGGTGCTTGTATGATGTTCTCTCGGGATCAGGATCAGGATCAGGATATCAAACAAGAAAATAAACCACGAACAAATGCCGGTAAAATGTTTTGTTTTTTTTAGTTTTTTCTACTTTTTCTTCACCTCACGCCTGTTTGCTTTGGTGTGTGTGTGTCTGAGTTGTCCAATATTTACCTTTGACATCGAACTAGGAAATGGAGTTTGTTTACAATTTTCCTTCTCATCCTTTGTCCAAGAGAGGATGTTATACCACATCATCCTCTAAATGCAAAACATTTCTTCTTCTGTGGTTCACTCTTTTTATTTTGGCGGTGTTGGGTCGATGTCAGAGATGTTGGAGCATACCAAGCCAAGAACAGTACAAAGGACAGCAGATAGCTGAATCCCATCTATAAGGATCCGGTCGATATAACACAGGAATCGTGTAGTCGTGTATTATTTTTACATTTTCTCAATATCCTTACGGTTTTGTTACGTCCTATGCCTGTGTATGTGGTAAGTATATTTAGGATATGCAAATTGCGTTCCATACAAGATGCAAGGACTTGCCAAAAGGAGACAAGATTTTAGAAAGGTGCAGGGGATACATATATCCGCAAAGCAAACACGTGACCTACAACTGGGCTACCGTTGACGCGGTGGAAGTTGAGTTTTTCTTTCTCTTCCTTTTTTTGGATGGCGTGTGTCTTTTTGGATATTCAATCGAAAGCTAACGGAATGTAAAAATAAAACCTATCTGGCATCGTTGAGCCATAATCTTCCCAAGACGGAAAATACGAGTGCATAGCTGGTGGCTGCTGTGAGCCAACGTGAGTTCTAGCGAATTATTGAGCACACATGCATCACCTTTAGGATTTGTTTGTTTGTCATTCATTCATCCTGGCTTTGAAGACATGGGCATGGGCATGGGTAGTTGTTTGTGTGTATACACCTAAACGGGGCGAATCATTCCAATTGACAAACAAGGTTAGAGAATCAGAATCGGATCCTTTGCAATGCAAATTTGGATTGAGTATGTTTTGAATAGGTTTTGTTTTTTTTGTGTTTATTTGCCTTCTAGGAGCTGTTTGGAGTTCCATTGGGAAATTGAGGAGCATAGTGTTTTGCAAATGGAAACCTTGCAACAGGTGATTGGGGGTTATTGAATTTGCGCTAGTTAAACTGAATAATGGACGGGGAGGGAAAGCTTCGTTGGATTGCCAATGTTGATGGTTTCGATTGGTTAAGGATAAACAAAGAAAGAAGGAAACTCTTTTGGTAAGTCAGGTGTTTGTTGCGATCGAATAGCAGGAAGTCGAAAATTGTTTACTACTAAACATTTCATTTAGACTAGCCTGCATGGTATGCTCACTGTTTAGATGATAAATATACTTCTCTGCTAAAGGCTGGATGAAGAACCTATCTTTAAAAATCGCCACAGAGAACACGAGCAACGATACGAAGCTAAGTATGAACAAAACGTTGTGCAACATCCAAATTGTTTGGACAAGAATTGTTCTTGTTATTCTAGGAACAGCGAAGGATTTAATCGACCCCTAAGAAAAGGAAAGGAATACCTATTGCTACAGCTACAGAAGAAGAATTTTAAAGGCGATTAGACCTACTTACTTTACTTTTAGAAAAGGATTTTGTTGCTCGCAATATGCATCAGGTCCTCATGGTTCTGGGAAACTATGTTGGAGGTGGAAGTCAAAATGATTGACCGGATACATGGTATTGCGTATAGGAAAATTTGGAAGCTTATGTTAGTTGAAAACATCGCTGATGCGACGTCACATCGAGTTAATGATAATCTGTTTCGATCAATCTTACTTACTTTACTGTACTTTAAGTGGCGCTACAGTCCCGGGTGGACCTGGGCCTCAGTCAACAAGCGTCTCCAGTCAGCTCGATCCCTGGCTCGCTGCAGCCAGTTTCGCACGCTAAGTTGGCTGAGGTCCCCTACCACTTGCGTGCGCCACCTGAGTCTTGGCTTTCCTCTACTGCGCTGTCCCTCGGGAGCGGACTCGAAGACTTTTCGGACCGGAGCATTGGTATGTATACGCTCTACATGACCCAGCCATCTCATTTTTGATAATGACCATGCCTCTGCGCCATAGAGCAGGACCGGGATTATTAAAGTCTTATAAAGGGTGACTTTTATTGTCCGAGAGAGGGCTTTGCTACTCAATTGCCTTCTTAGCCCAAAGAAAGAGCGGTTGGCAAGAGTTATTCTTCGTTTGAACTCAGCGCTGGTGTCGTTGTCTGTAGTTATAGCGGAGCCTATGTAGATAAAGTCCTTTACTACCTCAAAGTTGTACCTACCGAAGGTGACGTTCGGTCCGACATGTCGCTGTTCAGTGTCCTTTTTGCTTGACAGCATAAAAAGCGCCACTGACATCACTCTGTTTTGTTTCGATTATTTCAATATCGTCAGCGTATGCCAGTAACTGGACGGACTTTTGAAAAATCGCGGCTCTTTTGTTGGCGCGTGAATTTTGCACTGATGCCTTGTCTCAATCCTTTTTCAACATCAAACGTCTCGGTAAGTTTTTAACGGACGTTTTTGGAGCATCGTGCATTCTGCATCAACATCTTGCACATGCGGACGAGTTTCACAGGGATGCCAAAACTAGACATTGCTTCGTATAGCTCGTCTCTATAGATGCTGTCATACGCAGCCCTAAAATCGATGAATAGGTAGTGTATATCGATCTGTAGCTTATGGGTCTTCTCCAAGATCTACCGTAGTATGAATATTTGGACGATGGTGGTCTTTCCTGGCCTGAAGCCATACTGATGTGGACCTATCAGGTTTTTGACGAAGGGCTTCAGGCGTTAACACAATACTGCAGATAAGATCTTGTATGCGATGTTAAGGAGACTGATACCTCTGTAGTTGGCGCTGTTCAGAGGGTCTCCTTTCTTGAGAATCAATCTGGTGTTCAATATGCCACAAACTTGAAACTTTCTCAAATATGAGTACAAATGTTGACACTGAACAATTGTTTTCCATCATAACTGAAAGTTACCAACTTTCTCCGCACCAGAGACAATGGTTGCCAAAAGGGCAAAATCAGTCAACCTGACGGCATCTCTACCGAGTTTAAATAGAAATAGTCGACTTCAACAGACAGTCCTAGGTGCGATCACTGAATTGTGTACTATAAATGGGCTGTCAGCCAATCGTTTAAATCCTGAGTCACATGTTGAGTAATATGAAATTGAGTTCCTTTATGAACAGGAATGGTTTCGAAAAGAATCTAAGTCAGGAAGGAATCTAGACTTCGCAGATGGTTTCAAAACCTTTTAAAGATACCGCACTGATGTCTTCGTGGACAAAACAACCTTAAATTTTCTTGCATCTGTCTTCCATGTGGTGAATCCTTAGGGAAACGAAAGCTATTGTGGAGAACTGGTGGAAGGGACAAGGCACCTTCATTAATAGCAACGACCAAGCTGGAGTCGAACCTGCGTTAGGACTGCTTGTATCCTCTATTGAAAAAGTTGGGTTTCATACAGAGCAAAGTTGCAGGCTTCCGGTTCTGCCGCGGCGGTCCAATCGAATGCTTCCCAAACCGACAACACTTGTGCAAAGCATGAGTGCTATAAAATCCTATAACACTTGTTGTAAAAGTGACTTACACGCGTACTACTGCCTTTAAATGACCGGCATACGCTCGTTACAATCTGCAGGTTTAAACAGGGACTGGACCAGAAGACCTGGTTCATCAGTAAAGTATACTTATTAAGAGGAAAACTGAAACAAAAAAACAGCCCAAGAGCTCATATTAGTAAACCCTAGAGAAGTTACTTTCTCAAAGGGAAGGTTGGGGAAAAATTCCGAATCAAGTTAGACTTTATCTGGGCTACTCCGACATATTTTGAGCTCAGGCCGGTAAGGATTTCCGAGACTTAGTCAGGGTTGTGCCACCGGGACAACTGCCTGGCCATAGAAAAAATACAAGAGTTCCGAAACATAAACAAGCCTCGGAAACGTCGGAATCTCCTGTTGAACAACACATGCAAACGTATTAGTTCGAATATGCACTTGGAATGCTAGGTCCCTTAACAGCTGAAGAACTATCGGAGGCCCTAGACGGCTGCAAAGCAGACATTACAGCCATCCAAGAAATGCGATGGGTTAGGCCGGAAAAAAGGTGGATGAAAAACTTCGACATCTATTACGGCGATTGGAATCACCGTCTATTTGGATGCGGATTTGTTGTTGTAGGCAGACTAATCCAACAAGTCTTAAGTTTCCGGTATGTGAACGAACGTCTCGTAGCAATCCGTATCAGGGTTAAATTTGCCAACAAATACCTTATACTAGCAATGCCCTAGCTATGACACTAAAATTGTCCTCTGCGATTCGAAAGGACACAAGTCCCGAATCGAAGCCTGTACAGACGAACAAGGGAACATCTAAGTAGAATCGCAGTTGATGCTGAGGATTTGGAAAGAACATTTTTGTAAACTATATAACGGGGATAACGAACCAAATACCGCTGTAAGGCAGAATGAGCCTTACAACCTCGACGATGTTCACCAAAGTGAAGATAGCAATATCTAAGCAGAAGTCCAACAAAGCTATTGGAGCGGTCGACCTGACTGTCGATCACTTGGTAAAGAGCATACACCAACTCACGTGTAAAATATGGTCCGACGACAGTATGCCAGATGAGAAACCTCGGCATTTTTTGTCCGATCTTCAAAAAAGGAGATCCTCTGAACTGTTGCAACTACAGAAGGATCAGTCGTCTTAACAAGTTGTGTGAATATCTGAAGCCTTTTGGCCACAACCTGATAGGCCCATATCAGTGTGGTTTCAGGCCAGGAATGTCCACCATCGCCCAAATATTCACACTTCGGCTGATCTTGGAGAAAATCCATGAGCTTCAGATCGATACACACCACCTATTCATCGATTTTAAGGACGCGTATGACAGCATCTATAGAGACGAGCTATACAGAGCAAAGTCTAATTTCGTCATCCTTGCCAAACTCGTCCGTGTGTGCGAGATGTCGATGCAGAATGCACGATGCTCCAGAAAGGTCAGTAAAGAACTTACCGAGACGTTTGATGTCAGAAAAGGATTTAGACAAAGCAATAGTGCAAAATTCACGCGCCAACAAAAGAGCCACAATCTCTCAAAAGTCCATCCAATTACTGGCATACGCTGACGATATTAAAATAATTGAAAGAAAGCAGCGTGATGTCAGTGGAGGTTGTTTGGGCTAATAAAGCACGAGCGGATGAACACCAAAGCTCCGATCCGAAAAGTTTTCGAATCCGCCCAGGTGGCGCACGCAATTGGAAAGGGTCCTCAGGCAGCTCAGTGTGCGAAACTGGAGGCGACTAGCAAAAGATCGAGTTGGCTGGATATGCTTGTTGACTGAGGCCCTAGTCCAACCCGGACCAGAGTTAAAGACCAGAGTCAGCACTAAAAATCTGAAGGTAAGGATGTCCTAAAAGTAACTCTTAACGAGGAATCGCTCAAAATGCCACAGGTTCATCTACTATCAGCGGACTCAATCCAATCACAAGGGCAAAAGGTGACCAAGTCGCAAAATGAATTAAAAATCCTTGGCGCTGATATGAGATCCGCTATGTTTAACAACAATACGTCTGTCAAGTCGCTGAGATATGCTATATGACAATTGATGAACAAAGTGGCAACAGCTCATCGTCCAAACGTTACTGAAGACACCTTAAACTTAGAGTTATATCGTTGGCTGATGCAAGGGGTTCTTTGGAAGAAGATTACTTCGTTAAGTACCTAACTACCTACTATATCCTGTGAAGAAGAGGTGGCATAATAGCAATCTCTATGAGCTAAACAGAGACGTGGATGAAGTGCAAAGCTATGATTTAAGGATTACTCGTACAAACATTGGCTGGTCACGTCGAAGTCGAAATTCCGGACATCCAAAAACTAAGCTTTAGGAGGAGCCATAGTACAAACATACTAGAAAATGTGCTGCTGAGATGTTGAAGTAAACTTTCAATCAACACATGGGTCATCAACTTGTAATCCTAAAGTTTTAAGGAGGCCACAAGTCGAGTATAGAATCTAAATGTTCTGTATCTATACACTTTAAATACAGTTCTTACTCTTAACATGATTTCAAGAATGAATTTACTAGACAAAAGACAGTTTGTTCCTATATGAACATACTCGTAGCTTATCTTTAACTCGTCTCTAACAATAATTTCCTTTTGACCACGTATGTCAACAAAACTTCTATTTCTATAGTCCAAGACAGCCAGTACTACGAGAAAGAATTAATTGAACTCCCTCAAAGTGGTAAAAATAAAAAAAACATACAAAACCAAAGAAAACTCTTTGAAACCGAACAAACACAAAATCGATCGAAAGATAACACAACACAAAAGGACACCTAGATACAAAACAGACGTACAATCAACCATCTAGAGATGGATGAATGGAACAATATTCACAGAAGAAAGAGATGAGGTAAAAAACACTTTCACAATGTTACCACAAAGAAAATTCAATTCAATTCTGATTCGGAATTCGAATCCGGTAAAGTTCTTCGCCAAAATGCAATCTACTTGTTCATCTGTCCTGTCTGTCGTCGCCCCGAATCCCTGTCTATTCTGTTTCTTTCGGTAACCCTGAACAACGACGACGGCGTTTAGCTTATCTATTTCTTTTGTAGTTTAACTCAGTTTCACATGCTAGACTTTTATCACCCGCCTACACCTACCTCAACCAGCAGCTAAAATGTATCTGAAAGATAATGATACGGATACCCAAGTCGAGGATTTTTGGCTGACTGACTGGCTGACTGTCTTTGTCGAAAAGGAGTCCAAAGTTTCCACCAAGTATAGGAAAACTTTCCTCACCAGACAAGGAGAACTTTTCCCTAACATTAAAGGATAATTAAGTGTCATTCTTCCTGCAACTGAATGAGGATAAAACTCTGCTCTTGTTCTTATTTCTGTTACCACTCTCTACCATCTGTCCCCTTTGGAGATGCACAGCCACACTAGCCATTCTTATACCCTGTCTGTGGGGGAACATTCTTGCTTCAAGGACAATTTTGTTATGTTTCCAAGAAATTTCAAGTATGCAGCGCATCTCTAAACAAAGCAACACAACCTACTGAACAGATACGACATTTCAGTAAGACAGAAACCCTTGTGCTTCACCATATGTGGGATTGGTTAAGATGGTTCTGCTACTGGGCCGTGGGGTAATAAAATAAATTGAAAACTTTTACTTGGGAAGATTTTGTTGTATGACATAGACAAGAAGATGGAGATGATGACAAAAAAGACTTTTGAAGTACCGGCATGCATAGTGAAGGCAACGGTAAGTAAATAGGTGAATGAGCCAGTCATTTCTGGTGTATGAAAAGTTTTAGTCCAATTCGAGAAGCATGCTGCTCCCTTAACAAATTGTCCTTCCATCTGGTGCTTAGTTCGGATACGTTTTGCTTCTATTTTGGTAGTTTGCAGGTAGTTTCGTTCTCTCTTGTGTGTATCCAAGAATCCAAGTGATTGCATGTTGTTTATGTTCTTCTTGGCAGCTTTGTTTTAGGATGAAGAAGATGACTTGTGTGACGTGTGAATTGCTTTAGACATTTTGTAAATTGCTCTTGATGGAAGAAAGTATCTAGAAGTGCGTAGTAGTACGAGTAGTATACACAGATTTGAATACGGATGAGTAGATTTAAGCAAATTCATACGGAAGTGTGACTTACATTTTGTAGTTTTCTATTCTGGGGAAAAGGGGTGAAAGTATTCTGATAGCTTTGGTATATTCTGACAACACACTCAGCTGAGCGCCTTGACTTAAGGTTGACGTAAGGCTAGGAAGGAGCAATTCTGTTGGACTCTTGGATAGGTTGAATCAATGTTTGTGCACGGAATTGGTTTTGTTTTTTTGCAGCGTGATGCAGTCACTTGAGGTCTCTGACGAAGAAAAAATTTCTGACTGAGACGCATTCTGGTCATCTCAAAATCGATAACTTTTACAGAAATCATGTCAAAATATTTTCGTAAGGCAGTTGTTCTGTCTTCACAAGGTAACTTCCCGCGTCTCACTCTCATAATCTTCGAGCACAGGTTCAGGGAAGAGTTTTTAGACTTCGAACCAACTTTAAAGTCCATTCACAGCTCAGTATACTCGAATGAGGTGACTACAAACAAATCGTTTTTAGTACATTTAAAAGTAGGCAGGATGGCAACAATGAGTATAAGGCCTCGTAGAAGTAGCATCTTCCGACAGGTGCTGGTTCCATAAATAACGAGAATGAGCCTCTGCAGCCGAACATCTTGTAGCTCTGCCAATAAGCCCTACTTCACGCCTCCCCGTGGCGCCATCTGGGAATCTCACTAGAGATTGCGAAGTGAAGGGGGCAGATGACAAGTTTCTTGCGCCAGAAATCAGGATTAGTGTCGGAAAAACAAAACAAGACATTATCCGGGCTACTCCGACATATTTGGAGCTCAGGCCGGTAAGGATTTCCAGGACTTAGTCAGGGTCTTGGAAAAGATATGGTGGCGGACGAGCCCTATATGGGCCAACGGAGGAGAAAGAAAGATGACGACACCAAGGATGCCTTCTATTAGCTCCTTAACAAGACCTACGAGCAATGCCCTAGCTATGATATTAAAATTGTCCTCGGAAATTTTAATGCAAAGCTAGGAAGAGAGGGTCTCTTTGTTGGAACAATCGGAAAATATAGCCTGCACAACACCACCTCCGATAACGGATTCAGGCTAATCGACTTTGCGACGGGACGAAACATTGTCGTGGCTAGCACGCGGTTCCCACATCTCGACATACACAAGGGGACTTGGAGAACTCCTGATCAATCAACAGTCCACTAAATTGATCACATTGCAATCGACGCAAGACACTCCTCCAGTATTATGGATGTCCGTACGTTCCGAGGAGCCAAGGTACGGTTGCGGATATCCCAAACTACGCAAAGACAAACTAATGCTGTGAGAAAATTCGACCTCAGACGGATGCAATCGAAAGTGATCGCCAAGTCCTTTTCGATCGAGTGTCTCTTAATCTCTTAAGCGGACCAATACCGCCAGCATCAAGCATCGAAGACCATTGGAAACACTGCCAAAACGCCATCAGAGATGCCGCTTCTGATGTGCTGGGTTTCACTCGTCCACCACAACGAAACCGCTGGTTCGATGATAGATGCCGGCAAGCAAATGCAGCTATCAAGATGGAATGCTTTATATGCTAAAGCGGCGCTGCATAGAAGGACCAGAGCTGCTCATGAGCATGAGAGCATGAGAAGCGCGCGATCGAGGAAATTGAGAGATGCTACTCCAGGAATGAGGTTCGGAAGTTTTACCAAAAGGTAAAAATAACATGCCGTGGAAACAAACCCCGAACCGAAGCCTGTAGAGATGAACAAGGGAACATCGTAGTAGAATCGCAGTCGATGCTGAAGATTTCGAAAGACCATTTCTGTGATTCCGAAAGACTGTATAACGGCGATGACGGACCAAATACCACTGTCAGGTAGAATGGACCTTTCAACCTGGACGATGATGCCCAACAATTCCGTCCACCTGACCTGGATGAAGTGAAGATAGCTATATCGGACAAAAGGGCAACCAACACCGACGTGTCGGACAGAACGTCACCCTCGACAGATATAACTTTGAGGTAGTTAAGGACTTTGTCTACCTAGGCTCTGCTATAAATACACACAACGACACCAGCGCTGGGACCAAGCGAAGAATAACTCTTGCCAACCGCTGTTTCTTTGGGTTAAGAAGGCAATTGAGTAGCAAAGCCCTCTCTCGGACAACAAAAGTCACCCTTTATAAGACTTTAATAATCCCGGTCCTGCTCTATGGCGCAGAGGCATGGACATTATCAAAAATGAATGAGGGTGTTCTTCTTCGAGAGAAAAATTCTTCGGGCGAATTTCGGTCCCGCCTGCATTGACGGTGAATGGAGGAGGAGATACAACAATGAACTATACGGACCGTACAGCAACATTGAACTAACCAGAAGAGTGAACATCCAAAGACTGAGATGGCTGGGTCATGTAGAGCGCATGGACACCAATGCTCCGGTCCGAAAAGTCTTCGAATCCGCTCCCGAGGGACAGCGCCGTAGAGGAAAGCCAAGACTCAGGTGGCGCACGCAAGTGGAAGAGGACCTCAGCCAACTTAGAGTGCGTAACTGGAGGCAGCTAGCCAGGGATCGTGCTGGCTGGATAAGCTTGTTGACTGAGGCCCAGGTCCACCCCTTTCTGTAGCGCCACTTAAAGTAAAGTAAGTGAGTAAGTAAAGGCACGCAAGTGACAATTTTATTTTTTTAAAAAGCACAAAACTTAATTCAGCCTTGGATTAAGAACAAAGAAAAAGAATTCAATTAGTTTAAGCACTTTGCCAACTGTCAAAATTTAGTCGCATTCCACAAATGTGAAACGCAAACTACAAGGTGGCGCAAAATAAATCATTTTATCGGAGGATGTTATAATTTTTGCAAATGGCGTCGTACGTCAATCATATTTGTCATTTGTAAACTAGACTTCTGCAGTATACAAACAGAAGAGCAGTGGAATAATTGTGTCGATTTTTTGGACCAATAATCGGTCGGTGGTGTTAGCGCAGCATGAATTTCGACGACGATTTTTTAATCGTGTCGCGCCAACTGGGCAAACATTCCAGCGTTTAGCTACTCGATTCAAGCAAACTGTAACCACAGGAGACCATACAGGGCGTGACCACCACCGGACTGGTCGTTTGGCGGAGAATATCGCGGCTGTAGCTGCCGATGCCGCTTAGTACGAAGAAACATCAACCAGACGACAGGCCACGGAATTGGGCATCAATCGGCGGCCTTTACAGCGAATTTTAGTGAAAGACGTACACATGTTTCCGTACAAAGTGCAAACAGTGCATTAGTAAAAGCCTCCTGACCATTAGTCGCGTGTGAATCACTGTCAAGCCATCCTCGATCTCAACAACCAAGAGGACGATTTTGTGTCGAAAATCATCATGAGCGACGAGGTGCATTTCCACTTAAGAGGTTAAGTCAACAAGAAATTCTTAATTTCTGGGCCCTGAAAATCCGCGTTTGATACACGAAGAGCCATTACATCCACTCAAAGCCACTGTGTGGTGCGGCGTTCACGCGGAAGGAGTGATTGGGCCATATTTTTTGGAGGACGCCTTTGGCAATATGGTCAATGTTACTGGCGAAAGCTTCAGGGCCATGATAAACGACTTCTTACTACCGGAATTGGATGAGCGGGGCTTGATGAACATGTGGTTTCAAGAAGACGGTGAAACCACACACAAAGCACGAGCCACAATGGATACTGTGAAGGAAGCGTTTCCTTGTCGCGTAATCTTCCGTTTTGCCGATTTTGCATGGCCAGCAAGATCGCCCGATTTAACCATCCCAGACTTCTTTGGGGATGCTTGAAATCGCTGGATTATGCCAACAAGCCTCAGATAATCGCAGCCCTGAAAGGAGAAT
This sequence comes from Volucella inflata, assembly GCA_928272305.1. Taxonomy (NCBI): domain Eukaryota; kingdom Metazoa; phylum Arthropoda; class Insecta; order Diptera; family Syrphidae; genus Volucella; species Volucella inflata. The sequence continues at coordinate 15,818,356 of OV743718.1, read as the reverse complement.
ATTCGACAGGAATGCGAACAGTTATCAGCGGAAATCTTGCGGAAAGTCATAGAAAATGCGATAATTGGATGAATAATTTTGCTCCACCATGTACATTCGCACGACCAAAACATTCGTGTGGATTTAACTTCAAAATTCGGATGTGTTTGAGAGGTCACAGTGACTTAATGCAAAACAAGCCGTGAATGAATTATTGAAGGTTCCGAACATTCAATTATTTGTATTCGCAGTGCACTGAGCTGTGAACGGACTTTGGAACTGGACAAAGCTAAGTTAGTTCCAGAGGTACAAGATGGCGCTCTTCTAGGCGAGCGGCTTAACCTTGCTGTGCCTGTCCAGTTGGTGCCGGACAACGGGGAAATCTGCGCCTAAATTCGTGCTGCGCCAACGCCACTGATCAATTTTTCCGCAAAAAATTCGTAACCATCGTAACTTATACCATTGAAAAGTTAGAATTCCAATGGGCCCTACACGCCCAAATCTACCATTTCTAGCACGTTGTAAAGAAAATATAGCCAAACGCAAACTTAATACCAAACAAGGCTACCGGTAGTGACGACTTTGCTGTACGGCATATGGGTCCCCGATTTGTCCAGTAAAAATTGCTGGTCATACGTTGTGTTGAGCGACGTACTTCCCTACCACAGCTGTCAAAATTACCAATGACATCCAGCTGTCAAAATATTCAGTAAGGTTTGCCATTTCATCATGCATCGTTTTACGCTTGTCGAACGTGCAAATATTATTGAAATTCCGGCTTAGTTGTAAATACGCATATACGGCGCCATATCAGCTGAATCGGGCATCGTCAGAGAGTCAACCCGGCTAATTTTGGGGTCGGATTTGGGCCTATATCCGTATAAGATCGTGCTGACGCGAGAATTGAAACCGGACGGCCATGGACAACGCCGTGAGTTCGCCAATTGGGCGCTGGAAATGTTTGCTGGAGATCCGGATTTTGGCCAAAAAACCATCTTCTCGGACGAGGACCATTTTTGGCTCAGCATAAAGACGTGATATTCGTTCTTATTATTTGTATTTTGTGTATTCTTTTTGTTTCAGTTTTAATCAAATTTCCTCAAGTACACCCGGAAATAACCATATGTCCTGGCAATGCCAAATTACAAATCTATTAACCTGAAAGAATATTTCAATTGGAGACTGCTAAACCTCTCCTTAAAGCCTCTTTAATTGTCTGGTAGTTCCACAGCAAAACTTGTGTTAGATTTCTACTGCAATACGTTTAAAAACCTCAACGGAAAGATTTGGTTGTACCACAAGCCAACCACTCTGCCCGCCACCACTGCCACTTTGACTACCGCCGAGATAAAGCGCAACATTTTATTGTTCACAATGTTGAACAATGCACTTTTCTCACTATCCTCAGCCTGGATGCGCTTCGCTTTCCAGAATTCATTGGCCATATAACCACACTCATATCCGCAATCTTAGCACACAAATTTATAAACTCTCTCCTGGCGGATTTTACTGATTCCTCATCCCAATGAATTCTTGGATTGCATACACTACACCCTGCCTACTACGTTAACATAAGCACCACTAAAAAAAAAAGCGGCGCAAAAACGTACAAAACCAACTAAAGGATACCTTAAAAGCTTATGACTTTTTACTCCACCGATAACCGTACATGTCCTCCTCCTCCTACAACCATTATGGGAGGAATCAACCCACTTCACAAGCCCCAATCTACTCCTGCAATCCCAATCCCATCAGGAACAGCACTAAATGCAGGATGTCTCTAAAAATGCGATCATAAAAGGAAAGCGCTACCTAGGGAGGAAGAAGAAAAAACGAACCAACAGAGGGAAAAACTGCGAAAAAAAATTTTTTTCACGGGAAGATATGACGAACTGGATAGAAAAAATAAAAATAAAATCAAGGATACACGGGAGGGGAAAATGAGAAAAATGTTTTCGGAAATGGGATCAGTGTTTTGCCTAACGGAATAGGTATATAAAAATGTCCTTCCTGAAATAGGTATCACTATATCAGCAGGTGGATGAGCGAAGGAATACTGTGTTGCCACTAAGTTGAATTTTCTGATTCTATTGACGTGGTGGTACGTTGATTATTATTTATGGGCCAATTTTACATTTAACATTTTGAATTTGTTCGTTTCATGAATGCCGTAATGAGCACTAAAGGGATACTTTAGCCGAGCATTATCATTTGCCACCTTCCCCACTTGCTTTAGGTTTATCATCCCAATGGCATGTGCAAGCTATTGTCTCTTTAATATAGCATCTAGCTAGGATTTTGAGGTAGAGATGATGATCGCGGCTCCCTAGTAGGCTTGGGTTAGTATCCTCTTTGAAACGCGCAAAGTTGAGTGGCAGCGGCTCGATCACGCATCGTAGATCGAAACGACGATGTTTGATAATTTGTGAGCTTTTGCATTACCGATTTAAGCCATCTGCTATTAGGCTAGTTCATCTTCTCTGACCAGCAGCCAACATATCGATTATACTCCAATCGGGCGTCCATAGAGAAAATATCTCCTGTGAAAAAAACGCAGGTTCGACATCAGAATGAAAGGCGATCACCACTTCACAATGTGTATTCGTGCCAATAGCCCCCAGAACTTCAGTAATGTATTTATGTCATTGATATGTCCGTAAAAAATAGAGGGCGATAATCAACGACCCATAAACAGACACCTAAAGACGTGTCCAAAAACTTGCAAGTCAAGTACAAATTCCGGCAGCCTCAGTCAAGAAAGTCTTGTAGTCCAGTGCCTTCCAGAGAAGGAAGAAAGGATAGGATTGGACAAGTAACTGCATTTGTTGCACAAGCTAAAAACACTTAACAGGAACATCCATAACTGCACCTGGGAGCTAACAGATAGAGGTTGCTCCACACAACATATGGTGGCAGAAGATATGAGAACTTCAAATAGAAACTTCTCCTATCAATGCTTACGACATTTTATGGTAAAAGTCATATTAAGCTATGTAGAGTTATGTCTAGGTTCAACATTTCTACCCAAATTGTTCGTCCATGTAGAGTGGCAATGGATAACGTTCGCTGCTTCATATAGTTCGGTGTTGACACCATCGCATAAGCAGTTCACAACCTAACTTAGATCATGCAGTATAAGTAAGAGATTAAAACATACGTAACTCAGCCCACTTGTTTACCATTTGTGAACCTGCAATTTCAACTTGCACTTGTACCCTTAATTCTTTGCAACCACTCTGAAAGTGCAATCTGGGAAAGTAAAACTATGTCATTGGGGTATTTATTCGGCTCAACATTCCCTTCCTTAGGCGATCTTTTCACCTAATTTGACACTTACACACCTCATGGGGTATAGGCCACCAACAACACACCATCCCGTTTTTTAGCTCATACCAACGAACGTGAACTATTTCTTAAACGTCCTCATTCATGGAGAGGGCGATCTGCTTATTTGTCTGATTAAATAAATGTAGTTCACCTGCGGTGGATCTGTTATCGTGCCGTAAGATGTGACCAGACCACTGGCTTTTTCATACTGTAACCGCAGACCGATTCGACAATGGATCAGAAAAGTTTCACTTTAGTTTTCATTTCATTCTAACAAACATTGCTTCTTCATATCTTTGAGAGCAGACCCATTGCATCGTTGAAAATATCTAATTTGTCACCACTATCAGTCGTTATCATACTTCCTAGAAACAAACAGCTTTCACCTCTGTGGACTGTCTCTTTGGCATTCTCGAGGTGAATGATGGTATTGGAATCACTCAAAGCTTTCGGCCGAGTTACTTCGTTTGCCCCGACTTCTCTGAATTCTTGATCATTACATGTAGATACATTATCTTAGTTATGTAGAACCAAGCAAACATCGTCAGGAACAGGTTTTTCCCAAGTAAAACTGGCGGGAGTACGTCGCTTATACAAAATTAGAAGAAACAGTAGTGGGCAAAGAATAGAGCCCTAAGGGAATTTGGACCTCAAATTCCCCTGGTTCTATCTTATTATCTGCCAGTCATTCCATTGAATCAAAATTCTCTTTCTTGTATTCCAAAATTACTGTGGCTGAAAGTAAGGTTGGCGATGTCAATGGCGCGATAGTTAGCTCATTGGACTATTACGTAGAGAGTCTGAGTTCGATTCCTGGCTGGGTCACCAATAATTTTTCAAATCGCCATCACCCTTTCGGCGGGCAATGGCAAACTCCGGAAGTAAAATTGACTACGAAAAAGCTTCTAAAGAGTGCCGTTTGGATTGGGCAATAAACTGTAGGCCCCGCTCAGATGTGACAAAAATGACAACATGAGCAATACAAATGAGTGTCAAGAAGCTAGGCCATGGCCCATGCCGGGCTGCCAGCGCCACAGTGTTCTTGTTGTTGAAAGTAAGATTGTCTTCTGCTGTGCTTCACTCATTTCTGCCATTAATTGCCGCTCTCTGTCAGATCACCAATCTTAGGCAGTTTGACAAATATTTCGATCTTCCATATTTCGGGAAGCAACGAGATTTTTAAATTATCCTGATGAGTGGCCGCAATTTTTACTGATATATTCGGCACTGTTTTGAGGAATTTTTGGAGAACATGAACGCATAAATTACGCCATCTGCTTTATCTTCTTTTAGGCACTTGATAAAGTGGCCAAATGCGAGCTCGGGTATTTTGTACTGACTTTTGGATCAGAACGTTACAGCCCAAACACGCATTTTCCAGTTATTCAACGGAGTGAAGTTTGGAAGTCTGATAATCAGAAAGTTGAATCGTGATGCTGTAAACAGATTTTCTTTCGCATTTATTTGATACACTATTACTCGTAGCTCTGGTTGCTAGTGCGATGCTCCGTTTCCTACAATCTGCAAAGATTCCTTATTTTCATGCGATTCTGGATTCCTTACTCGGGACTCTCAAGCCACTGCAATGAGACTCCTACGGAGCATGGTATCTACCCCACGTCTTTTGGGATTTCAGAGCTGATAAGTGTTCACGAGACAAGAGCAACTGATTTTTTTGCCTATGTGGCTTGGCGGTCCGTTAACTGTCAACACAGTTGGGGACCCCGTAGTGTATCAATATGTTGCAAAGGGTGTTTTTTAAACCCGTACTACCGCAAAACACATGAAATTTCACTAAATAGTTAAATGCATGTATTCGATCGAGAGAATACATTCTGCAATGAATTTTCGAACCACAGCTAAATCTGCTGAACAACATCAGAAAGACAAAGTTTTCGACCACTTTTTCAAGCTAAATGCTGGCCGTTTGTCCTTAGTAGCCCGAATCATGTTGACTTCCAATTCATCGATTGTTGTTTATTAGCGTCGACCAGCGACTCAGTGTATCCCCAAAGAAAGTTATCAAGAGGCGTCAGATCACAAGATCACAAGATATATTACGTGAAATTATACGTAAAATTATCGAATGTTTCCTTCAATAAATTGATTGTTTCGATGCCAAGTAGCACCATTCTGCTGGGACCATATCTCTTCTAAATCCATGCCATTCAATCACCCTTGACCGTGACACTCTGATTAACTTAATTTTTGAAAAAATATGATCCAATGAATCCAGCAGGTTTCAGACTACACAAAACTGTACAATAATCTCATATGATTAATTGACATCTTTGGCATTCTTCGAATTTTCGACGCAACCGATGGTCATTCGGCTTCAATTCTTGCAGGAACAGGATCGTGAAGGCCTTCGAACCAAGAACTTTGCGTAAAATTTTCCATAAAATGGACGGACAAAGACCAAGCTGTTGTGAACGACGTCGAATCGTTAATTAAAATCTTCTTAAACACTCCCCTGAACGGGTGCAATATCCTCTTCAGAACGCACTCTCATGGTGGAATTCTCAGGGTAGAATTCAAATAGAATGACACATTTTCAACATTTTCAAGCTCTGCGAGGCCACCTTTTATTTGCACCTATTCACATATATCAGTTCTCTTCTTATGCGTCTCGAAGCCACTGCATCTTCCACAAAAAATGTTGTCCGAAAACTGTCAACAGTACGACAAATACTCGTACTATAGCGTTCTCAGTTAGTCGATGATGTCAGCTATAATATGGTGCAATTGCCCTACAAGTTTGGAGCACAGAACGATCATTTTGGAACAAAATTTCTAAAATATGCTAATTTGAAGTCTGAATGTCATCACGATGGAATTGCAAAGACTTCCATATGAAAATGACACTGACAGTTTGCCATCTGACAAATGGTTTGACAGATATAAATGGCTGAAGTTAGTACTGCGTCCAAAAACACCATTTACATCTAAGAATCATCTTTTTCTTCATCATCTACTTTCTTCGATTACCAGCCGTCAGTTTACGTTCGACATAAGCTCATCATGTGTTTTTGAGGTAAAGGGCAGTCCAATCTAACTTCCAACGTACGCACAATGGGGCAAAACGGCCTCAAAACTGGAAACAATTCAAAAAATGAAATGATTATGTCTTGCATGTTTCCCTTTAGATAATATGTCAGTGCATCGAATGATCACTCATTTAAGTCATTTGCATGCTTCTCCCACTCTTTGGTAAGCATTTGAAATCACAGTTTTATTACGATTGTGAAAGTGATGTTTGAAAGGAAAAAAAAATTGTTGGTTTCGAAATCCATGTATGTGCCTGTTTTTAGTTGCTTTAATTAAAAATGGAAGTGTGTTCCAGGAACTTACATTTTTTATGTCTTTTCTTAAACCTTAAGTTTAAAGTAGGTTTCAACATCGTTTCACAACATTGGAGGAGAAAATAGAGTTCTTGAAATTGGACCTGCAGGAACGCAGCAATTGTCCTCCGGATAAGATTGTCGCATTAAATCACACACTTTCCCAGTTTGTTTCAAGATTCAAAGGAAAATGGTTCAGATCAGATCGCAAAGTAGCACGATCCAAGAAAATTAACGAAAAGTGGTTGCAAACATCAATAGGTTTCAAAAAGGGCATCCAAAAGCGGACTTTGAAGAAATTTCAAGCGGATATGAAATAAACATTGAAAACTTCAAAAAATTCGCAATTAATACTGCCAAACACTTTGTAAGCATTTTACTTACTTTAGGTGGTGCTACAGTCCGGGGTAGACCTGGGCCTCAGTCAACAAGCTTCTCCAGCCAGCTCGATCCCTGGCTAGCTGCCTCCAGTTTCGCACGCTAAGTTGGCTGAGGTCCTCTTCCACTTGCATGCGCCACCTGAGTCTTGGCCTTCCTCTACTGCGCTGTCCCTCGGGGGCGGATTCGAAGACTTTTCGGACCGGAGCATTGGCGTCCATGCGCTCTACATGACCCAGCCATCTCAGTCTTTGGATCTTCACTACAGTTCGTCGTTGTATCTCCTCCTCCACTCACCGTCAATGCAGACGGGACCGAAGATCGCCCGAAGAATTTTTCTCTCAAAGCAACCAAGAACGCCCTCATCCATTTTTGATAATGACCATGCCTCTGCGCCATAGAGCAGGACCGGGATTATTAAAGTCTTATAAAGGGTGACTTTTGTTGTCCGAGAGAGGGCTTTGCTACTCAATTGCCTTCTTAACCCAAAGAAACAGCGGTTGGCAAGAGTTATTCTTCGCTTGATCTCAGCGCTGGTGTCGTTGTGTGTATTTATAGCAGAGCCTAGGTAGACAAAGTCCTTAACTACCTCAAAGTTATATCTGTCGAGGGTGACGTTCTGTCCGACACGTCGGTGTTGGTTGCCCTTTTTGCTTGACAGCATATACTTGGTCTTGCCCTCATTGACCGCTAAACCCATTTTCGCCGCTTCAGTCTCAATACCCGCGAAAGCGCCACTGACATCACGCTGCTTTCTTCCGATTATGTCAATATCGTCGGCGTATGCGAGTAGTTGGACGGACTTTTGAAAGATAGTGCCTCTTGTGCTTGCTCGTGAGTTTTGCACTATTCTTTCAAGTACGATGTTGAAAAATTTGCATATCAGCGCATCGCCTTGTCTAAATCCTTTTTTGACATCAAACGTCTCGGTAAGTTCTTTACGGACCTTTCTGGAGCAGTGCGCATTCTCCATCTTCATTTCACACAGATGGGCGAGTTTGGCAGGGATGCCAAAACTAGACATCGCTCCGTATAGCTCGTCTCTATAGATGTTGTCATACGCGGCCTTAAAATCGATGAATAGGTGGTGGGTATCGATCTGAAGCTCATGGGTCTTCTCCAAGATCTGTCGTAGTGTGAATATCTGGTCGATGGTGGACTTTCCTGGCCTGAAGCCACACTGATATGGACCTATCAGGTTGTTGACGAACGGCTTCAGGCATTCACACAATACGGCGGATAAGATCTTATATGCGATGTAAAGGAGACTGATGCCTCTGTAGTTGACGCAGTTCAGAGGGTCTCCTTTCTTGAGAATTGGACAAACAATGCTGAGGTTCCATTCATCGGGCATACTTTCGTCCGACCATATTTTACAAATGAGTTGGTGAATGCTCCTTACCATGTCATCGCCTGCCGCTTTGAAGAGCTCGGCAGTCAGGCCATCCGCTCCAGCAGCTTTGTTGGACTTAAGCTTCGATATGGCTATCTTCACTTCATCCAGGTCGGGTTGACGAAATTGTTGGTCATCATCGTCCAGGTTGAAAGGTTGATTCTGCCTGACAGCGGTATTTGGTCCGTCATCGCCGTTATACAGTCTGCAGAAATGATCTTTCCAAATCCTCAGCATCGACTGCGATTCTACTACGATGTTCCCTTGTTCATCTCTACAGGCTTCGGTTCGGGGTTTGTTTCTGCGGCATGTTATTTTTACCTTTTGGTAAAACTTCCGAACCTCATTCCTGGAGTAGCATCTCTCAATTTAGTCGATCGCGCGCTTTTCATGCTCTTTCTTCTTCCTCCTGAGAAGCCGATGCTTGTCTCTCCTCTTCCGCTCATAGACCTCATGAGCAGCTCTGGTCTTTTTTAGCAGCGCCGCTTTATATGCATCTTGCTTAGCTGCATGTGCTTGCCGGCATTCATCTTCGAACCAGGGGTTTCGTTGTGGTGGACGAGTGAAACCCAGCACATCAGAAGCGGCATCTCTGATGGCGTTTTGGCAGTGTCTCCAATGGTCTTCGATGCTTGATGCTGGCGGCATTAGACCTCTTAAGAGATTAAGAGACACTCGATCGAAAAAGGACTTGGCGATCTCTTGCGATTGTAGCCGTCTGACGTCGAATTTTCTCACAGCATTAGTTTGTCTTGGCGTAGTTTAGGATTTCCGCAACCGTACCTTGGCTACAACAAGGTAATGGTCCGAGTCGATGTTGGCTCCTCGGAACGTACGGACATCCATAATGCTGGAGGAGTGTCTTGCGTCGATCGCAATGTGATCAATCTGGTTGACTGTTGATTGATCAACATGTGGGAACCCCGTGCTCGCCATGACAATGTTTCGCCCCGCCGCAAAGTCGATTAGCCTGAATCCGTTATCGGAGGTGGTGTTGTGCAGGCTATATTTTCCGATTGTTCCACCAAAGATACCCTCTCTTCCTAGCTTTGCATTAAAATCACCGAGGACAATTTTATTGTCATAGCTAGGGCATTGCTCGTAGGTCTTGTTAAGGAGCTCATAGAAGGCATCGTTGGTGTCGTCATCTTTCTCCTCTGTGGGGGCATGCGCGCATATGAGGCTTATGTTGGCGAATTTAGCCTTGATGCGGATTGCTACGAGGCGCTCGCTCACATGCCGGAAGCTGAGGACTTCTTGTCTTAGTCTGCCTCCGACAACAAATCCGCATTCAAATAAGCGCTGGTTTTGCCGTCGATAGCAATTGCCGTAGTAGATGTCGCAGTTTTTCATTTTCTTTTTGTAAGCATCTATCCGTGGTTTTTTATGCCTCACATTGTGCACAATCTCTTGATCCATGGATCAGATGTAATATCCACTGCTCTTCTTCGTTTCGAACCGAACAGTTTTCTGAATAAGCTCAGGAGGCGAGAAATAAGGATTTTAAGAAATATCGCGAAAGCTACTCCAGAAAATGTTTCCGGGAGAGGACTAATCAAGATGTTTTTAATTTGATGTTGATTACATCTGGTCCACTTATTACAAGTTTGAGAAAACTTCAAAAAAAAAAGAATTAAATCATTTTCCAAAAATGTTTTTAATTTGATTATTTGTGCAAGTGAATGTGTTGCATCTGATGGCAAATTTGAGAGCGACGATGATTCTTCATTAGATGAATCAATCTTTTAATTTCGCTGTAAAAACATTGAAACCAATTGAAAAGCAATATTATGCATTATACGAGGGCGGGTCAATAAGTCCGTGACTTTTGGATTAAAACACAGATATTTTGATAAAAAAATAATTTTATTTTTCAACGTAGTCTCCCTTAAGCTTTATACACTTTGTCCAACGCTTCTCCAATTTTTTTATCCCTTCCAAAAAAAAAATGATTTGTCGAGGTCCTCAAAATAGGCCTTTGTTTGCGAGATGACTTCATCATTGGAGTCAAATCTTTTTCCACCAAGCCATTTCTTCAGGTTTGGGAACAAGAAGTAGTCGCTCGGAGCCAAATCTGGAGAATAGGGTGGATGAGGGAGCAATTCATAGCCCAATTCATGGATTTTTGCCATGGCAACTGCACATGTGTTTGTGGTCGACTGTGAGCAAACGCGGCACCCATCTTGCGGAAAGCTTTCTCATGCCCAAGTGATCATTCAAAATTGAAACCACTGAGCCATGCGAGATCCCTACGGCTTCCACAATATCTCGCACTTTTAATCTTCGGTCGGCCAACACCATATCGTGAATTTTTTCGATTGTTTCGGGTGTAGAGACCTCAACTGGGCGTCCAGGACGTTCGGCATCTTCAGTGCTTGTACGGCCACAACGAAATTCAGTAAACCACTTTTTTACCATTGAAATCGATGGTGCAGAGTCCCCATAGTATTTATCAAGCTTAGCCTTGGTCTCGGTAATGGTTTTTTTTTCGCAAGAAATAATGCTTAATAAGCACACGAAATTCACTTTTTTCCATTTTCTCCTGAAATTAGTGAGTAGTCTGATAAAAATAGCTGTCAAACACAAACTAACTGACGCAGCAAGTTAAAATTTTGACAGGAGTCAACTGACAGATGCCTGTTGACAGGAGCAGTGTTGCTGTTTCAGTAAAGAGGTCAGAAATTCAAAAAGTCACGGACTTATTGACTCGCCCTCGTACATATATTCTTTATTTCGCCTTTGTATATGTATATAAGTTTGAAAAAAAGTAAAACAATTGTAAATAAAATTGCTCGATTTATGTGTTCTTAAATAAATACTTTAATTCTTAATTAAAACGTAAAAATGTTTTAAAAGTAAAAATGAGTTTATTTACCACTAATACGTGATATCTAATGATTTCAAAAAGTTTCACTTGCCAAAATCCAGCACAGGAATTGTTTCCAGTTTTGGGGCCGCTTTTGCCCCATGTGGGACGTGTTGTTTGTCTTACCGAAGTAGAATAAGAAACTGCTTACAGACTCCGAGCAGAGGATTTATTTTTATCTCATTACTAACTTACTTTAGGTGGTACTACAGTTCGAGTTGGACCTGGGCCTTCCTCTACTACACTGTCCCTCGGGGGCTGATTCGAAGTCTGCGACCTTATTTCATATACTTCTAAAATATTCAGTTTGTAAAATATCTCATAAATTGTCGATTTCAAGGTCCCTGTTTACCTTTTTCAAAAGTTACGTATCCGAGAGTACATCTATCTCGCGCGAACGTAGGAAATGTTGGAAAAGGGTTTTGACAACGATTCTCTAAAGAAAACGGTCGTTTACCAGTGGCACGAGCGGTCCAAAAACGATCGTGAGTCAATCGAAGATGATGAACGCAGTGGCAGACCATCGACATCGAAAACCGACGAAAACATTGATGAAGTAAAAGAAATGTTGGTCAATAACCCCAAATTAACAATCAGAGAGATAACGGAGGACTTGAACATTGTCTATGGATCCGTCCAAGACATTTTGGTTGATGATTTTGGTTTCCGTCATGTAGCAGCAGTGTTGGTGCCAAAAGACCTCAATTTCATGCAAAAAAGAGACCATGTTGACGTCGCAAAATAGACGATTTGCGAGGCTGAATCCGATCCCACATTCATCAAAATGATCATTACTGGAGACGAGACGTGGGTTTATGAGTACGACACGCAATCCAGACATCAGGCAAGTGAGTGGCGTTCACCAAATGAGCTGAGACCAAAAAAACACGTCGTTTTCAGTCAAAAAAGAAGGCAATGCTCACGGTTTTCATGGATTACAACGGTGAAGTGAAGCAAGTCGCCGAAAGAGACCATAATTCACCTGATTTGGCTCCCTGTGACTTCTTTCTATTCAATCGAGTTACAAAACCACTACGGGGAACGCGTTTCAGCAGCCGAGAGGAAGTAATGGAAAAATCGCAGGAAGCACTGTTGAACATACCGAAAACCGAATATAAAAAATATTTCGAGGATTGGACCAAGCGCTGGCATAAGTGTGTTGCAGTCGATGGGGATTACTATACTTTGAAGGGGACAATATACGAGTAGATTTAGATGAATAAACTCGTATTTTTAATTTTCTGAATAAATTCCGGGCACTTTTTGACCAAGGTGGTATACCAAATTCCTACGAGAAATTCCCAGATACGAGTACAAATAAGGATAAGATAAACTACGAGTACACCGGTGGTTTACATTTTTTTTATTGTGCCACTTTTCCGGCGACTTTTACAAACTTCCCGCCAATAACACTGGCTAGAGATCCTATTCTGGTTTGAGGTAGCTCTTCTGTTTTTGTGTCAACTTCAATACCACACGTACGAGGAGTAACTCTATATTTGTTGGCGCTTCAGACGCTAATGTATGCAACCTTTTTAAGTGCGATATTAAGGAGGAAGGTTTTATTTTCGTGTATTAGATAGAATGTAACTACTCGTAGGTGGTGGAATAAACGGAAGGAGTAAAACCACGAGGAAAAAAAATGGAAAACGGATAACAGGAAACTCTTAATACAATATATCGCCTAGAAAAATGTTGATTTTCCGCTGCCGTGTTAGTAAAGGCGCAAGCCCAGGGTGTTGCTTCTAAACTTTAAATTTTCATCTAAATTTCCTACTGTTGGATGATATCCTTTTTTAACATACGAAGTGCTCGTTGTTTTCTTTTGGTTTGCATTGCGCTGAAATACTCTGTATTACTTTTGAAATGAGGTTAAAGTTCGGAGACAAGTAGTCACCGGCGACGGGGCACACAATCACCTCGTTAGCGACGACGTCGTCTGACCTTGTGGAATTCAATTGCGGTTATGTGATAGGATCTGAGTTTTTGCGTGTGTTTTTCAACACCGCAACGACCAACGACGGACGCCTTTTGACTTTTGTTAAGAGCGGTTACGTGTTGGTATAACGCAGTTAATGGTTGTTTTCGACGGTGGACTTTTGTTGACTCTTGTCAACGTGACATCATGTCTGAAGTAGTGAATGGTTGCTACTTAATTTGACGAAGGAGCCTTTTATTATCCTTTTCACTCTTAATATCGTTTTTTTTTTCTTTTTTGTTTACGACTAAAGCGAGAATAATTTATGAAAACGCTGTTAAGTGAAATATCAGACGACATTGATTGATGTCCATTGATAGGAAAGTGAATAAATCATGGAAACTGAACAGCCGGATAAATATAACGCAATATCTAGAGAATTTATAAAAAAGTAAAGCCAAAGAAAGAAATCAACAGTAAGGGTTCGATAATATGTTTATAATACTACTAGCTTAAGGAGTCTACGAATGGAATGCTATTGAATCGGACTAGTGTGATGAGTTTCATGTTTTCTTCCTGAAAGCTGTTGGCATTAGGGGAAACAAGTAATGGTCATGGTGACCAAAACAGCAGTAAAATCATAATGCTCCATCGGAAACAACTAACCTTCAGAAGAAGGATGCACGACGGATGAATTCTCGAATTAACGTCGCTGCCAAACACCCACCTTGTGTTTGTTTATATAAGCTACATCAACGTTTTTAGAGCTGAAGTCAATAAATATTTGTCATATCTGTCTAGTCATTGCACTAAAAGGATATGGTAAGGGATGAACCTTCAGAACGACAGCTCACATATCGCCACCAATGGGTCAAAAGTACAACGAACTTCGGTTCATCACCCTATTGGAAGATGCTATAATTTTTGCAAATGGCATTTTGTGAAGTAAAACAGATAAAACATGCACGTCAACAAGACATGGATCGCCTTACTCCGAAAGAACACGGAATAATTGTTACGATTTTTTTGCGGAATACTTCGTCGGTGATGTTGGCGCAGCGTATCACCACGAGATGCTGCCAGGTCTGGCCGACCCCGGAGTAGTCGTTCTACTGAGAATATCGCAGCTGTGTTTGAAGATGTCGCAGAGGACCGCTGGAGTATCGATCAGATGACGTACCACACAATTGGGCATCAATTGGCGGTTTTTACAGAGAATTTTGGTGAGGGACTGTAAGATGTTCCTTTACAAAGTGCAGACAGTGCATCAGCTATTAGTTATTGACCGCCAAGCGCGTGTAACCTACGCTCAAGCCATCCCGAATCTCGACCACGAGGGAGACAACTTTTCATCGAAAATTATCATGAGCGACGAGACTCATTTCTATCTCTGTGGATATGTGAATAAGCTAAATGTTCACTTTGTGAAGCACCTAAAATCAGCGTATAACCTACGAAGAGCCATGACAAATGCTCAAAGCTACTGCCTGGGGGTACGTTTTGCAGTGGCCGACAAAGTGCCTGATTCAACCGACTCAGACTTCTTTTTGTGTCAACAAGTCTCAGACTCTTAAAGTCCCCAAAAAGAATATCAGAATGCGAGGACCTACCTGGCAAGAGTGATGGAAAATTGTATAAATCAGGCCTGAATGGTCATCAATTCGGCGGCGGCCACTTAGACGATGTCATTTTCTCGACTTAATGAGAACAAATTTAAGACGTCAAGTCAACGTAATTCAAAAGCAGAACCAACGTCTTTCATTCATAAAAAAGATTGCAGCCAAAGAACATTGGGTGACAACTTTTGCGTCATCTTGTACAAGTTAGATTCGAAAAGGGCCTGGACTGTTTTCTCCTACATATTTTTTTAACGTATCCGTATTGCTACTACGCCACTTGGTTGGCTAAACTTGCGGACCTTAGTACGACCTGTAAGCCACTCAATTTTGAATCACCATATCGGTGAAACAGAGAACTGCATAATGCTCTTGCACTTAAGTGATACAATTGTGTTTCTTCTTCTAAAGGGATCTGTGCAACAAGATAGTAGTATGGTGCTTTCGCAACCTCTCAGTTGAAGTCGTCGATGACAGCATGAATAAAAATTTACCCCTTACTGAATCCTTGCTCAAGCGGGCGAAAATGAAATGCTTGTATAGTATCAAAATATTGGCTTACGCCCACAAAAGGCGGAGGATAAGGGTGACTTAACTTAAGACTGCTTCAACGAGCACGTCGAAAAACCATATAAGAAGTGCTCTAAAAATTACGTGAAAATCGTCCCTGGCGATCCTAATGCCAATCTAGGCAGGGACGACATCTTAAGAAATACGGCCGGAAAGCGCAGCTCCCGCGCCATCATCTTTGGAAATGGGAACAGGCTCATTGATTTTGTGGCGGGACACACCGTAATTCCGTACCTTGAAAAAATCCTCATTATATTTTAGATGTGCGAACATTCCGAGCAGTTAGCATCGACTTGTACAATTATTTTGTTGCAACAGATGGGGATATCCGTTAAAGTCCAAACCCAGGGAAAAGCAAAAGATCTTTTAAGCGTTTCTTATCAAGTTTCCCTAAACCTATCGAGAAGTCTAATGTAGGCCATTTGCAATACTGTTAAAAAGCAGGCAGCCTCTAATGTGCTGAGAGACTCGCGAGCTCTACGAGAAATCCGAGAAGCATCTCACAGAGACCTTCGAGAGGTGCTATCACAAAAATGAAGTTTGAAGTCTGTAAGAATCATATGTAGAAACAAAGTCGGAGTTCAGAATCCAAAAGGATTTATTCTGGAGACTGCTAAACACTGTCAGGCAAAATGATCCATTCAACCTGGATGAAGCTGCCTGCCCATCAAGCCAAAAAAAAGTCATAACAGCATTATCCAAGCTTTAGTCTAACAATGCTGTTTCAACTGTTGAGGATTGGATACAAAGCATACATCATACATTAATTAAATCTCAGCATGGTTTGTCTGATCCTTAAGAGAAGAGATACCTTGAATTAAACCTTCTACAGGAGAATAAGTTTCCTCCACGTCACAAATTCCTTTTATTCATTTTATTTAATCGTCTAGAACCAGAAGTAAATATACTGTAGAAATCGGCCCTACCAGTGTGGTTTTGGGCTGGTTAAGTCTGCCAAATATCAAATTTACTCATTGGGGCTGATTTAGTAAAAAACCAAAGAGTTTCACCACGCCACGCTTATGCAGAATGACGATAGAGAATCAGCGCTGCTCCGCCAGGGACGGTAATGACAAACATCTTTACCACGCCACTCTTGATATTGAATTCAATCAAGTGTCCCGTAATTTCATAGGAGCGTCTATGTCTTAAGCTACAAGTACTATACACCAGTAACAGCGCTTTCAAAAACACGTTTCAACAAAGAGATGGTAGCGGGCGAGGTCAACGGGCAGAAGATACTGCGTGAACACCGTCTTCTCAGATGGCAACTTCACCTACGCACGGAGCAAAAATCGAAAACATTACCAAATTTAACGAGTCAAAGTATAGAAGGACGAAAAAAGAAACAAGTTAGTAGAATCGCAGTAGGTGCTAGGAAATATGAAATGTTTCTGCAGACTGTAACACGGCAACGATTATCAAAATCTGACAGCCTTTCCAACGAGATGGTTGAGACAGCGGGCGAAGACTTAGTGTGAAGTATACAGCAACTCATCTCCAATATATTTGTAAACAAAAGTACCGCGATGAATCAAGCTCATCTTTATTTTTTCTCGACAAAATAGATTGTTTTGAACCCCACCAATATCCTATCTGGAGCATAGTGTGAGCACCTGAGGTCGTTTTTCTACTATCCTCTCGTCAACTGAAAGGTGATTACCTTTACGCGAATCTGTCGTTAAATCTGTTATTCGCCATTATACTAGTACTCAAAATTCCCTCAAAGTGATCACTTTCGCTCAAATCGTGGAACAACACACGGAAAGCGGAGCTCTTCGCGGATTATCTAGAGGAAACTTTTAAGCCCTTTGATGGGCAAACACTAGTACACTATACTAGTATATCAGTTAGTTTTAGTTTTAAATGCATTTTATTTTCTTAATCATGAATTCTTACATACTAACAAAAAATGCTTAAATGCTAGCTTAAAATTACTAAACAATCTTATACTAACTTACTGGCCCTACACAGGCACTCTAAGCTACTCTAAATTCTTATATCTATGTCTTTCGACTTTATTTACATTTTATTTAGGATTTCTTATTTTCTAAACTTAAGGCTAAGAAAAAATTTTTTTATAAAAAACTTAGCGTATGGACGTATTTTTTTATTCTTATAAAAACTTATTATCTAACTTAAAATAAACCTTAATCTACCTAACCTACATACAATACGTACATACACACATATAGACATTATGCACAATTAAATACATACATTAGTATATACCTTCGTATATACTAATATATATATATATTACTTAAATGCTAACCTAAACCTATGTAAGCTGGCCATCGCTATTTACAAAGCAAATAGATTGGTCAGCTCTGCCTCATTAGTGAGGCTGGTCCGTAATTGACGGAAACGACGACGAAACATCTTCCCCATCATTCAACCACCAGAAATGCTGGTGCTGCCGAACGACATCCCTTTTATCGCGATTTCCCACCGCCCTACTGAACCTGAGACGATCCACCCTGCCGTGTGCGACGTCTCTGTTGTAGTTGAGTCGCCTGTCCCCAGCTGTCCGAGCGACATGGAAGATTAACGGGACCGCTGATCTATCCTGGATCAACCCTATCTGATCAAGGTAGAGGAATGCTTCCGGTGGAACGAAGCCGTTAGAGCGCACACTCTCATGATAAAGGTGATTGGGGAAGTAAGCCCCAGATATCAGGTTATTCGTCGAGGCCATTGCTCTTGCAATGTGCCTTCGAGTCAGCTTAATTACGAAGTTGTCCACTCGTATTAGGTTCGCCCTGTTGTAAAGGACCTCATTAGGATAAAATTTTTTGTACTCCGACTCTGGTGTTCTGTACAAGCGAAGACAAGCCCTAAGGCAAGCCCTCTCAAACACCCGAATCTTTTCCATTAAGCTTGCTCGTACATTGAACCACACGGGACACCCAAATACCAGCATGGGCCTGATAAGGGCCATGTAGCAGATTATCTTTACCCTCGCATCGAGTTGGCTGCTATAAAACAGTCTCTTTGTGAGGGCAAAAGCGCCTTTAGCTCTGGCCAGAGCAGCATCTACATTTTTGTTAAAATACAGAAACTGATCTAGCCAAATCCCAAGGTATCTGACTAGTATATCAGAAAGGGTGGCTGATTACTTTAGGTACAATAGCAAACGCAACTCTTCCTGAACTACGGAATATTATAATGACCATAAAACCGAAAAAAGCTCCCATATACGACCTGATAACCGGAGAAGTCCGCAAAATGCTGCCCTTAAAAGCACTCACTAGGCTCTTACATATTATTAACGCGGCTTTTAGGCTAGAATACGTTCCGTGCCAATGGAAAGTTGCAGAAGTAATTATGGTGCTAAGACCAGGTAAACCTCTGATTGATAAAAAATCGTATAGACCGATTTCTCACTTTCCGATCCTGTCAAACAATTTTGAGAGGATCCTGTTCAAACGTTTAATGCCAATTATTGAAGACAAAAGTCTTATCTCCAACCATCAGTTTGGATTTTGGATTAAGCATTCGACTATTGACCAGGTGCATAGCTCTGGAAGAGAAAAAGATTTGCTCAAGCGTATTCCTTGACGTCTCTCAAGCCTTTGACAAGGTTTGGCACGAACATTTAAAGTTAAAATTACGGCAAACTTTGCCATTCAAACTTGACTAAATATCTTGAAAATAGAATTTTTCGTGTTAGATATGGAAATGACGTATCGCAATTTAAAGATATATTGACCGGTGTACCGCAGGGAAGTGTACTCGGTCCACTCCTGTATCTCTTATATACAAGAGATATACCACAAGTCGAGGGGACTGCTCTTGCCACCTTTGCCGACGAACTGCCATTTTAGCTGTCGGAAAAACAATAGAAGAATCAACAGCGAAACTGCTGGTATATGACTGGACAAAGATCTGGCGGATCGCTCTCAACGAGACCAAATCTATGCAAGTAAACTTTACCTACAGAAAAATAAGTCACCTGCCCTTCCACATAAATTCGGTCTGTATTCCGTTTGCTATTGAGGCTAAATATTTGGACATGACACTCGATGCAAATCTCAAATGGAAGACGCACGTGAAAAAGAAACGTAAAGAACTTGAATCTAAATACAGAGAATTGTACTGGCTATTTGGTAAATATTCCAAAATTAGCATAGAAAACAAGCTGTTTTTATATAAGCAGGTGCTAAAACCGGTGTGGACTTATGGTTTACACCTCTGGGGTTGTTCCAAGAAAACAAATATTCGTATTTTAGAAACAAAAAACAACAACAAAAAAACACTGTGGTGCTGGCAGCACGGTATGGGCTATGGTCTAGCTTCGTGACACTCATTTGTGTTGCTCATGTTGTCATTTTTGTCACATATGAGCGGGGCCTACGGTTTATCGCCGAGTCCGAACGGCACTCCTTAGAAGCTTTTTTGTAGGGAATTTTACTCTCGGGAGTTTGCCATTGCCCGCTGAAAGGGTGATGGCGATTTGAAAAATTGTAGGTGACCCAGCCAGGAATCGAACGCAGACTCTCTGCTTGATAGTCCAATGAGCTAACCATTGCGCCATCGCCATCGACAGTATTTTACAAACATTTGAAAATAAAGTCCTACGAGAAATTGTACATGCACCGTGGTTTATAAGAAATAATGACCTGCATCGTGACCTTGGAGTTACTTCTGTCGAAGTTGAGGCAAGAAACTTCGCAAGAAAACATAAGATCCGGTTAAATGGGCATATTAATACTACAGTCCTAGAAATTCTGGACGAACACAATTTATTGCGCCATCCTCAAAGAACTAAGCCTCTGGGCCTGTCCCGATAGATTGAAACCGCGTTAAGAAAGCGGAACATGTAGGATCTTTCACACGCTCGCGATCCTCATAATGTCTGATGAAAAAAAAAAAACTTTCGCTGATTGTCTGTGCTAGAAGGCCCCGCGCGGCTGCGCAGTAGCCACAGCTTATCTGTCTTCTCGACTACCTGACACTTGCTCCAGCCAGCTAATAAGGGTATACTGCTTCTTCTGTGCAGACTATGGCTATTGCACTGCTCAAACTTTATATGGGAATGTCGTTAAGCCTCTTATCAAAATTGTCTTTAAAGACGGTCTGTTGATACTCCAGTGGCTTTTCGTCTTAAGTAATGTTTGAGCATTCTTTCGGGCATTTGCAGCTACAGCAGAGATGTTTTCGACCGATCGACAGCATTGGGCTGACCACGTCATGTGATGAATCGGTCTCCTCGAGAGGAGCGGTTAACCGTCCCATTAACTACCCAATTGTTATCGCACGATCAGTAAATTGACGATGACACTGACGACTATTTTTATATTTGCCGTTTTCAGTAATGACATCTTCATTTGATAGAACGATAAATTTTGCTCCACCTTGCATATCTTACCAACCGCTGCGGGCCCTATTATGAGAGAAAGCAGTAAGCCTTTGCCCTTGAATGTATTTGACTCGGTAAGTGTCCTAGTCTTACCTCTTGGTATATCTTCTTAACCGAACAGCATCGGATATTCAGTGTTTGACTGAGGATAACTGACTTCTAAGCTAGCCGGAAACAGGTAAACAAAATTTGTTATTTGTTACCGACCACCGGCAAATCTTGTCCATTCTTGCTGTTAAACAACTGACCTTATCCATTCGAAATATTTATACCACAACATAGCATTGATTGAAATGGTTTCCAATAAAATATCATTAAATGGGAAAATAGACTTCGACCAGGCCAAGCTGATACCGGTCAAATGACTTTAACCCAAAGCCTTATACGTTATCACACAAAGATAAATTCGTTTCCCAATTACGCGCACAATACATCAAATGAATCCTTTTTAATAACTGTAATCGCTTATTATAGCACATTCCGACATATCCGTTCGCCAAAAGTCGAATAACATGGAATAACATCGAAAAAATAAAATAATTAGCCACGAAAATGTTAAAAAAAAGGTTTACCCCAAGGACTCTGTCGCTACTGTAGCGGTACAAGTATTTTAAAGCCAAAAATGCCAACCAAAATACGCGTATAATTGCATAAAAATTTATCCTGAAACTCAATTGTATCTCCGTTAATTAACGGGAAACGTCTCATTAAAACAAAAAAAAAAATAAAAAATTTCCAGCTCGCAAAACGAAATAAATTTATTTATGTATTGCTGACGCTTTTGTTTATTTATTTTTTTTTTTTTGCTTTTCATGGATTCAAGCTTTCATATAAGGGTAGAAGGGAGTGGAAAATAAAGAGTAATGCGTTCAGCACAAGACGGAATCAACAACCGGAATCAACTGGCCGAGTAATTAAGCGCATTAAATGCTCAGCTCAGCTTGGCATCTGGGACGCTCTGAATGCGTACTTTAGCGCGTGCTAGGACAGCGACAATGGCTAGGACGATGGCAACCTAAAGCCCTCACAATTGCAATTCATTTTTAATAAATTATTTATCGCTGCCGGTAATGATGGATTTCGGTCGATTAATTTACCTAGATACGGAGCTACGGTAACTCGCACATGTACTCGTACCTAGTACTCATATTTCTCTGGCAGAATTTCATTTTTATTATTATTACTACTATTTTTTTTATTTTTTATAATTTTTTTTTTAATATAATGTTTCGACGTAAAAAATGGATATCCTTTTGGGACTTGGTATGTAGGTTTTGTTTTTAACCCCCTTTTAAGGGTACGCATGGTATTTTTCAGTGATTATTCTGGCAGCAGATTGTTAAAAGTGGAAACGGCCGAAACGATATTTCGGTGTTAATGTGGCTAATTAGAAAGATAGTATCGCAGAGCTCTATTCAAATGGAAGGATATGATTGAGGTCGGAGTTAAATGGACTTTAATCGATTATAGAACATCTGACCTGGAATGACCCATCATTCGTTCAGTGCTGATCTTAATCAGTTTCATTGATTTAAACGTGTTTTGCCCGGCTATTGTGGCAGAATGAGACTTGAAACTGGTCATGGCTTAGCATGTCATATCAGTATCTAAGTGGGAAATCTTACCAATAGATGTGTGTGGTTCTTTAAGGATTTTTAGCAAATTGAAATACTTCAGTAATATCGTCCAAAATTTGATTTCCTGCTATTCAATGGACTCAACCTGGATTTCAATCCAGGGACTGAAATAAATGAGCAACTTTTCTTCTATGGAAGTATAGTTGGGATCAGCCAGCTCTATTACAACTCAGATGCTATCGAAACCTTGCCTTATGGCGAGACGCGTAAAATTAAAAAAGTCTTGACCATACAAAAACACTTTTATTCGATGTTAAATTGTCGGCAAGTACAATACAATTGTTCTTGTACTTGGACTTGGATTCTGGAGGTTCCAACCACGATATAACATAGCCCGCCCGCCGATGTAGATGTTTTCAGTGGCTACATCGTACGATTGCTATGGCTGACGTATACCCATACAAGAATAGTCTAAAGGCGTTAAAATTGCACGATCTAGCCGGGCAAATTACCGGTCCAAAACTCACTGATCTCAGTTCTCAATTGGTCCATCGATTCGCATGCTGTGTGACATGCAACATCGACTTGCCGGAACCCATGTCGATCGGATTCAGCTCGTGCTTTTGGGCAAACAAAAAAAAAATAACCTTTCGTTGAACGATACCGGGCGCTGGACTATAAACCGCACTGAACAATGCATTTTACGGGTTGCATTGCCAGTCCTTTTTTTTACATGAGGTTGCTCGCCTGACCAAATATAGCAGTTTCATTTATTAAAATACCTATTCAACCAGAAATGAGCTTCGCCGCTGCAGACAATTTTTCAATAAAATATGGGATCTCCTTCAGCTTTTTTAGGCCAGCTCACCGAAAATTCGACCTGTAGCAGGTCGTTCAACTTCAGTTCTTGCACAAGTCGTATTTTGTAAGGTCTTAGACCAAGATCCCTGCATAAAATCTTTCACGTAGTCGAGAATACAATCCCAATTGCTGCGAACAAATCAGGGTCTTCATTAAAACTGGCGGATACAGCAGCAATATTTTCCTCTAGACGCACTTTACGCGTACGGGTAGGTGATGCGATGTCCAATATCGTTGAAGTGGTGCTATGGCTGAATTGCTTGCCCAGTAGATCGATTATGACAAAGTAAGCATATTTCGGGTGTAAGTCTTTCCATGATGAAATGGCTATGTCACGAATCACGCATGAGCTGTCACTGAAAAACTGAACAGCAAAAAAATCACTCAGTACTTCACATTAATGAGGTTGAAACAATGCGTACGAGGGAGAGGTAAAAAGTTATCGGCCTTACAATGAGAGACTGCGATTTTCAGTTTAAAAATGATTTTATTTTTCTACATAATCTCCCTTGACTTCAACACACTGGCGTTTCTTTAACATCAGTATTCCCTCGCGGAAATGAGAGTCTGGAAGGCTGTGCAAATCTTCATCTACGGCCCCCTCAACTTCTTCATTAGATGCAAAGCGTTTCACAGAAACAAATCCCTTCAAGGAACAGATGACAGTCTGAGGGTGCCAAATCATAAAAAAAGCGGGGATGGCCGAGCAAATCGTACCCGAAATCCCGCAGTTTTGCCATCACCAACGCACCCTTCTGCACAGGTGCATTGTCCTGATGAAAGATGATTCATTTATTCTTCAAGCCAGGCCTCTTCTCGTGAAGCTTTCCAGCTGGCCAAAAAGGTTGGTTCTGCCTTTTCCAAGGTAATCAATTAACAAGATCCCTTTCGCAACTCAAATACACGCTAGCCATGATGTTTCCTTCGTGCAGTCGACTTCGCTTTCTTCGGCGCTGCTTCGTCTGCTATTTCAGATGCGTAGTGGCGGACCCCAGTCTCATTCATGGTGAGAAATCACCGCCCAAAATCTTTCGGATCCCTATTGAATCGGTTCAAGGATTGCTGCTAAAATCGTTTGCACGTTTCCTTTTAATCGGCTCGGCATTTAAAAAATGCGGTAGCCGTCTTCCGCGGAACTTTCACATACCTTATTTTCCGTGCATGATGTTTCGCACCTTTCTTCAGATATCCCTCAGCTATGTTACTCACCTTCACTCGCCTGTCGTGCAATACAGTATCATGCACTTTTTCAAGTATGGTTTCGGGTGTGGTTGCGGTTCTTGGCAGTCCTTTACGTAGGTTATCTTCGAGGACCGTTAGGGGTTATTCCATCCAAAACGAACAATTTTATTTATGATCGCACAAACTATTTCAGAGAACAAGTTGAAAGTTGTAATACGAACTAATGATATGTGCACCCAGCAGAAAACACAAATTTTTGCTAATTGGAACGCCATCTTTGCGTCAGGCTAAGGACTTTCACCTTGCCCTCGTTAATTGACGGATTGATCGAATTTACAACGGAAATGGGGAGTTGGACGCAAGCATTTTATTAAATGCGAGTAAAAACAAAAACATCATCGTATTAACACCGACTAGCTGCATTGCCTTTTTAGGAATCCGCAAGTGAACCTATGGAAAGAGTTGTAGTTCCGAAAAGCGATTAAAACTCTGTGATTAAAAACTTCCTTTGGCTTGTTGTTACTGTGAAGCAATACTGCTCTCAGCAACTCTCATTCTCTTTCCTTATGGTTGGCGTCAGTGGCTGTGTACTCATTATAAATATTATTGTAATAAATACTTCTGACATGCACAATTCGTAGATCTTCCAGACCTCTCTTCTATATGCTTCTCCGCCATGTTCACTCGTGTACCACTCTTTCCGTTGCATTGGTGCTGCATATTACTTAGAGGGGCTAGTTAGCAATCATACTGTACTCTCCGAAGTTGCTTCCTTTGCTCTTCTCAAGGTTCCAACTCTTCGCAGCTTGTTTTGACCTCTGGTAGCTTTCTGTGGCATACGAGGTCCTCTGCAGTGGAACGCATCTTCCTCTTCGTTTGGAAATTCTAGGCACAGCGGCGATACTTGGTGCCCAAATCTCCAGAGATATAGCCGGTAGCTGGTAGAACTGGTAAGGCGGTACTTACAATAACCTCCTTCCATCGTTGTACATGATTTAATGTGTACCAGCCGTTTATGAAGCCTGTCCCACCATCAGCAGTATCGCTGCCGATGCTGCTCTTTTTTTAATCTTTCCCGTCTATATCCCATGCGCAATAATGTTGACAGGACTGATTCCAGGTTACACTAAACTGCCTTTTAACGAGATTATCCAAAAGCGGCCGAAATTGTGTTTACGTTTTTTTTTTCTGTTTCACTGCTAGTGCACCCATCAGTACCAGAGCAATGTATTAGAGATTCGAATTAATCACTCTAGATCGCAGATCCTTATAAACGTAGCAACGGTTGCCGATGTTCAAAAGCATCCGAAAGAGTACTGCCCGATGGTCTGGCTGAGTCTCGCAAAAAGCCTGCCATATGAAGGATGTCCAGCGTGTCAGCTGTTTAATATCAAATTAAACAAAAACTGCAGCTTTATTCTCTTTTTTTTCTACACCAAATGGAATTTTACAGTGCGGCCGTCCATACCTCTCAAAACCAACCTTGCAGTCGGACTCTTAAATTTGTGAAAACCCTCGTACAGTGTTAGGTCCGGTAACCGGGGTGCTCAGGGTATGTCTCCGTACTTGCTGACACTTTAGGAGTGACTGTCTCTTTTTGGTTAAAAAAAGAAAGTTCAATAATGCCTCGGACATGCCTCGCACACCACTCTGTCGTTTTTGAACAATTTAATCGTTTTTGATGGCGTTCTCTAGAGTCGTCGTAGAGAGTTGAGAAATGCCATGATTTGCCATTTACGTGGATTTTCGTGGATTGCGATTGATCTTACGTCAAACTTTAGCCACATGTTTTAGCGTAGCTACTGACATTGATGATGATGAACGATTTTGGTTAACAATCTATTTTTTTCATCACTTAGTCATCGAATATTAAACCAAGTACAAAATGAGCAATGCACACGAACCGCACTTTAATTATTGCTCAACCGCTAACGCGTGGTGCTCTCTAGACCAGTGACTGAGAAATTCGCAAACCATGCGCCTCGAATGATATCCTCTCACTGACCAAGTTTCTATTTTATTTTCTACAATTGGGCGATGAAAATTAAGGGCGATAGAAAGAGATGTGACGATGTACATTGGTTTTGAATGTTTAGAGGTTATAATGACTAGGAAATAGAGAGCTCTGCAGGGCATTCCATGAGCGAGTTGTTCGGCTTTAAAATGAATCGTGATATTTAAGGGTACGTCCGAAAGTGGGCTTGATGCTGTACTGATGAGCATTCATAGTGAGACGGGTATTACGGTTGGAGGTTTGAAGGGGCGAAATGCTACTGGCAATTTCTGTGGAGCACTGGTGCTGAAAAAACGATAGAACCAGGTGAGCCAGGAGACCTGACGTCGGTGGTCGTGGGTGTCAGTCTTGGGATTACCTATAAGTTTAATCGTACGGTTTGAATCCTATCTAGCAAGTGCAAAGAAGTCTTAGGAGCACCTGACCAGATGTGAGCATTGTACTCCAATTTTGGGCGGATGAAAGCCTTATATATTGAAGCCAAATCAGAAGCGTTGAAATATTTCCTACATCATGTCGCCGCATTTTTGGCGACTTCGAATATGTGGTCATTTTAATGTAAGTTGTCATTGACACACATACTGAGAATGGAACGTTTTTGGTTTCGACGATGCAAGTGCCATTCATGGATAATGGCTGGTTATTTGAATTTCGCTTTAGCGACAGCAGACAGCATTGTGTTTTGGAAGTATTAAATTCAACTCCGTTGATAGTTCCCCAATTGGTTATGCTGTTAATATTGGAATTTAATGAGCTTAACATACGCTGCGGTTCCTGCGGTTCTACAGCCGAAAAGCATGGACGTTAGTCCGGGAACGAATATGAAAGCAGAAAGTACTGTCATCAGCAAAGGAATATATTGGATTAGAAGTAGCAGACAAGGGATCACTGATTGAAATGAAAAAGAGTGTTGGAGACAAAACGGAGCTCTGGGGCACACCAGTCTGTGAATATCAGACTTAAAACCATCCAAGGTACTCGTTATTTCTAATTTTTGAAGAAGAGACTCATCGATATTAAATGCATGCATTTTCGACCTGCCTGATGTCAAACTCTGTCAAATGTTTTAGAAATATCAAGTGCAACTACGAGTATCTTGCTTTCGCCAGATTGATGTAAATTTTGGTTTCACTTTTCGGTGAGACATGCCAAATCACCAATGGACCTGTTGCTATAAAAACCGTAATGTCGATCTTTAAGAAATTCTCATGTTTCGAGATTTTTCATGAGCTGACGATTTATCAGCGTTTATGACCTTGGACAGAAGGAACCTTATTTCAATTGGTCTGTAAGAGGAGAAAGAAGAAGTTTTGCCTTTTTAAGGACCGGCTGGACAAATGCTGTTTTTCATCTGTTCAAAAAGGATCCTAAAGAGAAGGAATGACGAGAAAGCTTACGCAGTGATTATGTCATCGTGGAAGGCCACCCTATACCATATGGGCCAACGGATTTGTGCATGTTAAGATCTCTAAGTACTATTGCTACTACAGGAGTAAGAAAGTGGATTCGTCCCATTGAAGATTGGACCCATTCAAGTGTGGGCGGAGATAAAGCACAGTCTAGAATTGTTGAGCCTGACGCAAAATGTGCAGCAAGTAGATTGGCTTTGTCCAAAGAACTGACAGCTGGAGTATCATTATAAATGAGCGTTGGGAGGGAAGATGAGGCAGAATTTCTTATATTTTTGACGAACGATCAACAATTTTTACTTCCCTTGGGACATTGTAGTATTTTTTGCCTCATTTTTTGATCCTAAGGAAATATCACTCGCTTAAGAAAGGCGTTGCAGTCATTCCGGGGTTGTTTTCCCCAGCGATATCTCAACACACGGTCTTATGGGTGTTGTCTGTCCAAGGCCAGCCAGAATTGTGTATATTGTAGAGAGTACAGGGATACAGGGATACAATTCAAACTCGTTTAATGCTGAATTGCTATCCACTTTGAAGCTTCTGTAAATAAAGCAGTAGTGGATAATTTGCTTATAGAGATGGAATTTTGACCACATGAAATTGAATTTCGAAATGGAACTGGGACTAAATTGAGGTGGAGTTCGGTAACACTATGACATCACTATGCACGTTAATGGCGAGACCGCTGTGAAAGAAAAAGTTGTTAACCAGGTAGCTTTACATCAGAGTGATCTGAGAGGTGTGAACGGGGATCTACCTGTGTTTCACTGTATTTGCAGACGTGTATGTATGCAGAAAAGTGATTAAGCTGCATTCACTTTAAATTCTCGTCCCATAATCCGAACAATCACAAACCCCCACGATACTAATCAAGCCGTTGGTTTACCGAGTCAAATTGTTGTAGGTGTCATAACACCTTACAACAATATGAAACAAGATGCCGCATTATGATTCCTTTTTCGCCAAAGGGCGCTATTGTTGCACTCGCACGCGGATTAGAGGAGGATGGGAAGTAGTTGTTGTTTTTTAGCAGAGATTTTAGCAAGTTAATTACGAGTCCACTGATAATGCGTGTGCACTCGTCGAAGGTCAGCTCGGTACGGATGGTGTTAAGAAGATGTCCTTCTAGCAGTCATGACTGCCTTATTCGGGATGCCATTTCGTACAGGCACTTTTTTATTTCTTGTTCTCTTTCATCCTTGGAACAGCTATTCCGAAGTGATTATGGGAATGTGCTCCTGATATCTGTCACGATGGAATTCATAATGGCTGATCTAAGTGGGTACAGATTCTCTGGTATTCTTAGCATCGTCCAGGAGGGTAATTGGCGAGAATTTTTGCTTTAAGGCTCTTTCATCACTACTCTTTAATCTGAGCCCGGGGGATCTAAGTCAGCCCTGTTGCAAAACCGTCTGAGGCTCTTTCGCTCTCTTCTTTTAGTGGTACTTTCCAGGTATATCCCCAGTTTAAAGTTGGTTAGGCTTTCCTAGAAGTCTGGCCTGTCTAAATCCCAGTAGTCTAGGTATTGCTTAGAGGCACTTTGCCCTTTGTTTCACATGTAGCGGAACTTACCCCTTTTACTGGTTGCCCTTCTGGAAATTGCTTGTCGCAGGCTATGAAGATGTCCTGGAACACCTGACGCGTTTTGGAACTAATATTCCTCGAACATATCATTATAAAAGGGCGTGTCTGCCCACTTAAGTCCTATTAAGACAGAATTCTCTTTTCGTTCCTCATTCTCGAAGTTAAATACTGTCGACTGTGGTGCTGGTTTTTGTTGGATCAAAGCAAATATATACATCGAAAGCAACCTACAGATTGTTTTTAAGGTAAGAACAAATAACATGAACCCATACTTCGATGTCTACTTTTGTACGTAAATTAAAATAAAAAAAAAGATTCTGATAATCCAATAAATAGCAATAAAATAGCAGAAAAACAAACAAAATGTTATTTGCCATTAAAATAATCGCATGGCCCTCCCTTATCATCGCCACCCAATCTGTCGTCGTCTCCTTGATAAAACCATCCACCCATTCCGAGCATAAAAATCCTGCCACCGAAAATTGCCTGATGGTACGTTTAAACGCAGCGCATAATACTTGTAACGTAAAATTTACATTAACGATCGCCGATACAATGAATTGTAAATGCGGCCCTGAAAGCTGCAAGACAATCATCCAAATCGGAGGCGTTTGCCCGCATTTCTACTTGTATCTTTGAATTCGCATTCAATCCCCTCCCCAATACTCGTACGACAGTGGGGTTGGAAAAGAATGTGTCCCTATGCAGTCTTCCATTTGTTTAGTCCTTCTTTTGTTTTGTTTTATGAAATTCCTTTTCGGGCCGTTATCCTGCAATCAACAGTTATGAATGGAGCATTATGCAAATTTGATAGCAATCGTTATGATCTCCTTTTGGCGGAACAATCAAAAGAATATGTGGGACAAACACAGGCCTCAAAGGCATGCTTTCATCGGAACGTACAAATAAAAAAAAAACAACAACAAACGATCAATAATGAAATCTGCAGAACTTTTCACCCTCTCCTCCACAGTGGAATGGTTTGAATGCTGTCCTCCAACAATTCAAGAGATGACATCAAGTACATTGTGATGTATTCAATATTTTTTTCGTTTTGGAGGAATGAATCTGGGAGGGTTTATACTATATACGAGTAGAGTACAGAGATTGTTAAGCTGAGCCTTGTGCCCTTGGCCCATGGGGAGCAGGAGTGCAATTGCTTAACAGTGCGTAGGTCTAGAGTATAAACATCGTGTCCTCCTACGAGGATTATTTTTATTTTTTTATTTGACTTAGATAGGGGGTTTGAGGGATGGGTAATAACAGGGTATCGGTAGCATGTGTGTGCTCTTTTTTGGGGAGCTCCTTTATGGAATTTTGATTAACTGATTAACTTTTAAGAGGATATTTGAGGATTACTTAAGGTTCGGGCGACCTTTAGACGTCATTGGACCCTGTATCGGTACGGCAAGTGCTTTTGTTTTGGATGGAATTTTGCCAAACCAAGATCTTACTTGGGATTGTGTGTAAATTACTGCTATGGTATGAAGGAAACTTTGGGTTCCTTACTGAAACATTTACATTGACCTTTTTCAAATTGATGGTTGGGTTGTTTTGTTTTCTGGGTTTAAGGTGATACAACTGCTTATAGGTGAAAATTGGGAAGAGTGGTGTTGCGATTGCACATACATTTGAATGTATGTATGTTGTTGGAACCCGTGCCTTAATCTACAAGGTCTTTACCACCCTTAGCACTTGCTCTTATAATAGCAGCTTATACGCAGCTTGAAATGTTTCCCATGCAACCAATACATTTTCTGTTGTTTTTCAGTGAGGACCATGTTCAATGCCGAAGCGATGGAGATAGCCTCTAAAGCAGCCATGCCCACTGAAGGCTTACGTAGAAGTTTACCTCTCCATGCCTCCTTTGCAGCCATTCATCGACGTTGGAGATTAGGGCATACGTGCATCTATCCTTTTGGTAACAGCTCCAACTACTTTGCCATGTACGAATTGTATTACGCTGGGCTTCCTCTTTTGGCAGGTTGTCCCTTCGGATATTCTGATCCGCGGCATGCCGGCCAGGATGCATGCAGCGTCATCAGAAATGACCCTATATGCGCTCACTACACGGAGCGCGCTTAGGCGGTGTGTGGAAGTTATTCCGGCCGCGTAAGAGCGCTTCGCCATTGCCGATGCCCAGATGGGAGCTGCGTACAAAATCACCGAGCTGATGACCCTTGGTAGCAGTCATCGCTTATTAGATCGAATGCCCGATGTTTTTGCCATCATACGGGACAGAGCCAATGTGATCCTGTCAGCTTTACCTTTTACTTGCTTAAGATGCTCCTTAAAGCAGAGCTTTGCGTCCAGGAGGACTCACAGATATCGCGGGAAAGGCTTCGGTGTGACCATGAAAGGATGTGGTCAAGATGACTGCTTCGGCTTTCTGTGCCGCCAGGTCGAATCCGTTTCTTTGCAGCCAACTGGTTACTCTGCCGACCACCTCCGTGCATCTACTCGGCCAGGTCATCCGCGTACCCCACGATCGTGCACTCCTCGGGCAGTGCAATATCGAGCACGTTGTTGTACATCGCGTTCCAGAGGTTGGGGCCCAGCATCGAACCTTGGGGGACTTCCCATGTCACTCTGTAACGCTGCACACCAACATCCGTTGTGTATTGTAGCCTTCTATCCCTAAAGTAATCGCGCACTATTCTCTGGAGGTAGTTTGATACCCCAAGGGCCTCGAGTGCGTGTACGATACGGGACTACCTGGCTGAGTTGAAAGCGTTCCTCACGTCCAACGTGACTACAGCAATTTTTTTTTTTGGAACCGCCTCTCCATCTTTCTCCAGCTGCAGCGTCTCCAGCTCTGCTGTCGACCATCTCGATGGCATCCAGGGTCGATCTGTGTTTTCTGAAGCCGAACTACTGCTCGTTTAGACCGCCGGGGTGTTCCAAGGCTTCATTCAGACGATTCACGACGACGCTTTTGAGTGTTTTTCCAAGTTCACCCAAGAGGCAGATTGGTCGATATCCAGTGGGATCTTGGGGATTCTTCCCGTGCCTTCTCTCAGGCATGTCGTAAATAGCCATGCAAAAAGGGCCGGGTTTACCTTTATGGCCAAAGCGAGTGCCACACTCGGGATGCCATTTGGCTCAAGCCGATTCATAGCCATCAGAACTTCCTCTATACTGACCTCCGCGATCAGTCCTTGCGCTAACGGGGCGTGGTGCGAGATTCTGTCCACCGTCCTGGGGAACAGTTTGGCCACAATTTTGTTCATCAGGGAAGGGTCTGTAGGCTGCGGTGACCTACCTCCTCTGACGGTGTTTACAGCTATCTTGTAGGCCATCCCCCCGGGTCCATGTCCGCGCTTGCGCAGAGCTTATTAAAGGACCGCAGCTTGCTGCGCCTAGTCATTCCAAGGTATTTAGCCCTGTTTGCAAATGAAATACAAACTGAGCTTACAAAGATAGGCAACCGACTCGTTTTTATGTATGTTAAATTTAAATGAACAGATTTGGTGTCGTTGAGGGCTATCTACCAAGCCCCTATCCATTCATATAATTTATCGAGAGTGTTTGGCAGTTTCACCGTTGTTCCTTTAATCGTTATATTCACTGCTAATACAACAGAATCATCGGCAAATGCAGCCAGTACAGTCCCCACTTCTTGCGGTTTATCTCGAGTATAAAGGAGATATAGAAGTAGACCGACAACCTACTGCGGTACGCCGTCGAAGATCTCATTAAATTGCGACACTTCGTTTCCGATTCTGATACTTAAAATTCTAGTATCTATTTTTCTATATAAGTTTACTTTGTCGAAGGTTTTCTTGGTTTTAGGACCATTATCCCCTCAGCAACTTCTCACGTACTCGAAACGTATTTAACGTTCGGCGTTAATTACAGAAGAAGCTTAGGGACTACGCCGGTTAATAAATACCGGAGTTTTCTTTGGTTTCAGTTTCCTTATTTCAGTGATAAGTTCCGTTAGCTTTACATTTATCAGTGCTTGCCCTTCGAAGGGCATAAAGGTCTCTTCCAAATGAGAAGAAGGTTATTTAAACGTGTTTTATGCTGTGGAGCACGACCTTGTTGCCATTTCGAACGGGCTTTTCCCTTTTCCCTTACCATTTTCTTATGCTAGACGATAAAACTACAAAAACCTCAATAGACAGCAATAAAATCAATGTGATAGCTACGACAAGATGCCCCCAGGGAGGGCAACGTAACCAATGAACTACTGATTATTTCTCACTAATAATGGCTTCTATGTCCAAGGATATGCAGATGACATTGCTATCCTTGTCATGTAAATTCGAAGACACAATCTAGGATCGCCTTCCGAAGGCTCTGAACTTTAAGACTCAGAAATGAGAGAAATGAGACTCAGAACGGAAGTCAAATATCTAGGAATCACACTGGATGAAAAACAACTTACGTGGAAAACTCACGCTTCCAAAACTATCGACAAGGCCTGGACCACACTACGGGCTACCAAAAATTTATTCGGAAAAACTTATGAACTTAACCCCAAAATGATGCTGTGCATGTACACACGACAATAATTATGCCAATCATCACATATGCAATCACAGGCAAAACAGAGATCAACTTGTGACTATGCAACTGGTGCAATGAACACCGCACCAACAGCTGCACCTGAAGTTATCATAATCATCACACCACTTCATGACAGATGCAATGGTAAATGCCTATACGCTCATCACAGAATATGAACCAAATTCCATTCATACTGCAATCCTACAGGAACTCAGAAAAATGAACTACTTGGAAGGAGTTTGAGCTGGAGCTGCTGGACACAGCTGCCAGTTCACGTTTATAGGCCCACTTATAGCCATATTCAACATACCATCTTCCCCTACAATCCAATCGAATCTACCATTTCTTTTATCTCTGGCAAATAATTTATACCGTAGTTTGTTAGTTTCTTCCTTCCTTGTATCGAGCTCTAGAACAACCCATAGAAGCAATGTCCTAGCCTTGCAATTGTTCTCGACGATTTTGGGTTACATATAGTACATCTATTGGCAATATACTTTACAATTCCTCCAGAGATGTGATGAAAGAGCATTTCGCTGACTGATGCATATTACCCATTAGCTTCAACAACATTTTTAATCAGCATTCTTAATCAATTGCAAACTGTGAGATTGGAAAAGTTTTTAAAAGGCTCAGCACTCAACTCAATATTGCCACGCGAAGCTCACATTCACCATCACAATAATCGTCTCATCATGTTCACAACAACATCAGTCTTCCCAAAACAGCAAAAAGATGTTTTTCCAACACAAACTTTCCTCGCATTCTTCTTCATCTAGGCAACTCCCAATTTGACAAGATGACAATATACGAGTAGTATGCAATCCACTGCAATGCCCGAATAACACCCAAAACTTTACCCATTTTCCAATCTCTGGTTGTAATATTTAAATTTTCAGCGAACGTATGTTCCAAACAGAGCCAAACTCGGGGATTGTCCTGCGGGATGCTTCGATATCTTTTCCGCTTCCTTTCTAGCATTTTCCCGGAAGCACTTCCACCACTCTCACTCACCACTCACCACTCATAGGGAATAGAAAATTTTCAATGCATAACAAATCAGAACGAGCTGAGTGACTAGAGTGACTGCTGCTGCTGCTTTTGAAGTGAACAACTGCAATGACTCTCTTTCTATCCCTACTCGAAGCCTTTCGTAAACCCTTTTACCCAATCCGAAACCTACTAAACTCCGTCAGGGACGACCATTCCACCACTCGACTACATTTCTGATTAAAATTTCAGCGAACCAAAAGATGATATTTAAGTTTTGCTCCTCTTCTCGTTGAAGTTTTCGAGAGCAGTTTGCCACCAACTAAGATGCAAGGTGACCAAGTTTTTGGGAAATTGAAAATTTCTGGCGCTAATTGGGCTGAGAAGATGACAGTTGAGCTTGATGGCTGCTTTAATGCGCCGAACTGAAATGACTTCTGTTTATTGATTCTCCTGCACTACGGAAAGGCGGATGCTATTATTATTTTTGAAAAGTTGAATAGCCCTTGTCTGAAGAGGTGAAGTGGCAATTTTTTTATTTCCTGCTGAAGACACCCTCTTAAGTAATGAAATTGGCAGGAAAGATTGTCTAGTTGGAGGGATGGATGAATGTCTACAAGGTAGGTTATTCATTTTTGACTAAAGTCACGACCAAAAGCCATGTTGAATTTGAGATATTGCATCTTGTAACCTTCATGGCATTTGGCATGAGAAACGATAAGGTGGGCTTATGGGCAAGTTATGGAATCATTCTGATTTGCAAGGACGAATGGTATGGGGAAGTAATTGAATTGTTGAGAACACTTCAGTTCATAAGATGGAATGTTTATTGGATTCGTTTTTTGCATCTTTCGGAAGCGGAGACTGGGAGCTGTTGCATTCAACCCAAGGCGTTGGGCATTTAAAGGGAAGGCCAAAACAAGCAGAATAATTTGCGTAAAATGAGAAGCTTATTTGGATTTCAATGAAATTTCACAGCGAGATGAGATACGAAATAGAAATAATTGATGCAAATTCGTTTTGTTCCTTTCTTTTGAGAAACTCCGAATTATGCCCTTCCTTGGCTTAAATGCAGATCCTGGTGCATCAATTTGTATATATATAGAGGTGTACATCTAGGGTTGGTGTCCATCCGCTCTATATCACAGTCGTTGAATCTGCACTTTTCTGGTTAGGTCGATGTCGCTGTACAGTCCGTAGGGTTCGTTGTTGTATCTCCTCCTCCACTCACCGTCAATGTAGGCGGGACCGAAGATCGCGCGAAGAATTTTTCTCTCGAAGAAGAACACCCTCTTCCATTTTTGATAATGTCCATGCCGCTGCGCTATAGAGCAGGAACGGGATTATTAAGGTCTTATTAAGGGTGATTTTCGTTGTCCGAGAGAGGGCTTTGCTTCTCAATTGCCTTGTTAGCCCAAGGAAGCAGCGATTGGCAAGAGTTATTTTTCGTTTGATCTCAGCGCTAGTGTCGGTGTCTGAATTCATAGCGAAGCCTAGGCAGACAAAGTCCTAAACTACCTCAAGGTTATATCTGTCGAAGGTGACGTTCTGTCCGAGACGTCGGTGTTCAGTGTCTTTTTTGCTTGACAGCGTGTACTTAGTCTTGCCTTCATTGACCGTTAAACCCATTTTCGCGGCTTCCATCTCAATACTTGCAAAGGCGCCACTGACATCACGCTGCTTTCTTCCGATATTGGACGGACTTTTGAAAGATTGTGCCTCTTGTGTTTGCGCGTGAGTTTTGCACTATTCTTTCAAGTACGATGTTAAAAGAGTTGCATGACAGCGCATCGCCTTTCCTTAATCCTTTTTAAACATCAAAGTTTACGGTGAGATCTTTGCCGATCTTGAGGGAGCAGCGTGCATTCTTCATCGTCATCCTGCAGAGACAGACGAGCTTGGCAGAATAGGTGGTGTGTATCGATCTGAAGTTCATGGGTTTTCTCCAATATCTGCCGTATTTTGAGTGAAACCCAGCACATCAGAAGCGGCAACTCTTATAGAGTTTTGACAGTGTTCCCAATGGTCTTTGATGCATGATTCTGGGGGCAAGGGACCTCTTATAAGATTAAAAGAGACTTGATCGGAAAAGGATATTTCGACGATCTCATGCGATTGTAGCCATCTGACGTCGAATTTACTCACAGCATTAGTTTGTCTTGGCGTAGTTTGGGATATCCGCAACCGTACCTTGGCTACAACAAGGTAATGGTCCGAGTCGATGTTGGCTCCCCGGAACGAACTGACATCCATAATACTGGAGGAGTGTCTTGCGTCGATCGCAATATGGTTAATCTGGTTGAATGTTGATTGATTAGGAGTTCTCCAAGTCCCCTTGTGTATATCGATATGTGGGAACTGCGTGCTAGTTATGACAATGTTTCGCCCCGATGCAAAGTCGGGCAGTTTTTCATCCTCTTTTTGTCTGGCCCAACCCATCGCATGTTTTGGATGGCGGATATGTCTGCTTTGCAGCAGGGCCTCCGCTAGTTGCTCGGCTGCACGTGGTCTTCTTAAGGATCTAACATTCCATGTGCATCTCCTAACCTCATTGTCCTTAAACCGTTTGCGTGGGTTGTCAACAGTAGATCCGTCCACATCCGAGGCTGGTTGGTGCTTCGAAACTTGATTTTATTTTTTAAATGGCTGGGCAGTTACCCCGGACTAGTTCCATTTTTGATGCCCCTAGGACGAGGAGTCAGTTACACAGAAGCCAGTAACACGTTCCGGGATGTGAGCGCTGCCATTGGCGCATATAGGCCTCGTCCGATACCATCTCTTTCCAAGACCCTGACTTAGTCTTAGAAGTCCTTACCGGCCTGAGCTCCAAATATGTCGGAGTAGCCCAGATAAGGTTTTGTTTTGTTCTTTCCGTTCGAAATCTCCAGTGAGATTCCAAGGTGGCGCCATGGGGAGGCGTGAAGTAGGGCTTGTTAGCAGAGCTGCAAGATGTTCGGCTGCAGAGGCTCATTCTCGTCATTTAACGAGCCAGCACCTATCGAAAGATGCTACTTCTACGAGGCCTATTACTTATCGTTGCCTTCTAACTGCGTTCAGTGATGTTTTGCATTCTTGAACTAGCTTGAAAGTCGTATGAGGGTTCAACAAGTATCCCTCACCGGTTCTTCACAAAATTCGTAATGGCCATCAGGATTGCATATGTGTATCTCTGTTTAGAAGGCAGTCGCAAAACGAGGAGTGAAATCTAACCCTGTCGGCTTTCAGAAAGACCCAAGTGCCGCATCCCGTATCGGTTTTGGAGCCATTCCCGAAGACAGATTCTGGCTGAAACCAGTCTTCTTCAAAATTAAGTGACATTTTTAGGATTTTGGTTTTCTTAACTAAGTCGCTGTAGATCTTCGTTCCATGAAGAACCGGACGATCTGCATGATTGCCTTCTACCTGGATATGCCAGTTCAAGTCACTTAGTGACGGTGGAGGTAAAGTTTTGAACAGCTTCCTCTAGGTTGTTATACCCAGACCCTCCTTAAATCGTGTGCAACTGATTTTCTTCAACCACGACGAAACCTTGCATCTGATCCTAAATACAATGTATAGGTACATATTTTACGTTCCATCCAGTAATGCCCATGATTTTAACCCTTGTCTAGACTTTCCCTAGACGAGACAGGGATTGAAATACGCAAAAATACCGAATGCCTAGTCGAATGTTCACAACGACAACGTACGCGAATCGAAGGAACTCAGTATTGCTAGCAACACATTATGACTTTGAAAACCATTCTCCTGCATCTTCTCAATCAGGTAGCTATATGACGGAACAGGCTTCCTGTTGAATGACTTGACATTTATCTTCGTTTAAAATATAGAGGATTGAATATCAAATAACTGAATCCACGATTTTCACAACCAGGTTGTGTTGACGGCCACTGATCCCGCCGAAATGATATCAAGCCTTAAGTAAAATTCAGGCCTCGTTTTTCTCTATACTCGTTTACCATAGTCTCGAGATCGGATGGGTCCCAGGTCTCAAAGGCGTAGTAGGCATCGAATGTCCAGATATGTAAGGGCCAATCCATCAAGCCACCATTCTTCAAGCGAAGCAGATGATTTAGAATGAAGCAAATGGCAGGTGAAACCACCTTTTCACCTCACAGAGAACTTCAAAAAGATACTCGTACTACTTATTTGATTTCGTAAACCTATCTGCTGCTTCATTTACTTATCTTATCAAATTTATCTATTCAAGGACCCACATCCCATATTAACTAGATCGAGACCCTAAGCGGAATAACTTGGCACCGCAAATAAATTCTTGACATCAGCATAGACTTACCTAAATACGAAGTCGTACAACGATACATGCACCATCAGTGTATAAACTCAAATCAATTTTATATCACTGTTCTGAGGATGACCTTTTGAATAGATAGTTTTACTCAGTAAATTCATAGAACGGACCACGTTTTAGTCACTTAATCGTCGCAAAGACTATCTTATTTACACGATACATCAATTCATTTCACTTCCAAACTTAGCTCTGGAATCATATATCTTTCAGCAGATGAACTTTAACGTTTTTCCTTTGACCTTAAGCAGCACTAAATCTTTCTTCAGAGAGAAAATTCTATCTCTCATTTACCCCCCCATTTTCAACAAAATACTTCGATTATTCCACCCACATCGAAGTATTCATCCATCCCATCCTGAGTATAGCGACGTCTAGGAGTACGTAGCATACTCCCTTCGTCCACTTGTCGCACGCAAGTACCACTACAAGCCGTGTGCAAGCACATGGAACATCAGCTTACACTACGGAAATTCTCTATGCCACCATCCTGCTACATTATGCATGGAATAATTTAGCATAAAGCCCTCAACTCCATTTCTCTTTCTCTCCTTGGCCCACATGCATGTGTCCATCCGTTTGTCCGTAAGTTTTTCTTCAGCTTACTTTTGCCCCACATGGATTCATGGAATCCCCCGCCATTAGCCCATCTGACAATGCTTCAATAAGTAACGATTCGAAAGTGTACTTTTAGAGCCAAGGTAGCGTCATACCTTGGACTTCTTCTTTAAGAAGTTGCCTCATCCTCTGAAGAACAAAAATTCGGATCTCAAAAACGAGCAGAGAATCATTTTAAAGTGAAAAATAAGACTCCTTGAAATATGTATGTACAAAATGATCTGACATACGTTTACTTACTCCAGAATGTCAGAGAGACACATTCATTCACTTACCTTTAGCTTGGTGGATACCAGGAAGCGAAATTGGAAGCTATTGTTCCATGTGCTCAAGTTTGATGCAACAACGAACTTAAGAATTCGCATAGGTACGAATCGTACCCTTACTTCGTCTGGCAATGGCAACTGACTTTCTTCCACCGAAGGCTTCCGGAGCAATACCGTAAGGTACATTTAAATAAGTGAAGTATGTGTGAGTGCTTTTGGGATATCCAGGGAATGTGTTTAAAATTGACTTGTTAAACTTTAAGGTAGAGGATGCATGGATGAAGTTAGGATATGGGAAGAGTCCTTTCGGGAATTTGCATACCGGCAAGAAGACAACTGTGTAGCCTTTGAAGAGGCAAATCAATGCGAGAAGTAGACGAAAGTTGATTGATTTACTTGTTTTCACTGAGTATGTACCTATAAGTACTTTAAAGTTTCTGTTTTGATTTCTGTTACATATGGATGTGTAAAGAGATTGGAAAGTATCGACATATTTCGTTACATATGGTGGGTAGTGTTGAGAGTCTCGTTGATAATTAGAGATCGACGAAAGTTTAAGAGAAACCGTAGTCACAAAATTGTGAGATTGCCTTAACAGAACACTCAGGTAAGCTAGTCTATTGTTCTTCGTTCACATCCCTATAAATCAAATTTCACAGTCCAACACTAGCGCCAAGTATCTGTACCCAATGCAAGTGTATATCTACATCTGTAGATAAAGTTCTCCGTAGTGTCATAATCACTTTTACAGGAAGCATCGCGTAAGGCATTATCAATTAGGCTTAGCAGACTTAGATGCTTAGGTTAATACATCAGTAAGCAGTCGAGAAGTTTTTCTACCTTGAGACAGAAGAACAACCAACAACAGTTACTTACTTACTTTAGGTGGCGCTACAGTCCGGGGTGGACCTGGGCCTCAGTCAACAAGCTTCTCCAGCCAGCTCGATCCCTGGCTAGCCGTCTTCAGTTTCGCACGCTAAGTTGGCTGAGGTCCTCTTCCACTTGCGTGCGCCACCTGAGTCTTGGCCTTCCTCTACTGCGCTGTCCCTCGGGGGCGGATTCGAAGACTTTTCGGACCGGAGCATTGGTGTCCAAGCGCTCTACATGACCTAGCCATCTCAGTCTTTGGATCTTCACTCTTCTGGCTAGGTTCATGTCGCTGTACAGTCCATACATTTCGTCGTTGTATCTCCTCCTCCACTCACCGTCAATGCAGACGGTACCGAAGATCGCCCGAAGAATTTTTCTCTCGAAGCAACCAAGAACACCCCCATCCATTTTTGATAACGTCCATGCCTCTGCGCCATAGAGCAGTACCGGGATTATTAAAGTCTTATAAAGGGTGACTTTTGTTGTCCGAGAGAGGGCTTTGCTACTCAATTGCCTTCTTAACCCAAAGAAACAGCGGTTGACAAGAGTTATTCTTCGCTTGATCTCAGCGCTGGTGTCGTTGTCTGTATTTATTGCGGAGCCTAGGTAGACAAAGTCCTTAACTACCTCAAAGTTATATCTGTCGAGGGTGACGTTCTCTCCGAGACGTCGGTGTTGGTTGTCCTTTTTGCTTGAGAGCATATACTTGGTCTTGCCCTCATTGACCGCTAAACCCATTTTCGCCGCTTCCGTCTCAATACTCGCGAAAGCGCCACTGACATCACGCTGCTTTCTCCCGATTATGTCAATATCGTCGGCGTATGCGAGTAGTGGGACGGACTTTTGAAAGACAGTGCCTCTTGTGTTTGCTCGTGAGTTTTGCACTATTCTTTCAAGTACGATGTTGAAAAAATCGCATGACAGCGCATCGCCTTGTCTAAATCCTTTCTGGACATCAAAGGTATCGGTGAGATCCTTACCGACCTTGATGGAGCAGCGTGCATTCTCCATCGTCATTCTGCACAGACGGACGAGTTTGGCAGGGATGCCAAAACTAGACATTTCTCTATAGAGCTCGTCTCTATAGATGCTGTCATACGCGGCCTTTAAATCGATGAATAGGTGGTGGGTATCGATCTGAAGCTCATGGGTCTTCTCCAAGATCTGACGTAGTGTGAATATCTGGTCGATGGTGGACTTTCCTAGCCTGAAGCCACACTGATATGGACCTATCAGGTTGTTGACGAACGGTAAAACTTCCGAACCTCATTCCTGGAGTAGCATCTCTCAATTTCCTCGATCGCGCGC
This sequence comes from Volucella inflata, assembly GCA_928272305.1. Classification (NCBI taxonomy): domain Eukaryota; kingdom Metazoa; phylum Arthropoda; class Insecta; order Diptera; family Syrphidae; genus Volucella; species Volucella inflata. Next base: position 15,776,106 of record OV743718.1, on the reverse strand, counting down.
TTCTCATGCTCTTTCTTCTTCCTCCTGAAAAGCCGGTGCTCGTCTCTCCTCTTCCGCTCATAGAGCTCATGAGCAGCTCTGGTCTTTCTAAGCAGCGCCGCGTTATATGCATCTTGCTTAGCTGCATGTGCTTGCCGGCATTCATCATCGAACCAGGGATTTCGTTGTGGTGGACGAGTGAAACCCAGCACATCAGAAGCGGCATCTCTGATGGCGTTTTGGCAGTGTTTCCAATGGTCTTCGATGCTTGATGCTGGCGGCATTGGACCTCTTAAGAGATTAAGAGACACTCGATCGGAGAAGGACTTGGCGATCTCTTGCGATTGTAGCCGTCTGACGTCGAATTTTCTCACAGCATTAGTTTGTCTTGGCGTAGTTTGGGATATCCGCAACCGTACCTTGGGTACAACAAGGTAATGGTCCGAGTCGATGTTGGCTCCTCGGAACGTACGGACATCCATAATGCTGGAGGAGTGTCTTGCGTCGACCGCAATGTGATCAATCTGGTTGACTGTTGATTGATCAGGAGTTTTCCAAGTCCCCTTGTGTATGTCGAGATGTGGGAACCGCGTGCTAGCCACGACAATGTTTCGCCCCGCCGCAAAGTCGATTAGCCTGAATCCGTTATCGGAGGTGGTGTTGTGCAGGCTATATTTTCCGATTGTTCCACCAAAGATACCTTCTCTTCCTAGCTTTGCATTAAAATCACCGAGGACAATTTTAATGTCATAGCTAGGGCATTGCTCGTAGGTCTTGTTGAGGAGCTCGTAGAAGGCATCTTTGGTGTCGTCATCTTTCTTCTCTGGGGGGGGGCATGCGCGCATATGAGGCTTATGTTGGCGAATTTAGCCTTGATGCGGATTGCTACGAGGCGCTCGCTCACATGCCGGAAGCTGAGGACTTCTCGTCTTAGTCTGCCTCCGACAACAAATCCGCATCCAAATAAGCGCTGCTTTTGCCGTCGATAGCAATTGCCGTAGTAGATATCGCAGTTTTTCATCTTCTTTGTGTCCGGCCCATCCCATCGCATTTCTTGGATGGCGGTTATGTCCGCTAGTTGCTCGGCTGCACGTGGTCTATTAAGGGATCTAACATTCCACGTGCATATCCGAAGCTCATTGTCCTTAAATCGTTTGGGTGGGTTGTCAACAGTAGATCCGTCCATATCCGAGGCTTGTTGATGCTTCGTAACTTAATCTTTTTTAAATGGCCGGGGAGTTACCCCGGCGGCACAACCCCCAACCTGGAGAACCAGTTCCACTTTGAGTGCCCCTAGGATGAGGGGTCGGTTACACCGAAGCCAATAACCCGTTCCAGGATGTGAGCGCTGCCGTTGGCCCTTATAGGGCTCGTCCGCCACCATCTCTTTTCCAAGACCCTGACTAAGTCCTGGAAATCCTTTCCGGCCTGAGCTCCAAATATGTCGGAGTAGCCCGGATAAGCTCTTGTTTTGTTTTTCCGACACTAATCCTGGTTAATGGCGCAGGAAACTCGCCATTTGCCCCCTTCACTTCGCAACCTCTAGTGAGATTCCCAGATGGCGCCACGGGGAGGCGTGAAGCAGACTTATTAGCAGAGCTGCAAGATGTTCGGCTGCAGAGGCTCATTTTCGTCATTTAAGGAACCAGCACCTGTCGGAAGATGCTACTTCTACGAGGCCTTATACTAATCGTTGCCATCCAACAACAGTTGCACACACAAAAAGCCATCCTAGCCCACGTTAAAAACTTGATTGCTTTACCGAGCCTTGCCCAGCAAGTTCATCGGAGATTGATTTTTCAGCGAATTCGTCCTTCCAAATACCACAAAGCGGCATTTTACACCCAAACCAGGTTAGAAGTTTTGCCTCAAAGAAGGACTATCATTCTTCTAAAATTTGAGTATAATGCCAACATTTAGTCAGGTGCTCCTTTCTACACTTGATAGATAGAATTTCAAGCCTTTATGACGCCAAGCTCAATCAATTGACACTCGTCAACACCAATGTAACGACTCTAGCCTTAACTTTTACCTCCTTAACTGTTATGAAAAGACTCAAATGCAGTCGAGTACAGACACAATTATGATTTTCACTTGCATGCCGATAATCAATGCAACATTGGTTGAATGGAAAATATGATAGCAAGATCGTTACCACCCTCCACACAGGACAAGCGAAAAATCGATCGATAACGAGTGCAAAACAGAAAAGCAAAAATCGTAAGGTTGGCTGATAATCTTTCGAAAGTTTGGGGACCATCATAGAACTATGATGTTTGTAAGACATGCCCTAAAATCTCATAGCAAAAGTGGACGAGCAATACAGAGAAGATTGTCTTTTCTGATGGGTGGACCTGTGTCTAATCCAACAGATGTTATCCTGATCTTACAGTAGCTGCCTTCAGTTTCGCAGGTCCTAAGTTGGTTGAGGCCCCCTTCCACTTGCGCGCACCACCTGAGTCGAGGAATTGTACTGCGCTGTTTTTCGGTGGCGCATTGGAAGACTTTTTAGATCGAAACATATGTGTCCATTCTCTCTACACGACCAAGCCACCGCAGTCGTTTGACCTTCACTCTTCTGGCTAAGTCGGTGTCGCTGTAAAGTCCGTAGAGTTCGTTGTCGTTGTATCTCCTTCTCCACTCACCGTCAATGTGGACAGGACTTAAAATCACTCCAAGATTTCTCCTCTGAAAACAGCCAAGAGTTGCGTTTTCGATCAAGTCCATGCGCCAAAGAGAAGAGATGGAATACTCGTAATAACGATCTTATGTAGGGTTACGTTTATTGCTTTGCTAGTCAATTGCCTCCCAAGCCCAAATAAGCAGCGATTGGCAAGTTATTCTTCGTTTGATCTAGCCCTCGTTGATCCCTAAGCCCATTTGCGAGTAATTGGAGGAACTTTTGAAAAATTGTGCCTCTTGAGTTTGCGTGTCAGTTTTGCACTATTCTTTCAAGTATGATGTTGAAAAAATCGCATGATCGTATCGATTTGAAGCTCATGGGTTTTCTACTATATCTGCTGTAGTGTGACTATTTGGTCAACGTTGACGAACGGCTTCAGATGTTTACACAATAAGGCAGATGCCTCTGTAATTGGCGCAGTTCAGAGGGTCTCCTTTCTTGAGAATCAGACAAACAATGCTGAGGTTCCATTCATCGGGCATACTTTCGTCCGACCATATTTTACAGTTACAGACTTCAGTTCGGGATTAGGTTAGGTTCGGTAAGGTTTAGGTGGCTGTTGAAAATCCAACCCACTTAGGCCTATTGGCCCATTGTGATGCCACGTGGATGTGTGATCCTCCTACTCCAGAAACCATTTGGAGCTCTTAATAAAGCGTAGGAGACTTTTGATGCCAGTGCTGCTTAAGTCATTGTAGAAGAAGGGTCCTAGGTGGAGAGAGAGCTAGACACGTACAGAGAAGGTGAGAGTTTGTTTCCTCCTTCTCCTCGTTCATGCAGCTTCTGCAAAAGTCGTCGGGCAGTGTCCAGTGATGACACCTATGATGTTTTCTATTTAGAAGGATTAAACTCATGAAGCGATTCAGATCTAGTTTTGGCCACATTCGTTTTTTCACTAAACATGTCGATCCAACCGTCCACCTGTGGTTTTCTATTTAGAAGGATTAAACTCATGAAGCGATTCAGATCTAGTTTTGGCCACATTCGTTTTTTCACTAAACATGTCGATCCAACCGTCCACCTATGGTTGGTTTTTCTGTTAGAGATTTGATAGCGGCCTGACTGTCGGAAAAGATACGGATGTCCATTGCAGATATTACATTTTTCTTTAGCCAGGACAGGGCTTCCTTAACTGTCAGAAACAAAAACACCACCACCAACCCCACTAACAGTCTTAGAACCGTCGGTGTAGAAATGAATTGAATTGTCATCCAGGAAGAAATTTTCCTCCCACAAGAATCTGGAGATAATAGAAAGTTTGTCAGTACGGAAAGTAGTACGTTAAGAATGTTTGCGTGGCCAAAAGGTGAAGGTGTAAGATCGCTTTAAGAGGAATAGCTGCGTTGGCGGCTACTTGTCTGCTATGAATGTCGAGGGGGGTAAGGTGAAACAGAGTGTCCAGAGCTGTAGTGTAGGGAGTAGTGCGTAGGGCTCCGCTTATGCCCAGACATGCTGCTTCTTGGACTTTACTTAGCTTTCTACAGTTCACTGGTTTGTCTAAGGCCGTCCACCACATAACCACCCCGAAGATGAGTATCGGTCTTATGACCTATATACCTATATAGCCAATGGGTAATACGAGGTTGGAGGCCCCATTTGCTAACGATGGCTTTTTTGCAAGAGAATAAAGCTACTGAGGCTTTCTTTACTCTTTCTTAATTGTTGGGTTTCCAGCTTAATTTCCTGTCGAAAATTAGACCCAGATATTTCGCTGTATTAGACCAAGCTGGTACCGTTGATTGAGGGAGGGTCTATAGTCGGGATTTTGTATTTCCTAGAGAAGAGGACAAGATCGGTTGTGTGGGGGTTTATTCCCAGTCCACAGGGATCCGCCCAACTTGTTAATATGTTAAGATTATACTGTAGGATGACTTTTTGGCAGTGTTGCCACTGATCTTTCATGCTTAATTCTGGCGACAGTGGACCTCTTAAGACATTAAGGGAGACTCGATCGGAGAAGAATTTGGTGATCTCTTCCGATGGAATCCGTCTGACATCGAAATTCCTCACAGAATTAGCTTGTTTTGGCGTTGTTTGCGATATCCGCAACCGTACCTTAGCTACAAGAAAGTAATGGTCCTCGAAACGTCCAGATATCCATAATACTGGAGGAGTGTCTTGCATTGATCGCAATGTGGTCAATCTGGTTGCCAGTTGATTGATCAGGTGTTCTCAAAGTCCCCTTGTGAATATCGAGGTGTGGGGAAACCCCTTTTTCAATGACAATTTTATGAGCTCGTAGAAGACATCTTTAGTAATTTCAGCTTTATCCACTTTTGAGACGCGCGCATATAAGGTTATTTTTGAACAATTAGGCCTTGACGTGGATCGCTACGAGGCGCTCGTTCACATGCCGAAAACTCAAAACTTCATGCCTATGTCCGCATCTTACAACAAATCCTTTCCCAAATAGGCGCTGCATTTGCCGTCGATAACAATAACAAAAGATGCCGCAATTATTTATCTTCTTTTTGTCCGACCCATTTCATCGCATATCTTAGATGGCGGTAACATCTGCTTTGCAGGAGTTCAGTGTCTCCGCTAGTTGTTCCCCTGTACGTGGTTTATATTATGGAATTTAACATGGCACACGCATGTCCGAAGTTCATTGTAGATACATCCGTATTGGATTGTTGTTGCATCATATTCTGACGTTTTTTTCATACGGAAGAGTAATTATCCCAGCGGCAGAACCCCAATCTTAGAGCGCATAAAATAAATCATAATAATACCATTTCTACGACCTTTAATGCCAATGTACTCGTACGCCGATATTACGTTTTCCTTCGCATTTGCTCGCGCTATATGCAAGTGTTTATAGATTATTCAAAATCTCTAGGATGTTCGCTTATAGAAAAAAGGAAAGAAAAATGCGAATTTGCATTTTCTGTTGATAGTAATGGATAAATGTTACTGCCAGTACAAAGTATAAGTTGTCATCCTTGTGGAAGCAGTATCTCTAGATCAACATAAAAAGCCATATCTATGCATTTTTTAGGTCTTATTTCAAGCATCGCCATTCATCTCTTCGGTTTTTCTTGAATCCTTTTGTGAAGATCAACAGAAATCCTTCGTTGTTTAAGACCATGTTAGAAGCTTTCAAACCATTTGGATAAACTGTCTACGACCAATGTGAATGACCTTCTATAGATAACTGACGAAAGAATCGAAAAAATCACCTCCTCTTAGTACGGAAAGTACGAGTATTCTCCCAAATCCGTAATCCCTTTTACTAAGCATTGAAGTGGTATCCTTTTACCAACCGACTGCACAACCAACATATCAAAGCTCCTTCTAAGCCCGTCAACTTCAAACAGTAAAACACAAAGTCTGCTGCCCTTTTGCCATAAGGAACAAGGCACCAAGTAACACTAATGAAAATTCCCATAAAGTAAGGAAAAAAATCCCAAACTTACTTGTAACTGTTACTGCCACTGTCAAAGGGGTGAAATGAAAAAGGAGACATACCATCGGGTTCAAAAGACAAAAAATAAAAAAAAAAAAAAATGAAAGAAAGAAAAAAAACAGCCTTTCAACGGTTTTGTAACTTTGTAAACTCCACTCAAAACCTCTAACCCTAACCCTTGCTAAACTCCACAACCGACTCAAAGCTGGCAAAATCATCCACTTATTCAAAAAAAAAAAAAAAAAACGAAAAAAGGAGAGAAAATTCTGAAGTATGGTTGCATCTTCCTAGCTGGATGATGCCCTTCGAAAAGTTTACGTCTATCGACAAAAGCACTTAAGGACACGTTCATAAATTTTCACTTCTGGCGGCAATAGCGGCCGAAGCTACGATGCATTCACAAATTTACACTTACCCCTTTGTCGGATAGAATATTTCATCACAGATGCTGAATTGGCATCCGAAAAAGGACTCTTGTCTCTCGTCCTTATAGATATTCGTAGTCTGTTTGTGATGTGAGGCTTTAATCTGGTTTCTATAATCGAAGTTCGTTTCACTATCCGATCTCTCGTCGAATGACGTTTCGCTTGACTACCCTCGAACATAGACGACAGCATAGTTGTCGTGAACTTGGTAAATAGTAAGAGTATAGTACTCATAGGTACCTACTATCGCTGAAAAGGATTCATCAGAGTCATCCATGTCCTTTCAATAAAACGGTTGATGTATACGTGAATACGGTATATCGACTAGCTGTCGTCTCGCAATTTTCGTTCACAAAATGAATGGCATTCGTCGTAGTCAATGATGGAAGAGCCGATATGCTTGATGCATTTTGTTACAAATGCATCCAAACGAAGTTCTTCATGAATAGATACAGGCAGTACTCGTAAATACAACGATACAAGGATAAACAGATATAGAGAGAGATACAGAATATGTAATTATACATACGAGGGCAACTGTGCCCGCAGGTACCTACGTTTAATTGTCGTCAGCGTTCCGTTACTTATTCGTTAAATGGATTGTGAATTTTTAATGAGAGAAAAATCAATATATCATAAGCACATCTCCAAGGAGCACAGATACGAGTATATACGAGTACTTTTATGCAACTCATGGACAGAGGAAGTGTTGATAGGCCTGGATACGTGACATGTCGGATGACAATCATCTGGACCACATAAGTGTTGATACTTAGTTCTTCGGCATGTGCAAGTTTGTTTAATGCAATGTCTGCACCATGTCGAAACAGAGTAGCCAGAGTGTTTAGGAGTTCAGTGTGTGCATTTGGTTCCGCCAACTAATCATTTTCCCGTCGGAAATGTTTGAGGTAAGCAAATGTTCAAAATTGACGGAAGGTAATCCTTGAATCGTTTGAAATTGTTTGAAAATTCAAACTTAGTGATGTCAACTGGATCAAAGTTGTCCTTTACGTCGAGGCCCAGTTGAAATTTACTGCTGATCTTTCTATTGTGTAATGAGCTGCAGGGCAAGACCACGTCAAGTTATTTTAAGGTATCGCGGCGATTTTAGAATTCTGAAGTAAGGGAGCAACTTAAAGTCAACTTTTGTCTTCAGCGCAAAATAACACTTCCCCAAGCTCTTTACAAATCGATTCTCCCTCGTTTTCCTGTTTGGCCATTATTTCGCGAGCATGGTTCCAGACTTAAGAGATGACTTATTAATATTTATGACACTTTGCTCTATTTCATAGAAATGAGCCGCATCGATATGCATCACCAAGAAAGTGATTATAATTAGATCCAGGTTAGAGGTCCTTTTCGTAAGTATGAAGGTAAAGATCCTCGAAAAGGCCATAAACGTGGCATTAAGGGTATATTTTCCAATCATGCACAATACAGAAAAACATTGTCACCATGGCCAAATGGGCCAAACGAACAGTCATACCATCTGCCACAGTCACAATCTTCAGCTGTCTTCATGCAATATGTCAACGATGATTAGGTAGCTGTCACGATGTCAAATACATGACATCGCTTAATATAAATCATCCTGCCTAGTTGGCGTAATTGCTACCAAGCAAATAGCGATAGGTTGTTTCATTGCCATGAACAGAAACTATTATGTCCTTCTATTATTCCCAGTCACGAAAGGGTGTTGGACACATCTTTATACAGAATATGTGCGGAAAATGAAACTGGTCTAAGTATTCTCTATGGTCGGCGCTATAAAAAAAAGAGGTAAAGGCGTTGTGCACTCATAGTCAGAAGTTAACCAGAATTTATCGACAAAATGTTGGTTCTAATTTGCTACACGAATAGGGCAATGTAAAGAAAAAAACATGGTGGTGCCCCTCAAGGCTCCGTGTTTGGACCATTGCTCTGGATCATAGCTTATTATTATGCTCTACTACTAAGAGCGCAGAGTTCGCTTAAATCATTTGTTTTACTAATGACTTTGTTAGCATGGTAGTAGCATCAAGGGGCTTATTAATACCGTACGCCAAGAACAAGAGTGTTGCACGAAAAAACCGAAAATTTAAAGCATATAGACTGGAAACAGAACCAGTGTAAAGAACCAATGAGGTGAGAGTAATCAGCTCCTTTCTGTCAATATCATATGATGCGGCTTGTATTGAAGGCGCCATGGTACCGATTGGCATTCTGAGTAAGCCCGCAACGAATTTTAATAGAGGAGATTCGAAGAAAAAATATCAGCACTATTTGGGGCTACAGCGTGTAGTAACCAGTCCAGTTGAATTACAAGGATGATGATGATGATTCTCCTTCATTTTACATATAAAGTGATCAACGTCGTGTTACAGAGGCAAGGAATCCGAGAAAAGTTTACAAGACTCGCCTAAAAGAACTTTTGTGAGGAGGTCGAAACACCCGGTGTCGATAGACAGCTCAAAATCCACAAAATGTGAAAAGCAGTCGAACTTCAAACACTTATAAGGGTTTTCCAATGAGGACTTGACAAGTTTTCTTTTAAATAAAACGCAAACCATTTGAGATATTTCAAAAACTTTATTATCGGCTTGAAGTACAATCAAAACATTTATGAATGGAACTCGACTTCGTTCATATGGCCACCGCGGGCACGTTTACAGCGGTCGATTCTCTGGACCCAATTTTCAACGACTCGGCCACACATTTCGGTAGAAACGGCCGCTATTTCGCGTTCAATGTTGGCTCTGAGCTCTTCCAACGTCGTCGGCTTGTTGGCATAAACCAATGACTTAACGTAGCCCCAAAGAAAATAGTCAAGCGACGTTAAATCGCACGAACGAGGCGGCCAATCGACTGGCCCATTTCTTGAGATAACACGCTTACAATACTTACTCTTCAATAAATCCATTGTAACGTGTGCTGTGTGGTTTGTGGCACCATCCTGTTGTTCGATTCGGGCCGAAAATAATCTGAGCGATGCCCAATTCTTGAGAACGCCGTGGAATTAACTGATTTGGATCGTTTGCTACGGACGCCTGAACGGCAGCGATATTTTCGACACTTCGACCAACCCGTTGTCTCACTAACACGGCAACATCACACAACGAATATGTACACTCAAATTTTTGCACTAAACTTGTTATTGCCTGTCTACTAGGGCGAGAATTACGACCGAAAATTGGAATTAACGCTCTTAAAGTTGCACTCACCGACTCCGAATTTCGGTAAAAAATTTTTATAATTTGCAGACGTTGCTCGTACGTGTACTTTACCACGATGAAAATGTTGAGTTTACTGAATAAATTGACAGTGACAGTTTGATGATTGGAAAACCCGATAGATGGCAGCCTCACTGAGACGAAGAGATTGACTTTGACAACTTGATTTAATCAATGAAGCTGCAATTGAGCTGAGTTACAACACACTCCGTAGCTGGTATGTATTATTGTTTGTGGCGATGGATGCCATTGAACACGCTATTGCTTCCTTTAGTCGCCTGATGCTGACGATATATAACCACGTAAGCTACGAAAAGATGTACACCAACTGCTGGCAGCTCTGAAGAGGATCTTCAATTATATTTTGTTGGCTCTAGCGGAAACATACTTATATACAGAACCCTTGGCGAGCAGTAAGAGTAGGATTTATATTTGTTTTATTAATCAACGAAGCATAATATCTGAGTATCGTCCTGGAAAACAAACTACTTTGGACTAAATATCTTACGTCGAAAACCTCTAAGCCAATTGTTATAATATATTCCTGGCATTAACAAGCTTGAAGAGTTTTCCCCCCTCTACTCTCCACCAAGGGTCCTGGATAAGGCTTCGCTTCTGAGATCCCAACCAAATCCGGGACTCCTTGTGACAGCATGTCGGGAACTACATACTCTTTGGCTTTTCGGTGAATTATTTGAAAATCAAATTGCTGCAATTTTATTGCCCACCGAACCTAAGGTTGCATAGCCACACTAGCGAAAAATGATCAGTTACGACCGTAAAAGGAACCCCTTCGATATATGGTTGTATCTTCTCAACTGCCAAACATTCCTTCTCTGTGTTAGAGTAGTTCCTCTCACTTCTCTAAAGAGAACTACTGAGATAACAAATAACCTTCAAACCATCGTTAAACTCCTGAGATAATACGGCGACGGCCCCTACTGTTTCGCCTTCCTAAAACTTTCCTCACACTCATCCGTCCATATAAATCTCTTGTTTTTCTTTAACAGGTATGTTAAGGGCCTAACTAAAACAGCGAAGTTTGGTGCCAAACCAGAGAGACTGTCCCTATAAAATTCTTAATTTCCTTCACACTTTTAGGTGCGGGTATCCTAACAATGCTATCTACTTTCTCTGGATCTACATGTAGTCCATTCTTATCAACTTCATAGATAGATGCTGTCTATAAATCTCTGTTACGAAGCAGGCGCAATGTGTAACCCGAAAGGCATGGGGATCCGCCAGTAGGCCAACTTAATATCTAATGACGTCAAATAAACTTATCCAATGTCGTTGATATAAATGGCAATGGATAAGCATCCCTATCTGTAACCTTGTTCAGTTTCCTAAAGTCGACGTAGAACCTAAGTTCCATCTTTTTTCTTGATCAGAACTATTGAATATGCCCGCGAACTGTTCGATTTTTCGACAGTTTCGATTTTCCCGCCTCCAGCATCTCGTTTAGCTCCTTATCAATAAGCTCTGCATCGCAGACGACACAGGGTAATACCGTTGTTTAATGTGATTCTGCCGACGTTCTAATCTTATGTTCTACCAGATGAGTACACCCCTATCCTTCGGGCATCGACTTAAATATAGCGTCGACCAAAGCTTCCAAATGCCAGCTTCGGCGACCTCCAGCTCTAAGATGCTGCGTGAGATATGCATCCTGCTGTCCCGGAAGCCCGTTGTGCGTTTACCGTCGTGTTATTGTAAAGTCGACATTGGCGTTGTGTCACTGCCTTCGCACCACACCCGAAGCAGCGCCTATGAACTCAACACGTTATTTTTTTATTCCTCACTCCCGGCTCTGCTCTAGACGTGTTGATGAATCCCCTTCACCTTGATATTTATATAAAACTTCCTTACGTTTACAAATAAAATAGCGTGCCAACTGCTTTTGGGTTTTAAAAGAATGTAACCGGATCTTTACGAAGACCATTGATGTTTGGGTGTCGTGTGGGTAGATGACACGCCATTTCAGGATGCCTGTAGAACCTACAAATTTTTCCTAACGCCTCTTATAGATCTCTGTGCAGAAAAGTACCACAGAGCACGTCCTCTATGAAAGTCCGGCCACTCGCATCAGGCTTTAAGTACTTGGCGATGCTGCCAGCTTACTACCAATTTTTTTTAGTAAAAAAAGATCAATTTTCAAAAACGAGTACACAAAGTACAATAGACAAGTTTTTGTCTAAAAACACTGTATCGACCTTTTGCCATCTGCAAAATTGCAATTGCGCACACGAAAGTCCCCTTGCACTTATGAGCATTCCCTAAGATGAGATCGTCCCCTAGGGGGTTGTCCCTATTGGTTAGAGTCGTTGCAACGACTCCTTCATTTTTTTATTGTTGCAAATGAGACCGAAAATTGTACAAAGAACTTTCTTTTTAAAGCGCGCGAGAGCACTTGGACCCTCTTTGATCTGTGTTAACCCTTCTGCGCCATAAAACAGGACTTGGATGAAGATTGCCTTGTATAATTTATTTTGGTTGCTCGAGAGAGGGCACTCAAAAATGCAGCGATTAAAAAGAGTGATTTTTCGCATGGTTTCCATGCTGACATTTTACGACATTTAGGTAGCCTTTTGATGTCTTCCAATACATCTGGCAACTCTGAAGACATGTATGAAGACTATTATGACTTTTCGATTACTGTTATTTCTGAGACATGATAAAATAGTTTCCTCCTCGAACGTGTACTCTTAATTTCTCCATTCCATGAAAACTCCAAAATCATCCTAAAACTGTTTAGTTATAACCTTAACTTAAGGCGGAACCACAACAGTAGACACTCGATGGCCTGTCATAATTTTTTTTACGATACAGACGGGTCACAGAGAGTAATGACTTTTATTAGTTGTTGCTATATTTTCTTTCCTTCTTTTAGTCAGAAACAAAACTTTCTCGTAAAGAAGACTACAGGATAACGTGCACTGCATAAAATGGAAGTAACAATTCTTGAAGTTTGCTCCTGTACCTGTCAGAAGTGGAGAGTTAATGGGGTGATTGTGGCGGTGTTGCGATGCTTTGCATTTTAATTGCAACGATGTGACATGCCATCGCTGTGGATTGGTAATAAATTTCTTAATGTCTTCATGCGGAAGAGATTATTATAAGACAGTTGTGCCTTTGCGGTCGTAAAATCGTAAAAAAAAAAAAAAACCATTGGAGCAAAATGACATCCCTGTGCTGTGATGCTGTCACTAAGCAATGTCAATTTCAAATAATTTGAAAAATAATTTGAACACTCTATTCCTTCTAGGTACTAAGGTTTTTTTTTTTCTTTTTTTAATTACTTCTCAGCGATTAACAATAAAATTCGATTCATTAAATCATTGGCAACAGTCTCATTTAACGTATTCAGTCGGGCCGACAAGAACTCTCCAAATTTTGTGTAGAGTATCTCTCTGGGTGTCTGTCGGATTAATGTGGTTGGGTGGTCTTCTTCTTCTTCGGTGAAGTTTTTGGCACAAATTGAAGATGGGCGTTTAGCACTATGTCTTTGGTTACTTGAAGTAGATGCAGTCGGTTCTGGCGAAGCAGAACGATTACTTTGGTTTGGTATGGCAAATAAATTTTCTCGATGCTTTTGTGTATTTGATGGCATCTCATTACACTCGTCCTCACCGTCATGATCGGTTAGTTCTTCTTTGATAGATATAGATGGAGTGCTGGAACGTGTTGAATAATTGTCAGCCCGTCTTGAAGGGGTTGGTGAATCGTTTATGATGGCATCTGGTTGTAAGTCAAGACAATTCCTCTTTGGATGTGGTGTATAGTAGGCATACTCATCTACAGCTTCTTTGGTCATTTGTTTGAGATCATGTTTGAAGCGATCTCTGGCTCTGAAAAGAAAACAAATTTTCAAAATTTATTTCTGTTAACATTTTTTTAAAAATCATTTTTTTCGAAGCATACTGAACAACGATCAGATAAATTGCTCTATTTTATGAGATTAAGGGAGTTGTTGACAGCCAGGCCGCACTTAAGACAATGGAATCGACCAATATAAACTCTGATACAGTCAGGGGTATTCAGAACAGGGTGCCGCAATACTGCGGTATAGAGGGAAATGAACAAACGGATGAGCTTGGAAGAAGAGGAGGCCTCTCGATAATAGTGAGGCTGGTATCATCAAGCTATCCCTTTTCATAGTAAGGGGCACTATCGAAGAAAAAACCATAAGGACTGCCAACCTAAGATTGGCAAGTCTTGAGGGACATAGGGTATGGTCACTTCTTGACTGTAAAAGATCTAGGGAGTTAATAAAATTAAACAGGGATAAGTTTAGGACAATAATAGGAATTCTGATATGACTTTGTCTCCCGCTGAAACACGCAAAGAGACTCAAATTGTCAGATAGGGAGATTTGTAGATTCTGTGGCGATATGCGGGGCAATATCGCGTAGTCGAGAAAAATTGTTAGGGAAATACTTCTTTGAAAACTTAGAGGAAACTCTAAAAGCCTTCTTGGATTTTGCAAAGAACTTGGATGTTTTACCGGAGAGATTGTTTTGCTTTTTCCCATTTGATTAAAAATTCAACTGAATCTGCAGGGATCGTGATGGGCTTGTTTTTGTGCCTAGTGCTTATGCTATGATACAGCGCTGTTTTAACCTAATCTAACTTAACCTGACCTTAAAGAAAGTTTTTGGCAAATTGCTTTGTGCACGTTTAATACGCCTTATGAGTGCTATAGATTTAAACGTCTGCCGTATGGCGTTAAAATTGGTCCAGAGGTATTTCAGAAGTACAATCAAAGAAACTTTGATGGAATTACGGTGATTGTCGTGTTCATAGACAATATTTTCGCGATGGCGCAGAGGGTCCGTGGTTCGATCACCGGCATCGCCAACAAATTTTCGAATCGTCATCAGCCTTTCGGTGGCAATGGCAAACTCCCGAAAGTAAAATTGCATATGAAAAAGCTTCTAAGGAGTGCCGTTCGGATTCGGCGATAAACCCTGTAGGCCCCGCTCAGATGTGACAAAAATGACAACATGAGCAACACAAATAAGTGTCAAGAAGCTAGAGCATTGCCCAAATCGGGCTGCTAGCGGCAGTGCTTTTTTTTCGACAAAATTTTGTTTGTAACAAACTCCGTCAAAGAACATGATTGAATATTGAACCGGGTCTTGAAACTGTCTCAAAAATAAAATGTTGCCTTGCAAGAAAGCAAACCCATTTACTCACTCTTCTACCTAAGTCGACGTCGATGTCGCTGTACAGTCCATACAGTTCGTCGTTGTATCTCCTTCTCCAATTACCGTCAATGCATTTTTATAATATCCATGCCTCTGCGCCACAATGCAGGACTGGTATTATTAAGGTCTTAAGGTCTTAAGAGAGGGGGCTCTGCTAGTCAATTGGCTTCTTGGCCCAAAGAAGCAGCGATTGGCAAGAGTTATTCTTCGTTTTATCTCAGCGCTAGTATCGTTGTCTCAAAAAAGTTATACCTTTCGAAGGTGACGTTCAGTCCGAGACGTCGCTGTTCAGTGTCCTTTTTGCTTGACAGCATATACTTGGTCTTGCCCTCATAGACCACTAAACCCATTTTTGCCGTTTTCATCTCAATACTCGCAAAAATGCCAGTGACATCACGTTCCTTTCTTCTGATTATTCAATATCATCGGCGTATGCGAGTAGTTGGACGGACTTTTGAAAGATAGTGCCTCTTGTGTTTGCACTATTCTTTCAAGTACTCGTACGAAGTTGAAGAAATCGCATGACAGCGCATCGCCTTGTCTAAACCTTTTTCTGACATCAAGGGTCTCGGTGAGATCTTTATCGACCTTGATGGAGCAGCTTCCATTCTCCATCGTCATCCTACACAGATGGACTAGTTTGGCAAGGATGGCAAAACTAGACATTGCTCCGTATAGCTCGCCAGTCGTCAGTCGACGTGAACGCTTCTGCTAGAATAAGTCATATACCTAATTAAATATTGCATACAAAAGGGATCACAACCAATTTGGCGTACGAAATCAGGGGCATCTGGCATACAACAGTGCTGGATGGAAAGGCATCCATCCCGGACTGTATCACTCCATAAGCAAGTAAGAAAGACTTTAGTTTTCGAAACTTGAACATTCATTCCCATGTCATCATCAACCGTCGACAATAAGTAGCCTGTAGTCTTCCTCTGAGCGGTAGCACAAAGTCCGCTGACTTCTTAAAAGCATACATTTGATCTACCCGCAAACAGGGGAGTCATGCAATCATAGAAATCTATTGTACCTTGATTCTGATCCGATACATGGAATATACAAGGTGGCGCAAAATTAATCATCCAATTTTGTTTTTGAATTAGTTTTTTACTAAATCAAGAAAAATGATTTTAAGTGGTGGAAATCTTTATTTGGACCTTTACAATTTTTTTTGTTAAGTGGAAAAGATGATATCGGCCAAGTGGCTGCCGCCAGTGTTGATACACATTTGTGCCCGTTTGATCGCTTATTCCATGACTTTTCGCAAAATTTCCGGTGATAACTGTTCGCATTCCTGTCGAATATTCTGCATAAGGGCTGCGATTGTCTGAGGTTTTGTTGGCATAATCCAGCGATTTCAAGGCAGGTCTGGGCAGGTTAAATAGGCCAATTTTGCTGGGCATGCCAAATCTCCAAAACGGGAGATTACTTGACCAGGAAACGCTTCCTTGCGGTGCGATTACACCGTCTTCTTGAAGCCACATGTTTACCAAGCCCCGCTCATCCAATTCTGGCAGTTAGAATTCATTTATCATGGCCCTCTAGCGTACACCAGCAACAGTGACCGTATTGCCGATGACGTCCTCAAAAAAAAATATGGCCCAATCACTCCTCCCGCGTGAACGCCGCACCACACTGTGGCTGTAATGGCTCTTCGTTCATTACACGCGGATTTTCAATGCCCCAGAAACGAAGATTTTGCTTATTGACGTAACTGCTTAAATGGAAACGCTCCTCGTCGCTCATGATGATTTTCGACACAAAATTGTCCTCTTCGTTGTTAAGATTGAGGATGGTTTGACAGCGAAGTATAGCGCTCCATAGCTTTGTCTGCAATTTATAAAAATTATAACATCTTCCGATAGGATGATTAATTTTGCGCCACCTTGTAGTTTTCCTAGAAAAATGACCATACCTGACTAGCATACTCAAGAAGTGACCTAACAAAGGTAGATTTAAGGGATTCTATGACGTTAGCCTGCCTTTCGAAAACAACCAACAACCGCAGTGTTAGCTTCGGTTTTGAGATAACTGAAGCTATGTAAGTTCGGTTGGCAACTGTTAAAAGATCTTAAGATTTCAAAGTATTTTAGCATTTCCTTGTCAAGGAAGTTTTGGTGAGACCAGATTATCAAGTAAAGAGTCAGCAAAATTGGAAACTAGGTTCTAGTTCTTTATGCTTTAACAAGATTATTGCTAGTCAAAATGAAAATTAATGGGCCAAAGTAACTGTGTTATATTGGGTATATAACTTAATTCGTGCGGGTTTTTTCAAAATTTGAACGTTTATTTAAGAAAACCATGTACAATAGTATTATTCAAAGTATTGCCCATCTGAAGCTATGACTTTTTCCCATCTTTCTGGCAATTTATGGATCCCATCCCAAAAGAACTGCGCCGGCTTGGCAGCCAAGAATGGATTAAGCCAATTTTTGATATTCTGCTCTGATGTGAAACGTATTTCAGTGAGGGCGTTCTGCATCGACCGGAACAAATGGTAGTCAGAAGGGGCAAGGTCTGGGCTATAAGGCGGGTGGGGTAAGACTTCCCATCCACTGTTTTCCAAATAGTTCTTAACCGGAATAGCAACGTGGGGCGGAGCGTTGTCATGATGGAAAATTATTGCCTCGTGTCTGGTCGCATATTCCGGGCATTTTCGGCTACTGCTCTCTTCAAATGGATTAATTGTGTCCATTGATGGTTTCACCCGGTTTTAGCAGCTCATAATACAGCACACCCATTTGATCCCACCAAATACAGAGCATTACCTTCTCGCCATGGATATTCGTCTCTGCCGTTGATTTGGCTGGTTGGCCGGGTTTCACATATGATTTTTTGCGCTTGGGGTTGTCGTAATGGATCCATTTTCATCACCAGTAACAATCCGATGCAAAAATGACTTCCTTTTGTGGCGTTCCAGCAGCATTTCGGACATGCAAAACCGCCTTTCGACGTCTCTCGGCTTGAGTTCATGTGGAACCCAATTTCCTTGCTTTTGAATATATCCAGCTGCTTTTAAACGTTTTGAAATGGCTACTTGAGTGACACCCAAAGATTCTGCGAGCTCTTCTTGTGTTTGGCAACCATCTTCATAGGGTAATGCTTCCAGTTCTTCATCTTCAAACTTTTTTGGCTGCCCAGGACGTTCATCGTCTTCCAAGCCAAAATCACCACTTTTAAATCGTGCAAACCACTTTTGGCACGTTCGCTCAGCTAGCGCATGTTCACCATAAACTTCCACCAAAATACGATGACTTTCGGCAGCAGTTTTCTTCATGTTAAAGTAAGAAGAAGAAGACCTCCCCGCAAAAACACTTTTTCAGACACAAAGTTCGAAATATTTGAGCGAAAAAAAAATATTGTTGTTTACGCTTCAAATGAATGACATATACTGAAATGACGTACAATGACAGTAGCTTTCCAACGCATGTTCCAATGGAATAATACAAGTTACGCCATCTCTAGCAAACCGCACGAATTAAGTTATAGACCCAATAGAACACCCGATATAGCACCAATTGAACCAGGAAGTAGTACTTTTTGGAAGCCTTAATACAAAAAATCAGCCCAAGTTGAAAACGAAGTGCATTCAGTTTGTAACGACCTTGGTGAAGTCTGAAGCAATCAAACCCACTTCTATACCTTGCTCGAGGGCACACATTTGTAAGCACGTCTCTGTCAGATTAAAAGTCATCCTGCAACATTTGTTCATACCGATGAGACTTTGAAACAAGGAGCCCCTTTAATTCTGTAGTCTTAAAAGCACACGAATCTCAACGGCTATTTGTTTAATCTCAAAGTATTGACGCAAACAAAGTATCTCACTTCCTATCTTAAATCGTTTCCTACATCTTCTTTTCATATCTCATCATATCTCTCTTTATCACGGACTTTTTGTTTATTGTAATAGCATCGTGTTTGCATTCTAGGAAAAAGTTGTTTACACCGATTAGCAATTTACGAATATGCCATCGAATTTGTTGACTCAATTTCAAAATCATTGTATCAAATTTGATTCGCCTATGCCTACATATGGTTCTAAGAAAACAGGCAAACAATGATACGCACACATTTATACACAAACACGTGCAACCGAAAACACTCATTCAAACTCAAAGTTTGCTCTTATATTCATATGCGCTAACAAACAGATATGTAAGCCCATCTAATTTATGAAAAAAAAAAAATAAATAAACCACACAAGAGATAGCTGAAAGTATTCATTCATATTTCGTATCTGAATGTGATGTTGGTAGGTACTCACTTTCTTTCTCGTATCACATCCTTGAGAAAACTCATCGCCTTATAGTACTCCCATTTGGATGTGAAGCGATCTCCTAGCAACTTTTCATGATTCAACTCGCGTCGAAATATTTCCCTCAACGATGTGAATGTCCTCTGAACACGCTCGCCGGATACATTAAACACTCGTCCAAGGTCGCACCACTTTAAATCCTTCCTCTTATCCGAGCGCTTGTAATGTGGCAGACGGCAATCCCATAAAATCGGATTCAAGCGAACCAACTCAATCAGGCGATGCTTTTCGATGTTGTGCCTAGCAAATGCCATTCGCTGAAATTCTTCACAACAATTGGGTTTGCCACTTAAAAATAGAAAAACGCAGCAGTGGCACGCAAAATTTACAAAAAAAAAAACAAAAACCAAAAACAAAAAAATAAATAAAACGTATGCGAACACAATTTGCCACAACAAGCCAATGTATCCCGTATCAGTGGTAGTTCGAATGAATTAAATCAAATTCCAAATTTGCGCTATGAAATTTCCACTAATTGTTGGTTAGTTGTCCACTGCGTCACTTAGTCTGTCTATTAATAGCAACACTTAAAAATGTTCATCAATTGTTAACAAGATGACAGAGCACTTCATCTAAAAGATACTTTTACATCATCTCCTTGACAGTTGGTGTTGTCTTTTTTTTTTGATTTTCTTTTTTTTTATTTGAAACTTTCTTACCAACGACTAGAAAAACTACTACCACTTCGGTGCGCTACCACCCTAAAACTGAAAGTTCAGCGCACATGGATTCCAGGGCGTATAACAAAAACTTTGTTCGCATTTTTAAGATAGTAGTTGTTGGTTGATGTCGTCGTTGTTTTGTTGTTGTTGTTGTTGTTGGTATGGTGCTCTACTGGTGTTCATCACATCACAATTACAAACAGCAGCAGCAGTAGTAGTAGCAGCAGCAACAGCAACAGCAGTAGCAGTTGAATGGGAAAATCGATATTTCCCAACATTGGCAATCTCCGCACCCGACAGTGTTAGGAGAGAGAGCTCTTATTGTCGGTATGTTGGCACCAAACGGGCTCTGTACTCAATCTCAGTTCAGCTTCCATAAATTTTTCAACTCAATACTCTCTACTCGTTGAGATGCGAATGCGAATGGGGCACAGTGCGGTTCAGCTCACTCAAAAGAGGCAAGTGATGTCAAATCAGATATGAATTGTGTGTTTGAAAAAAATGTAAAGATATCTTTTTCTCTTGAAATAGTAGTTGAAAACCGTAAATGAATAAAGTGAAGGAAATTTGCTAGATTATTACGAGTATGTTGTCATTCTTAATCAGTACCTACAATACTTAGTCACGAAATAGTTTCAATCAAAAGCTGTTTATTTTTTAAGAAGAATATAACGTCAAAATTTTGTTTTAACTACGATTTTAGGCTTATGGTTCCACGGCTGTTCTTGATGAAGCACGTACTTTCGGTCGAGTCTTAGCCCACTCTTTTGAATATTTCAAGCTCAAGATTAGTTATGTTAGGTTAAACAGGGTATGTCGTAAGACACAACACTAGGCCGCAAAACGGGCCCATCGCAATCCCCTGTGGTTCCAGTTGAATTTAACTTCAAGTGGCAAAAACCTAACCAATCTCCCTGGTAAAACACTCAATTTCTCTACAAAAGCCTTGACGGCCTTTGAAATCCGTGCTGTCTATTTCCTCTAAGTTTTTCAAGCACAATGGATCCGAAACGTTTATAATTAAATCAACACAAGTCTGCATTGCTACTGTTGCATTTCAGTGATCCAATTGCTACAGCTTTTTCGACGGGATCTTTCCATGAGCTTTTTAAACAAGGCAAAACCCACCGATTCGATCAGTCTTGAAACTTGAACACTGTCAGTTTCTTAATGTAGAGACTTCCACGACAACTCACACTTCTTATAGGATCAACTTTCAGTACACTCGCTGAACATTTTCATTTTTCCTTTATTGTTCTCGTACATTGCCCAAGATCGCGATGTGTATAATAAAGCGGAACGAGCCTGCGACGTAGCCACTTATGGCTAGTTTATGGCTAAGGACATAAACTGTTCAGGCTTTGGTGCCCTGACTACTGCTAAATAAAAGTCAGGAATTGGGCGAAGTTGTTCGCTCATAGTACGACTGATGCGTTACTCCTCGTCTTCTACCGCATTTATAAGTATAAATAATTATAGATACCCGACGAGCTGTCGCATCGTTAATCATTATGGCGCTTTCGAGGATAGAAGACAATTTGTCTCCTAGTACTTAACGCGTTGCAAAAGTAACCGTCCTTGTAGACTGTCTTGTTGTACCTCAACTTTAACTTCAAATGTTGCAATTTCTCGTGTCGCTTTTGCCTTTATCTGAATCTGGGGGAAGCAACAATACTCTTTCGAAAGACTAGGCATTCGGCTGTGTGCCATTATTTTATTAAATAATATACGAGTACCTAGCCACTTAGATTTCCAAATGTCATTGCGTTGATCAAACTTTTTAGGGGACAGCGGAGGGAGAAGATCTGCGAGCGAGATCCTTTTTCTTTAGTAACATGTTAGCATACTTATTCCAGTTTCCTTTTTCTACGTTATTGTTAAATTTCAAAAAATCTAGTTCCTTCCTAGTATTGTTTTACGACGTTGCACTTCACCCACTATCTGGGCACACTATTTGTAGGTTGCAGAAGACCTCTTCAAGTTTCTGATAAATTAGCCAAATTTGAGTGGCTTGGATATGATAGACAAATATTACCCGCAGTTCGGTGTAAAGAGGCTTTGCTGAATGAACTAAACCCAGCTTGTAAGTAAGCCGTCGGGAATATCTAAACGCTGCTATTTATACTACCAACACCCTGGACTTGTTTATAACGTCTCTCCCTAATGCACCTTTTAAGAGTGAGGCGAAACTTTCTCTTTCTAACCATAAAAACTTATTCCACTCTTACTTTTTTTTTTATCGAAAGCCAAGGAAACACTGGTAGTCAAATTACGAAATTTCTTCGTCTATTTTCTGATTGGGTCGATTAGACCACATAAATTTACGTCCGATTTTCTCCTCAAAGGAGAACAAGAGGGTTCGGTCGGTGAAGCCTGGTAAAGCGACTCATAATGAATCAGGAGCCCAGGGTGCGATAGGAGGTACACAGGAACACCGTTGCCGGAGCCAGTAGGCGAAGCGGAGAACTCGCCGCATCAGGGAGGACATCTAAAATTCGTCGACGGGTGCGCTAGGACGGTCCTCGGAGATAACACCCCAATAAGAGTCAAATTGGACTAAGGTTGAGGAATACCACATCACGCAACCAAAGTGTTTGTACCGGCATCACATCTTGCAATCTATGTGAATGCAGAAAGAATTTAATGGGTGAAGAGACGACGATATCTTTTGTAGTGACACCCCAACCATGGGGCAACGAAGGAGTGACAGTGATGTTCAGACGGACGGCAAAAGCAACTTAATACACCCCAACGACCCCAACCCTAAAAGTCAGGTTCGATGGGTGAAGGGACGACGAAGGGATCCTTTTTAAACTAGCAGCCCCCCGAGGGCCAGCAGAGGCTTGTAGGATTCCAGAATTATCTTTGATTCGGGGCAACGTTTGACAGTTGCCGGAAAAAAAAGAACTTAACGACCTGCTCTCATCTCTGCTCTTCGGCTATGCAACGATAATGATCGCTTACTATTACTAACCGAGTTAGAATGAAAACCTTCATAAAACAATGTCGTTTGCGGTCGTTAAAATGAACTCTGACAGCCAGCATTTGTCAATGAAATACTCTTTCATTTAATGAATTCAATGTGGTTGATCTTTTTTGACAGATATCATACAATTTTTTGGCAATTTTAGTCGTGGAGTCTTTTACCACGCAACAACGCATTTTTATTATTCAATCTTATTACGAATATTGAGCGGTCTGTAAAAGTAACATTTTGTAAAATTCGTGAATTTTTTGGTGAACATAAACGCCCTGGCGAGTCCGGAATTCGTGCAATGGTAAAGAAACTGGTTCGGTAAAGGATCAAACTCTATTTCGGCATGCTTGACCAGCACATACACGCCAAAACATCACCACTGTGAGCGAAATTGTTCAAAACCTGCCATGCACCTCAATTCGTTGTCCAACGTCAACAATGTGGCCTCAGTTATGACACTTTACAGCGAATTTTAAAAGTTCATCTTCATTTGTACGCCCTTAAAATCCAAATTACATAACAATTGAGGCCTTAAGACCATCTACGACGTCTATGATGGGTTAACTGGGTGTTGGATCGCCAAAACAATTTTTCATCGAATTAGATCCTTTCCGATGAAATCCATTTTTAGATCGATGGGTACGTAAATAATCAAAATTGTCGTTTTTGGGGACTAGAAAACCCAAACGAGACTCACGAAAACCCAATGCATCCAAAAAAAAAAGTCACTGAATGGTGCAAATTATGGGTCGGCAGCGTCATTGGCCTCACTTTTTCGAAGGTGAGGCTGGAGAGATAGTTACAGTGAATGGAGTACTTTCCCGCAACCTGTTGACCGGAAAACAATTCTGTGGTTCATTCACATTACGCACAAAGAATACGAATAGAACCGAACTACAATTTTCAAAATAATTCCGCACAGTTTGCAATCGTTATTCTATCGCTTAATCTATTCATAGTGAAATGTCAAACCCAATTGAGCATAAATCAGCTGTTAGCTGTCAAATTTGTGGTCAATAGAAAAATACATTACACAAAATAGGAAGAAAAGAGGGATAGATAGCAAGTTTGGAAGAAGAAATTCATTAAGTGTAGTTTAGCAAAGTATAAAGTGCCCGGTTCGGAGAAGTTTTAGGGACATGACTTTTTAATTTTTTTAAAAAATAGCAATGGCATGTGAAATGGTACGAGTTCTTGAAAAATATTTTGATGATTTATTCCAAAAAAATATTGCTTTACTAAATTAAATTATCGTAACACATTGAAAAAATGCATATCTGAATGCATATGCAACTCCAAGCCACTGAAAAGAATATGGTGCCACTGTTTCACCGGAAACCACAGTAGATTGAGCTAACATCTCCATTCAAACATAGTGGTGCTTCTGAGAGAGCAAACCAAATTCAAATTGCGATACAACCAACATCAACAACAAAATCAACAACAACATCAGCAAATACATCATTCCAAAACGAAGAAATTGTTAAGTTATTATCTTAATTTAAGTTTTAGTTAGTGTCGTCCACTACCTACTCATATACATGGACATACATGTACATCATAACATAACACATATAATTTAACTGACTTAAATATTTTGACCCTCTTCCCGTGCCCGTATATATTTTTGAGTGTTTCCTTCAGCTCTAATCACTCGCATTTCAATAGCAACAACAAGAGCGAAAAGTAATTTGATGTATCTATGGCTACGAGCAGTAATCGTATGTATCATACAAGTATTGCTACCCGATGCGCAGCAACCCTCATATTCTGCCAATTTATGTTCACATGAGTGAAATTGTTCTGTCATTTGGTTTTTTCTGATTTTGATTTCCGTCTTTATGTGGTGACTGGTGAGTCTTGCTGACTGGCCTTTATGCTCTCTGGTCCATTGTTCAGATCTGAACACAAAACAAAAAAAAAAAACATAAAGCGAAAACGCTGCTGGCGTGAGCTGCGCCGATTCCAGAGATTTGAACGTTCGTTGTATCTATTACCAACACTAAGAGGGAAATCTGCGTCAGAGCAGAGTTGGTCTCTCTTAATTGGGTTATGTGCAGTTCAATTTGGTTTGCTTGTTGTTTGAATTTTGCGTTGATGTACGCGAGTATAAATCGTATGAATTTGGTCTATGTAGATATTAACAATTGGATGGAGTTGCCAGATGGAAAAATTAACATTTGTCACCCACACCTACATTGTTAACTTCTATTTTTGAAGAATTAAAAAGAAATATTTACGTCCACTAGAAGGGTTTCGATTATAACTGATTTCCGTCACAATCTCTTGCTATCACTACGTATTGTTACTCGCCTTCGCGATATTTTTTACTGCCGCCGCTGTTTTGATTGGATATGTCGACATAGAAAAGAAGAAAGCCTATACTGTGCAGAGATACAAGAATACTGGTAGAACCCAGCTGCGCAACGTACGTCCTAAGCGGTGCGATTTCCTTATCTTTAGGCCACAAGAAACTTCCCTATCTGGCATAGTATAAAATATTCAGCTTTCAGCTCGTAACTGCAGCGACGGTTCTTGGACAGCCTCAGGCCACAAATTGCACATCTTGCTACTGAATACTCACTTTCGAGGCAACTCCGCATTCACTGCCGATAACAACCTCAACAAGACTACTGCAGCCGCAACATAAATTGATGGTCTGTTGATAAGAGACAAATTGCTTTAGGCACTACATAGCTTCAATCCATACAGGTCTGCTAGGCCGAATAGTATAATACCTGCCGAGCTACGAAGGTACTCTGATATCATCCTGCAAACGCTTGAGAACACCATAAGGAGCTGGGTAGAAATGACTCACATTCCCCTATCATCGAGAGAAATGAATGCAGTCTTCCTCCCAAAGCCAGATAGTGCTCTAGTGTCGTCGAAAAGATCTATATTTCTATCATCTTTCCTTCTGAAAGCTCTAGATTGATTGATTTGTATTCATACACAATCTAGTATTGATCCAAGACTTTACACGCCTACCATAAGGGAAAGCTGATGAGAACGGCTCTATATTCACTTATAAGCTACATCGAATGATCCCTACATTATAAAGAATACACAATGGTCGTTTTTCAGTGCATAGAAGGTCACGACGGCTCTGTCAACTCTGGAGGTATATGACTCACTTGGGAATGTGATCAGGATAGTTAACCTCAAACTGGGTGAGGCTTCTGCTAAAAGATGTGTCAGCAAATATTAGCACTTGGAAGGCAGTGTCCTTTCACTGAGTCTCTGGAACTGAGTGGTCAACGGACTGCTGATTTACCTGAAAGCAGGTGGTAGGGTAGTTGCGTATGACGTTGCTATATCTGTTTCGGGAAAGCATCTTAATACCATTAAAGAACTCCTGCAGCATAATCTCAATAGATTAACCCGTTGGGCGAATCGCTGTAGGTTGGAAATAAACACCCGTGAAACTGGTGAAAATTCTGATCATAGACCTTCTCTTAATCAACAGTTCCATCTTGGTCTTCTCTGACACAACGAAATATTTGGACCTTATTTGAAAAGAGGAACTAATGTGGCCTTCAACGCCTCGGTTATAAGACAAATAGTCAACTGCATGAAACTAAGCATGTCTGGGCATAAGCGGAACCTTTCTCTCTCTGCGCGGCATTCTGTTCCATTGACATGCCTCGATATTTTCAGCAGACAAGTAGCTCCTAATGCAGCTATTCACCTCAAAGCAACTCCGAAATTTGCAAATAAACTATTTGGCCACGCTAATTTCCTAAACACACTAGGAATCGTTCCAGGGAACATCGAGAACATTACGTCTCAACATTGGTTTGATAAAGACTTTCATATTAGCAACTCCTCAAGATCTTCCACTTCATGGACGACAAGTCAATCCATTTCTATACGGATGGATTCAAAACTGGCAGCAGGGTTGGTGTTGGCAGTTCAACTGACTTTTGTGGAGCTATTCAACATGCAGTGTTCGCCTAGAAGATATGGAGCAAACCCACAAAGCTAAGACCACTCTATAATAGAATCAAAGTAACAATAACCAGTTATATTCGGACAAGTTGGTACGTATTGCCAATGGGATTGATGTCATGAGGGTATGTAACTAATTATACAGACTGTGTGCCTATATTGTTGCTTTCCGAGTTTCTCATGTATAATATTAAAGCTGTTCCCTTGTCGAATGTATCAGTGAATCAGCGGTCTAATCTGAATGTTCTGAAGTATTGTCTCGTCGACCTTTTGAAGATTCAATCCTGTAATTTCTCTATGATCTGCGGTGGTTTAAATATTTGATTTTGGGCCTGAAACCGCACTGATATGGTGAATTTATCAACCAGTCGGCAAATGTTTTCAGGAATTTACCCAATAAAGTAATCAAAAGCTCGTACGCGATACAATAGAGACTGACTGGTGCAATTAATAGTGTCATTTCTGTTCGATCATGCGAACTATTCTGTAGTTCTATGCATCAGTCATTGCTCCTTCCGTCCAAGGAACAAGTCGTCCAAGTCGGTTTATGCTTTTTTCCAAGTCATCTCCCGGTGCATTTAGTATTTAGTTTAATCCAAGGGCGAACCTGTGCTTCAGTTGCCCAAATTAAATGATTTATTGTGTCTGACAGTAAATTTAGGTCTTCTCCGCCATGTAAAGTTCTGCGAAAGTGGGTTAGGTAGTAGAGGATAACTTCAATTTAGGTGGCGCATTGAATGGAGAGTAGAGACATTAGAGCTAGTTGGTAATTTTAATATATTTTTGTTTGGAATTTGTTAGCTAGTTTCTTTCTTTTTACCTTTTTGAAAGCTCTGAGGAATGTTCTTGAAACGGCGCCTTCCCAATTGCTTCTCCACCTTCCCTTTTTTCCGGAAAGGCCAGAGTTTTCTCTTCCTAGCTAATAGAGCTGACCAACAATTTGCAACCCTCTTAGTAGGGCAGCTACCTTAGCAAGTTGTTTGGTAACGTGTATTTGTATAGATTTTTATTCAAAGCGGTGGGCGAGTGAAAGTCTACTTAGATGACATTTGTCGATACTCAATTATTATAGGCATATTATCTACTAGTTTGTTGCGACACTTAAGATGTTCCTTAGCTGCAACTAGCTTGTAGCCAGAGCCTCTATTGGCCACTTGTTGGATATTAAAGAAAGGCAACCCTGTACTACCTGTAGTGATGTTCCCGAAAAAGTCACGAAGTTTTCACAAGTTGTATCACCTTGGGACTATATTTCCAAGGAATCTCTTCTTTTCTATGTTGACGCTTAAATCACTTAAAACTGTTTCCAAATATACTTAACACTTTGCTTATAAGTTTTCTTGACGAGTGGTTAAAGCACTCTGAGAATGCATACCAAGGTGAAGTTGACCAATTTAGCCTTGACGTGGATTGATAGATAGTTTTCCAATGCCAAATTGATGTTGTTTCTGTTCTCCGTACGAATCACCTTCATAAGTATTGGGAAGAAGTCATCTAAGAAGGCTTAATGCATGTACCTTGAAAAGAGTCATCAGATATAGTATCCAAACCTCACAAGATGTCAGGTCAGGTGTCAAGATAGACCTACTACAGGTCTACGGCATTTTATTTACCGCGAAGCCTTCCACTACTATTATTTGAGAGTAGCCTATGAATCGGCCACTTAAAACGATAGAAATTGAACCAACCTAATGCAAACCTGGCAATATCTTCACTTAAATCATCCCAAAAAATACAATCAAACACCAAAACCGCACAAATATCGTACCATCCCACAGTTATTTCCAAAGTTGAAATCGCTGTTAAAAATTTAGAGAATCCATTAAAGTCAGTTCATTTCTAAATGTGGATAAGCTAGACAGTCTCTCAAATCAACTGTTGCAGCGTGAAATATACATGAAATTCACTCAATTCAGCAACGAATACTATCCCACAAGTACTCGACATTGGAATCCATCATCTCCTCTTACAAACCCCTCAGTTGACAGTACTCATATGCTGGGACTACTTAAATATATACATTCATATAAATATACATCGAATTCAGAGTCATTTTCGTCGTCGTGGGTTTGTATATTTTTGGGAGGGAAGATACAATTAATTGTACCAATTTAAGAACTACACACACATGGTACCACTTGAGTAGTACGAATAGTCGTATCTCGTGTCTCAGCCCGTACTGTGTTGGTAGTAAAATTAAATTCAATTGTCGTTCTGGCTACTGGACAAAAGGGGGAACCCCGATCAACCATCGGTTCTAAGCACAACACAAATCGTTCTTTGGTCATAAACTGAGCAGCATCGTTCGTTGGCACTAATTGTGTTCTAGATACAGATACACAAGACTATAAAAAGTAAAGTATATACTAATGTATACGTATCTCAGTCGCTGCTGTTTAAGAAAAAGATTGGAATATTCAATTTGCCAAATGAATAGTTGCCCGAGGTCACAGTCAAAGCTAACTGAGGTCAAAGATGTGTTGCATTTTTCGAATTTTATCAGAAAGATTTAATTATGAATCTGGAAATCGACCTGATTTGAATGAGTTTAACCGATTTCTAGAACTCTACCCCAAGCATTTGGCCAAATGAACGTCAAAAAATCCACCAAACAGATAATGGTCATTATGCAAATATACTGTAAACGTATAAATTTACTTTACATCCTCTCTGTGTGAGTGGAAGAGAATCGAAGCTCCTGATAAGAAGACTGGAAATCAACAGCAAGGAACAAACAATTAAAATTCTTGTTATTATTCAGAATAAAATTTTGTTCTGATTCTGATTCGCATCGTCCATCTAATGTTGACTTATTTAAGTTGTCAAATCATCGAAATCAACTATGGAGCAGTGTTGCCAGGAGTCCTGCACCTTGGTAAACATAAAAGTCTTCAGAAAAGTGGGAATAAAATACTGACAATGACAATGACCTCAGAAGGATTTTATTGCAAAAAGACGCTACAGTCCGAAGTGGGTCAGGACCTCAACTTACAAACGAACTAAATCGTAAGTTAGTGGACTTCAGTTACCAACCTGCAGTTAGGTCCGTTTTCCCACATGGGTGACTGAAGTTGCAGTTTTACATTGCTACGCAGTCTATCAAGGCTGCATCCGAAGAAAACCAACGCTAGTGCACTGTGACTCATCTGCAATCCATTCCCCAGTCATCGTAGTCCTTGCAATTGGAATCTTCTCATCCTGAACTGGCTACACAGCCCATACCGTTCTTCGTCATATCTTCTTTTGCATTCATGACCTACATATGTAAATGGTACCCGATGTAGTATAAAGGGTGATCAGATAGATTTTATGTTGCAGAAGCTGTCATAGGTTTGCCACTTCATCATGCATCGTTTAACATATGCCGAACGTGTGGAAATTATTAAAAAAATATTGTCAACGTGAATTTCGTCGTGAGGACGGTCGTCATCGTGGCTTCAGTGTGCAGGCAATTCATCGCACTGTGGATAAGTTTGGGCGTGAGTACACTCTTTTGGATCTTAAGCAGGAGATTGGTGCGAAATGAAGAAAACGTAGCCACTGTAGCGCTCATTATCGAAGAAAACCCAAAAACTTCGATTCGTTTGCGATCGTCGAATTGGCCATCGCCACAGAGTCAACCTGACTAATTTTGGGGTCGGATTTGAGCCTACATCCATGTTAGACTGAGCTGACGCAAGAATTGAAGGCAGACGACTAAAAACAACGCCGTGGGTCCACTAATTGGGCGCTGGAAATGATTCCGATTTTGGCCAAAAAATCATCTTCTCGAACGAGGCCCATTTTTGGCTCAGCGGTTATGGCAACAGGCAAAATTCCCATTATTGGAGCAAACATAATCCAAAAGTGTTCTGAATTGTATCATCGATTCATCCACAAAGATTGACAGTTTGGTTTCGAGATGAGGAAGAAGACACCTTTACCGTTTATGATCTAAGGTATAGAAAAATTTGGCGACTGGGTCATCTTACGGTGAGAGTTCATCAATTAGCCGGCGCAATCATGCGATTTGACACCCTTCCATTATTTTTTCTGAGGCTACGTCAAGTCCATAGTCTACGCTATTTTGTTGCTACATTTTAAGACCAAGGAAACAGTAATTAGAGAGAATTAACCTTCTTCTGATTTCCAAAAATCATTCTCGGAAATAATTGCAGAATCTACAGTAGGTAGATAAAGTTCCAAACTAGAATGAAGCTCCATATTGTTTATCTGTTAGAAGCGGCGTTCTGATCAACACTTCTATATGTAATATCTAGATTTGAGAACAACATAGTCAACAGAGTCCAGGTCCGATGGTTATCTATGTTCAAATTGAATAGTTCATTCAGTCCCCAGAAATGACCGTCTTTAATTCTTAGCGTAAACCGTCCGTCTTTGCAGGTTTTGGCTTGAGCCTTATGCCCCCTTTGCTGTGAATGCATTTCTGTGGTTTCATGACCGCCTTGTTGCTCTAAGAAGTCTGTATCTTCTGTTCTTTGCTTCTTGATTCGTTGTATGGATTTACTGGCATTCGTCTTTTGTTATGGTCGGATGAAACCAATCACGTCTAATTCAGCGTCTCCTATGGGTTGCTGACCATGTTGAAACTGATTTCCTGCGCTAAGCGATCAGATTGTAGTCCTTTTAGAACACCTTCTTACTTCCATGGTATCATATCAACAATATTGGACATACATCTCCTCTCTTACTTATCAAAAATAGACCCCTTTCTTGCGGATGAAGAATCACTTTCCCCTTTTCAAAAGAAAGATTCTGCGTGCGACTTTTATTGAGGCGTCTACTGATCCGACGTTTATATTGACTGGGCCATGTTGAGCAGAAGAACACCACAGGTCCGGTCTAAAGAGAAATTGGGTCTAACTCTGACGGAGTTAGCAGCAGATGACGACCGCATCAAAGTTGGCACACGCAAGTGGAATGGAGCTCAATCAACTTGAAGTTCGGCTCAGTGAGCTACTGACGAGATAGGCTTATTGGTTGAGACTTTATACTCACTGATGCACCATTTAGGTAATTAAAGATTTTTCAGTAGTAACTTGTATATCCATATCCAAATCTATTTATCGTTGCACAAAGCAATATGATTTACGTAGTAAGGCAGTTATCACACGACAAAAGCCGAAACTTCAGAGGACCAGATCAAGGTCGTCCCATTTTGTTTCCTTCATTACCTCTATTTCAACATCATGGTCCATAAATGACTTAAGTTTTGATAATGTCGCTGTAGTTCAAACTAAATAATCTCCCCATCTGCATTTGAAGCCATTGAATCGCAACGCCCAAATTGTGCAGAGATCAGTTGCAAGAGCCTAGTCAGATTCAATCTACTAAAAACTGATGGGCATTATCATCCGCAATTTTCTATTCTCCTTCCTTAATCTGAGCTTGAGAGCGGATTTGTTGGAATTCCATTTTGAAGCAAGCTTGGATATTGAGTGCAAGTGACAATAAGTCGGTTTAACAGTGCTTATACACAGTGTGGAAAATAATATCCCGGACATCAACCATGTTTTAGCACCCAATAGCGCCATCTATTTGCTCGAACATGCGTCTTAAAGCTTAAAACTTTCCTTACTAAACAAAAACAAAAACACTGTGGAGTTTTTGACACTCATTTGTGTTGCTTTTGTTGTCATGTTTGCCATTGCCCGCCGAAAGGGTGATGACGATTCGAAAAATTGTTGGCGATGCAGGGGATCGAACCATAGACCCTCTGCGGATAGTCCATCGCCACCACCAAATACTTTCTTTACTAGCTGTCAAAATTTCACGATATTAGGCTGACGTTTAACAAATATAAGTAATATTTTTCCAGAACACCTTATCATTAGATATTGAAATTTGAAAACTCGGTAAAAATGCGTCAGAGACAGTCCGATTAATGCAACAAGTGTACCGCGATGATTGTTTGAGTAGAACAGTTGTTTTTTTTTTTGGGCGGTAAAGAGAGTGATAGAGGAGGCCTTAAACATCAACATGGAGATTATTCGAACCTTTCTTCACAAGGATTTGGGAAAAATAAAGTTGGTCTCTGTTGCACGATAATGCACCGAGTTATACAGCACACATTGTCCATCAATTTTTGGCTCAAAATCAAATGTGTGTGTGTTAAATTATCCGCTGTATTCGCCTGATTTGGCACAGTATGTCTTCTCCTTGTTCCCAAAATTGAAATTGAAGATGAAAGTGTGTTTGTTTTGATGATATTCCGACAATTCAAGCAGTTTTGACAAGGGCACTTCCGCAAAGTGAGCTAGAGCAGACATTTGGATCCTTTTAAATAGCTGTGCATTGAAGAGGGAGGACAATATTTCGAATAAGAACTCAGAAAAATAAGCAAAAAT
Source organism: Volucella inflata (assembly GCA_928272305.1). Classification (NCBI taxonomy): domain Eukaryota; kingdom Metazoa; phylum Arthropoda; class Insecta; order Diptera; family Syrphidae; genus Volucella; species Volucella inflata. The sequence continues at coordinate 15,742,945 of OV743718.1, read as the reverse complement.
CGTGTTTTAATTATGTTTTCTAAAACCAGTCCGGGATATTATTAGCCCCTGTATGTCAAAGCCCACCTAAAATAACAATCGTTCTTCTACTTTCCTGCTTCCAATTTGAGTGCATGGAAGTAGTGTCACTCAGCATTGTTACGGCGCAACTCAAACATGTTTATGGTGCTGTCAGGTCTTTATTTAACAGCGGGGTCGGGAACAGTACGTCCTAGCTCAAAAAAATTCTCACTTGTCATTAATTGTTCAAGATTTTTGCACCGAAGACTTTTAATTTGATTTATGTGCTGGGTTACCTCCTTCTTCTTTCTAGAAAGTGGAAAGAAGGTTCTTGTAAAAGGTGTTTTTTTAGTTGCATGAGAAGTTTCGATGATTGTTGACTATGGTTTGACAGCTGTCAATGTCAAACTGTGTTGAATGATAATGCCACAGTACAATGCTTCCAAATTGTGGAAATTTACTTTGAACAAAATAAATCTGTTCGTGAAGTTCATAGAGCACTTCGTCAATTTTACGGTCAACATAATCGGCCTAGTGAGCAAGCAATTCGTGCAGTTATTGATCGTTTTTGCACTAATTTTGCTCTTCTCGATTCAAAACCATCAACAAGGCAACAAAGAAATGTGCGTACCGAAGAGAATATTGCTGCTGTAGCGCGAAATGTTGAAGAAGAAGCCGAAATGTCAATTCGTCGCCGTTCTCAACTGGTTGGCCTTTGTCCTTCTGCTACGTGGAAAATTTTACGTAAAGATCTTGGCTAAGGTGCCTATAAAATACAGCTCGTTCAAGAATTAAAGTCAAATGACCATCGTTCATGTCGCATTTTTGCTGATTGGGCTAATTTGAAACTGGCCGAAGATGAGCATTTTTATCGAAGAATTATGATTAGTGATGAAGCTCATTTCTGGTTAAATGGCTTCGTCAACAAGCAAAATTGCCCTATATGGAGCGAAGAAAATCATCAAGCTGTTAACGAATCACCATTACATCCATTAAAATTGACTGGTTGGTAAGGTTTACACGTTGGCGGCATCATCGGTCCTTATTTCTTTCAAAATGAGGAAGGAGCTGCCGTTACTGACTGATTTTTTGTTTCCAAAAATTAATCAGCTAAACATCGACGACATTTGGTCCCAACAAGACGGCGCAACTTGCCATACAGCGCGCTTAACCATCAATTTATTGCAAAATCCATTTGGTGTCATCTTTATTTCCAGAAGTGGTCCTGTTAACTGGCCCCCTCATTCGTGTGACTTAACGCCTTTCGATTACATTTTATGGGGCTATATTATGCCATTAGTTTATGCCGACAAACCAGCAACTCTTGAAGCATTGGAAGCCAATATTCAAGCCACCATTGACGCCATACGGCCAGACTTATGGGAAAAAGTAGTGAAGGCGCGCATATGCCGGAAAGAAAAACACCCTGTATTTGCTGCATCGTAAGATACCGCCAGAGGTACAGCATGTATACCAAATAACGTTGTCGCGAATTCATTCAGACCTTACAAATGGTCTTCTGAAAATATAATAATAGTACATTTTGGTACATTGTCTTTAGATACTTTCCTACAAAACCGTTTGGCAACACTCCGATGAAAGACTATGTGTAATAGTCTTCGCTTTTGTGGCACTATGATGATTTCCGGTTCTCTTGTTTACCAAAAATAAATTTCATTACCCCTAAAACTGTCAACCAAACTACTGAGTAGGCCCATAGTTTGACTTTGACGTCAAAAACCGAGCTAAGATGATTTGAAAATGTTCTGTGGGTGGAAAATGCCAAAAAGTTTCCATACAACGTCCATTCAGGAAATGGACAAATATTTGTCCACCATTTTCAGTGGTACTTCTTTAAAAAGGAGTAGTGAGTGGTCAAATGGCATCGTTATAGAGGCGGGCAGGGGAAGGGATGGTAATATTATTGAAAAAGTTTTGTTGGCCAAATGAAAATTATCATAATGATGAAGCTAACAAGAATAAGGCTCCACACAAACACATCTAACTAGGGATTGCTACTCAAGAGGTATAGCAAATGTTTAAGTGGTTGATAGGACTATTGGGGAAGCCATAGTCATAGTCATCGTCGTTGGTTGGAATTAAAAAAGTTAAAAGTGGATGATGGCCAAAATGAAAATGGAAACGTTTCCGTATTATTTTTTTTTTTTATTGATTCATTAAATCAAATTTCAAATTGAGAATTATTTGTGGGACTTTCCGAGTAAATGTGCAGTTGAGGGGCGTAAATTAACAGGAATGACGATGCTACATAATGAATCTGAAGTCATGGTTAGTGTTCCACTTAAGAGTTTAAAGTGGGTTAACTAGGTACCATTTAGAATTTTGTTGACCTAAAATTAGGGGATATAGTTTTGGGCGTTTGTTACAGCAGTTGTCAGTGAAACTTTTTTACTCGCCTGAAAGCAGGCTTTTGAATAGTATAACTCCAAACATTTTCTCTTTTAGATCTGTGTTAACAGTTGATAGTTTTTCCCAAAAACGACTGTCATTGTAGCCAGAAGCGGGTGTCATTGCAACCCGTATAAAAGTTATTTGGTGAGGTGAGGATGTGCACCGGTCACACTTGCACTTTTGTCATCATGTTGTGATAAATTTCACCTCCTGACCTATTCTCGTGATGACCGCTTTATTTGAAAATGGTTTCGACAAACAACTCAAACGTGGACTGTGGCGTTTTCCGCGTACCGCACCTATTTAGCAGTACTTTTACACTGAAAACATTTCATTGCATAGCATATCAAAAGCAGTTTTTGCTTTTTCGATTCCGCTGTTTGAATACCCTTCCTCGGTCGGTAGGTCGAAGGATGCGTCGCGATGTTGAGAATTTAGCACTAGGGCCTTAGGCAGCTACAGAAAAGCGCGTATAAAACTGTTGTGGTTAATCGCGACGATCTCGGAAAACCTTAAGTGTTGGACGCACTCCTCTAATTCTCCAAAAAACAGGTGAAAAGTGAAGGAAGGGGTATGAGCCTGCCACGCTCAAAGAAAACTCAGAAATATTTATTCCCAGACGCTTAGATGATTCACTACTTGTGTGGGTCAAAGCCGCATTGTTAACCGGAGCCTTAGTTGTTGATGTTGGCTGTGGTCAGTATGTTTTGGTTCAAAGAGTTAATGCGTATAGAAAATGTACTTAACTGCATCTGCTACTTGGTGGAATAAGCTAAGAAAAAAATTATGTCACTTGTACCCCCACCAATCTTTAAAAAATCTGTGTACTTCACTACATAAAAGTTTTCACATGACATCTAGCCATTTACTTCTCCAGTCGTAATGATGAATCTTCCCTCCTCGATATTTACAACAAGACCTGTACTACAAAGCCATTTTCAATTTACAAAAAGTGGGTATTACTTTTGGCTCCAATCTTGTGGGCTTATATAACACAATGGCGTCGGAAATCATTTCTCAATTCTGCGAGAAAGCAAAGTACACATATCTTAGATCAGAATAGGTCCGGGGTGTACCTAAGCCTCAGTCAACAAGTGTCTCCAGCCAGCTCGATCCTTCGTTAGCTGCCTTCAATTACTTACGTGCGTCAGCTGAGTCCCGGTCTTTTTCCATGAAGAATTAGAATTATTCCCTCAAAGTAGCCAAGAGCACCTTCATCCATTTCTGATAAGGTCCATGCCTCTGCGGCATAGAGCAGGACTGAGACTATTATTCAAACTCTCGGATCCTCACGTATGACTGAAAAACTCATCTGGAATGCAACGATGCCATCTTTCTGGAGACTTTCTCTTCGCTAGATAGACTTAAATCTGTTAACCAAGTTGAGACGTACGAGCCTTTTTTTTTTTGGAAAAAAATGAAGGACCAACGGCTAAACTGCTCGCACAAAATCAGAGCTAGTTCGGAAATGTAGGACTTCTCTGAACGCTGTTGTAAATCTGTATTAACAGAATCTTATATACATTGATTGCAAAAAATGCATAAAATGAGATTGCTGCTAAAAACTTTCGGACGTCTCTAAAATTTATCTCAGGTTTTCTTATGCCTTAACATGAAAAACCCTACTTGAGTAAGCTACGTTATTTGAACCATGTTCAACTGTCCGTTGATGGTCATTTACTACTAGATTTCTAGTAGTATAGTTTTCTCTCCCTTCTACTAGTCAACATCAGTTGTGAAGTTGGTTCTGAAGATAGTTTCCGTAGAGAGAAAAAAAACTCTAGTTAACAAGGGTATTGGTCGCATTCTATTTCGAACTAAACTACATTCATCTTTAGAATGTAGAATCATATTATGAGATTTGAGATATGATATGCAATGTTGCATTTATTGACAGACTTCTGCTACTTACAAGATGTTATCCAGTTGGTTTAAGCAGTGTATCCTCAAAGACTACGAGTTTGGCGCTAGGATGGTCCTTTTGGTCTCACACAGTATGGAGTTGCAGTAAGTGCTGGGTTCTGAGACCCTAAGATCAGTAAGAAGTTTTAGGCAGGCTCCGACTCATACCAAGGGTGGAGCTGTGCCGTCAACACAGTTTCGCATTGGTATTATTCTAATGAAGGTTAGCGATGGCAAGGTGTATCCTTGAACGAATGGATGTATGGGCATCCCGTGAACTTAAGTCTCCACGACAGGCGTTCACGTAAATAATATTAAAAAGTATTTCGATCTATTTTTTTTAAAACTTAGCACACGGTTTTCACAAAAGAATAATTTTCTGTGACGCTGCACTAAGTTATATAACACTAACATTTCCTCACCAGCTGAGCAATTCACAATTCTGTTTTTCTGTATAATCTGCCCGCCTCAATCTGTAAAGAAATTTCCGGATGACGTTGCATTATAGAGCCTACTATCAAGATCTTATACCGAAGAAGATGTTTTTCATTAAAAGGCGAACGAAGGCCATGGAATTTCGGCTAGCTACGGTCATGCAAGTCTACGGTACGGATTATACCTAACGAAAATAATCTTGATTTGCATATTTAAATTCCATATGGCATCGGTCCTAGGTAAAAAGACCAATACCAGCGGCTTGAAACTTGATAATCGATGGCTGGGTGATTAGATAGCACAGCATTCCAAAATGAAAAAAATTAATAAAAAAAAGGGTGTTCCCTGTAGTAGTACAGACTACTTGGTTGTCAGAATTTCGAAATCAGAATAGAATAATAGAATTTGTTTCGTAGCACCATCGGAGGGAACAGCCCACACGATAACATGTCTCCAAATGGACATAGGCTTATTAATTTTGCTGCAGGGTTACTTAGTTGCAGTCTAGTTTCATTTACAGATATCGGAAGAATACTATGAGGGGATTCAGCGGTAAAAGGCTACAATCGCAATAAATCCCCCAAAACTGCCGGAACTAGCAGGGATTCTACCGACCAAGCGGACTAGACCCCTGGTTGATAAAGAGTGCGGGCAAGCACGAGAAGTTTTAACGGAGAGGTATAACGTGTGTGTTAGGACAACCGAAATATATTTGTTTGGATGCTATGTTTGTGATTCCGATTTGTCGCTGGGTTATTGGCATAGACCATACTGGAAGCAGTCTTAAGGTGTCAAATCGCATGACCTTAGAAGCCAATCAACTTCTCTTCTAACCGAAATACTTGCAATCAATTAATTGATTGATGGCTTTTGTGGGCGAAAGCACCTTCCTGATGAAACCAGAGATCGTCCAGATCCAATTTTTTTAATTCTGGAGATCAGCCGGTCAAAAAGTTGCGGTAAAGTTCTCCATTCACTGAAACTGTCCCTCCAGCCTCACCTTCGAAAAAATACGGCCAATGATGCTGCCAACTCATAATATGAACCATACAGTGACTTTGTTGGGATGCATTGGTTTTTTTGTGAGTCTCGTATGGGTTTTCTAGTCGACAATTTTGATTATTTTCGTACTCACCCATTCAAAAATGGGCTTCATCGGAAAAGATAAAAATCGATGACAAATTGTCCTGGCGATCCAACATCCAGTTTACAAACCTCCGACGTCGTAGATGGTTTTAAGGCTTAGATTGTTGTGTTAATTAGATTTTATACTCATATGTGTGCAAATGAAGATTAACTATTAGAATTCGCCGTAAAGTGCCATAAGTGAGGCCGAATTGTTGACTTTGGATGACGAGTTTAGGTGCTTGGCTGGTTTTGAACACTTACGCTCACAGTGGTGATGTTTTGGTTTGTACGTGCTAGCCGAGCATACAGATATGGAGTTTGACCCGATACCGAACCAGTTTCTTCGAAACACTTCACTATTGCACGAATTCCGTACTAACTAGGGGAAATTCGTTAACGGAACAATTTAAGAATTTAACGGAATGGTACTTTAAGAGATCATTTTCGTTATAATAGAACGTTTACACCGACCCGAAATTCAACATTTCGGAATTTCATTTCACCGTTTACATTGAACGAAAAACATTTATACGAGTATGACAGCTGCTGTCTTCCCACTTCCTCCTGTTTTATACATTTTTTGGTTAAGGCACACAGACGTTAGTGATTGTAAATATTGGAACAGCTGACTTCTTTCAAAGTTGTTTTTATACGTGAGCTGAATGACGTGCGGAATAATTAAAAAGGTTTGTTCGATTTGACAACCTTCTAAATGCGAGACGAAATGCAGTATTTCGCTGAAATTCAACATTTCGAAATGCTGGAAATTGTATGGAGCATTTCGGCTGAAATGTTGAATTTGTCCGAAATGCTGAATTTTGTATCGATGTAAACGTACGAGTACTACAAAATTGAATTACAAATATGCGTTGTTGAGTGGTGAACGACCCCATGACTTAGATTGTATGACATCTGTCAAAATGATCAACTGCATTGAATGGAGTAAATGACAGTAATTGACAGCCAACATCCATACCATCTGCTGGCTTACCCTTTAGGTAAGAAAGGAGAAAAAAGTTACAAATGGAGAAGAAAAAAATAAGGAATGATAAAATAGAGTAAAAGCAGAACTTACTAACATAATCATTAACAAGATAACATTAAAGCATGCCCAGAAAAAGAGAAAGGAAAAAGAAAAGATTTTTGAAGCTCTAAACGAAACTTCCTGGTGCCACCAGTCTTTCGATCATGATGCGGTAAAGAGTTCCATAAGCAGATGGAGTGGATGAAAAACTGTCGCTCAAGAAACAAACGGGAGTGAATTATTTTGTGTAATCTGTTTGAGGTGCTTAGACGTAGCTTGTTAGAGAGGCATCTAGGCTTGGTGGTTTGAATCACATTTGCGAGCAAAATACGACTTCTGTAATAGAAAAGGTGATCGAGTGACATCTTATAGAGTGATTTTGAGTACATAGAGATCCTATTGAACCGTCGAAGGGTAAAATCATAACGCGCAATATTGGAAAATGCAACGTTACGCTTTCTTCTGCTTGTTGCGTCGCATTTACAGAAAAATCCTAAGTCGTAGCTTAGGATAGGAATTGTGAGCATTTTTGTTAACAACATACATGTTTTGAGGGGAGAAAAGTTATGTGACATCCAAAGCTGACGTAACATTCCACACACACTACAGTGTACACTTAGTCTCATTTTGAACCGTTCGATTCAATGCTAGGAAAATATGAAAGCCCCATCGAATGAATGAAGGATGTTTGCGAAGAAGAGGGCCCAACATAGAGCCTTGTGGAACACCTGTACTGTTGTAAATGAAGTCGGACGTATAAGGTCCAACAAAGCCAGCTTGTTTTCTGTGCTACAGATATAACGACATTATATAACTGAGATGATAACTTATTGCAGAGGCTAGTGTGATCGACGGTATCGAAGGCCTTCGAAAAGTTCAGAAACACTAGAATCTCGTCCAAAGATTTTCTGATATCTTTAACAACTGAAGCAGTCGCTGTAATATAGCTAAAATGCTTCCTAAAGCCTGATTGTATCGGCGAGAGAGGGTTATTCGAGAGGATGTGTGCACTGATTTGGCTCTGCAGTATCCTCTCAAATACTTCAGAAAAAAGATGTAATATTGAGATGCGCCGTAAGTCATTGCTAACTGTGTTTTTTTTTCGTACAGGCAAAATTTTTGCATTTTTCCATTGTGAGGGGTAGGGTTTCCGTGATCAGGATCAAGTTGAAGACATGCTCTAATGGGGGGAGAATGACTGGGAGAATATTATTTGTTGTTTAGGGTTCTAATTTCAAGGACAAACCAGGCACGTTGACTGTTTTTTTTATGGTTATTAAAGATGGTATACGTGGTGATTGAGAAAATCGGTTTGGTCTAGATGAACTAGATGACATAAAATACACGCGGTCCCATTCAATTTGTCCCGTATCTAGCTCCAGCTGTTCATAGTCGATGCTATGGAAGCCCCTACATTCATAGTCTGTGTTCGAATATGTTACAGAAAAATTAGAGGTTAAAAATACCAGGTCATGCTTGAAGGAGACGATAAAGTGGGGAAGTGAAAATACGCTGATATTAAAGCACCGAATCGGCATATGTTCTACGCCATCCGTTGTTAGCTAGCTTAAATTCTTGAAAGAGTTGAACTTTATAAGGGTGCAGATGGAAATCCAAATGCAAAACATCCCATTTTATGTCGTTAGACAAGCCGAAATGCTGTGCTCTGTGTAAAATTGAATGATTTTGATTTTCTTCAACACTTTCACTAATGGCAGCCATATTTTCTGTAGAGCGTGAATTCCGATGGTGGATAGTCCTTAAGACATCTGGAACACATCCAGTACCTTCGAATTTTGTTATATAGTTTTGCCTAAAGTACACCCAGATAGACGATGAACGAAATGCGCGAAACGTACCTACCAACTACAGAATCACTGTCTCTGTACTTAGTTTTCACAATTTTAACACGTTCAGCAACTTTTCAACGATCCATCTTATAAAATGGAAAACCAAAAACTAAAAACATACTTCTCGGACAAACTCACATCGATTTGGCACACATTGAAGCAAGGACGTTCAATCCGGCCCACGAATGAAATGATCCTGGACAAATATTGTTTGAGTAAATGCACTGACAAATTCGCACCTTTCTGTTTGGAATAAATTTTATAGACATTTATCGAAAATCAAATTCGAAACCACGCCAACAAAAGCGAAAAGAAAGACTAAGAAGTGTATTCCTTAGTGAATATTTATTGCAATGATTTCGTTATCCAGGGTCTTATCATATCCGGGTTCAGCAATCAGATTTCTAATGACGATATCTATATCTCAAGCGCTTGACAGTCTTGTAACGATATCCATCGCTAGCAAGTTCAGCACTCTTTGGCTCAGCTTCAGCGGCCTCCTCAACTGGTGGAAGGTATTCGTTGGATGGTTCCTCTTCAGCCTCACGACGACGACGTGTCCTGTAACGAAGCTTGCGAACAGTCCTGTACCGATAACCATCATCAGCTAAATCAGCGCTCTTAACCTCAGCCTCAGCGGCAGGTTCCTCAACTGGTGGCAAGTACTCATTTGATGGCAATTCATTGACATCACGACGATGACGAGCACGGTATTTCAATTTGCGAACGGTCTTGTAGCGATATCCATCATCGGCGACTTGAGTTTCAGCAGCTGGGGGCAAGTATTCAGCAGTTGGTTCCTCAACTGGTGGCAAGTATTCACTTGAGAGATCACGACGATGTCTGAATCGAAGACGACGAACGGTCTTGTATCGGTAACCATCATCAGCGAGCTTGGTATCAGCTGGGGGCAAGTATTCAGAAGATGGCTCATCAACTGGAGGCAAATACTCACTGGATGGGAGTACAGCTGCTGCAGCTACAGCCAAGATAGCGAATGCTACCACAAAGATTTTCTAATAAAATTCAAAAATATCAAATCAAAGTGCGGATCAGTATAAAGGTGACTACTTACCATTGTTGACCAGAAATGTTTATCTCTCGGTACCCTTGGGAAGAAGGTGTTGTGAGTGAATGATGATTATTTGGACAATGGCCAGAGTATTTATACGAATCACAGTCTCCAGGCTTATCTTTATAAAAGACTAATTATGCACTCCAGCACAATGGACACTTGAGATCCGTTTCAATTTTTTGTTTCTTTTTCTTTTTTGGTGTAGATCATCTAGATCTACAACTCCATTTGTTTTCAGTTGTAGTATCGAGTGGCTCTTATGAATTGAGAACAACACTAGCCACGTTAGTGATGCCAATTTTGGTTAAAACAATTTCAACACAATTAACCGCAAAAGGCGGAAGGCAACGCTTACCGTCTTAATCATTTTTTGGACAACAAGTACTCAATGAAATTCTGATGTCATAGATATTAAATGGTACGAGTATGACAGCTTCGAACCGGATCGATGATAGTGATGATGATGATGATCATGATGATGATGATGTACATGGATCGATTTTGCCTGAGAAACTTCCCACAACCATGATGAATGATTCGAAGTGGTACTTATGCTTTACGGCAATTAGTTGGTCGTTCTTAAATTTGAATTGTTCTAATGGACGCGATTTCTTGGAATTAGGAATAATTAATGATCGTGATAAGATTAAGATATTATTAGAGAACCCTTCATTTAGGTTTCTTTTGTATCTATTTACGGATAATGAACATTCTTCACAGGTGCTTGCGATGGAAGTCTAAAGTATTTCTTTCGATATGGTGAGAAGATATCATTAAAGGGTTTAAAGATTCTCAAAATTTGGTTGAAGGTCACAATCTTCACAACGAATGTGTTCATTGATATTTCTAAAAATAATATCGTGATGTTATTTGGTTGGCAGATACACTTTAGGATTGCTCATTGGAGAAATACATCAATGAACATGGATAAGAATGAAGAAGGAAAGTGTTTTTTGTACCGTTTAAGTGACTTTCCCCTTCAAGAAGTGTAGACAAAGGATTCTCACTGTTTAAACAAAACAAACAAGTGCCCCCTGTAGATTGGATAATGAACTAAGGTTGTTGGTTAAAATTTTGAATACGATTTGATCGTGTCAGTTGCGACCTTTGGTAGATGGTGGGGTTGGGTTTGATCAGTGGTGTCCAATGGTGACCAGTGATAATCAGTTTGAGCAGTTTACCCAGTAATGGTTAGTGGTGATATAGGTGATCAGTCATGAGCAGTGGTGACCAGATCCTGATCAATTCGAATAGCTTGATCAGCGGAGTTCAATGGTGATCAGTCATGACCTGACCGCTAGTGATCGTTGGTGATCAATAATGATCAGTCGTGACCAATGGAAACTACTGATCAATGATGATCAGTTGCTATCAGTGATAGCGATCAATATCTAACCTGCAATGATCAGTGGTTTTTCTTTTTAGGAAGTGATCTACATTGTAGTGCTCACCTTCGTAGGACATGATTTCACGTATGTTAAGGACATCGACATATTAATCCGAAGCCCATACGCCCTGCGGTATTTTAACCAGTCTGCAATTGAGATGCTGCTACTGATATTCTATGTTTCACTCGACCACCACAATGAAACCCTTCGCTTGATGACGAATGGCGGCAAGCACATGCAGTAGATGCATACGAAATGGCGCTGCAAAGAAAGACTTAAACTCCTCATGAGCTTTATGAGCAGAAGAGGAGGACCACTGACTTCTCAGGAGGAAACACAAGGAGCGTGAGAAGTGCGCGGTCGAGGAAATTGGGAGATGCTACTTCAGGAATGAGATTCAGAATTTTTACCAAAAGGTAAAAAAAAACACCCCACGGACAAATTCCCCGAACCGAAACTTGTAGAGACGAACAAGGGAACATCGTAGAAGAGTCGCAATCGATGCTGAGAATCTGGAAAGATTACTTCTGTAGACTGTATAACAGTGACGACGAAACAAATACCGCAGAATGAACCTTTTATCCTGGACGACGTAGACAAATAATTCTGCCGAGCTTAGCCAAGCGATGACTTGGTAAGGAGCATATACCAACTCATCTCTAAAATATGGTCGGACAAAAGTTAGGCCGATAAATGGAACCTAAGCATTATTTGTCCGATCCTCCAGAAAGGAGACCCTCTGAACTGCGCCAACTACAGAGGCATCAGTCTCCTTAACATCGCATAAAAGATCTTATCAGCCGTATTGTGTGAACGCCTGAAACCGTTCGTCAACAACCTGATAGGTCTATATCAGTGTGGCTTTCAGGCCAGGAAAGTCCACCATCGACCAGATATTCACACTAAGGCAGATCTTCGAGAAGATCTATGAGCTTCAGATCGATACAAACCAAATATTTATCGATTTTAAGGCCACGTATGACAGCATCTATAGAGACGAGCTATACAGAGCATTGTCCAGTTTCGGTTTACTGCCAAACTCGTACGTCTGTGCAGGATGACGATGGAGAATGCACGCTGCTCCATCAAGCTCGGCAAAGATCTCACCGCGATCTTTGATGTTGAAAAAGGATTTAGACAAGGCGATGCGCTATCATGCGATAATAGTGCAAAACTCACGAGCAAACACAAGAGGCACTATCTTTCAAAAGTCCGTCCAACTACTTACATAGGCCGACCATATTGACATAATCGGGAGAAAACAGCGTGATGTCAGTGGCGCTTTCGCGAGTATTGAGACGGAAACTTCGAAAATGGGTTTAGCGGTCAACGAGGGCAAGATCAAATATATGCTGTCAAGCAAAACGGATAACCAACACCGACGTCTCGGGCAAAACGTCACCCTCGACAGATATAACTTTGAGGTAGGACTTTGTCTACCTATGCTCCGCTGTAAATACATACAACGACACCAGCGCTGAGATCAGGCGAAGAATAACTCTTGCCAACCGCTGTTTCTTTGGGCTAAGAAGGCACTTGAGTAGCAAAGCTCTCTGTCGGACAACAAAAGTCACCCTTTATAGGACCTTACTCCCGGTAATCCCGGATCTGCTCTATGGCGCAGAGGCATGGACCTTATCAAAAATTGATGAAGGTGTTCTTGGTTGCTTCGAGGGAAAAATTCGTCGAGCGATCTTCAGTCCCCTCGGCATTGAAGGTGAATGGAGAAGGAGATACAACGACGAACTATATGGACTATACAGCGACATCGACCTAGCCAGAAGAGTGAAGTTCCAATGACTGAGATAGTTGGGTCAGCTTCAGCGGATATACAACACCGCTCCAGTCCAAAAAAATCTTTGAATCCACCTCCGAGGGACAGCGCCGTAGAGAAAAACCGAGACTCAGGTTAAGTAGCGTACGCAAGTGGAAGGGAACCGAACGAACTCTCCTCGATGTACGTGGTCAGTAGGATTCTGCCGGCTGCTTACTGACGTCTTGACATGGCACTAAAATGTGCCACGCATAAGTAGTACAATATCCTGCTATGCTTGCTGTAAAAGCAGTAAGGATGCTCCCATACGGCTGCAGACTAAAAAAATTTATAAAAAGGAACTTACAAGGAGAGCAATGGATAAGTGCTCTGTTTTGATAAAAAAAAACCAAATATTTGCATCTGTAGAGCCAGCGTAGTAGATATTGCTTAACCTCCACATTACTTGAAATCTAGTTGGATCTAGTGCTGTTCTTGGTCACATCGATAAGGGAAACCCCTCAAAACCTTTGCACATATGAGAGGTTATTTATGAGTCAATAAATTGTCTACATGGAATCCCCAATTAAAAACTCTTAAAACACATAACGACTTTTTAATAGCTGACCCTTTAGCAAGGAAGTCCTTTCTGAGTGTATGAGTATTCGTAGTGTTTTGTGAGAGATTTAGATAACGTTTTATGATGATGATGTTAAGGTCAGAGATTATGGACACCAATTAGGGAAGCGATTTAAATTATCTTTTTTGATTGAATGACTCTCCTTCTTACGGACAAATATTGTTCTCCAAAATCACACATCAATTTGGGTTATCTTCTGCATGAATCAAATTGGAATAATGATACCATTTGAACTAACTCATCTTACCGACTTCAGTAAAGTAATTGCATTTAAATATTTGGCATGATACCTATATCAATAGTTTGGTCTATTGAAATGCTTTTAAGAGGCAAGATGAGACGAATGTCCTTGGAAAGGGAATCTCTTTAATTGTTGTACACAAATATTGATTTTCCTAGGCCTAGCTCATAAAGGTGCTTGGCAAAATGATATTGGCCAGCGAGATGTTAATAATAAAAGTTTTCAGAGATCTGAAAGCATTCGTTTGGGCTTTGTGCAAACTAGAAAGTCATCAATTTGCTATGTAGGTAGGCATGCCTGTCGTAAAAGGCGACTAAAATGCACCCTCTGTATGCCGGTGGCGTGGGCATATAAAAAATACAATGGACAAAACAAACAGAAGTAATACCTCATGTGGCACTGGCAAATCCACCCTCTTCGGAGGTAGGCTCTACGAATTCTGGGGAGAGCCATTTATTGCTATCAAATCCCTTTCCAAAAACATCAAAGGTACTCCGATCTCCACCATCTCCATCTGACGGGCGAAGAAGAGCTTGCTCGCGAAACCAATCCGGTACTCGTGAAAAGGCCTAGCAAAAAACGTAAGGCAAGCTCATCTCCCAAAGTTTTACAACTAAGAGATGAAAATAAGCCCACCGTACCAACCAAGACAAAACCCCGTTCAGAGTCTTCGCTAGGGGACTTCATCCGTCGTGCAAAAAAGAAGACGTAATGGAAGAAGTGCAAGCACAAGTTTTTAAGACTACTGACGCCGTGAACATAATTAAGACGGTAAAGCAACAAACGGATAGCGACAAAGATACCGTAGTCAAGCGCGGACTTCCTTTTTTCATTCATATTTTTGATCCAAACGAGAAAGCCGACGATATTTATAAAATTCAATCTATCTTAAATATCAGAGTCAAAATGGAGTCCATGCGTAAGGGCAAACAAACCATAATCTAATGCAAACGTTGCCAAGATTTCAACCACACGCGGGCGTATTGTCAAAAAGATCAGCGATGCGTAAAATGCGCAGGCAAACACTTCTCGGAAGAGTGCAAAACAAATAAGCAAATCCCAGCAGTTTGTGCCAATTGCACAGGAAATCACCTAACTAATTTCCTAGGTTGCGAAATCGCAAAAGAAATACAAAAGAGGCGAAAAAATCCCACGAAAATCACTCATCCGGACCTAAATGTGCAATATCCTAAAACCGATGAGCCGAAGACAGCTAAGAGAGTCACAATGAAGCAACCGGTAAAACAAAGCCATAAATCTGCTCAAAAAAACGTTGCCGAATAAAGTGCAATGAAAAAACCTCCACCGATCTGGGCGAGGTCGCGTCACAAGGCAACAAAATAGATTCGGCCACTCCAGATCCGCTGCCTCAAATTCTGGCAGTCATGTTAGAAAAACTAGAAGAGCAAATAAAAATAAATAAGCTCTTGTTTGAAAAACTAAGCAAGCTCGAGTTCGTTCCTCGGAAAAAAAGCTAACAAAAATGCAAATGAAACAGTTGACTAAGATTTTAACATGGAACGCAACGCATGGAACGGCCTTCTGAAAAAAATCGACGAATTAGAAATTTTTCTGCTGAAAGACCATGATTTTGGAAACCCAAGATAAGAGGTAATTCTTGTTATCACGCGCATCATCCCTCAGAAAATACTAGGGGTGGATCCTCACTTTATATTAAAGACTGCATTAAGCATGCCGAGAACGTGACAATAGTTCAGTTTCCGTAAACATAAATCATATAGACTATAAGATAGCATCTTGTTATTTCCCTCTGAGACTTAAGATGGCAGACGATGACCTCGATCGCCTTTTTTACCAACTTGGGTCAAACTTTATTCTCGGTGGTAATTTCAACGCAAAGCATACATTTTGGGGTTCAAGATACATTTCGACGAAGGGCAGGCTACTGTACCAAGCAAGTATGAAACGTGGCTTGGATTTTTTTTCGACGGGCAAGCCAACCTACTGGCCCAACGACACAAATGAAATACATGACCTTGTCGACTTTTTCATTACAAAGCGGGTCCCCAAATATCTCATGACTTAAGGAGAATCCTATGATCTCTGCTCAGATCACTCGCTAGTAATCGGCTAGAATAGCAAGGACCGAAAGATTGACGAATAAGAAAACAAACTGGGATGGTTACAGAAGAAATTACAAGGAAAATATTGCTTTAAGAGTTCCACTTACGACGCTGTTGCAAATAGAAGACGAAGTTGACAAGTTCGTGGAAATCATCCAAAGAGCTGCGTGGAACAACAGTTCCTTTTGAACAAGGGGAATAAAACAGGGAAGGCAAATATACGCGCCCGATATAGAAGGCCTCCTACGAGAAAAAAGGAAAGCACGGAGGGGATGCCAACAATCACGTGCGCCCCCACATATTTGAATAGCCTATCTAATAAGCATAAGCAAATACTGCAAGGCTTGACTATCGGCAAGAGTTCAAATTATTCGCTCTGGAAAGCCGTGAAGTCGACTAAGAAACCTGTTATGCACTTGCCACCGATAAAAACAGCCAACGGCGAATGGGCAAAAGGAGACAAAAAGAAAGCGAATTTGTTTGCCGACTACTACGATGAAACGTTCAAACCGTTCGAAGGATGTCAATTGGCCCAAGAACTTAATCTCAGAACAGGATCCGACAATTATAAAAAAAACAATAAAAAACCTAAAAAATAATAAGGCTCCAGGATACGATTTGATTATAAGTGAAATTCTAAGGCCTTACTCACCATAAGGAGGTCTGTTGGCGTTGACCATCGCCGTGTGTCCGGCTCTCTCCGCATGCTTTCGGATCAAACGGACTAAAACTCCTCCCAACCCTATGGCTTCTGACACAACCGCCTAGGAGCACTCTTCGCATTACTTCAAGGGGCTGTGATCCTACACCCTTTCGGGTTTACGTGCTTTCCCGGTATTGTTCTTCTCCTCTTTTCTTTCTTCTGAGAACATCTTCCACAAACTGGCAAATTCTTTCCCAGTTCAGGTCACTCGTCAGTATTTTATCCTCTGGGTTGAAGGCACCAATGCTTTTTTCCAGTGCTGTGCGTTGGGCTTCCCATCTTCTGGAGGCAAAAAATGTGTAATGTACGTCGTCTGCTGGGGAGTCGCCGTACTGGCAGGCTGGGCTATCCGTTTTGCCGATCCTATGTAAAAAAGGCTTTGAAATTTTCCGTGTCCGATGTCCACTCCTTCCTCTTTCTTATTAGCCTCGCTGTCCGCCTTCCTCTGCTTTCAGAGATCCAGCGCTCTTTCCACTTCCGTATCGTATGCTACTTCCGTATCGTATGCTGCTCTGCTTGGTCGATTGCCGCTTCCAATCCGATTTCCGCCTTGTTTTCGTGGACGTACTTCCTTTGTGCCGCTAGGAGATCGATGGGAGTCACTCCTGCGACTACAAGGACGGCTGGTTCCGACACCTTTCGGTAAGAGCTTGCCACGCGTAGAGCTCCATGTCTTTGCACTGCCGCCATCTGCTTCCGGTACTTTTCTTGTCGAAGCGCGTCTGGTCAGATCTCACTTCCATGTAGGAGAATGGCATGCGTTGTCGAAATTAGTAGCCTGTGCTTACTTGGCGTTGGACCACCTACTATATGTTCGACATTAATCTACTGAGTGATTTTGTTACTCTAGAGGCTCTTTCCGCTGCGTACTTTATCTGTGGCCAGAAAGTTAGTTTTGTGTCAAGCCTCAATCCCAAATACCTCACCGCGTCCTTGATCTTGATGACTTCAGATCCAATTTGGAAGTCTATTTGTGTCGGGATTTTCTTCGTCAGAAGGACTATCTCAGTTTTCTCTGTTGCAAAACAAAGACCGTGCCATCCAGAAGGTTGTCCGTCACATGACTTGGTTCAACTTTCTTTGCGCGTTTTCAGTGTTTCTTGCCGTTATCACTGCCGCAATATCGTCTGCTTCTCCATCAGTTTTCCCGCAGTGTCCAGCATACATAAGGGCCTGTACGCTGATGGGGAGTCTGCGTCTCCTTTTCCTTTGGTGATCAGTACCAATGGTTGCTTTTTCCAGCTCTTTGGGAAGACTCCTTCTTCAAGGCAACTGTTGTACATGTTAAGCAGTAGGTTAGGGCATGCTTGGGCATTCACTTTTATTACGTCTGCTGGAATTCCATCTGGGCCGGGTGCTCTTCTGTTTTTAATTGTCTGCACGGCTGGTCCCAACTCTTCTTCGCTAAAACCTGGAGTTTCCTGTCGACGGGCTGATGTTGTCGGGAGACCTGACCGGATGAGTTGGGAAAAGGGTATTTACAATGTACTCCATCTTGTGCCGCGGCGGTGCCGATTGGGCTCCCAGTTTTTCAGTTATATAAAGCAAGTGCTAATACCTTCGTGGACTCATGGTATACAACTATGGGGTTGTACCAAAACAAACAATATCTATCTATCCTACAGACATTCCAGAACAAAGCGCTTAGGGCAATCGAGAATGCTCCATGGTATATAAGAAATAGCGATATTCACCGCGATCTGAGAATTACAACCGTGAAAGATGAAGTAACAAGCCTTGCTCCTAAACTTCGCACTCGTCTTGTGCATCATTGCAGCCAGGAAATAACCCGGAGACTGGACGAGACAAACCATGTGCGGCGACTTCAAGGAACAAGAAAAAATTGCCACTACAATATGCTATTGGGAAGACAGATGTTACCCATTTGTCGTTAACTACGTTGATAATAGTTGCAGCAATTAAGTTTCGACTATTGAAACCGAGAAACATCAAGACTGAGAGGCAATTCTGCACAATGAGAGACTGAGTCTATGATGAGGAATCTGGGTCTATCGGATCGCCTCTATTTAAAATAAATAAATGCATCCATCATTCATTCTTTGGCGAACACTCTGCCAATTGGGGCCAACAATAAACCCTCCCAAAAGGTAATCTCATTTGTTGTCGACTTCGTCTTCCCACCCAAAATCCTGTCTACTGCAGATGGGATAGGATTTTAAAGCAGCTTATCCGTAGTTTTACACCCTATTTAACGTAGTTATCCCTCAATTACCTCCCTTCATGGCTGCAATTAACTTTCTAGAAACTTTAACAACACCATTCTCCACTCCCAAAACTTTACCTGGACAACGATAATGATTAAGTTTACCGACCACTTAAACAAATACAATTAAATTGATCAGAATTCGGGCGTCTATTTGCGCAATTTAATAACGTAATAGCTGCCAAATATTAGCTCCATGCCACAGAGGATGCATTACATTTTCGCTTGCAACCATCCCCGACCAGGACCTATGTACCTGTCTAGTGCTGAGGTATTCTACAATTTTATTTGGAATTCAGGAATCTAAGCCCAAACACATGCAAAGAATCAAAATAGAAAATTATCTGATTGGCAAATTTCTCGCGGAGGATTACGCCTATGGTACGCTTCAAACATAACAGAGAGTCAGAGGTCCATTTCATTGATAAACATAATCAATATCACTCGGCAGAGGATGTCCGAAATGTATCCATACCAAGCCTATGTCTCTACCTAGCCCAGTCCTATGTCATGTCTGGTGCTTATTGACGGCACGCATGAAGTTTTGAAATTCTAACAACGATGCTGGGTAGACTATTGCATACCATTGCACGCAATACGAGTATACGAGTATGTAATTACCTTTTCCTAATTAGCAATAAGGGAATAGAAACGGGTGGTACATGCCTGTATTCATAGTCAAAATAAGGTTTATTTAAATGAGAAACGATGCTTTAGGTCTATCTAACTAGGTCTCTCGATTGGGAAATTAAATCTTTTTTTCTTTTTTTTACCAACCGTGAAGCGATTTGCTTTCAGGTGTCTTCTGTTGCTGTTCCTTGTTTTAGTTAAAATTGAAAAGTGTGCCATATTCAGTTAGAGACGAAACTGATTTCAAATGGGCCAAACGTGTGCAAATTGGATTATATTAATCCGCCAGAGGTGTTTCCGATTTGAATTGTGAATTCAACCGAATTTTCACTCAATTGAATGAGTTTTTGAGCGCTCTAAAGGACAACAGATACAACAACAGCATTTGTTGGAGTTTGGCATAAGGCTCTTTCGTCGAAAATGCGTGCATTTATAGGTAATATCGATGACTCTCTTCTTCAAAAATTAGAAATTACCTTTCTGAACGTCGAATTCAAGTTGTTTTGAATGGTTTCAAGTCTGAAATTCACAAAATAAATGCTGGTGTGCCCCAGGGCTCTGTTCTGTCTCCGATACTCTTTTTAGTTTTCATCAATGATTTCTTGTCTGCTACTGCTTTTTATATTTGTTCCCAGACTCATGTCCCTACTCTTCGGCTGTAGAACGTTCCCGGCCAGCGTATTTAGAGCTCATTAAATTTCGATATCAACAGCATAACCTTCTTCTTATCCTTTTTATTAACCCTTTCCTCGTAATACGAACTTATGCATAACGAGTTTCCCATTTTTACTGCATCGCTGCTGCTCCGCTTATGGGGTTGGCTAATGTCGCAGACCGCAGAACGCGTCTACATAATGCTCGGTCCTGGATCGCTTCAGTGGTTAACCCCAGACGTTGTTGCGCATTTGCCATCTGAGAAATCCAGGAATTCTTTTTCCGACCTCGTCTTCTTACAGTTGGAGTGACCGTAGTTGATAGTGCCTTTTTAACCGGATTTTCCGCAGATCTTCTTTGAACGTGGCAATACCAACTTATTCTATTCGCCTCAAGCTGTTCGGTTACCGAATTCTTTAAATGTAGACTTCCTCTTATACGCGTAGATCTAATGCAATCGCGTTTAGTGACTCCACTAGACATCCTTAACATTTTCATTTCCGCTGCCGTCATTTTGTTTTTAAACGCTTCGTACATTGTCCAGCACTGTGAACCGTATATAAGAGCTGGTCTAACAACCGTGGTGTAGAGTTTCCCCTTTAATTTAAGTGGAAATTTTCGGTCGCAAAAGATTCCCGAATTTTCCCGCCATTTCATCCATCCCACACTCACTCTGTGGTTTACGTCGTCGTCACATTTCGCTTCCATGTTAACGATTGATCCTAAGTTCTTAAAGATAGTGCTTTTCGGAAGAACTATTCCGTCTAACATTATATCCGGAACAGGTCGCAACGGATGTGCGAATGGGCATGTCAAATGCTCCGTCTTTGAACGACTTATTTTAAACCCGTTTCTCTCTAGCGCATTTCTCCATGAATCTAAGGCGTTCTGTAAATCTTCGACGTTATCGCTAAGTATAACTGCGTCGTCAGCGAAGAGAATTGGCGTTACATTTGCTTCGCGCATGCAGTCTTTTAAAAGATAGTCGAATACTACGTTAAAGAGGAAAGGGCTAAGTACGCTTCCTTGATGCACTCCGACATTAACTGGAAATTCTCTCGTTAGTCCAGCAGAGCTTTCAACCGCAGTTTTCACGTTTCCGTACATGTCTTGTATTATTCTAACATACGTTTCCGATACCTTTGAGACCACTCGATCGAATGCTTTCTCGAGGTCTATAAATACCATGTGTAAATCCTTAGACGAATCTCGGTGCTTTTCCATTATTATTCGTAGGCTTTGGATAGCGTCCACCGTCGATCTTCCTTCAACAAATCCACACTGGCTATTATCGAGCTTTATTATTTGCCGAAGACGTTCGTTTAAGACTCTTTCGATGATTTTCATTGTGTGTGACATAAGCTCGATTGAACGGTAGTTGTTGCATTCTCGAGTGTCGCCTTTTCCTTTGTATAATGGAACCAAGAAGCTACTTCTCCATTGATTCGGCATAGGTTGTCCACATTTTAATTTATTTAAAAGTTTCGATAGCCAAACGCTGCCGATCCCCTCCATCTTCGACCAAAACTCTGATGGAATGCTGTCTGGTCCCGCCGCTTTCCCCCGCTTTATTTTTCCAATTGCTATACTTATTTCTTCGCAACTCCTTGCAGTATTCAAGCCACCGGTCACAAATTTCCTTTTCATTTGTTAATAGGCGACCGTCTGCGTTTTTGATGTATTTCGGCGAGGTTATTTCCATTGAATTTTTTCTCCTCTGTGCAGCGAGCTTAAAAATATTTGGCATTTTAGTACTGTACGACGTTTGAACTTCTTGGATAGCTTGTCTTCTATCCGCCGATCGTGAGGATATTTGTTCCAACTCCTGGTACAGGTTTTCCGCTTCTGCCGCTCGAGTTCGAGCCAGGACTTTCTTTGCGTTCTTTTTAAGAAGCATAACCTATTGGGAACTATCAACAGAGTGAAATTTAATGCTTCCAGAACACAATATTATCTGCTGTCGCCAAAGCGAAATTTGAACACACGGCCATTATCCATGGATGGCACTTGCATCGTCAAAACCAAAAAACTTTCCATTCTCGGTATGTGTGTCAATGATACTCGTAACTTAAGGTGGAATGACCACATATTCGAAGTCACCAAAAATGCTGCGAAATGTCTAGGTTTCCTCAAGTGATCTAAAAAATATTTCACCCCTTCTGATCTGGCTTTAATATATAAGGCTGTGATCCGTCCAAAATTGGTACACCTAAGACTTATTTGCACTTGATAGATAAGATCGAAAAGCATGCGATGGAACTTATATATGATGCCAAAATTACACAGTCGATTGACGAGCTCGACCACCGACATTATGTCTCCTGTCTCACCCTGTTATATTGCCATTTTCACCACCAGTGCTCCTAGCATTCCGCCCCTTCAAACCTCCAAGCCTAACACTCGCCTCGCTATGAATGCTCATCAATACACCCTCGAGCCCAATTTCGGACGTACCCTGAAATATCGTGATTCTTTCATGGAATGCCCTGCCACGCTCTTTATTTTCTAATCATTATAACCTCCAAACATTCAAGACCAACGTACTATACATCGGTACTTCTCTTTCTTTCCTCCCTAACTCTCTATCGCCCGCACTGTGTGCAATCATTTTAAGGGCACAGTCCGTTTGATAAGATCATATACGGCAAAAATTAAAGAAGAACTTATAATAATAAAAAAATCAATTGTACTGGTTTATTTTATTTATTTACTTGAATGCTTTTCTATTAATATGCTGTCTACTTTCCTCCATTATCAATAATTGCTTGGAGTCTTCGGGGCATGCTTTCTACTGATCTTATAGCATAATCTTGAGACAAAGATCTCCATTAAACTCGTTTATTTCGTGATAATTGTTTCACCGTCGACATCTTCTTTCCTTGGAGCTTTAGCTTCATGAATGCCCAAACATTTTCAATGGGATTTGCATCCGGCGACTGTGATGGACAGTCTAAAACATCGACGTCATCGACGCACTGCACAAACGACTGCGATGTTTCGGGTCATTATCTTCTTGCAGTAACCAATTCTCATTCCTTCTTTTAAGCCACCTTTGGGCAGATGGTAATAAAGCCTTCTTATAAATTTTGACCAAGTTGGGTGCGTTTAAAAGAAGCTTCATCGGAAAAAATAACGTTGTTCCAATCTCTGTCTAAATTCTCCTTCGTTTTTCTACATGTTTTTTGACAGTAGTGGTTTCTTTATTGTGCTTCGAAATTTTACATTATTGGCTAGTAAACGTCTTCGCATTTTGTCCTGCTTTTTTGTTGTTTTTGGCGTAGACCCACGATCCGGGAAATCATTTACATCTTTAACTCGGGAAAAACGGTGCACCCACTTGCTAACAAATACTTTTGACTTTTTCATGTATTTAGCATCATGTATGACATTTTCGGTCCTTTTGGATGCGTGCACAAGAATACTGCGACACTCATCCATCTCTGACAAAAATTGAACACTCTACATTTTTTTATTCAAAGCATCTTAGCAGAAGTATTTTTTTATTTGCTAATGCAAATGCCACTTCCAAACCGGTTTTCATAAACGAGTTTTGCCGTATACGATCTTATCGAACGGACTGTACTTATAAAAAGCAGCTTTGTTGGACTTACGCTTAGTTATTGATATCTTCACTGCATCCATGTCAGTTGGATAAAATTGTTGGTCTACAATCTACATCGTCCAAATTAAAAGGTTCATTCTGCCTGACAGCGATATTTGATTCATCGTTGTCGTTATACAGTTCACAGAAATGCTTTTTCGAAATCTTCAGCATCGACTGTGACTCTACTAGTATGTTCCCTTGTTCGCCCCAATAGGCTTCGGTTTAGAGTTTGGATCCGAACCTCGTTCCTGGAGTAACATCTCCCAATTTTCTCGACCGCGTCAGTGTTCGTCTCTGCTCTTATGCTCTTAGAGCTCGTGTGCGGCTCTAGTCTTTCTATGCAGGTCTTTTATTGTGATGATCGGTATCGATACATGATAATCTAGTTTTCTGTGAAATGTATGGATATGGACGCCATGTGGCTTCAGCAGGACGGTGCCACATGCAATACAAGCCGAGAATTAATTCAATTACTGTCAGTTCCTGGTCTTGTAATTTCAGACCTGTTGGAGTATTTTTCTATTGAGCCTTTAGAAGTCTTAGGAAAAGCCATCATTTAGAGAAGAGAAGATATTTTCACTTTTTAAGGTCAAGTCGAGAGTACTGGGTATGGAGATCCGTCAGCAAATCCTCTATTTTCCTGAGACCTCAGAGAGGTGGAAATTTAATTGCCGGCTGCTTGGTGTATTCGACCTAAGGGTGGAAGAGTTAATAAAACAACTTTCGGTAACTTAATTTCCATCGAAACTGACATCAAATCAAACAACAGCACCCAAAGGTTCTTATAATACTATCATTTAAGCTCCAAGGCATTTTCAGTGGACTTTTCACCAAAAATAACCCCGATTCAGTGGAAGTCAAAATTATTGAAAATTCCCACTGACTGGTATTAACACCGACTTCAATGTCGAATGTCAATTATCACGATGCTGAATTAATTTGCTACTCAAACGTTGAAATTGCGTCCCTTTAGCGATCATTTGGAGCCAGTTAAAAACCGTTAATAAATAATAAGCAAAGCATTAACTACCAAAATGATGGAAACTCTCTGGATATTCTATGAAATTACATTCACCCACAGTTACTACGAGTGAGTGAAATGACCTACTCCTACCAACCGATACAAAATCACCGTCTATCCTTTCAAAGTCATCCGCGCACGTATTACGAGTCCGTCGTATCCCATTTTAATTATTTATTACCTGCGGATTCTATTATTACACCCGGACTGTTGGTTGGATGCATTCAAAGAGCAAACCTATAAGCTCAACCAAAGCTAAGCCTTAATAGCCCTCATGCCTGCCAGTGGTGATTGTCGGGCCTTAAATTGGGCCGATACTATAGGTACAATGGCATTTACACTGGATTGTGTAGTGGTGAGTGTTGCACAAATTCAATAACAGCGCCGGAACATAATGAATTTATGAATATTTCCAATCAATTTACTACACCTCCGGGGGTAAGCATGTGAAGGTGTGCTTTACTATGTAGACTCTATTGTTGCAAAGCACTTTTTCCACTTGAAAAGGCTTTCCAGCAGTTTAGTTTTAACTTTAGTTGGCTCTAGCTCCCCAGTTTCTAATCCGCATAACTAAATAACCGCCGCTTCATACGCTTAGGTCCCCCTCATCGACCTGTCGGAGAGAATTAAAATCCGAAATGTGTATAAATTGGTAGGTATGGAGGCTAACGCCATCTATTGATACCATTGATTCGGTGGTTATGATAATTGTTCAATTGTGCACCCTTAGATAAATTACCATTATTTACTTTTATCCACGCGGATTTTTGTGCATCTGTGAGCAGCTTTTTCGCTTAACTTGCAGACAAATAAATAAATCGAGGGTAATAAAACATTTCGGAGTTGGGGATGGGGTGGTTTTCATACGACTCTTCATGTGCCCCAACCACGTGCTGAAGGTGAAGGGGTGGAAAACGTTTTTATTGAATGGCTTCATGTTATTTGCTCAGTCAGGTGGGGGAATAACGGCTCCAAGTCATTCATCATTCAAAAGGGTGGTTTTGCTGTTTTTTTTTGCCAACGAAAGCCATTCAATGTTTGCATTGTGCAACCAGGAGTGAGGAAAAAAAGTAGACGAAGTGAGTTTCCGGGCAATTTGGCTGAATAGTGTGGAAGTAATATTTGTCCTGTGAAATTATTAAAATTGATCGCCTTGTCAGCAAATAGTCGAGGTGTCAACACAGTGTGTTCAATCAAATTTGTCACAAAAACAACGAGATGGTTAGGAAACTGTATCGATGATTTGTCACTGTGAACAGGTCCTTAGAGAGAGTTGCAGGTTTTTTCTGAGTAATAGGTGACAGTCAATTCATCGGTGTGGGATATGCATTTGACAAGAACAAAGCCATGCTCCACAATATAATCACATTCATTCCAATGGGACATCCTTGAAAACCCTATTTGAAAGCCTCATCTTAAAATTGTAGGCCCTGAACTTTACATGGTTCGAATACACACAAAATTGTTGCCTTAAAGATAATAGTGGTGGCCTCCGAGCAACTAGATCTAGGAAGAGTTTTAAATGTTGGAAGAGCTTGGAAGACTGCACTTCAGCTTCTAGTAACGAGAGTCGAATACGCACTTGACAGGTAAGAGTATGCATTGGACATTTTCATCGATGCTAAAGGAGCTTAAACTTTTGAAGAGCCATGTGTACGTCGTGGATTCAAGTAATGCCAGTGAACAGATCCTTGTTTGCTAGTGCTTTTTATATATATTGGCGGAGGTAACAAGGACTTACTTGCAAGACAACGTATTCGTCTCCACTGCTATGATGCAAATAAGGTAACTTTTTGCTAATATTCTTAGTACAGATATATGGAGATGATGTGGTTCCTATGTTTGTCGAATCATGTCTAGCAAGCTAACGTAGCATCCGGTGGACCTAGTTTTAAGTCAATCCTGTTACAAGTAAATTTATTCTCTTTACGAAAAGAAGGAAGTCATGCGAAGCGATATGTTTCTCAAAAGAAACGAAGTATGTGGATGTCGTTTTTGATAGCAAACTTCTGTATCATAGACTTCTACGTCCTCTGAATCTCAGTTGGTATAGAGATTAAAAACCGTCTATATAGTTTTCTTGTCCTCAGATCTGCGACGCGCTTGAGTTCATCCAAGCGATAAATGAGCTGGCTTCCGACCAACACCAAAAAACACCCCAAGATCACATGAAAATCACACCCCCCTGATAAAGAAAACAAGGAAGCTCAGGAATACATGACTAACAACAATGAAATGAACACACGAGGAAATACTTACTTTGGATGGTTGTAGCTGGATAGACGATATCTCAAAGAAGACAGCGATATGGACCTGTGGAAGCCACGCCATGCAAAAAGTCGGTGGGCCAGCGGAGTACTTCGTAACCGCTAGGATAAACGGCATCCACTTCTATAGTTGCTACGCACCCCCTAGCCTAACACCTAGGGCTTACCTGAAGCTGCTGGATGACATTGTAGCTGACGCTCGAGGAAAACACCCAATTATAATTGCTGGCGATTTCAATGCATGGGCTACAGAATGGGGCAGCAGGATAACGGACGCAAGGGGTCGAGCTCTACTAGAAGCATTCGCAACACTAGATGTGAGTTTGGCGAACAATGGTGCAAAAAACACATTTCGGAAAGCAGGCAAGGGGTCTATCATAGATATCACCTTTATGAGTAACTCACTCCTGCGCAAAACAAAATGGCAAGTAAGCGAAGAATATACGCACAGCGATCACCAGGCAATCATATTTAGCTTGAACAAAGACAAGTCCAGGCAGCCCCCCAAGCTAACAGGGCCAAAGTGGAAAGACACCCACTTTGACAAAGATACGTTCGAGGAAATGATGAATACCGAACTTGCATTCAGCAGCGAAACAGCGGCACCGTGTTACTGGTGGAACGACGAAGTTAAAACGCTCAGAGCAGCTTGCCTTCGGGCTAGACGCAGATCCCAGCGATGCAGGGGAAGGCCAGAGTTTCAAGAAAGGCTATCTATCTTCAGATTAGCAAGGCGAGATCTCGAAAAGGCCATTAAAGAGAGCAAGGCAAGATGCTTTAGACAACTCTGCGATGGGGCAGACCTAGACCCCTGGGGTATGGCATATAGGATGGTGATGAAGAAGCTTAAGGGCAGTATGTCCCCACGAATATCCTGCCCAATAATGCTGAAGACAATAGTTGAGCACTTATTCCCATATAGGCCGTCAACTTTGATCATCACCACAAGAGACACAAGTTCGGAACGCATCCCTGTAATCACGCCGAAGGAACTATACGAAGCGTGCAGGAAGATAGGTGACAACAAAGCGCCAGGACCCGATGGCATCCCGAATGTGGCGGTTAAAGCGGCCGTTCGAAAACGACCGAAGCTTTTTATTGCAACGATGCAACGGTGTCTGGAGGAAGGGGTATTCCCGAGGTCGTGGAAACTCCAGCACCTGGTTTTACTGCCAAAAGGGAAAAAACCACCAGAGGAACCGTCCTCATACCGGCCAATATGCCTATTAGATACAATGGGAAAAATCTTAGAACGGATCATATACTGCAGACTACTCGAGGTGGCAGAAGATAAAGGAGCTTTGTCTGATGACCAGTATGGATTCAGAAAATCGCGTTCTACCGTCGATGCCATTAAGGCGGTAGTAGATACAGCGGCTGAAGCAATACGGGGAAAAAGATGGAGAGGTGGGATGAAGAAATATTGCGCGGTTGTGACCCTTGATGTTAGAAATGCCTTCAATTCGGCAAGCTGGTCATGCATTAGGAGATCCTTGGTCAGAATGGAAACGCCGTACGTTATAGGCTTTGCTGACGATATCGCTGTGGTTACTGTGGCCAAACATATCCATGAGATAGAGTCCGCTACGGATGAAGCAGTAGCCAGAATCAAGAATTGGCTAGAGTCTGCAGGGCTAGAACTAGCTGACCACAAGACCGAGGCTGTGTTGATAAACAGCCGAAAGACTGTGGAATATGCATCTTTCCGTGTTGGAAACCAACTAATTAGATCAAAGGGGTCATTAATGTACCTAGGAGTAACGCTCGACAACAGGCTAAGCTTTAAAACGCACATCCAGTACGCCAGCAAAAGGGCGTCACAGATGCAGGCAGCTCTTTCCCGGATTATGCCAAACATCGGTGGACCTGGATACGCCAGAAGGATTCTGTTATCCAGGGTGGTCAGCTCAATACTGATATACGCTGCACCGGTCTGGGCAGGGCTCTTACATCTAAGGAAACAAGAAGCAAGCTCTCGTCAGCATACAGGCTCTGCGCAATAAGAACAATAAGTGGATTCCGAACAATTTCGGACGAAGCAGCCTGCGTTATTGCGGGAATGATTCCCATCGACATTCTCGCTAACGAAATGCAAAGGATCTACCTTAGGCTAACTGTCAACAGGCAAGAGTCCATCATAAGAAAAAGGATAAAAGAAGAAGAAAAGGCAACATCTCTAGCACTGTGGCAAGTCCGGTGGGATAACACGGCAAAAGGCAGATGGACCCACAAACTGATCCCAAACATCGAGGTCTGGACAAGAAGAAAAAGCGGGGACTGCAACTACCACCTCACGCAGTTCCTGTCCGGGCACGGCGGCTATCGAAGTTATCTTCACAGATTCGGCCACGATAGCTCGCCTCTATGCTCCGAATGCCCAGATGAAGAAGAGGATACGGAGCACGTAATGTTCCACTGCAGAAGATTTTCAGGAGGAAGAGTGAACTTACCCATTCCACAGCTTCTCATAGAGCGTATGTTGAGCTCAGAAGACGACTGGCTGGAAATATGTTCATACATAACGAGCGTACAAAATGAGCTAAGAAGAGCCGAAAGACAAAGAAGGGCCGAAGAAGCAGACGTTGACGTTGATGATTTAGCATGAGTTGCTAACCAGCCCCGCGAAGTAATACCTAACGGCAGTCCCGCGGGGAGAGTGGTAGAAGAGTACATGGGTGTGGTTTAGTACGTGAGGCGCGAGCCACTGGAGAAACATATCCCGCGAATCGTGCATGCTAGTAGCACGGGCAACTAGTATCTTTCGAAGATTACACATCCTTTGGACGTAACCAAACAGAAAAAAAAACCAGGAAATACTTAACTAGTCAAACTCAAACCTCAGAAACGAATTACTTCTTATGGAAAGATTTAAAACAATTTAAAACCACAATATCATTATCCCCCTTTAAAAAAAATGGCTGGCAACTGGGCTAGGAAAACCCCCCACAAAGCTGAAACTCTAGCATAACATTTCTGGAACACTCTCTCCAACGATGGTGTCACAGGTACCTAAGGTACCTAATATTATTTAATATTCCGATAAAGAGGGTTACAATACACGTAATACGGAAAACTATCAGGCACAAAGTCGACCATAAAAAGGTTCAAGTTAATGTCTTTCTAACGGGAGAATTAATTGATAAGCTACCTATAAAAGCCCTTCTATATTTGAGGTACGTGACAAACTTTTACTTTAATTTAATACCTGACCACCAGTTTGGATCTCGAAAGCTGCACTCTACAACTCAACAAACTCAGAGTTACGAATAAAATCTCGAAAGATTTTGACAAAAAGAGATTCTGCATTACACGGTACAGTGATTAGGAAGGCAGAATGAGAGGCTTTAGTTAAACTTATCAGCGAAAACACCGCCACCAACCCCATTGATTTGTCGTCCATGAAGGCATTCTCCTTCCAGAAATGTCTAGTGGAGATGTGTCTAGAGGGAATTCCAACATGGAAGTTCGAGGAACAAATGCTGTTTATTGGATTTTGCTTAGTTTTATGCATTTGATGTGGTAGTATGTTGAGATTATACTGAAGGAGCTTTTTAATAGTGCAAAGATGTTTCCCCGAAACGGATATTGCAACTTCTTCTTATCCTTTTATTAACCCTTTCCTCGTTATACGAACTTATGCGTAACGAGTTTCCCATTTTTACTGCATCGCTGCTGCTCCGCTTATGGGGTTGGCTAATGTCGCAGACCACAGAACGCGTCTACATAATGCTCGGTCCTGGAACGCTTCAGTGGTTAGTCACAGGCGTTGTTCCGCATATGCCATCTGAGATATCCAGGAATTCTTTTTCCGACCTCGTTTTCTTACAGTTGGAGTGACCGTAGTTGATAGTGCCTTTTTAACCGGATTTTCCGCAGATCTTCTTTGAACGTGGCAATACCAACTTATTCTATTCGCCTCAAGCTGTTCGGTAACCGAATTCTTTATATGTAGACTTCCTCTTATACGCGTAGATCTAATGCAATCGCGTTTAGTGACTCCACTAGACATCCTTAACATTTTCATTTGCGCTGCCGTCATTTTGTTTTTAAACGCTTCGTACATTGTCCAGCACTGTGAACCGTATATAAGAGCTGGTCTAACAACCGTGGTGTAGAGTTTCCCCTTTAATTTAAGTGGAAATTTTCGGTCGCAAAAGATTCCCGAATTTTCCCGCCATTTCATCCATCCCACACTCACTCTGTGGTTTACGTCGTCGTCACATTTCGCTTCCATGTTAACGATTGATCCTAAGTACTTAAAGATAGTGCTTTTCGGAAGAACTATTCCGTCTAACATTATATCCGGAACAGGTCGCAACGGATGTGCAAATGGGCACGTCAAATGCTCCGTCTTTGAACGACTTATTTTAAACCCGTTTCTCTCTAGCGCGTTTCTCCATGAATCTAAGGCGTTCTGTAAATCTTCGACGTTATCGCTAAGTATAACTGCGTCGTCAGCGAAGAGAATTGGCGTTACATTTGTTTCGCGCATGCAGTCTTTTAAAAGATAGTCGAATACTACGTTAAAGAGGAAAGGGCTAAGTACGCTTCCTTGATGCACTCCGACATTAACTGGAGATTCTCTCGTTAGTCCAGCAGAGCTTTTAACCGCAGTTTTCACGTTCCCGTACATGTCTTGTATTATTCTAACATACGTTTCCGGTACTTTTTGAGACCTCAGCGCGGCCCATATGAGATCCCTAGGCACTCGATCGAATGCTTTCTCGAGGTCGATAAATACCATGTGTAAGTTCTTAGGCGAATCTCGGTGCGCTTTCATTATTATTCGTAGGTTTTGGATAGCGTCCACCGTCGATCTTCCTTCAACAAATCCACAGGCTATTATCGAGCTTTATTATTTGCCGAAGACGTTCGTTTAAGACTCTTTCGACGATTTTCATTGTGTGCGACATAAGCTTGATTGAACGGTAGTTGTTGCATTCTCAAGTATCGCCTTTTCCTTTGTATAATGGAACCAAGAACCTACTTCTCCATTGATTTTGCATAGTTTGTCCACATTTTAATTTACTTCAAAGTTTCGAAAGCCATTGGCTACCGATTCCCTCCATCTTCGACCAAAACTCTGATGGAATGCTGTCTGGTCCCGCTGCTTCGATTGAAAAGGCCGAAACTTCCTCCTCGAATAGACCAGCTGTCGGCACGATATCACGTGGAAACTGTTTGTTAAGCAACTCCTCGCAGTATTCAAGCCACCGGTCACAAATTTCCTCTTCATTTGTTAATAAGCGACCGTCTGCGTTTTTGATGTATTTCGGCGAGGTTATTTCCATTGAATTTTTTCGCCTCTGTGCAGCGAGCTTTAAAATATTTGGCATTTTATTATTGTACGACGTTTTAACTTCTTGGATAGCTTGTCTTCTATCTGCGATCATGAGGATATTTGTTCCAACTCCTGGTACAGGTTTTCCGCTGCTGCCGCTCGAGTTCGAGCCAGGACTTTCTTTGCGATATTTTTAAGATGCTCGTATTCAAGAGCCAGTCGAGCTTTTTCGATATCGTCGCTCCGATCGCATTTTGTCCACGCTTGGAATGCACTCTTCTTGTCGGCCACAGCTCGTTTGGTTTCGTCATTCCACCACCATGTTTCTTTGCCGACGTGATGGTACTTCGATATAGTCCCCAGATGGGACTTTGCGAGTGTTATGCATTCCTCGTGCATGCTGTTCCACATTTCTTGCGGGCTAAGTGAGTCTGCTATACCATTTATATTTTGAAGTACTGCTTTAGCCAGTGCGATAAGTCTTGCGCTTCGTTCCTTTGATAGATTATACCACCGGATTTTTGGCTTTCCAAACGATGCCCGTGTTTTCGGTGGTTCCGCTGTGAAAAATTCTGTAATGAGCAGACGGTGTTGGCTTACTAGCGATTCTTCAAGCATTACTTTACAGTCGTTAACACGGTTTCTCATCAACATTTTGCAGAGGTGATAATCTATTTGCGTTTCGTGGCCTCCGCTGCTATAGGTGATAAGATGTCGTTGATGTTTAAGATGGTTAAGCCGTAAGCCCTACACGCTACAAGGATGTTTTCGCCAGCTGAATTTATGGTTCCAAAGCTTTACCGCCGTGGCAGTCCTCATAATCAACATTTGTTTCTCCGACGTGGCCATTTAAATCTCCGCCTACGAAGAGCAACTCATCGATAGGTATATTTCTAAGCAAATTACCGAATTCTGACCAAAATGTATCTTTTTCCGATTGGTCGCATCCATTTTGTGGAGCGTACGCGCTAACAATGATCCACGTTTCATTGTGTATGACGAGTTTAACACTCATCAAGCGGTCGCTTATTTTCAAGATACCAACGATGTTGTTTAGAAGATCCGCTGCAACAACGATTCCAACACCGTTTCGTCCATTGACCGTTCCATCGTAGAACATCTTAAATGCCTTAGTTTTTAAATCTAGAAAACGCGCTTTATTTCCTGTATTACACCACTTCGTTTCCTGTACGCACAGGATTTGTAGAGTTCTGCGACGCATAATCGCTTCCAGTTCTAAACTTTTTGAGGTCATCGATCCGACGTTCCAACTTGCAAACTGAAGCTTAGGAAAATATTTTGGAAACTTCATTTTGCCCGCCCCCGGAATCCGTCGGGCTCTGACACAAGCACTTCTGCTTTCTCTGGGATCACCCGAGTGCGTTGCAATCGTGGTGCCCAGCGGGGTATAGCTATTAATTGCGATCATTTCCATGAAGTTTAAAGTTTGAATGGTTTGACACTTGTATGCTCATTTCGAATTGATTAACTGTTCTTTTACCCCACCGGTAGTCTCCAGACGTGGGAACCCACTGATTGCATACAAACTTGTGGGAAAGTTTTAAGGTGTTAAAGTGTCACAGGCTCATTTTTGGTGTCATAGTTGCCTGTATATGATTGGTGTCCCATTTAGTCGCCTCTTACGACAAGCTGGGACGCAACATTGCAACATCATCCACAAACGCAATCACCATCCTACCACCCGCAGTTCGTTGACCACTAAGCTCCAGAGAAGCGATGAGAGGACACCGCCTTGTGGCGTATCTCTGCTGACACACTTTTTAACAGAAGATCCACCCAGCTTGGAGTTGAATATCCTGCTTCTTAGCATTATATTGATCAGTTCACCAAGTAAGTCATCTACCTTTAGAGTTGACAGTACGGTCGCGATTGCGGATGTGTTGATGTTATTAAAGGTGCCTTCAATGTTCAGGAAAACGACCATTATATATTCTTTATAATGTAGGGATCATTCGATGTGTCTCGTTCTAGAGTTTTCAGAACGAAAGATGATAGACTAATAGGTCGGATGTCATTTGAGGAGATATGAGACCTTTACAATTAAAACCTACTTAAATAAGGACGAACTATCAAAACTATATTCAGCACGAGCGGGAGTACCACAAGAGAGCTTTTTAGGCCCATTACTCTAGAATATATACACCAGCAACATCTCTTTACCTACGCATACAACATCAATGGTTGGTACTTTTGCCGAAATTTATTTTTGAAGGTTCGCAGCTACACATAAAAAGTAGTACTGTTTCCACGTTTCATCCGAACTGGTTACGCTTTGGTTTTGCGCTAGAAAACAAAAAAAAAAAAAACACTGTGGCGCTGACAGCCCGGTATGGGCCATGGCCTAGCTTCTTGACACTCATTTGTGTTGCTCATGTTGTCATTTTAGTCACATCTGAGTGGGGCCTACGGTTTATCGCCGAGTCCGAACGGCACTCCTTAGAAACTTTTTCGTAGGCAATTTTACTTTCGGGAGTTTGCCATTGCTCGCCGAAAGGGTGATGGCGATTTGAAAAACTGTTGGTGACCCAGCCAGGAATCGAACCCAGACTGTCTGCGTGATAGTCCAATGAGCTAACTATCGCGCCATCGCCATCGCGCTAGAAACAACCTAATAATATTTACTTTGCAAATTCTGTTTATCACATCTAGTTCAGTACCACCATTCTCTGAGACAATACCAAGTTATTGAAACCGGACTGATAATATTGCTCACTAATAATGTTTAACTGACAAGCTATTGTTTTCTAATGAGCAACTGACGCTTCTCTGTTCGACTTTGATTCCAAGTTGGGGTCATCTGGTGTGAGTCTAGTGACCTGGATAAGAGCAAGTAAAATTTTCAGAGTACTAAGATGTTTGAGATATGATGCCATAATACGTCTAAGCCCCATCTCATCACTGATTCCTATACTAAATGTAAGCTTGTCGCACTGCGCGGTAAAGTTCAAATTCTTTTGACTCCTTATTATTGTAGTAAACATAACATTTACCGCCATGATAGGTAACTTTCATAATTGCGTCTACTTTTTCTGGTGTACCTATCCACTAAAAGATGAGTAAGAAATGTAGCGAACCGAGATCTTGCTATCGACATATTGTTCAATGATTATCCTTATGGTTCTCTTGCTGTCGATGCAGGGATATCCAGCTCAAAACCCAGTCAGGATTATTCTAGCTATTGGTTCAGCCACAGCCAAAAAAAATGCATTCATCTCTTCAGTTGCCACATTTCAACAGTTTAACATTCATTATTTTTTGTCGATTCTTTACAAGATTTCGGTGGTGCATATTTCTCTAAATAGTGACTTTGTTAAGCATACCTTCAAACAGTTCTACCGTGACATCGAGTATGACAACCACATTGATTTCCATCTTCAAAGGTTTCTAACGTCTGGCAGGAAATCAGCTAATTTTCATCTAGTCCATCCTTTCACTACATTTGGTTTGGAGCTCAACCACCAGCGGGTTCTTTAGATCGTATTGCTTCCACAACCATTTGCTGCTTTTTCAGGTTTGTCTAGTTTTACACTACGGTGTACTTCTACTTTTCTACTTCTTTTCTGTTCGTGCGGTACTTGAGTTCAATACGTCTCTCGATCCATCACTGACGTTTAATGTCAGTCATATGAGTTAACTTTATCGCTTTTTACCGACAACGGTTTATGCTCAAAACATCAGAATATTTATCACGGAGTTTTATTGGTTACAAATTCTCTGAAACGAGGTTGCTGATTACTCCTGCCTTTGTGGCAAGGTAGTTTCATATCAATATGGATGGCCGTTGCTGAAGTTGTAGTGAATCCAGTTAGCAGTCTTTATGGTCTTTTCCTCGATACTGGAAACATTACCATTATCGAGTAGTCCTTCAGCACTCACCCGGTTCTGATTGCATAATGCTTTGGGCATTGTGCGACAGCCCCTGACTGTATCAGATTTGATGCTAGTCGATTCCATTGCCTTAAGAGCGGCCTGTATGTCGATATAGACAGCGATATCTCTCCCGGATACCGATCTCATGTGCATTAACTAAGCCGCCATGAGGACAGCCAGAATCCCTGATTTAGAAGGCACTGCTTGCGTTAGGTAGTCTTATAGACAATCTTAGCTTTGGGTCTTCTGAGAACACACCAGAACATGTTCTTTTTTCTGTTTTCGAGTCATCTGTGAAAATTGCAACTTTATTTGGGCTGAGTACTGCATTTTCTTGCCAGGCGTCCCTCCCCGGATATACTTATATTATATCAAATGGAATTTCGGAGTCGGTCCGCTAGGATCATGTCGCTTCTGCTCTTGAAATTTTCCAGAGTAGATCGTAATTGTTTTCCCATAGTCGGATGCTATTTTCCCGCAACCTAATTTAATTTTTCGTTAGTATGTCCAGTCTGTTCCCCATGAATTGGCGCCCGATAGGCAACAAATCAGCCAATACTTGTTTTATCTT
The DNA here is from genome assembly GCA_928272305.1 of Volucella inflata. Classification (NCBI taxonomy): domain Eukaryota; kingdom Metazoa; phylum Arthropoda; class Insecta; order Diptera; family Syrphidae; genus Volucella; species Volucella inflata. The sequence continues at coordinate 15,706,167 of OV743718.1, read as the reverse complement.
ATCTTATGTGTTAATTGCTTGTTGAAATATAAACACAGCCCTCACCAAACTCAAAAGAACAGTCTGTTCCAGCTATGCTATAGTTGAACTCATAATAAATTCTCTACAGTATCTTCCGCTTATAGACAGATCGAACTACAGTTGCTGCGAAGACACGAACTTTAACTTTCCCTGGTTACGACTAGCTTCAGTCAGAGTCTGACATCAAAAGGGAATGTAGTTAGGTCTTCATGGATTACTCCAAGACAGATCAAGTATGTAGGGCTGTCTTCTTCGTAAAGGAAAACCTTAGACTTCACCTTATGTTAGTTAATGCTTGTCTGACAAGCAGTGCTTAAGACCGATGCTACATCCGAGCTAGTTTGAAAATGCAAAACTTCTCTGAACGCAGTTAAAAGGTGGATTTAATAAGGTTTATCTGGGATCCAGGGTTCACAAGAAGTGAGAACGCTGACAAACTTGCTAATCCACTTACTGAGGGATGGACTTCTCAGTATCTAAGCCTGTGTCGGATCTCGCTGCATCTGAATTTGGGTTTTCATACCATAAGTGGAGTGGCTTTGACTTAGATCTCTGTCCGAGTAATGCTAAAAATACGAAGAAGTACAGGCTTCCACTTCCTCGAATGTTTTCGATATATACATAAACGATCAGCACGCAGTATTTAAGATTGAGATCCAAAATCGTGTAGAATGTACAACTGAAGAACCTCTATTAAGGGTAAAGATCTGATGATTAAACCGATGGAGCCTGTTGTCGATCCTCACATATTCGGTCCAAGTCACGAACTCTCGAACATGCTGGAGATGTACCTCTTATATGCGTTCATATACCCCAACATTTTATTGACTGATAGTCAAGTAATACTTAAGAAGCTGGTTTCGGATTTTTATTAAAATGACATCATGTGCGTTTCAACTCTTTTTGGGACATAGTAGTCCAGATATCAGCGACAAAATATGAATATGTCTTTCGACAGCTATCTCCGCTAATAGGATAACGAGATTGCACATTCTTTTGCCTGCCTGCCTCTTTACAACTTAAGAACGCTCTTGTTTCTCAACACTACTGTAACCCGTGAGGACATTACCAAAATCCTTAACGAGTGAAGATCTTCAATTAATAAGGAAGTCGAGGCAAAAGACTGGGAAAGGCTTCACAGGTAGAAGTACCAAGTACTTGGTAAAAAAAAAACGCCAAATCGTTGAAAAATGAGTTCTACCGCAGCAACAGCGAGTGCAAATGACCAGTGGCGGCATTGCCAACAAGCTATCACAAAAGCCGCGAATGATGCGCTGGGTTTCAAACGACCACCAGAAAGAGAAGGGAAGATAACCAGCTTCTAAGAAATAAAAAAAAAAGAGCACGGGAATAGCGATGGAAATCTCACAGTCGGTGCTGAGAATATGAAAGAACTACTTCTGCAGACTGTATAACGGCGAGGAGGACCAACACCTCGCTGTCAGGCAGAATGATCCATTCATCCCAGACGATGATAGCCAATATTTCCGTCCGCCTGACCAAAACGTAGTGAGGATAGCAATATCTAATCTCAAGTCTAACAAGGCTGCTGGCCCAGACGGTCTGCCAGCCGAGCTTTTTAAGCAGCTGGAGATGACTTTGTAGAGGACGTACACAAACTCATCTCTAAAATTTGGTCAGATGAATGTATGCCTGACGTATGGAATCTCAACTTCGTTTGCCCAGTCCACAAGAAGGGAGACCCCCTCAACTACTCCAACTACAGAGGAATCAGTCTCCTTAACATCGCGTTCAATATCCTATTTAGGCCACGGAAGTTGACAATCGATCAAATATTCACACTACGCTAGATGCTGGAAGAAACCAAAGAAGTCCAAATCGACACCCGCAACCTATTCATCGATTTTAAGGCCGCATATGGCAGCATACCTATATAGAGACGAGCTGTATAGAGCCATGTATAGTTTTGACATCCCTGCCAAACTCGTCCGCCTATGCAGGATGACAATGGAGAATGCACGCTGCTTCATTAAGGTCGGTAATGACCTCACCGAGTCATGCGACTTCTTCAACATCTTTCTCGAAAGAATAGTTCAAGTATCACGCGCAAAAACAAGAGCCACAATCTTTCAAAAATCCGTCAAATTACTCGCATATGCAGACAACGTAGACATAATTGGGTATAATGTGGGTACAGAAACGGAAGCGGCCAAAATGGGACTGGCGATAAACGAAGGCAAAACAAAGTATTTGCTGTCAACAAAAATGGACACACCACACCGACGATTTGGACAGAACTTCACAATGGACAACTATAACTTTGAGGTGGCAAGGGACTTCACCTACCTCGGCTCTGCTATTTACTCTGATAACAACATCTCATATCGGAGATCAAACGAAGGATTACTCTAGCCAATCGCTGTTTCTTTAGGCTTGGAACGCAATTGAGTAGTAAAGCCCTCTGCCGAACGGCTAAGGAGACTCTCTATAATACACTTATCGTCCCAGTCCTGCTGAATGGAGCCGAAGCATGGACCTTATCGAAAGCAGACGAAGCTTGGTCGATTCGAAAGAAAAGTCCTTTCGCAAGATTTTCGGTCCCGTTTGCGTTGACGGACTTTGGAGGAGAAGATCCTCGACGATTTATACGTACTATACAGCGGCATATACCTAGTCAGGAGGCTTCGCATTGGAAGTCGAAGGTGGCTAGGACACGTAAAGCGAATGGACACCGATTCATGTTCCGTTCCGCAGAGTCTTTGAATCCAATCCGGTGGGATCACGTAGTAAAGGAAGACCTCGCCTTAGGTGACACACACAAGTGGAAGATGACCTCAAAAAAATTGTCGTGCGAAACTGGAGGCAGTTAGCTAAATAGCGGGCTAACTGGAGAGGAATATTGTTTGAAGCCCAAGTCCAGCCCTGACTGTAGGGCCACCTAAGAAGAAGAAGGTTGAAAAATGTTGACAAAATATTGTACTTCACTAACATGTCTCGGAACTTGAGTTTTAAGTGCATGTCGGGTCAGTAGAGTAGTAAAGGGAAACCTCGGCCATATAATAAGTGTCCGATGGTCTGGATCCTTCTCTAGGAACTGGAATCCACTAAATTGAAAATTTGTCAGCAGATATCATACCATCATGTTCATTTTGATTGAGACGTGACTGTACAAACTCTGTTGTGCAGATAGTTCCTCCTTTCAATCACAAATGGTTTCGTTTGTTCCAATTATAAGTTGACTAGAAGTTTGGAGATGAATTTCTATCAAAACAGTGCCACGACACAGTGTGGCAATTCATCCAATTAAGCCTTGTTTATGCATTGAAGACCAAATCCTAAATTTATTTGTACTTTTGAGTTAAGACAGATAAATGTTTCGGGGCCCTTGACGTGGTTTGTCAAACCTTTTCAAATTTAATTGAAAGATATCTAAAAAGCTTTTCATTTTTAACCCTTATTACCCTGATGGAAATCTTGTTTAATGGTCACCAATTTATTGTCTCAGCTAAACTCCACTAACAAGACTCAATCATTATTTACACCAAACACAATTTGAGGTCCCGTCAGAATCGTCCTTTTTTTAATCTTCGGGATTTAGTTTTTTACAATTTCCTTTCAGTCAGTCTCTCTGTCTACTTTCGCATGCTGGGCCAAAATGAATTCTTCTAAATCCATGATTCTGTCCACTTATCCCGTCCCTCACAAAAAAAAAGAAAAAAACAGAAAAAAATAGGAAAAACCTTTGAGGGTGGTAGAAAATTCTTTTAACTTCATCTCTCATCGGTTCACGTAACTCTAACTAAAGCTCCGGAAAGTATTCACCATACCCGAAAGATATAAATAAAAAAAAGACGCATCACGCTCAATCCACATCGCAAAAAGGACCAACCGACAAAGGAAAACCGCAAGAAAAAACCAACGCTAAATTGATTCCACAGCCAATTTTTCACTGCAAAAGGACGACCGACCGACGTCAGAAATAAAGGAGTAAAACTAGCACCAGCCAACTGCAGTACTAGTTAGAGTCAGCAGCAAGACGAATTCACATAGTGTCTCGTCCTTCCGCCTTACCGCATCACCACCATCATACATTTTGATATGTAACAAAGGTTCACCTTTTTGACTTAAACACACATGTGACTTGAATAGAGTCAAAGACGGAAACGACGCACAACGGAAGCGAAGTTTTTGCACAGTGACGGTGGCGGTAAAGTAATGCGGCCAACCAAGGAGCCATTTGGTCAGATGGTGATGTGCATCTAGGAGTACGAATACTCATACGGAAGGTGAAATCGAATGAATTGCTGGCAATTTAGTTCGAACCAGGACACTGGGTTGATACTCAAGAATCATTCTAGTGTGGAATCACAAACACAGTAGATACTGGGTAGCAAAAAGTAACACTCTCCTTTGTAACCCTTCTTTGAACTCTGTCTTTCTTTCTCTCGTCGTTTCAGTTAAAGGCCGATCACATTCTGGCATTTGAATTGAAAAAGAAACGGAAGCATGTGTGACTTAATGTAGCTCTTCTGATCCTGACCTCTGTGTAGCTATCCTTTGCTACTATGGTATACTCGAATGTGTATGGAGTAAATTGAAAGGATATGCCACAACGTATATACATTGGTTTATACCTACATATGTTGCAGTGATGAATTCAAGGGTAATGGCAGTTCACAGTAGCACTCCCATACTAGAAGTCTACAAACTCACCTGGACCAGATCCTTTTAGAAGTTCCTACCTACGAGTATATTTAGGGGGTAGTTTTGGTGTTGTCCTTTCTGTCTGGGTATAGGATTTCCCACACTGACAATCTTATTTCATTGAATAGAAAACCCTACATCGATTATGGCGACGGTGAAGCTTTATTTGGTTGTGTCGTGAATAATTTATCAAGGTAATGTCAAGTCAATAGCAAGGTCAATTTGTTAGCTTTCAATGGGAAGGGATTTGCTATTTTCGAAAAGAGTCATTCGGTCTACTTGATTGAAATTGTCTCCAAATTCAACTAGAGATGAAAATAAACTGACAAGGGAGAAGCTTATTTAGTAAATGGGGGAAGGTATTTTTGGATTACCGTCATTTCAAATGAATTGTATTGAACGATTACATACGAGTAAAGTATGAATTGTACATGTGAGTGTGCAAGCATATTTAAATGAAATTTTTCCTGGACATATTGAAGGACTATAGAACCTTGAAGTAGGAATCTACATGGGCTTTCAGAGGATTCCGGTATTTTTTTTTTTTTTTTTTTTCATGAACCATGGAATATCGGCTACCCCTATGTGCCGTCCTGCACAGTTTTCAGCCAATATTTTTTTTCATTTATCATATGCCATTTCCTTTGAGATGAGACGCTTACTTTCTTCAAAGGATTCCACTGTATTACGAGCTTCACAGTATATATGTGGGTCAACATGAACAGCATTCCCGGACCGTCGATTTGGTTTTGGATCAAGTCTTGACGAGAGAGCAGTTTTTGGGCAGTCGGATGGTAAACAACGTTGCGGTTTATAGACCAATAGAACCCGGGAGCGATGCCTGTATTTTAAACGAAATCAGGTGAAGAAAATCCGTCTACAGTGTCTTTCAGAAGATTGTCGTTTTTCGTTGACAGGTATTGGCGCAAACATAATTATTGATAGAGTCTGTAAAGCTAATGTCTGTATTGACGGTGTAATATTCTATAATATCTAGTTCTACATCGTGGAAAATCGTTTCCTAAAGTCCGATGTCATTATTGGCATGAGTCTGAGGTGCAGTTAAGTACTATCTCCAAACTAGCCGAAAAGGTGCTGAAGGTGCAACCTGAGGCGGACGGCAACGAGGAGGGAAATTGTTTCCTGGCTACCTTGAACGAACATTTGAATGAACATTACCGTTCGCTTTCGCAAAAATTAAATGCCGAGAAGATTCAATGGCATACATACAATGGCAAAGCGGAAAGACCCATACGAGTGGTAGCTAGAGGCCTGCACGCCTCTTGCCCTAAAGAAAACATTTTATCTGACCTTTAAAATAAAGGCTTACAAATAATCGACGCCGTTAACATACTTGCGCAAAAACAGCGCAGTGTTGAAGGCGAGAGGACGACCATAAGACGTGGTTTACCCCCTTTTTAGGCTGACTTTCGACAAAACCGAAAGCGTAGAAAGGATTTATTCTGTAAATTCAATTTTGGGATTTGTTGTCAAAATTTAACCTTCGTGAAAAAAAACTCGAGGCTGATCCCCCAATGTACACGTATTCAGGAATTCAGCCATACTCCAGCCTACTACCAGAAGGAGGTTCAGTGTATGAAATGCACCGGAAAACATCTGACGCGAGAGTGCAGTGCCGAAAGATTCCCCAGCGATATGCATCAACTGCAGGGGAAAGCATCCAGCCAACTATCGAGGCTGTGAAGTCGCGAAAAAGTCGCAGAAAACAACAAGATCAATCCAAAACGATGAAAAATACAGGGCCAGCCCAAATACGACCAACTGTGAACCACCTGATCCTGCTTCAAATGTTTTCCCAGCAATTCTCAAGAGACTAGAAGAACTGACTAAAACAAATAGGATAATAGTCGAACGGCTTCTCAACCTCGTGTATCTAATCATGACAAAGAAGCTCAATATTCTTGCGTTAAATGCCCACGGCCTACAGTTTCTGAAACTCACCTGACGACACGATCATGAGTGAAACTAAAAGGCTACCGCCGATACCACGCTCATCATCCATCGGGAAACGCAAGAGGCTGATCATCCCTATTTTCAAAGACTGCATTGAACACTCTCTGGAAGCAAAAATTTAACTTGACAAATTTCAAATGACCACGGCACGGGTTAAAAATAAAAATTACTCGTTTACTATATCCTTACTACGTGCTTTAATAGGCTCTGCAACTTGTTGAAAAAATCGATCAAGGACTTCAATAACCAAGGTGTTAATAACTACCTGGAAAGCCTCACAGTGACTAAAGCTACCAATTACTCCATATGTGGCGCCAATAAGAAGAAACCAGGATGACTGGGCAAAAGAAGATAAAGAAAAAGCTAACGTTTTCGCCGACCATTTTGCAGAAACATTCAAACCATTCGACGGGTAAGTGCTTCCAATACGCTAGACGTGACGAAGAACCTTTAAGTGGAAAATGCTACACTTAGAGAACTCAGACAAGTTATGAACACGCTTGAGCCCAATAAAACCCCCGGATATGACTTACGGGAGAGATACTTAAAGCGCTCCCGGAAAAAGGTTTGCCAAAGCTGATTTATCTTATAAATGCCACCATAAGACTAGAGCATATACAACATCAGTTGGAAGTTGACGAAGTTATTATGGTTCCGAAAGTCATACAGACCAATATTGCTCCTCCCGATTATATCGAAAGTCTTCGAGCGAATCTTCCTTGATTGTCTTAAACCGATTATTGACACAAATCACCTCTTGCCAGAACATTAATTTGGGTTTAGAAGCCAACACTCTACTGTCGACCAAGTGCATCGAATAATCGATGTAGTTGAACGAACAATCGAGTACAAGCTAGTCTGATCAAGCGCATTTCTTGACGTTTCCCAAGCCTTTGAAAAGGTATGGCACGAGGGCCTGAAATATAAACTTCGACAAGTCCTACCCGAGCAATTGTCTCATATTTTAAGTTCATACCTAGATGACCGACTATTCCATATCAGTCATGGAAACAAACATTCCAATTTTAAGACAATAAAGGCGGGAGCCGCAAGGAAGTGTACTTGGACCTCTGCTATATTTGCTTTTTACGCGAAAGAAAAACTGCTTGTTGAGTGTGAACGCAGTGGGAGGTGTCTGCATAAGGGAGGTATTTTTTAGTGAGTTAGAATCTCACACTACTATAAGCATCAGGCTTATAGTGTCTATGACGATTTCTCACCTACCCACAAAAAAAAAAAATTTAAGGAAGATTACAATTTGCCGGATGTATCTTACCTTCAGAGTACTGAGGTGCGTGAGTCCGTTCGTCAAATGATTTTGAGCTATTTCCCAGGGAAGCTTAAGCAATCGCCTGTAACAATGAAGATTGTGCCCATAAGCAATGAATTGGTTTTCTTTTCGCCAAAACGATTCGATATTACAGAGAGGACAGTCGTGAGGAATATAGTTGAGCAGTAGTTGAAATATGGAGCAATTAGGGAAAGCGTTACGGATTGTGCTAGTCGGATGGTACTGGTAAAAAGAAGAACAGGACATGCAGACTATGGTCAGTAAACACGAAAATACACAAAGATATGTGTCCGATACCGGTAATCGAGGATGAGATCGACATTCTCCAAGTTGCTTCCTAGTTCACAACGCTGGACTTGGAAAATGGGTTTTTCTACGTTACCATCAAGGACGCAAGTAGAAAGTTTTCCCCTTTTGCAACTCAAAATTGTCATTTTGAATTTCTTAATGTACCGTTCGGCCTGTGCAACCCGCCAAGTACTTTTCAAAAGAATATAATGTATATTTTCAGAACGCTAATCCATTGAGGAATTTTAGGAATATATATCGATGACCTCGTAATAAAAGCCAAGACGGTTAAAGAAGCGCTTAAGGTTTTAAATATGGTGCCCGATGCGACCGCAGCTAACGAACTTCAGATAAATTGGAAGAAGTGCCGATTCCTACAACAGGAGATCGAGTATTTAGGTCACCGGAAAGTAAAGGCAGTACTAATCTTTCACAAACCAACAACTGTGAAGCAGCTGCGAAGTTTCCTGGGTCTGGCTGGGTACTTTCGGAAGTACATCCCTAGCTTCTCCGAGAGTTGCCCTTGACGTTGACGAAGTTGTTTAAAAAAGGTGGGAGATCTCGAGCTGTACTCTCCACTAGGAAGTTTGTAACCATGTGAAAAATGTTATTCCAACCAAACTGGTATTAAGAATCTTTAAATACGGTAGCATTACCGAGCTTCACACAGATGCCAGCAAAGACGGGTTTGGCGCAGTTTTCTTGCAGTACGACGATGAGCAGCACCACAGATGCTCAAAAGAAATACTTCAGCTAAGAATTGGAGCAGAAGTCGAGGCTGTGAAGAAGTTCCGGATATACCTTATTAGATAAAGGTTTAAGGTGGAAACTGACTGTAAGGCGTTCGAGTCCACGGTGAAAAAGAAAAAGTCAACAACGCGATTGGTCATGTAAGCGCTTCGTCTCGAGTGTGTTGAGCTTCGCTTCGCTTCGGGTGGAGCATCGCAACGGGACCGAGTTGAGGCATGTAGATGCTTTAAGCCCCAACCCGGTACCGGCTCCGCAATTACAAGTAGCAACCATACCAGCACGCAAATAAGACGAAGAATCACTCTTGCAAACAGCTTTTTTTTCGGGCCCTCTATCGCAAAACCAAACTGGCGTTATGCAAGATTTTGCTCTTTGGCGCAGAGGCATGATCAGGCGTCTGCCAATTCAATGCCTAAAATGGCTGGGCCATGTAGAGCGAATAAACACCACAGCTCCGGCCCGAATAATCTTTAAATCCGAACAAGCAGAGGACAGCCGAGTCTACAATCATGCGAATAAGTGGAAGGGTATCCCAACCAACTTGGAGTGAATCACCGATGGAAGCAGCTGGCGAAATAACATGTCCGCTGGAGAGGCTTGTGGGTTGAAGAAGTTGCGCATGTTCTGTCGAATGCTTTTTCCTAAATCCGAATTGCGTTTTTGGAATCATATTTGCCTCCTCAAAAAAAAGGTTTACGTGTTCATCTAATATTTGTTTAAAAAGGAGCAAGTTTATAGGGAGAAACTCCTTATTATTAAAACTAGGTATCTTGTCCTAGTAGATAAATAGGATTAAAAGCAGCGGACAAGAAAGCATTGATGAAAATTAAAAAGAGTGTCGGGGACAGAACGGAGCCCTGAGGCACACCAGACCAGAGAAAGAATCCTAGAGAAAGGGATTGATGAATAAGCTTACGCAGTGTTTTCTCGCGAACGTGAATTTAGCAGTGTTGAGCTGAACGCAAAATTTGTTCAAAAAGCTGACAGCTGGAATGGCATTGTGGTATTTGTATTTGCCTAAAGTTTTGCTTCAGAATGGCGTTGCCTGTGATGATTGCAAAGTATGTAATTTATTTGATTGCTGTAGGAATTTCTTTCTTACCAACACCTATGTATACTCTGAAGGATAACGCCAACCCTATTATGAATTGGCATTGTTTTCTAACTATCTTTCGAATCGTACTCTATACAAAGTATGGAATATAGAACAACCCAAAGGAAAGACAAAAACTCAACTTTTAGACAGCTTGGTTTTCTGTTTTAATTGCACTTAACACTAAGATTGATTGACAAATTTGTTTTACAAAATATTTACAAAATTACACATAAATTCGTATTTAATTAAAAATTTTATGTTTTTTCTTTGTTTTTAAACTAAAAAAAAAAATAATAAAAGTTTCAACGACAACAAATAAAATAAACAAACTTTCTTTTTAATATCACAAAAAAATTACAATATTTCCATTTTGTCGTTTGTTTGTTATAACAGTTTAATTATTTCGGTTATTATATGTAAAAAGATTTTTGTATAACAGATGACTTGTTTTTTATTTTGTTTTGTAAAAAATTGTCGAATAAAAATGATCCATGGGCCTTTCGAGAGGGCAAATTTGTAATGACTCAAGCATGCCCAATAGTTCATATTATTCGAAATCTATACTCTCTTATAAAAACAAAAACAAAAATTAAAAAAATAAAAAAATAAAAAAAAGCATCTGATAGATACATTTTGTGAATGCATACGAAAGGGAATAAAATACTGTCATTATACTAATTTCACTCTAAGTACCACTGTTTAGCCTACACAACCGAATGGATACGAGTAAAGTGCCAACTCATAAACTAACTCTGATTGGTTACACTGTAACGTTTACCAGTTGGTGGTTTATCACTGACAGCATCACCATGTGACTTTTCACCTTCGAAACTATGTCGGGCTCCATTTTCAGGTAATTGTGGAAGGTCAACCTGTGTTAGTTTGTTAATATCTCTTTGGGCGGAATGCCAGATGCCATATCCAAAGTAGATCACGTAACCGATGGCGATCCATATTATGAAACGGATCCAGGTGAAAAGATCCAGCTGGAACATGAGGTAAAGGTTGGCAAATACACTCAGACACGGTATGAACGGCACCAATGGGACTTTGAATGTGAGTTCAATTTTTGACACTGGTTGACGCTGAATGGAAAAGAGGATGAGGAGAAGGGCTGCTGCAAGAATGCAGATAGCAGCAATTCCACCAGGATGATCTGCATCGATGTCACATACTTTCAAGATGATGCAAAGGATTATGCACACGCAACTGAAGATAACAATGCCGAATTTTGTAATATTCGAGGAGAGCGAATTGGGCTCCTTGATAAAGTTTAAGTTGAAAATCTGCCTAATGATTGTTGGTATCTTTATTTTGATTTCTTTCATAACGATGATTTCATCCTGCTGGTAACGGAGGACCAGAACACAAATGGCAACGATACTGTAGGCGAGAAGTGTTCCAATTGACATCATGTCAATAAGTTGTTGCAGGTCAAATATGAGCGCCATTAGAGCTAAAATATCAAAAGTTTTGTATAACTCTTAAGAAAAGTTTCATGTAAATCTATCTGACTTACCTGCTAAAAGTCCTGCTAACATAGTAGCCAGCAGAGGAGTCTTAGTGTATCCGTTTACACTTGCGAAAAATTTAAAGATTACTCCGTCTTTACCCATGGCATAAAGCACACGGGGCAATGGGAACATAGCACCTAATAAGCTGGTGCAGAGGGCAAACACAGCCCCTATGGTAACAATCCACTTGACGGTGTACCATCCGATCTGTTCAAACGCATGTGGGAATGGTGCATTTAAATCCTACAAAGACAAGAATTATCTATCGAGATTCCAGGGATAGTTGTCAAATTAAAAGAAACTCACCTGTTCATAGTATGGCAACATCATTGTCAATACAGTGGATACTCCAAAATACGACAAAAAGATTATTATCAACGAAATGACAATGGAAAGTGGAATGTTTCTCTTCGGATTGATTGCCTCCTCACCAGTAGTTGCCACACAATCGAAACCAACAAATCCATAGAAGCATTTAGCCGCTCCAGCCATAACACCCGCCATTCCATAGGGCATAAATCCCCCAGTGCCGGCATCTTCTGGCACATCAGTCAAAGCCCAGTTAGCGGGATCAGCTGCAACGACGTAAGTTTTTTTTTTTTTTAAATTAACACTTTGTCCCACTTAATCTCGAATGCTGTCTAGATACGTACCCTTCATTCCTCCAGCTACAAGGACAATACACACTGTTACCAGATTTACACATGTAAAAATATTATTCAGAATGCTAGACTCCTTTACACCGAATGCTAACAAGCATGCCAATAGTAATACCATTCCAAAGGAGAAGAAATCCGGGTATTTAGCAAGAAAGCTTACATTGATTGGCATTGCCGCTTCCAAAGCTTGTGACATCGTGTTATTAAGGAGTGCATCCAGATATCCACTTAAACCTCTAGCCACACTCGCCGTACCTGGTGTAGTTGGAAATATCCACAATTATTTCTCAATCGTTCTTGCAAGGATATTATGAATTCCTTTGTCACTTACCAATTACATACTCCAAAATTAGATTCCATCCTATGGTAAAGGCTACAAATTCACCAACCGTCACATAACTGTAGACATAGGCACTTCCAGCTTTGGGTACTCTTCCTGCGAATTCAGCATAGCAAAGACCAGCAAATGCCGATGCAATGGCAGCAAAGAGAAAGGATAATGTTACAGCTGGTCCAGCTTGTTCACGTGCTACAGAACCGGCTAGGACGTATACACCCAAACCAAGGGTACTGCCAACACCTAGTGCTGTTAAATCGAAGAGTGTAAGGACACGAGCCAACTTCGATTCACTCTCATCAGCCGTTTTTCGACGGGTTATTGCACTCCAGCACCGCATTGTTGCTATTTGATGTAATTATCGGGGTTGATTGTGATGTCGATACGATGATGGGTTGTAATGTCCTTTTCGGGTTGGTTGTGTCAGATCAAATTGACTCGTGTTAAGGGCTGTACAGTAAATGAGAAGAATCAGTTTAGTCAGCGATATGTGATAAGTTAGGCTTATTCTACATATAGACGAGTACATAGAGAGTGCAATAAAAATCAAAAAATCTTCCTTTAATATTTATTCGCAAATAATCCATCGTTATCGATAGATTTAAGTAAATGTCGCTTGCCGGAATGTATAGATACCCACCTTGGTAATTGTATATCTAAAGCTCTTTTAATCAAACATGTAGCTTTGGTTTATTGGTAGCAATTATATCTATAATAAAATGCTATCGTCACCATTTAGCGCTTATCGATTTAAAGACGAAGTCTTTACGTGATTATCAGGGGAATTTCTACGAAGAATGTGCAAAGACCAGGTCGAATAGGGCTACAAAATTACTCAAAGATATCGCCAAGGGTAGCATTTTAAGTTATCAACCATCGATTGCCTTAAAAGTTTTAACTTAACAGGAAAAAAGCGCCTACAATTTCATCATTTCATAAGTCAGCTGACCTTTTCTAAAACAAACAGAAAAAATGCCCATGAGATATAGACCTTGGACCGTCACGCTTATCATTATAAGATGCCTAAAATAGGCTTAGTTAAAAGGCTTAGTAGGTGATTAAGGCCAGCAGATTATTGTAACTTTTTAAGAAGTTTTCGCTTTTAAAAGTACGCCAGCACAAAACTCGTGGTTGTGACTCAGTTGCTTATGTTTAGGGTCATCGAATTCGTGGGCCGGATTTGACATCCCTGTCATCAATCACTAACGTCAAACCGAGCTACCATCCGATTCTGTATTTATTTTTTTTTTGCGTGGGAAGGTGGAAACCTTGCATAGGCACCAATGGTGCGACGTCCATTGGTAGAGTCAGATTCTTACTGACTAAAACCACCTCCCGGTGAACCTTTCCGTTTATTCCCAAATATAGTATAAATCCGCTGCTGTTCTAAATTCCTTAGATCGCGCATTATTCGTACTGCTGCATGGTTCACAGCAGCTCAAAGATCTTCGGATTTTAACATATATTGAACTATGTTTTCTGGTGTTGGCCGTTCACTAAATTCTTCACGCAATATAGCTCTTCCGTTTGCATACCGAGCACATTCGAAGAAAACGAGCCGTAGCGAGGACAGAACGGACTCGAATCACGGTTTCGCTTGAATAGATATTCCCCCAAACAACCGTGATCAGTTGTTGTAATTCAGTTTATGATTTATGGATGGCCCGATTTGCACGCGTTTCCATAAAGTCGCCTAGCTTCTAAAGCTGGATATCGAATGATACCATAGAGGATAGTACCAATATCGCGTCGTGAGGTACCGACTCGCAATGCACATAATCTGTACACAGATTTGATTCCCACCATATTTGTGCCCGGTGCAACTGTATGAAGGCTACAACTCTCGCAAGCATTAATCGTTTGCTTCGGGCCGCCGATATTCGACATGAGTCTCAAACGAGCGCCTATCGCTTTCGGCGATTTCTTGCAAGCGTATGCGAGGTGCTGCCTGAAATTTAGCCGATCATCAATCATCACTCCCAGGTATTTTATAAATGGGCTGGAAATAATTGTGTGCTCTTGTTATCGTCTCTAGCACCCTTCTACCCGTAATGAGAACAGATTCCGTTTTATGTTCCGCGAGGTCTAAACTCATATTGCGTAGCCAATTTTTTATCAGTATTATTGCTTCATTGCAATACAGCTCGATTTCCGCCAAAACTACAATAGCAAAAGCGTCCGCAAAACCTATAATGGCGGCTTGCCTGAAGGCTGGGAGCCGTAGAATGTCGTCATAATTCACGTTCCACAGTAAGGGACCTAACGCTTATCCTTGGGGCACGCCCCTTGTAATTTTATATAATTTCGTTCCGTCGTTAGAGTCGTAAGGCAGGAACCTATCGGTGAAATAGCTCCTTTATACTCGTATGTACTTTGGTACATTTAATCTGTCGAGGCATTGTAAAATACGCCGGGACCAGTTCGTTCGCCGAGTTAAAAGCATTTTTCACGTCAAGTGTAACCACGGCGCAGTACTTTTACTGCCTCCTTTCCATCGTCTACCTTCTATGGCCGATTGGGCTTTGTCTATTACGACTTTAATCGCGTCGATTGTCGATCGGCCCTTTCTAAAGCCGTACTAATATTCCGCAAGCCCATCATTGCCTTCAATGATAGGCTGTAGTCTGTTGCATGTGGTATTATTCGCTCTAAAATTTTGCCCATAGTGTCGAGCATACAGAGCGGCCGATAAGATGAGGGCTCCTGCTGTGGTTTATTTCCTTTCGGTAACCGCTGCCATTTCAATTGTTCCGGAAATATTCCCTCGCTTAAGCATGCATTATACATGCTAGCGAAAACGCCTAAGCGGGCCTTCATCACTATTTTTAAAGCCCTCTTTGGTATGCCGTCTGGACTAGGAGCTTTTCGATCCTCTACCCTTCCGATTGCAGCGGTAAGTTTATCCGTTTTTATGACAGAAAAATGTTCGCGTAGTGCTCCGATCTCGCTTGGTAGAACTCCGTCACGTTGAAAGGGGAAGGGAGTTTCTACGATTCTGCTGAGTAATAGCGGGCAAGTTGGTGCCGGTCTCTGAGGTGTTTTGAGCTTCGCGGTTATATTTTTGTACGCCTTACCCCATACATTTTCATTTAATTGCGTACAAAGATCATTAAGGCTTTGCGGATTTGAGCGCCGCGGGTGCTTCTTTATACGCTGTGCTCAATATCAAATGTCTATCCGTATCGCGTCTAGACCGTTGGTATTTTCTTCATGCCTTAAGACAGGCTGATCGTCCTTAATGTCATCGTTCCACCAATACGTTGGACGCCGGCGGTATTGTGTCCCCGTTAGAGCCATTAATCCGATTCTGTATGTATATGCCTAGCTTAAGGTTTCCTATTTAATATGGATCTTTTAACATCCGCTGAACGTGTTGAAATTGCTGAAAGTTTCTACAGAAATAGTGAAGTAATACGAGCGAATTATGGTGGCAGATCTATCCATAACGAAATGCATGCTCTATAGAAAATATGGCTCCCATTAGTGAAAGTGTTGAAAAATAAACAAAAAACACTGTGGCGCTGGCAGCCCGGTATGGGCCATGGCCTAGCTTCTTGACACTGATTTGTGTTGCTCATGTTGTCATTTTTGTCACATTGAGTGGGGCCCACGGTTTATCGCCTAATCCCAACGGCACACCTTAGAGGCTTTTTCGTAGGCAATTTTACTTTCGGGCGTTTGCCATTGCCCGCCGAAAGGTTGATGACGATTCGAAAAAATATTCGCGATGACGGGGATCGAACCACGGACCCTCCGCGTGATAGTCCAATGAGCTAACCATCGCGCCATCGCCACCACCTGAAGTGTTGAAGTAGATCCAAATCGATCGATTTCACGGCGAGCACAGTATTTCGGGTTGTCTTAGGGCACATTATGGCCAATTTTGCATTTGGATTTGCATCTACATCCTTATAGAGTGCAACTTTCTTTACTTATTTTAGCTGGCGCTATAGTTCGGGGTGGACCTGGGCCTTAGTCAACAAGCGTCTGCAGTTAGCTTGATCCTTCGCCAGTTGCCTTCAGTTTCCTACACTTAGTTAGTTGAGGTACCCTCGAAAGCTTTTTAGACCGGTGCGTTGGTGTCCATCCGCTCTACATGACCCACCCATCTCAGTCGTTGGATCTTCACTCTGCTGGCTAAGTCGATTTCGCTGTACGTCCGTACAGTTCGTTGTGGTATTTCCTCCTCCACTCACCGAAGACCACTCGAAGAATTTTCCTCTCAAAATAACCAAGACCATGAACTGGCTCTCCAAGTTGGGGGTTGTGCCGCCGGGGTAGCCACCCGGCCGTGTAATAATACAAAAGTTACGAAGCAACAACAAGCCTCGGATACGGACGGATCTACTGTTGACAACCCATGCAAACGAATTAAGGAAGAAATAGCCTGCACGACACCACCTCCGACAATGGATTCAGGCTAATCGACTTTACGGCGAACGAAATATTAGCGTGGCTATCACGCGGTTCCCATATCTCGATATTTACAAGGGGACTTGGAGAACTCCTTACCAATCAAACGTCAACCAGATTGACCACATTGCAATCGACACAGGACACTCCTCCAGTATTATGGATGTCCGGACAATCCGAGGAGCCAATATCGACTCGGTCCATTTCCTTGTTGTAGCCAAGGTACGGTTGCTAATATCTCGAACAAAGCCAAGACAAGCTTTTACTGTGAGGAATTTAGACGCCAGACGGCTACAATCGCAAGAGATCGGCAAAGAAAGAGACGCTACTTCAGTGAACATAGCAAAATCTAAGCTGAAGTCCAACAAAGCTGCTGGAGTGGACAGGCTGACTGCCGAGCTCGCATAAGGTAAGGAGCATGCACCAACTCATCTGTAAGATATGATCGGACGAAAGTTTGCCCGATGAATGGAACCTCAGCATTATTTGTCCGATTCTCCAGAAAGGAGATTCCCTGAACTGCGCCAACTACAGAGGCATCAGTCTTCTTAACATCGCATACAAGATCTTATCTGCCGTGTTGTGTGAACGCCTGAAGTCGTTCGTTAACAATCAGTCCAGGAAAGTCCACCGTTTTGGAGAAAATCCATAGATCTCCGTCGAGCACATAAAAGGATGATACTGTACAAATGATATTCGAAAAGAACATAGCTTAGGCACAAGGGTCAAGCACAAGCAAGCAATAAGTATGAAAGGATGGAAACACGCATAGAAGCAGAGCCACACTTTGTACTAATAATATGTCACGATTTCTAGGTTTCCCGATGACAAGAAAAAATTTCCGGTCAATGGCAACAAAACAATATCAAAGTATCTGAACCTTAAGCTTACTTATTCACTGTTACTTTCACGAAAAAACCTATAAAATCACCTTTTCCAAAGAAATTTTCAATATTGCCTTCCTGTCATATGCTTCCTCTAATCGTATTGTTCAGAACTGTGAATTTTACAACAATTAAATTGAATCAATAAACTATTAATCCCACTACACTGTCAAGTGCTATTGAACTAAAGCGCTCTAAAATCTTCATTTTTACCGTAATCATGTGACAAATGAATAGTGCATGTGTCAACAAAACACATTACGAATCATATACTCGTAAGTGGGTACGTCTACCGTTACCGGAAATTAACAATATGCATATACTCGTACACTGTACTTAAAAGAAAACAAAGTATCTTTCACGATATGATGTCACATTTTGAAGTTAATTCGATTTCATGTTCAATTTGTTGATAAATGCAGTTCATTAGCAGTCGTACATGATTAGCTTTTTAAGTCGTTTAATCAATTTAACACGTAACCATCATGCTTCACACTTTTTTCTTGTTTGTAATAGCTGTTGCAATTTTATCTATGACCGACGTCGGATTAGATAATATTTACAATTTCTATTCGAGAGTGTAAATCTCACAGCGTGCCGGGTTAAAGGGCTTTTGGATAGTCTACCAGATCGGAAAGAGTATTAGTTTCGAGTGGCACTACAAAACGCGACTTTGTTTAATCAATGCATTCAAGTGGTTCTTCTGGTTGTTTTGCTGGAAATGATTTAGAGGGAATATTATCACGTACAGCACGTTCAAAATATTTTTGTAGTTTGATACGGAATTTGATCAACGAAATTCTTGGAAAAGACAGAACTTAATAACTTATGAGCTTCCTCGGATCAGAATTCAAAACTAGAAACTAAGCTATGAATAGTTGGAGACTTTAAGGGAGCGAACTGAGTCATGTCAGCAGTACATGACTGTTAGGGGCGCCGTGGTTGTTTTTGGTTTCTTATTCAAATGCAATCTGCATGATTTCTTTGAAAAACACAGGCTGAAGTCCGCGGCTATTGCTCTCGTTATATATGTAATAGTAAGGTCTGGATATCCTTCAAAGTATCAACTATGTATAACTATGGTATCCTTACAACTTATGCTTAAATTTAATAGGAAACTACTCGTATATGAATGCATTTCTTGGCGTGGCATGGTTGCTGCAGGCATTGAAGGTTGACCAATTGGTGTAGATACTGATCGTCGTCAAGTTGGTGCAGTAACTATCATTTTACCTTCCCCGAACACTTCTTCTATCTATCCGGTTTTGTCTTATTAAATTCATAAGAAGAAGAAAAGCCCCATTTTTTAAAACAAACAAGATCTTCTTATCTGAAATGGTTCGACAATTGATTATGTTGCAATCGACATGCAAAGAGCACCTCCAGTATTATAAATATTCGAACCTCTTGAGCGGCATAATAAGATTTGGTACATTATCTAGTTGCAGTCAAAGTTCCTTTACGGAAAAGTGCTTTGGAGATACAATCAATACAATTCCAACTAACCACCAAAACCATTACTACCGCGAGTCTTTCCACCACTTGACAAGTTCAATGTAACCTGCACCAAGTGCTGAAGATCCGTGGCGTCAATGACAAAGAGTCATCAGAAATGCCGTATTTAAGGGCTATTCTAACCCAAACGCCTAGTTTACTAGTAGGCTAGTGCCTACGAAGCGACGATGTAAAAAAGGCGACTCGTGCTGCATAGTGCAGCATCTCCGGGGGGAAAATAATTTAGACTGGTGCTACTCCAGGAACAAGTTATAACAAGAGATGATGAGTACATATCAAGCCAAAAAGGCTCGAACTGAGGCATGCAGAGATCAGCAAGAAAATTTAGAAGTAGAGACACAGTCGGTTCTGAGTATATGAAAGACTACTTATGTCGAATGTCTTAGCGCAGCAGCGGCTTCCCAAATGACTTGGTAGACAGCAGACACAAACTCGTTTCCAAGATGTGCGCGCAACGCAGTAGAAAGAACACCAAGAGTGTGTAACTACGCCAAATATACTCGCAAGTATAGGTGTGCTGTCTGTTGTATTGTGTTTATTGGATGCATAGCATACATCAACTTACCAGTATCTTTAGAACTAGATCGATGAAAATATGCCTGATGAATGTATATCCGATCCTAAAGAACGAACGCTACAACCAGATGAGAATAAATCTGATCGACCCTATCCTTGTAGTTTAAAGCAAAAAAAGTCCACCATAGATCGAATTTTCATATTCCGGCAGACCTATGTGATTAAATGTAACTCCTAATAAGAATGGATACATTAATAATTCTGTATATAGTATACGAGTAGAACTGGGAGAAATCTTAGCCGCCCTTGTGCAAACTGACATTTTAATAAACAAACCCCGGGGTAAAGGTGAAAAGAAGAATGTAGAAAAGTTCTTTGGTTAATTTTCATTATCGTCTCCATGACTTCCACGACTCCTAATTGGAGGGATAATGCTGTATCCTCATCTCAGGTAGCATACATAAGTAAAAAGGAAACATATCCGAAATCGTATGTCTGACTGGAGACAACTAGTAAAACTCCTTACTATATATTTGGGAAGGAATGCTAGCTGAGGCCCTAGTCCATCCTGGCATGTACGGCTATCTATTTAAGCATGCTCAATGATGCGATTTCTTTCTGTTCATGCTAAGGTCTGCGCCAACAGTTAGTTGGTGTGGCGTTTATCGCACAACATCACATTTTTGTTGTTCGAACTCATTATGAAAATTATCGGGCGATCTGTGAAACTTACTTTAAGTGACTCTACAGTCCGGGGTGGACCTGGGCCTGGGATCTGTGAAACTAACATTTCCTTAGATTGTTGATTTTTTTGGTCAACATAATAGCCCTAGCTACTCCGGAATTCATGCAATGGTGAAGAAACTGCCTCGTTATAGAGTCAAACTCTATTTCGGTCTACTCGGCCAGCACATACACCCCAAAACATCACCACTGTGAGCGAAAGTGTTTAAAACCAGCCAATCACCTCAAGTCGTCGTACAAAGTCAACAATTCGGCCTCACTTATGGCACTTTACTGTGAATTTTGAAAGTTCAAAGCCCATTTTTGGGTGGATGGGTGCGTAAATGAACAAAATTGTCTATTTTTGGGGACTAGAAAACCCATACGAGAGTCACAAAAATCCAATGCATCCCAAAAGAGTCACTGTATGGTGCGGATTATGGGTTGGCGGCATCATTGGCCGTATTTTTTCGAAAATGAGGCTGGAGAGACAGGTACAATGAATGTAGAACGTTACCTCAACATATTGACCATTTTTTTTTCCCAAAAATGAATGAATTTGATCTGGACGACCTCTGGCTTCACAAGTCATCGATCAATTCATTGTGTCCAAAATTTCAAGATCGCATTATTTCGGTTAGAAGAGAAGTAAGAGTATTATTTGTAGAGTAAAGTCTATGCCAATAACCCAGCGACAATTCAGGATCTCAAAGATAACGTCCAAACTGAAATTGTGGCCATTGACCCACTTTTTTTTCAAAAAAGTCATCGATAGTTTTGAGCTTCGGATGATCGCTAGCAAAAGAAGCCTCATTAGTCATATGAACAATGTTGTATTTTAATCATAATTGCCATAGATTGAGGCTTATTAAGCAATAAAATTCTATATTGATTTCACAACAACTGCATTTTTAATTTAATAAAATTTCCAACACTAGCTGTTGGCTCACACTTTATGTAATAGCTAGTCAAGTCATAAATACTGGTACACAAAAAAATCAGCGCCAAATGGAAACGAATTAATATTTAGACAATTTTTTTTTATTCTTATTGCGTTATTCAATGGCTACAAATCTTAGAACAACTTATTCGTAATGACTTCCATTTGCCTTCCAGCACAACATTAGACGATGTGGCCACTCATCGATTGCGAGACGCACTTCATGCATGGGGATATTGTCCACTGCACGGACAAGTGCTCGCTTTAACGACTCAATATTTGAGTGTCGAGCAGAGCAAGCAATGCCCTCTAATACGGACTAAAACTTGTAATCCAACGGGTTGAGGTCTGGACTAGCAGCTGGCCAATCATCTGTTGATATGAAGTCCGGAACGTTGTTTTTGAGCCACAGTTGAGTCGTTTTTGCTTTGTGAGCTGGAGTAGAGTCTTGCTGGAAAGTCCATGGCTTGTTGTTGAATATTGATTGGTTGAGAGACTTCACAATGGTTTCCAAGACGGTCGATTGATATACTTTGGCCGATGTTTACACTCCTTTCTCGCAAAAATGGAGCTCGTCAGTAAACAGAATTTGTCTGTGCGCGGCTAAGTAACGCTTTCGATCTTCGCTTGCGTTTTTCCTTCAATGCGGCCGTGAGCAGGTGTCCAGTGTGTCGCTTGTACGCTGTGAGTCCAAAATGTTCTTTGATAACATGGATTTTTGCGAAATTTGCATTTCCCGCGACCAGATTTTCTGTTTTCGCAGCGGTTTTAGGTCGATTCTTTTCTTCACGCCTTTGATCGCTTTCAGAGTTCTCACAGTTCGCGGACGGCTGGATCTTTGACGGTCTCGTACTCCACCAGTATCCTCAAACAACTTCACAGCACGATACACAAAATTACGAGTGATTCCAAGCGGTCGCAACGTCCTGAAGATATCGCCTTTTTCCATGTTTCATTTAAGTAGGCCAACTACAACAATACGATTTTCGATGTCGCCCCATTCCATGATTGTAAGCAATGGATGTCAAAAACTTTTTACGTCATAATAAAGCATAAATATCAACTGTCAAATCGCAATCAGTACGAAATGGATGCGTCCAGTGCTACATTCGTAATGAGTGAGTTCAGTTGTGTACCAGTATTTATGACTTGACTAGATAGTTTGCATAAGTTACTGGCATTGATACTCGTATCATTAGCAGAACACAACGAGCTGTCATGGATGCATCCGCATATTAACCGTAGAATGACCTTTGAGTAGATATAGCTGCACTATATCGGTACATATCGGAAGAACGGTAAATATCATAAATAAATAAATACAAAACATTTTTTTACAAATACACGTTTAACGTCCTTGTTGGTAGAATTCTACCCATTGGCATTTTTCAGCGCACAAACTATTTTTTTATAATTGTTTTATGTGGCATAACATACTTGTCATCAACACTAACTTCATAGCATTACAAAAAGGGCAACCACCGCATAATTTAGGAGTTAGGTACACTTTTACTGTTGCCATGGGGCAGGCGGAAAGATAGAAGGAGCAGAAAGGAAAGCATTGTTGTGATGTAGTGGTTTGAGACTCAGGTATATTTGGTTTCGATATTAACTCTCCAGGGGTGGGAGTCCGAATAGGATGGAGAGTTTTTTCTTCACTCGGAATGATTCAGGTTATAAATTTTTAACGGTTGTTTTGTAAGCAAATACTGCGAAATAATTGTAATATATTGTAAAGTTATACAAAAATGTCAGCTCCAAATTTTTTGACTAACGAAGAGATTGGAATGCAAGTGAACAAAGACAGTGACGCAACAGATTTTTCTTCACACAGTGAAGTCGAGTATGAACCTAAACAAGATGAGTGCATCTCAAATGTGCATTGAATTTCCCAATTCGACGTCCACATTAATTTCGAAAGATGAAACAGTCTGGAAATGATCGCCAGTTCAAAAAAACACTGGCAGAATGCTTAAAGAAAACGTCTTATCATTGCGTCCCGGTGTAACTCGCATCGCAACGTCTCGCGTTTTCAAAAAAAAAATAGATGCATTTTTGCTATTTTTTACACCAACAATGGAAAACATGATCATTGATAGTTCATTGATGTATATGCTCGAGCGAAATTTCCACAAGAGTATGTCGCAATCGATCGTGAGCTTTCACATGCATACTCCTATAAAGGCGTATTAATTTTAAGTGAAGTGTTCAAGTAAGTGCGTTTTTGTTTCTTTCCTTTCTCTGATTGTAAGGCTGAATGTATTGCTAGATCAAAGAACGAAGCGGTGGCGGTTTTGTTTGACGAACAATTTGGAAGAGCGATGTTTCGAGCAATTATGTCAGAGAAAACTTTCACATATATGAACAGAGTTCTTCGTTTTGACAAAGTTCTGAGCAGAAGGCAAAACCGTGTAACCAACAAATTTGCCCCGATTCGCGAGTTATGGGACAATCGGCTGAGCTTCTAGCCATTTATTACAATCCACATGAATGTGTTATTGTTGGTGAGCAGCTTTTGGGATTCTATAGACGATGCTCATTTCGGAAAAATATATTCCATCCAAGCCCGACAAATATGGACTCAAATTTTGGCTGTTAGTATGCTCATAAACTTGTTATATTTGCAGAGTTCAACCTTACGTTGGTAAAAATCCCGGCATAACTAGACCGGAACAAAATCAGGCAGTATTGGATCTCACGGATGGGTTGAAAGGTCACAACGTCACGATGGATAATTTTATTTTAATCTTACGAACTTGGCTAAGAGTTACTCAATATGGTTAGTACAATGCGGAAAAATAAAAAAAGCATTCCACCTGAATTATTAGATTGCAAGCGGCTGCCTTTATATAAATCAACTTTTTCCTTTACAGAAGACACCGCATTAGTGTCTTATGTTGGCCGAAAGAACAAATGCATTGTTGTTCAGAGTAATGTTCACGCAAATGTGGAATTAGTCCCGGAGCCGAAGAAGCTACCGAATAAGTTGATAAGATGGTGTTATGCTACAGCTGCAAACGCAAAACCGCTCCTACCGCCTACCTATATAAAAAAAAATCAACAAACAATTCAAATTGATCCGAAGAGAAAGAACTTTCGTCGTGAACTCGGAATGTCGTTAGCTAAACCGTATGTGAATAATCGGTTTAGGAATACGAAACCAGCATGGTATCACATGAGAATTTGTCAACAGTCCGCAGTAACTCTGATATGTTAGGAAAAACGCCTATTCTCTTCCAGGGGTTAATTTCTACCCATAAGGACGTAAAAGTAGTTGTTTTTTTTTTAAGATCACTCTAAGATAAAAATATAA
This sequence comes from Volucella inflata, assembly GCA_928272305.1. Lineage (NCBI taxonomy): Eukaryota > Metazoa > Arthropoda > Insecta > Diptera > Syrphidae > Volucella > Volucella inflata. The sequence continues at coordinate 15,681,268 of OV743718.1, read as the reverse complement.
GTCTTGAGTTAAGATTAATCCAAGTATACTTATACATGCTGTATGAAAGAAGGGATGCACAACATCGACATATCGGATAGGACTCCACAATAGATCGCTTAAGTAGTTCAATATGTTGCTTAACTCGGTTCCATAATTAGCTCTGATAATGACATCTCCTCAATGATTAATCGAAGAGTAAAGCTTACTAATCGTTGCTTCTTTGATTTAAGAAGTAAGAAGAAGTAAGGTTCTGATTTATATGGAAGAAGCACGGATGTCAGCAAAGACATTCTCGGCCAAGATGGTGCACAAGAGAAAAAGAGGACAATAGCCACCTTTGTTTGTGACACTGACGGCACTGGCTCTCGATCACGCTAGTTGAAGAAGTTTATAGCTTGAGGCACGTAACCATTCAAATTGCAGTCGTAACTATGTTAAGTAGCATCAACTAAACAAACAAAATTACTAAAAAAGTGGCACAGATGAATGGATTTAGTTAAGAAATTGAACTTGAGAACTTCCCAATCTGCTTACTATTGTGTACAATTTGATTTCATATATCCGGATATACATCATAGAAACACAAAAAATCGCTTTGTCAAAAACGAGCTTAATTATGTAGAAGACAAAATTCGCCAAATGACAATCAGCTCAATATGGACACTTGTCAACACGTTTTGCTCAGCTTTGACCCATTTAATAAAATCTGTTGAATCGTAAAACATCCATTTTCGTGAGGCCTGCCATATTTGAATAATGTTTTTTTTTTTTTGCACACCTTGTCTACCTAAATATGACACATTAACTCACTTTGCCTTATAAAAGAAACATGTGCAAGAGTCGTTTACGTCTTAAGATATCTTATCGAATCTATAATTATTGACTAATGTGATCTACCACCATGTTGAGCAGACATTTGAGAATTGCGGCAACCATTTTCTGTTCAGCTGTTGGTATAAGCCTTTTTCAGCACCAACAATCAGTTAGCCAAAAAGACCCATACTTCATAGTTGCTTGAGATTTTTGATACTATTGATCTTAATCATTAAATGTTTGATTATCAGCTGCCATTTATGGATACAAGTCTTTTTGTGCTGAAAATAAACGTAAGTGGTTATTGCAATCCAATAAATTCCACAAATTTCAAATTAAGCTGACAGCGGTACTCAAGCTCGTTTAAAAAACAAGAACTAATCTTATCTGTCAAGAACTCGTGTTCTTTTGATGACTATAGTACACCATGTTTCTTAGACTATTGCACTTTAGACTAATGGAAGCAAAGACAAAGGCTTGAGTAAGTAAATAAGAGCTAAACCAAATAGTTATAAGATAGGCCATATTGGAATACTCGTATTAGCCAGAAAATCAGTTTAGATTTACTAATATCAGTGCTGCACACGAAATTATGTAAAATGTGCTCCAAAACAGTGCCAAAATCTGTCCAATATAATCAGCATTTGCAACTACTAGTTTTACTTTAATATTGTGCTGCCAGTTAGTTGGTGATATATTTTATTTTAACTCATTTCCCACGTATGCCGTGGATTCAAAAAAGAACTACATATCGTCCAATCCACAGATTAAGACTGGTGAATAGCTCTTTGGGCCACGTAGTCTCTTATGCGAACTCTAATAGCTATATGAACAATGTAATAGTAAATTTGTCACTATTGCGATACACATCTTTAGACCTTAAATTGAAAATAATTGTTGTAAGCATCTGGGTACTAATAACAAACCTCATTTTAAGAGACAGTCTTCCTATCAAAGATCAAAATGTCTAATCAACCTTCAAATACCCAGATTTGTCTTAGAAATAGGCGGTGGAGGAAGATTATTAAACCAGAAAAGTGCCCTTGGCTTCAAATCATAAGGAACCCAAGCTTCTTGTTTTTGAATCATTATCAATCGCTTGGAAATGGCTTGGGGGGTAACTCCTAATGCTAAAGCAAGTTCTTCTTGCGTTTGGCACGGACTCTCATCGAGCAATGTCTCCGATTCAGCGTGTGCGAAGGATTTTGGACTTCCTTCACGCGGACGGTCGTCAACATGGAAAACACCGTGTTTGAAGCGACAGAACCAATCAAGAGCAGGCCGTTCCACTTAGAGCAGCATCTCTGTAAACTTTTTGGAGCTCTTGATTAATTCCAGCCGCCGATTTCTTCGAATGAAAGAAGAACATCAACGCTTTCCGCAAATGACGATTATTTGGCACAAAATCAGACACTTTCACAAAAACCAAAAGTATATGACACCCAAACAATTCACTAATGTGTCAAAACGGTTTGTTTACCATATGTCTAAGCTTGGATCATGACGTTTTGGATGTATCAAAATGGATCAGCACTTACTGCTGGAGCCATCTTTTGCCAAACAGCGAGAACTTAGTTGCGCCAGAAAACCGAAAGAAGTATAAGAACCTTATTTTAGTAATGAAAAACTACCTGAACCAAGCGTAAAGTTATGATCTTCATTTGTATGATCCAAATTCACTTCCGAAGTATACAGACATAAGTCGGCTCAGAACTTCGTCCATCGTTCGTCGTGCAACGTATTAGGTAATACGCCTATAAGGCATGGTAGCTTAGAAGGAAAAAGTATATATAAACCAGCTGCTGCAAGCTACTATGCAAAGAAAACTTTTATTTTAACGTCTCATTTTAACCAAAATACAGTCAAACCCATCAGTCACCGTGCTAAAGTAGAACATCGTTTCAGATAGTAAAGTAACTATGAAATGCTCCACAAATAAGTTTAAAAGCACAAATAAATCTGCAGAGCTAAGCCGAATAAGTAAGAATACGTTCTTCATTAAACTCTGCAATGAAGCTTAGTACGATAAAGTACGTTAGTAGACAAAGAAAGTCTTTGTTTTTCTTTAACTCAGTACTAACTTCAGACATTTATACCTGTCAAACCCAATGTCAAATTGCAAACTGTCAGTGTCATTTTTATTCCAATTTCATCGTGTGACACTTCTTCTTATCCTTTTATTAACCCTTTCCTCGTTATACGAACTTATGCGTAACGTTCTGCAGGCCGCAGAACGCGTCTACATAATGCTCGGGCCTGGATCGCTTCGGTGGTAAGCCCCAGGCGTTGTTGCGCATTTGCCATCTGAGAAATCCAGGAATTCTTTTTCCGACCTCGATTTCTTACAGTTGGAGTGACCGTAGTTGATAGTGCCTTTTTAACCGGATTTTCCGCAGATCTTCTTTGAACGTGGCAATACCAACTTATTCTATTCGCCTCAAGCTGTTCGGTAACCGAATTCTTTATATGTAGACTTCCTCTTATACGCGTAGATCTAATGCAATCGCGTTTAGTGACTCCACTAGACATCCTTAACATTTTCATTTGCGCTGCCGTCATTTTGTTTTTAAACGCTTCGTACATTGTCCAGCACTGTGAACCGTATATAAGAGCTGGTCTAACAACCGTGGTGTAGAGTTTCCCCTTTAATTTAAGTGGAAATTTTCGGTCGCAAAAGATTCCCGAATTTTCCCGCCATTTCATCCATCCCACACTCACTCTGTGGTTTACGTCGTCGTCACATTTCGCTTCCATGTTAACGATTGATCCTAAGTACTTAAAGATAGTGCTTTTCGGAAGAACTATTCCGTCTAACATTATATCCGGAACAGGTCGCAATGGATGCGCAAATGGGCACGTCAAATGCTTCGTCTTTGAACGACTTATTTTAAACCCGTTTCTCTCTAGCGCGTTTCTCCATGAATCTAAGGCGTTCTGTAAATCTTCGACGTTATCGCTAAGCATAACTGCGTCGTCAGCGAAGAGAATTGGCTTTACATTTGTTTCGCGCATGCAGTCTTTTAAAAGATAGTCGAATACTACGTTAAAGAGGAAAGGGCTAAGTACGCTTCCTTGATGCACTCCGACATTAACTGGAGATTCTCTCGTTAGTCCAGCAGAGCTTTTAACCGCAGTTTTCACGTTCCCGTACATGTCTTGTATTATTCTAACATACGTTTCCGGTACTTTTTGAGACCTCAGCGCGGCCCATATGAGATCCCTAGGCACTCGATCGAATGCTTTCTCGAGGTCGATAAATACCATGTGTAAGTTCTTAGGCGAATCTCGGTGCTCTTTCATTATTATTCGTAGGTTTTGGATAGCGTCCACCGTCGATCTTCCTTCAACAAATCCACAATGGCTATTATCGAGCTTTATTATTTGCCGAAGACGTTCGTTTAAGACTCTTTCGACGATTTTCATTGTGTGTGACATCAGCTTGATGGAACGGTAGTTGTTGCATTCTCGAGCGTAGCCTTTTCCTTTGTATAATGGAACCAAGAAGCTACTTCTCCATTGATTCGGCATAAGTTGTCCACATTTTAATTTATTTAAAAGTTTCGACAGCCAAACGCTGCCGATCCCCTCCATCTTCGACCAAAACTCTGATGGAATGCTGTCTGGTCCCGCCGCTTTCCCCCGCTTTATTTTTCCAATTGCTATACTTATTTCTTCGATTGAAAAGTCCGAAACTTCCTCCTCGAATAGACCAGCTGTCGGCACGATATCACGTGGAAACTGTTTGTTAAGCAACTCCTTGCAGTATTCAAGCCACCGGTCACAAATTTCCTTTTCATTTGTTAGTAAACGACCGTCTGCGTTTTTCGTGTGACACGTTGGCGAATTTAAGAAATTCGGTTACAATATTATGGTTTTGTGCACCAAACTTATAAAGCATCTGCACTATATAACACCCGACATACTCGAGCATCATATTTTTGACCGTTTTTGCCACTGTGTCTTCCAAAGACGTATATCACATACGTTCAGGAGAGTGTTGAAGAAGATCCAAATTTATCGATTCGATTTCGTTCACAACAGCTTGATCTGGGTTTTAAAGTTTACAAAGTCCGGGTCGTTCAAGAATTAAAGCCAAATGACCATCATTTGCGTCGAAATTTCGATGAACAGAGTTGAATCCGCTGTTTTATTGAAAAATTCTGTTCAGTGATGAAGCTCATTTTTGGCTCAATGTGTATGTCAATAAGCAAAATTGTCGTATTTGGAGCGAAGATGATCAACACGAAACTATGGAAACGCCATTATATCCCGAGAAATGTGGGTCACCGGGTCACATTTTTCTCAAAAATGAAGCTGATCAACATGTTACGGTCAAGGGTATTTTCAATAGAGCCATGATTACTGCCTACTACTTGCCATATAGCAAACGAAGCAATCAACAAACATTCGATGAATACACAATTTTACGTAATGAGCCGGTGAATTGGCGTCCAAGATCTTGTAAAAAAAATGCTAGCCCATTATGACAGACCAACAACGAACGACACAGTGAAGCCACATCTATTCGTGTTATTGATGACATAAGACCACAAATGCATAAAAAACGTTGTCTTTCGGATGGCATTCAAAAGATCCAGCAGCGGTGCGAATATAATGCCATCTATTCGTCCGAACATGCTTGAATCTTTCTCTACTATCTGTCAAAAATGACATTTAAGGATTATGAAAATTATTTTTCCAAAAGACCTGTTCATGTGATGTTTAAATTTTAACGTGGGACAAAGAGCGGTCATCGAATTCGATCCAAAATTTGGTAAAAATGCATCAGAGTTATTCCGATTGATGCAACAAGTGCACAGCGATGATTGTGTAAGTCGCATAAACTTTTTTTTGGCGGCAGAGAGATGCTGAAGGATGATAAACACGCAGGAAGGCCAATTTCAGTTCGGACGCCTGAAATGATCCAAAAATTACGTGATTTTGGTGCAAAAGACAGAGACCGCAATTCGTCACTGAGAATGATGGAAAAGGCCTTAATCATCACAACAACAAAGAAAATATTATTCAGGAGGATTTGGGCAAAGCATTTGTCTCTGCAGAATTTGTTCCACAGACATTGAATGATGATCAAAAATTTATGAGTGATCAAATACAATCCAGAAACCAAGCGCCAAAGTGTAAAATGAAAGTCAAAAATTTCACCACAAGCTAAAAAAAACCCTAAAAGTTTCTCGAAAAACTTGAAAAACAATGCTAATCACATTGTTCGATAGCAAAGTAAATATCCACCAAAAATTCGTTCCAACTGGTACAACAATTACTGCAGCATATTACCTGAAGTTTTGAAGCGTTTAATGGCCAGAATCTATCGTATTCGACTCAGATATTGCGATCCAAAAATGTGGTCTCTGTTGCACGATAATGCAGCGAGTCATACAGCGCTCATTGGTCGTCAATTTTTGGCTCGAAATCAATTGTGTGTGTTAAATCATCTGCCGTATTCACCTGATTTGACACCGTGGCAGTTAACTCTGTTCACGAAATTAAAATTGGAGTTAAATGGTTGCTTTTTTGATGACATTCTGATCACTCATTCATCTTCGACGCGGACACTGAAGGCGATTCCTCAAAATAAGCTAGAGCAGGCATTCAAATCACTACTAAATTGCTGTAACAAGTGTATTGAAACGGGAGGAGATTGTTTCGAATAAAAAACACCGAAAAATAAAGAGCGATCGTTGATTAATTTTGCTTTTTACAGGCAATCCGGGATATTATTTGCCACACTGTATATTACTCAAGCCGCATTCTAAAAAGATGTGCTGCATATAACCAAGTTTTAGGGTAGTAAATCCTATCACCAACTGCCTACGGGTATAGTCTCTTTAAAAATTTCACCTTCCAACTTAGTACAAGAAAAAAAAAGAAAAATCTGACAACGTCATGTCCTGACGAATGCATTTTCTGCCTCAGATGCAAAATTCTTAACCAACGTGGATTAGCTCAGGAGACTGCATTTCAAAGTCTGAGAAACATAGTTGAGCCAACATTGAGAAAAGAAACTACTCTCCGACAATTTTCATCGACCTTAGGGTTGCATTCCACGTCATGTGTAGTCCGATCAGGCCAACCAATATTGTCAATATACAAAACTGCTCCCTACGTCCACTGATGCTGACGAAGTAGAAATTATTGGCTAAAAACAGATCTCTCACTTTCGATACATAAGTGAGGGGTCGAAGAAAGAATCTGATCTCATGTTTGCTCTAAGATCACCATTCAAACAATTTACTGAGGGTGTAGACCGCGTTGAATCGAATATAACTGCAACCTTGAACGTCAACCTCAGCCTTATCTTCGTTTGCATTCTAATAGAGGAAATAGGCGACGGTGAAACACTTGAAGCAGTGTGCAAGTGTCACTCTAAAAAAAAACGCCATAATAGGTAAGTAGGACATTTTCGTTTATACAATTTGCACACGGTTTTCTTATCTCTAAATTCACATAGGCTCAACGCAGTAAATCAAATTGACCACATTGCGCCCAACCACTGCAACTATTTCTCAACTATCTAAATGTCTTATCAATGCGATTTCGCCACGCCAAATCCAACAGATTATTCAAACAGCTAAGCCAAATTCTGGGGAATAAGACCTAATGAGTCCAGATTCAACTCAATATGACTGCATCCATAGAGACCACCTATACAGAGCCATGACTAATTTTAACGTACCTGGCAATCTCATTGAATTATGAACAATGACCATGGAGCTCTAAACCAAGTTCACCCAAAAGACTGCACAGCTGTGCAAATACTAACAACATGCGAAGAACGCAGAAATCTGTGCAATAGCGAGTGTTGTAACAGAAGCGCCAAAAATTATTTTAGCTAAAAATGAGAGCAATACCGAATACATGCAATTGATAAGGAGTCCTATAAATCGGCCAGAACTTTACAACTGACATTGATAACTTTGTGGTGGCTAAAAATATCGCCAACTTGGGCCCTGGTATAAACTCTGATAATGATAGTTTTTCAGTTCTTCGGCCTTAGAAGGCAACTGAGCGATTAGATCTTAGACAAGAACCACTATGAAGACTTAATAGTGCCCTCATCAGTACAATCAGCTCTTACTTCCTAAGAACGTGGAAGTTAGAAAATGCGGATGAAGATACCCTCAATCGATCTGCCTGGTTTATTTAAAATCGATCCTTATGGAAAGTACAGTCTGAGACGGGACAACGCAGTTGTCAACGTGACATGCTAGGTGGCACGTCGAAATCGAAGGAACTTCAACCATCTAGTTGGTGATGAGAAGCAGTTAACCTAAGGCCATGCTAACTGAAAAGATTTATTGGTTGAAACGCAAGTTCCTCCGCCTGTTCTATATTAAAACTGCCGAATATAACTTTACCAACTGTTTTCAAATATTCTCACATCAGGAATAGAATTAGGGTAAGACGGTTACAGAAACTTGAGCACAAACACACCTCAAGGTATATCGAATATCTTTGGCTAAGTTTACGTTTAATGTCTGCTCATAACTTGGAGATACCTTCTACTCTTATTTTCTAGTCATTTTATTTTATTTTAAGTATAAATCTTACTCTTGACATAGACGTCAGCTGAGAAAAGTAAGATAAATCTTCTTCACTGCACAATTCTTATCTTATTACAAAATCTAATCCACAAATAACAAACAACAAGTGATAGAGAAACTTGGCGACGTCAATTTCTCGATAACAAGTGAATATTTGTTTTCTTCTTATTGTCTCATGACTTATAAGTCTTAACAAAAAAAACACAAACACAGTAAGTCACTTAGAAATGCAACAAATTAAGTCAGTCGTTCCATTGAAATAAATTTAAAAAATTCAAATTACTTTTAGTTTCTCTAAAAACAACTCAAAACTTGAAGTTTTCTTGATGGCGAAACTCCGTCTAGAAGGACAGAAACTAAATAAACCAACCGAACACGTTCGTAACCAATTGGCAACTTGATCTTGGTTAAATGAAGCCTCCTTAAATCTATTAACAATCCCTACTCCAACTAATACTATCGAAATACCGAAAAAAGATCTAACCTCCACCACTATGGCTTAATTGGTTTATCACTTCCAGTACGTGTACTTTTGTTGGACAATAGGCATTTCAATACGTCATAGATTATCCGCAAAAATAATCTTATCACTGATAGCACTTAATAGCTTTCAGATACTCTCAGGGGTAAAAAAAAAAAAAAACAATTGACTTCGAGGTGTGTAGTTCGATAGACAAGCATACTCGTACATGCGTATCCAGCTACAATAAAATCCAATCGATAACATAATTTTATAATTTTAAATGAATCACAAATACGAGTATTATGCCTGTCTATCCGTGTATTGTTTTAAACTGACTAAACGGACACATCTCAGCAATTATGTCGATCGCTAGATTAGGAAAAATAAAATAAAATGCGCACTTTGACAGCACTTAACAAATTTAAAAAAAAAATAATAAAAAACCACGAACATGGTAATAATTATTTATTTATTTTATCTCTGATTGGCCGTTTAAAAATTCAACTGAATAAAATCGAATTTAATCGATTGCATGCGATCGTATCTATCTGTGAAGTTTATTCGGTTTTTCGGGTTTTTTTTTTTTTTTTGGTGAAAATTTAATTTATCAACACGATTGCATTTACGAGTATGGAAAGCGGAACTATGGATTTCAGAGCTTAAAATGGTGTAAAAGTATCTATACATATTTTTCGAATATATAGGGGGCTATTGATGAGTTAAGCGATTGTGTAATCTGTTTAAATTGAGATGTGGTCAAATCACTTTTCAGATTGGGAATTTAAAATTCAAATTCGGAGATGCCATATCAAGCTTATTGAGACGACATAAAAGAAAGCTTGGAACACTACTGTCAATTGATTGTAGACATCAACGATTCAGTGGGCAGTTTGAAATCACGAAGAGGATTTAATGCTGCATATTTAAATTTTTTACTCTGGAATCTTAAAGCGTTTACCAAGAATTGGCGTTTTGACGTTAAACAAGAAAATCGCTGGAGTAATAGTTGCCCTGTTCTTACAGATACACTCGGCGTTATTCTGTTAAAAAGGTTGCAGGGTTGATACGTATGTATGATGTTATGCATCTCACATCAAATGTGAGGTTACAAATCCGATAAGAGAAGTGTGAAATGCGATCATACCTTCGCAAGCCAAAAATGTATCGAGCGGCGTTGTTGTATGCAAAATTAAGTTTCCGCCTGTTGATAGAGTCGCACTTTCCAAAGACATCGCAACCATAAGTGAGTATAGGAGTGATGAGTGTTTTTGTGAGAAGGATTCTTATTTTTATCGGAGTGAGGGTTTGAGTTGCCCACAGGGAGCGAAGGATACTATGAACTTTGCCCGCAGATTTATTGATGTGATTGCTCCATGTTAAGGTTTTGTTGACAGTCATACCTAGGTTTTTAGCGGTATCCACATATTCAATGGGATTGAGGTGGAGCAGTGGGAATCGGGAGGTATTTAAAGCTTTCCTCGATATGACAATACTCTTTGTCTTTCTGGGGTTCAACAACAGCAGATTCTGTTGCGATCAATTAAAAATTTTTTCCAAGTCAGAGTTTAACTGGCGAACGCAATAGTCGATAGAGTCAAGTGAACAGCTGTTGGGCAATTGGGTGTCGTCGGCATACATTTCAACGGAGGAATTTGTAACAATGGAAGGTAGCTCGTTAACATATAATGAGAACAGGAAGGGTCCCAATATAGATCCCTGTGGCACTCCGCAGGAATTGGGAAGAAAGTCCGCCATTCACAAATACTGCTTGGTGACGACCTATGAAATACGAAGCCAACAGTCTCACCGCTGAAATGGAAAACTGGAATTTATTTGAGAGCTTATTGCACAATATAGTGTGGTTGACGGTATTGAACGTCTTTGAGAAATCAAGGTGAATAAGAAACGTTAGCTGATCATTATCTAAGTTACTTCTACTACCATTAAACGAGCTGTGGTGCAGCTATGTTTAGCGCGGAAGCCGGATTACTTAGATGTCAACAGATTCTTCGCGTTAAGATACATATTTATTTGTTTCTGCATAATTTTTTCAAAGACTTTAGATAGTCATGAAAGTATCGCAATTGGCCGAAAGTCATTACATGTAGGGTTCTTGGGAATAGGTAAGATTTCGGATTTTTTCCAGACTGAAGGAAATACAACCGTAGTTAATATATGATTAAAGATATGGGTAACGTACGCTAATATTATGGGAAGAATAACCTTTATAAACTTGGGGTGCATGCCATCTACTCCGACTGAGTTAGATTTAATGGAAAAAAGTCCAGATCTTAGATTTAATGGAAAGTAGACTCTCCACAATCTCACTAGAGGTTGCGAAGTGAAGGGGGCAAATGGCGAGTTTCCTGCGCCATTAACCAGGATAAGTGTCGGAAAAACAAAACAAGACCTTATCTGAGATACTCCGACATATTTGGAGCTCAGGCCGGAAAGGACTTCCAGGACTTAGTCAGGGTCTTGGAAAAGAGATGGTGGCGGACGAGCCCTATAAGAGCCAACGGCAGCGCTCACATCCCGGAACGGGTTACTGGCTTCGGTGTAACCGACCCCTCGTCCTAGGGGCACTCAAAATGGAACTGGTCCTCCAGGTTGGGGGTTGTGCCGCCGGGGTAACTACCCGGCCATTTAAAAAAGATTAAGCTATGAAGCATCAACAAGCCTCGGATATGGACGGATCTACTGTTGACAACCCACGCAAACGATTTAAGGACAATGAGCTTCGGATATGCACGTGGAATGTTAGATCCCTTAATACACCACGTGCAGCCGAGCAACTAGCGGAGGCCCTAGACTGCTGTAAAGCAGACATAACCGCCATCCAAGAAATGCGATGGGATGGGCCGGACAAAAAGAAGATGAAAAACTGCGACATCTACTACGGCAATTGCTATCGACGGCAAAAACAGCGCTTATTTGGATGCGGATTTGTTGTCGGAGGCAGACTAAGACGAGAAGTCCTCAGCTTCCGGCATGTGAGCGAGCGCCTCGTAGCAATCCGCATCAAGGCCAAATTCGCCAACATTAGAGGAGAAAGATAACGACACCAAGGATGCCTTCTACGAGCTCCTCAACAAGACCTACGAGCAATGCCCTAGCTATGACATTAAAATTGTCCTCGGTGATTTTAATGCAAAGCTAGGAAGAGAGGGTATCTTTGGTGGAACAATCGGAAAATATAGCCTGCACAACACCACCTCCGATAACGGATTCAGGCTAATCGACTTTGCGGCGGGGCGAAACATTGTCGTGGCTAGCACGCGGTTCCCACATCTCGACATACACAAGGGAACTTGGAGAACTCCTGATCAATCAACAGTCAACCAGATTGATCACATTGCGATCGACGCAAGACACTCCTCCAGCATTATGGATGTCCGTACGTTCCGAGGAGCCAACATCGACTCGGACCATTACCTTGTTGTAGCCAAGGTACGGTTGCGGATATCCCAAACTACCCCAAGACAAACTAATGCTGTGAGAAAATTCGACGTCAGACGGCTACAATCGCAAGAGATCGCCAAGTCCTTCTCCGATCGAGTGTCTCTTAATCTCTTAAGAGGTCCAATGCCGCCAGCATCAAGCATCGAAGACCATTGGAAACACTGCCAAAACGCCATCAGAGATGCCGCTTCTGATGTGCTGGGTTTCACTCGTCCACCACAACGAAACCCCTGGTTCGATGATGAATGCCGGCAAGCACATGCAGCTAAGCAAGATGCATATAACGCGGCGCTGCTTAGAAAGACCAGAGCTGCTCATGAGCTCTATGAGCGGAAGAGGAGAGACGAGCACCGGCTTCTCAGGAGGAAGAAGAAAGAGCATGAGAAGCGCGCGATCGAGGAAATTGAGAGATGCTACTCCAGGAATGAGGTTCGGAAGTTTTACCAAAAGGTAAAAATAACATGCCGCGGAAACAAACCCCGAACCGAAGCCTGTAGAGATGAACAAGGGAACATCGTAGTAGAATCGCAGTCGATGCTGAGGATTTGGAAAGATCATTTCTGCAGACTGTATAACGGCGATGACGGACCAAATACCGCTGTCAGGCAGAATCAACCTTTCAACCTGGACGATGATGACCAACAATTCCGTCCACCCGACCTGGATGAAGTGAAGATAGCCATATCGAAGCTTAAGTCCAACAAAGCTGCTGGAGCGGATGGCCGGACTGCCGAGCTCTTCAAAGCGGCAGGCGATGACTTGGTAAGGAGCATACACCAACTCATCTGTAAAATATGGTCGGACGAAAGTATGCCCGATGAATGGAACCTCAGCATTGTTTGTCCAATTCTCAAGAAAGGAGACCCTCTGAACTGCGCCAACTACAGAGGCATCAGTCTCCTTAACATCGCATATAAGATCTTATCCGCCGTATTGTGTGAACGCCTGAAGCCGTTCGTCAACAACCTGATAGGTCCATATCAGTGTGGCTTCAGGCCAGGAAAGTCCACCATCGACCAGATATTCACACTACGACAGATCTTGGAGAAGACCCATGAGCTTCAGATCGATACCCACCACCTATTCAGCGATTTTAAGTCCGCGTATGACAGCGTCTATAGAGACGGGCTATATAGAGCAATGTCTAGTTTTGGCATCCCTGCCAAACTCGTCCGTCTGTGCAGGATGACGATGGAGAATGCACGCTGCTCCATCAAGGTCGGTAAAGATCTCACCGAGACCTTTGATGTCCAGAAAGGATTTAGACAAGGCGATGCGCTGTCATGCGATTTTTTCAACATCGTACTTGAAAGAATAGTGCAAAACTCACGAGCAAACACAAGAGGCACTATCTTTCAAAAGTCCGTCCAACTACTCGCATACGCCGACGATATTGACATAATCGGGAGAAAGCAGCGTGATGTCAGTGGCGCTTTCGCGAGTATTGAGACGGAAGAGGCGAAAATTGGTTTAGCGGTCAACGAGGGCAAGACCAAGTATATGCTGTCAAGCAAAAAGGACAACCAACACCGACGTCTCGGACAGAACGTCACCCTCGACAGATATAACTTTGAGGTAGTTAAGGACTTTGTCTACCTAGGCTCCGCTATAAATACAGACAACGACACCAGCGCTGAGATCAAGCGAAGAATAACTCTTGCCAAACGCTGTTTCTTCGGGTTAAGAAGGCAATTGAGTAGCAAAGCCCTCTTTCGGTCAACAAGAGTCACCCTTTATAAGACTTTAATAATCCCTGTCCTGCTCTATGGCGCAGAGGCATGGACATTATCAAAAATGGATGAGGGTGTTCTTGGTTGCTTCGAGAGAAAAATTCTTCGGGCGATCTTCGGTCCCGTCTGCATTGACGGTGAGTGGAGGAGGAGATACAACGACGAACTGTATGGACTGTACAGCGACATGGACCTAGCCAGAAGAGTGGAGATCCAAAGAAATAATAGTCGGTCGAACTTTATGATATATCTGGAAACTTAGAGCTTCATTTCAATTATATTGTAAAAGTTGGTGCTCACTCAAATGCTGCGAAATAAGACTAGGTTTGTGCAAGAGTGGTAGGTACTAGGATCTGACTGCGACTCCGTATTTTCTATAATATTGAATGAGGAATAGACTTCGATAATACAAAAATAACCTCCCTACTGAAGAGAACTGGTCAAAAATTATTTAATAAATACTTGGAAGAGTCTTAGGCTTCCCAATATAGAGCCGACTATAGTAAAATAGACCATTGTTTGCGGGAAGGTACATACTTTCTTAGCACGTACTCGGCAGAAAAAATAAGTACTATCCTTATATTTAGAGTTGATCTTTTGAGCCTGAATTTTATGCCCCACCGCCCTGAACTAGCTGTTTTATGTGAGCTTTGAAACCCCGGGTAATTAGAGGACGTATTCCACTTTATCGCAAAATGCTACATGGCTACGGTACGAGCAACGACCAGGTCAGGGGGAAAACATTCAGCCTCATGATATAAGGCTACACTTCCACTATGGTGGTGAAGCAACTGCTGCAGAATATTGAATCATATATGCTTAGCACACTTAAGTGATAAACAAAAGCGTGGTACATTATAATGACATCAGGGACGACATCGTTACAGATGCAATTGCTTCCCTCGCTTCACTGACATCTTACAATGAGTTCGTTGCCATCGTTGGTAGATACAGCCAAGCTTTCCTAACGAGTTAAATCGTTCTTTAAAACGACACCAGTGCCCCACCTTAAGTCGTTTTCAAGCCCATCTGTGAAGACCCGATCAAATTCCGGAAAAGTAGAATTCTTATATAATATTTGGTGTATGGTGTAAACAACATGTCCATAAGACCAGACTCCAATTATGTTCAATGCCAAAGTCCTCTCTCTTTAAACGGAAAATGGGTCTGAGAGTGCAGCTGTAGAGTAAGATTCATCAGCGCGTCCAAGTCAAAGACAGGCGTGCAAGGAAAAGCCCTTATGTAGCCGTGACAGACCGTTCTTTAAAATATATTAAAACAAGCAAATAAGGTTTTTTCGTAAGAGCTTGTTCGACTAACAGCCTTAGCATAGGTGGAGTATGTACTTGGCCTTGTCATAGCCGCACGAGGGAACCTTCTCAGTTAAGAATTCTATATCCTGCTAATAGCAGATTTGCACTGCTACAGGACCAACAGCACTTTAGCTAACATAAGACTTGAGATGTTTGGTACATGGAAGCTTGTTATCCAGAATGACAATTTCGTTGGAGAATTCGGTGGTGATTCCAGCAAAGAAAACAACTTTAGTTTTAAGAAGATTGGATTGAAAGCCGATATATACAACACGAATCGCCTAGGGCTGCCTGCGCTTTTCAGCAGACCGTGCACATGATCTACATGACTACATAATCTGCATGTGTTTGAACAGATGATGTATTCACGTCAGAACTATGGAGGTCTTTGAGTCCACTAACATCCACCACAGCACTTGTGATTGGAACCCGCTTTGCAGGAAAACTATGTTGCATTGCATTGGCAAAATTGACAAGGCTTGCTTTAATCTACAAGACTAGTGATTCATATATTCCAAAGTATATGGGTAGCGTTACATACGAGTATTTAGATTCTTCTTCAGAGCAGAACTCTTGCCTTACTGTTCGCAGTGAATCTAGGGCTAAAGGAAAGGTAATCCCATGCTGGATTTCTACTGTTGTTTTGTTGTTGAATTTAGAACGAAGATCAGCAAGAGAAAGTTCCTTAACAATTTAGAGCTATAGATCTGTCCCGTTATTGTTGAGTTTCCATTCTATCTGAAAGCATTTATGAGCTATCGACTTGTCTTTAAACTTAGTTTGAATCAAGAATCTTATTCCTTTCCTTTGCTGTTTTGGACAAAGAATGTCCCCAATAAATGTAATCGAGTGGCATCAAATGAGTGCTCAGGAAGTCAGTAGTTTCATGATAAGTATTAGAAATTAAAACTTCTCTTGTTCACAAGCTCATTGATCCCAAAATGAAATTTGTGGCTAAACACGTTTCTTAGGAACCGTTCGCTTTAAGCTAGTCAGCTAGAGGCCAATCCACGAACTCATGGCACAAACTTTGGTCTCATTGCTTAAGTATCTCACAAGATTTTAGGCCGAAATATTCTCTCAAAATTCTCCACTAGGTAGACGGTCAAATCCCTATCTGTCGTAATCGACGTCAAATTGTCAATTCCGGTTTGCCAACATACTTTTGCTTACAGCAAATACAACTTCTTTAATGTGTACAGTACGTTGATGAAGCGTCTCTGGTGCTGGCTTACAATGTTCTACAGCGCTTTTCTTTATGTTATTGGATAGGACTTCTCGAAATGTTTCAAAAGACTTAATCAGAAAAGACTTAAGAAGCCTTTTAGAGTTTCCGTTCCTCATCAAATCTCTTTATAATACTTGTCCGGCTTTTCGCAGTTTCCCTAAAACGTTTCGAACACCCAATACACTGGAGTTGTATTCTTTGTCAATTCCATGACAATGTACAATATGAATTTGGAAGTGTGGGAATCACGAGTTAACTATTTTGACGTCTTTGCAGCTAGATCGATTGACATAGCGACAACAAATAATAATCTTGAGATTTGGATAAGCTCATAAGTCTTGTCGGGGAGCTTTTAGAAGCAATCTATAGCTAGATCGACCTTTTCTTATGTGCACCCTCAGATGTCTGAAGCCCAGTGACTTATATCTTTCTATGAAGACAAATCCAAATCCGAATTCGTGCTACTTCTGCTCTCTAGAGAAAGCATAATGAGGTTCAGAGTTTCTCATTCATTTTTGGTGTGCATATTCCATCGCGTTCTGATTGCAGCGTTTACGGCCTCGACCAATTATTTCACTTCGCTTTTCAATTCGTCAGCCAAACGTAAGGTATTCTGTAACCCCTTATGTGGTGACTACTTATCATCTACGACTTGATAGTCAAACATTAGGCTATTAAGCGATTGGCTCTGCTTACGTTTTGGTCATCATCGTCACCAAAGCAAAATTTGGAACAAAATGCGAAAAGTCCCAAATGCTATATCCTGAACAAATGTCTCTGAACAATTTAATTACGAGTATAGAGTTTTCCAAAAAAGTCAAGTATCTAGGAGTAGTTCTAGGTAAAAGAGCGACCATCGCCCATTTCTAAATAATATGGTGGGCAAACGTCTTTGAAATCTCGAACTTGCCCAATAGCTGCCACTGAAGTTATTATTGGGCTTCACTGAAGAAACATTTAATGTTTCGGCAGGAGGTTCGGCATAGTGAATCCAAATTCACGGTGGGACTTCCGAAACCTAACATCTAACCCTGAAAAGACTCTGAAGTGCCATTTATCCATATACATATAAACTTGTTTGACAACACATGCCCCAATACTCGTATTCTCTAAAAGTTTTCTTAAAGAGGCGAAAGTCGTGCTCTGCTAGGTGTCAGAACACGGGGCTATTGGAGGATATGAAAAGCAGATGAATAGATTATTGTAAAAAAAAGGTTCCTTTCAATGGCACAGATCAAAAATTCGGAGAATTGGGGTGTGTCTACCCTACGATATTTGGAGAAAATATCGGGTTTCAAGAGGACAAAAAAAATATGTAGCCAGGTCCTTCAGCCGGGCTGGTTATATATGAGCTCCAAATATATCAAAGTAACTCAAATGAGATTACTATCGTTCGATCTACCTCTGACGTCTACATCACTAAGGTTAACTTAGCTTCTCAACTGTGCCTGTGCTGTGCCTGTGGCGGTCCATCTCAGTATAGTGGAAAGCGATGCTGAAAGCGGATTTGATATGCTGATGTAGTGGTCTAACCTTAAGAGCTGCGTTATCTCAAAACCAATTAACATGATCCCTGTGATTTGGCAAATAAACTGTCTCTTATCTACTGAATGAAAACCATGTCGAAAATTTAGTAAACCTATACAGCCAACTGACCAAGCCAAGTTTGTTTCTAAATCTAGAATCGTACCATTTACTTTGGAACATGTACTTTACTTCGATTGGTCTAAAGAGTCCCAGATGTGACCTCCATTCTTTGAAGTACATGATTTTCATAAATTTTGTACGAAAACCCAGGTTACTCCTGATAATGAGGTAACCAAACTAGACCACAACAAAATAAACAAACAAGCAATCCCCTACTTAACCTGTCCCCCCCAAACAGTAATTCAATTCTTTGACAACTTGTATCTTTATAATTCCCCACAACACTTGATCAGATGTGAACATATTTTGAATTTTAATATAGTCCCGCCCCCCTCCTCTAAACCAACGCAAACAAATCAACCAGAACCGCAAAGCCAGGCAGAAGGTCAAACGCATTAAATGACTCTTTTGAGGCAGAAAATGTTTTCATTTGTTGTCACATACTCTTGCCATTTTCGTCATTTATTTATTTTTTTTATTTTTATTTTATTTTTTTTTGTTTCCTCAATGCCTACCACCTGTGTGAGAGGAATAATTTTTTTGCAACCCCCAACTCCATCTCACACCTGTCATGTCCACCCCTTGGCATACACTTTTACTTTCGCATGGAAAATTTTCTAATTTTAAATTTCAAATCAGGAAGTGGAGCACCAGGTGTTTGGGCGCACAAATGCCATTCAAATGCTAATTCCATTTTCAGAACTGACTGTGACTTGGTGAAGCAATGTTGGAAGCACGAGTATCGACGACGCGATTGGTACTTCATTCAAGCAGGCTGTCACGTTTTTTGAAATGGGCTCAATACAGTTTTGTTGCAGATATATTTTTTCGTACTTTTTATGTTTTCTTTGTTCGAAAATGTCCTAGAGATACTTTGATTTCGGATTTGAATTGAAGTACCTGCAGAGGGGTAAAGCTAGAGTATCATCCTCTTGTAGTACGAGATGATAATCCCTGTAAAAGCGTTGCTTAGCTGATGAAAATAGGAGCAAAACTATGCTAAAGGATTGGATTTGCCAGTGTACGAATACATGAGTATCATGGTTGAAGGATAACAAATGGAATGCATAATTACAGACGGTCAATGGTCGTACAACTTCCTTTCTTTTATTTAAATTCTCTTGTATGTGTGATTTAAGTCTAAACCACAAACACATTAAATTTCCTTCTTACTCCTGGTTGAGTACACTCTCTCGTAAGGCTACTGTAGTTGCTCGATGTAGAGTTCTAGGTCCAGTCTGGAGTAGACTTGGAAACGAGTTTTTTTATGAAAAAAAAAGAATTTAAATTGTAAAGAAAGAAAAACTCCAAGTACCCGAAACGAATGTCAGGAAAACTTGCAAAAAAAAAACCTACGCCAAAGGATTTTCGAAAGGAAATGTAAAAAGGACCAACATTTACAATTAGAATATAGAAAATGACGACTACAGTGTGTTGAGAAAAAAAAGCAACTATTTAAGTGATATTTGTGTTTTCTCGGAAATTTCCGTCTTGTTATGTTATCCTGCAAATGCTCAATGTGTCCTGCAGCTTTATCAAAGTTTATACATTTCTAACAATAGTTCCGTTCCGTTCCCATCTGGCCACAAACTACACTGAATTTTGCTCTTGGACCTCCGAAGTTACAAGCCTATCCGTGAACAGTACTCGTATTACTAGACACTCAAAATGCTTTGCATACAGTTTGGCACGATGCAATAGTCCATAAACTCGTTAAACTTGATTTTCCTAATCATGATCATGAAAATAATTCATAGTTTTCACAGTGATAGAACGTTTAAGGCTAATATTCAAAATTGCAAGTCATCGGTTAAAAATATTTAACATGGCGTACCTCAGGGATCCGATCTTGTCCCTACTTTGTTTAATTTAATTTAAATTTTTCATTTTGGTCTTATTTGATTTAATACAAACTTAAAAACTAGGATTAAAAAACTAATACAAATTAAAGTTAGGCAAAATCTAGGACTTACCCCGAGGGAGAGGGAGATCGAAGGGGAGTTCTGCGATTAAAATTGAAAACGGAAATGTTGGAGTTTACATTACGCAGCATACGTGTATGTGATGCGGTATTTTGGTAGATAAAAGAGACGGTGGCAACGTAAATTTCGAGGGTTAGTGTAAAAGAGTTGTAGAGAAATATGCAATCGACCGAGCCCGAGAGGTGAATGAAAGAAGAAGAATGAAAAGAATGTCTGCTGAATCCCTTCGTTCCTCAACAGTATTCAGGTTAATAAGTTTGAGGCGATTTCGATTGGAAGGTAAGATCAAAAGATCGTTCCAAGGTAGACCCCGAAGAGGAAATCGAAGAAAACGACACTGGATGGTCTCAATTCGGGATACATAAGCTAGTTGAAAGGAACACCACGCTTGGCTAGCGTACTGGAGAAAAAGGCTAATAAAAGTGATGTATAGTGATCTGGTCACGTATGGGTTGTAGATTTCGTTGAACCATCCTTAAACGAAGCCAAGTGATGAGTTTGCTTTAATTAAATCCTCATCAATAAGCGAAAATTAAGCTGCCTATCACATAATATGCCAAGGTCACGAATAGACTGAACAAGACATAAAGGTTGGCCGTGGAGGAGGTAAATTCGAGGAGGAGACTTTTTTCACTTATGTGACAAGGTAATCGATTGACATTTTGTGACATTGAGTTCTAAGCTATTCTTGATGCACCAGGTGGAAAAACTATTTAGATCTTTTTGAAGCAGGCTGGAGTCATGTTGTGAGGCAATGGATTTACAAAATTTGGTATCGTGACCCTTTCTTAGAATGAAGAGGAGTGGACCTAGGTGACTACCTTAAGGAACACCTGAAGTGGTCAAGAAAATGGCCGATAGGACAGACCTGAAAAGAGCACTATAAAAACGATTATCCACGTAAGAAGATATCAATTTAAGCAAAATGGGTTCAAAGCCCAGGACGGACAATTTGAACAGGAGTAGTTTATGAGATATCTTGTCAAAAGCCTTGCTGAAATCAGTGGTTATAACGTCAACTTCTTTATCACTTTCTAAGGCTGAGAGAACAGAGGTCAAGAATTCGACGAGGTTAGTTGTAATTGATCTACCTTTCAGAAAGCCGTGTTACCGTCTATTTGTTTTGATTGCGCACTATCAAGGTATCGCTGGTAGAACTGAGATAGTTTGAATGGTCAGCAAAAGACTTGGATCGATTATACCATATGAAGCTCGTAGAAGGGTTCTTAAGAAGTTAATGTGCGAAATTAAGTTATAAAATAAAAAAGAGAAATCGTTTGGTGAAATATCAGAGGTATTGTTGTTATAGTTTTTTAAAATCACCGGTACTGTTGAGAACAAACCTCGTAGTGTCAGCTTTACCATCAAACAATAGGCAAAAATCATAAAGCGGATGCCACAATATTGTTTAATGAGGTGGTAGAAAGATCAAATACGACAGTGCATCCACGAATAGTTCAAAGGACTCTAAATAATAATTGTCTCAACAGCATAAGTGTAAAAAAGAAACGAAAACTACGCATAGAGTTTGCTCAAAAACGAATTGACAATGGAATGGATTTCTACAAACGAGTTTTATTTACTGACAAATCAAAATAATGGGTAACCAGTTAAGAAAGATAGGAAAAAAATTTAAATAAAACAACAACGGTGTGCGATATAAAATTGATTCTGGCTATGGTCATGCCATTATGAGTGAAATAGCATATCATTCAAATGACCGAATCGGCTTCGCTGGCAGTGCTTCAAGAGGTAGGTTCAATTTTGATGACTCGATCCAATATGTGAGCTGTTATTCCGGAAATAGCGTCGGCTCGAGGTCGTCCAAAGTAGTTGGCTTATTAGCGTAGACTAAGGACTTGACGTAACCCCAGAGAAAATAATCGGGTGGTATTAAATCGCATGACCTGGGCGGCTAATTGGTGAACGTTCGCCGTGAGATGACTCAGTTGCCAAAATTTATCTTTCATAACTTCTAACTTTTGGGGATGCATTGATGCTTGGCCGAACACTTGTGGATTGTGTTCACTCCAATAACTACAGTTTTGCGTATTAAAATAGCTGCTGTGCCAAAAATGGACTTTGTTCGAGAAGATGATTTTTTGGTCAAAATCCAGATCTCCGGCCAACAATTCCAGTGCACAATAAGCAAACTCACAGCATTTCCTATGGTCGCTGGGCTTCAATTCTTGCGCCAGCACAATCTTATACGGATGTAGGCCCACATATAACCGCAAAATAAGCAGGGCTTACTCTTTGGCCAAATTTTTCTGATAAGCGCCAAATCGACATTTCTGGACCTTCTTCGATACTGGTCGGCTATGTTTTCTTCATTTCGCGCGTTCATTTCCCCACGTTCGGCAAGCGATGCGGCGATGCATGATGAAATGGCAAACTTTACTGAATGTTTTGACAGCTGAATATCATTGATAACTTTGACAGCTGCTGAAACATAACAATTGGAAAAACTATTATTGCTATCTGGTCATCCTAACATATTTGGAAGTGTTAAAAGAGCTAAAGTTTGGAGAAGAAATAATGCAGAAACTAAGTTCCTACGGCAAAGCATGGTGGTGGCAGCGTGATGGTTTGTATGGTGCAGATGCTTCTGGCGCAGGAATTATTGTCTTTATTGAGAGTAATATGAATCGTTGTCATTAAAAGACTATTTAAAAGCTAATTATAAAGGCATCCGGCGACCGATTAAATCTTGGTGCGAGTTTGATTTTCCAACAAAACAATAATCCTAGGCACACCATAACGCACGATAAGAAAATATGCCACAGGAAGTTCCCTAATGCTAAAACAGAAGCTCCAAGAAGAGTGCCAATGTATAATAGCCAACGAATTGAATTATTTAGTTGCTTAAATGCCCAGACGCTTAAATGTTAAACAGTATACAGGTGTCCATACAGGGTTATACTAAAATTGGTCCACACAATAGAAATAATCCGCAAGTGGTCTTCTCGGCCATTTCCAATGTACGAATTCTAGAGCCGTTCGTCAGAGGAAGAAAGTTACCCGGATAAAATTGGGGCTAAAACCAACAGATGCTGTAGTTCCAGTGGAGCCATCGGTGGCTATTATCCGCAAATGATGTCTGGTTGATTCGTGTTTTATCATTTCAGGCACAACGTCATAGCCTAAATTAATTAGAAGTTGATCTACGTCGAAGTAAGAGTTAATATCACTAGTGGATATCGGGCAAAATACGACCCAAGCCAAGCCCTGTTAGCGTTAAGCTGAGAAATATGTTTGATGCTCCATACGATTTTTGCCCCTCTAAAACCATTCAGTAACTCTAACTGTTTAACAACCGCATAGAAGAAACAGGGGATGTACCCAAAGTATACGTATATCTACGGACTGGATAGGGAATATCACTATTTGAATAATACTGAACTCTTGACTCTTTACGTGACAATCACTACTCATTCGGATAACTCTCAACCACCACGTATCCCTCCATTGTTATAGTTACTCGTATTCGTATCTGAAGATTCGTATAGTTGCAGCCAAGGTTCATGTACGAATGTTATAGACATCACAGCAACAAAGAAATACTGAAAGGAAATTCAACGTTGAACAGTTGCAATCACACCGAACCTCATCGAGGCTATCGCGAATCTCTAAAAAATTCGACAAGTCCTACTTAATCTAGTCAATAAGTGTTGACGATCGGTGGCATTTATATCAACAAACCGTCGAAAATGCCTTGGTGAAAATAAGGTGGATTACAGGCCAAATAAATGTAAAATTTTTATATCGAACTTTATAGTGAACTCTCAGAACTGCTCAGCGAAGTGCGCACGAGTCACATGAGCTGGTTAGGAAGTTTAGACCAGATACATATGTATATAAAAATGAAATATGATTATTAGGACGTACAACGCAGTACCAGGAGATCTCGCGTTAAGTGGGGCGCAGGGCTAAAATAAAACCTCAGCTAAATAAGAACATCACGATGGAGCCATTTTGCCAATTAATTGGAGTGGTTTATTCGTTTAATTAAGTCCAACTCGATGAATTGTTTGCAAATGCCACTGACGTATTTGACAAAATTACAAGCAAAATACCTTGCAAATCTTTTGTCCCTAAAAATAACGATTGACACAATAAAAGACTTCGCCACTAATTGATGTCACCCTCTTGTCGAATTAAAGCAGAATAACTACAAAATATTTCGAAAATCCCCCTCAAAAATATTAGTTGTTTGCCACTCTAAAGTGAAATGCTCTATTCAAAATTGGAGCACTCATATTTTTCAAGACAGCCTGTTGGTTGCTACATAACCGGCCACTTCATAGTAACAGAAGTCATTAAGCATGTATACTTGAGGACTGAAGTGGCTATGGTTGCTGGGATGTTGCCTCAACACATGTACATTTATTTATGCTTTTTTCTATTTTTTTTTTTAATTTTTTTTTTTGTAAATCCATTTTGTATTTTGCTTCTTTGTACGAGTAAGTACCCCCTCTCATAGTGTTGCCTGCAGACTGGTTAGTTAAAGAGTAACACCCGCAGAGGCTTTTAAGGAATTTTAAAGCAATCCTGCGGCTTTAACCAGAATAGGTTACATGTTTATTTGATTTGAGTTTTTTTCATATAATATATATAAATTGTTTAAGTATGTGAATATCGATTAAGCTTACAAAGCGACCACAGAACAATGCACGCATAATAGTTGTTTTTTTCATTTTAATTCATAAAATGCTTGCAAATCTGAATATTTGTGAAAATATATCGCAAACTAATTTGAGAGGGATTACATTTATCTATAGTATATTTTTTTTTATATAATTTTATTTATTTTACAGATTGCAACAAAAATTCGTGATATTAAATATCATTTTGCGGATAATGATTTGTGACCGCATAGTATTTTGTAACCCTTATGTACCAACTGTGGTTAAATAATTATACGCACCTTTGTGCTGGAGGATTTAATTTTAAAAATGTTTGTCCCACATAATTATGAAACTGTTGGATTAGTTTAAATGATGGCAGCCGGAAGTGCTTTCGTAATGTCAAAAGTAAGACCATGCCAGGTAGATATCGTGTTTTTCATAAATCCATCAAAGGTGTAACGTAAAAAATGAGCACTAATTTATAACGCTACTTCGTTATACACATACTTATACACATCAGTGACCAATTCCCGTTACAAACCAGCAGACAAATGTGGTCTATCGACTTACGGGCTTTCACATCGCAGAAGCTGCTGAATCATTCTAAAATCAGCTTAAATTGTTTAGTTCGTTACGCCTAAGTACTGGAGTGCCTCAGGAAACTATACTTTCACCCATTCTATTTTTTTTAAATTAAAGTCACACGATATTTTTTCAGTTTTATCGATATACTGATTTCAGTCCTACAGATACTTCAACACTTGGTTTTAAATTTCGTGTGGAAATAACTAGAGCGTGTTTTTGGACTACCCTACAGAGATAAGAAGAAGGAAGAAGGTATCTTCCACATACCATGTTACCAAAAGTTACTAATCCATCTGGAGAGTCTTTGTCTTCAATATAACCGCTACTCTAAAAAAAAATCCTAGAATACATCGTATGTTGCAAGCTTCTTACGGTGACGAAGGAGAATGGGTCTCTGTCGGACCATCCGTATGACTTCAGAAGATTACACTCTATCATCTGGCATTGGGCAGAAGCAGCGGCTGTAAAACAAAACAGCAGCAGAAGCAACTCAAGGAGAAAGCTTAAAATGGCGGATGAAAGCATTAACCCTTGCCATTTAAAATGATGTCATTGGCCAGAATAGCTACACCAACACAGTTAAGATAGTCACAAACAACTTCAGCAACAGGAGGATAAAGTATTATAATGACGATGACGTTTAACTATCCAGCGTTACCGCAGAACTTCTGTAAGTGTGAGTGCTCTGACCAAGGAGTGGCGGTGATCGCATTAGTTGGCCAGATTGCTGTCGATAGATTCTACCACGGATGAGGCTGTTGTGAGGATCAGGAATTAGTTGGAATCTACTGGCCTGGAACTGTCCGACGCAAGACTCAAGCTGTGGCAAAAATCGATCAGAAGATCGTGGAGTATCCGAAGTATCGAGTAGCAAGCTAACCAAACAGGTCAAAGTATTCTGACACTCAAAGCACACATCGGTGGCCCTAGATACCCTGCCCAGAGCGCCCAGTTTGGTTGTCAGGAAAAAGAAAAGCAAGAGATAGAAAGAAAGCTGTAGTCAGTGTACATTCGCAATCAGGATTATGTGAGGCCTTTGAACACATTTGGACGAGGCAACGTTTCTGTTAGATGGAATAATCTTCATTTATAATCTTGCGAATTAGATGCAGAGGGTCGGGTAACAGACCGAACAGCTTCACAAAAAGCAGATGGACCCAGTCACTATAACGAGGATAACGAGGTTAAGAGAAGATTTAACTGCCACCAAGCAGAGAATGTGGTGTTTTACTGCGGCGTTTTACAGAAGACAGCAAAAACGAGTCCCAATCAGACGGCAACTGGATGGGAGCTGCTTTTATACTCGTATATTTCATGAGACCTTGAAAAGAACCCACAAGATATCCAAGTAGATTATAGCATAATTGGTAACAGTCTTGAGGAGTAGTACCTATCCGTAGTTCCGCGAGTGCTTGCCGTACATTAATACGAAGTATACGTAGTACCAATAGGATAGTGCTACTCGCCTCAAGAAAAGCCTAATTGTCAACAGAAGCCCATAATAGGAACGAAAGCTGCTTTAACGTCGATTCAGGTCCTGAGAAGATCTTCTCAAATATACAGTTTTCGAGTTCATCGTCAAAGCAGCTCAAGTCAAGCTCAAGTCTGAATGCTTTAAGTCCATGAAAATGATCCAATTTCATGTTGTACATGATTAATCTGGAAGATCAACAACAAACCAGGACAGATATTTCTGTTGACATTAAGTTTCTCGCTGTATAGGAGCTATAGTCAATGGATATGGCGAGTAAACAAAACTGTTTAGACAAATGTTCATCAACTTCACAACCTTCATAATCAATTAAAGGATTTTTTGATTGTGGTTCATCAAGCGACTTTAGATCATAGGAAGACATTCGAAGACGCAATGGTCACCAGGTCAATGAAATTTAGTCGAGTTAACTGCAAAGAGTATGCCCACAACGGACAGCAACGAAATGTTAGAATAATCCAAGTCCAAATTCTGTGCAAGTAGTTTCTAAAGCTAGATAACTATTGGCAGTTTGGAGTTTCTCTAAACGATACCATGTTGCCTACAGTAGTCTAAGAGCTCTTCTTCTATTTCCCATTTCTTAATAAGCTAAGGTTCGTCAAGTTTGTAAAATCAGTTTTATTTGCAACTGGCATGCTTAACAACAAGAAGGAGTTCGTCCTTAAACCGTATGAATCTGAGAAAAGCCGAGTGGTGCTATATCTATTTCGGAAAAAATAATATTACGCACCTTATAGAAGTATATATACTCGTAGATGTTTCAACGGAATGACCTGAAGGTGATGAAATAATGGCGAGCTTCGTGACAATCTATCGAACATTTCGCGCACCATTAAATCCGTTTTTTACGCAAAATTTAATACAAGTTCGTTGTTGTAAATTGTTAAAAATCGCCAACACACATAGAGATAAATGTACTCTTTGCTACGTAACTTTTGCAAATGTCAAGCTTTGACACTAAGATTTAGAGGGAATATCAACAACAGATGTACCAACTTAACAAAAAGAAAGCAGAAAGCAGAAGAAATCGGAATAATGGGAGTACCAAACGGTAGTTATCTGATCAAGGTGGTAATTTTTTATGCCGATGACCTAGTCAATATTATAAGGGGCAGAGAGGCAAACGAAGTCACGAAGGCGCATGCAAAATGCCCTTAAAATAGTCCTAGACTGGTGTACTGAGTACAATCTCTCCATTAATCCAAATAAAACTAGCATAGTTCCCTTCACTAGAAGAAGAAACTTAATCCTGGTCTAGTTTCACTTAACGACACAATCGTTGAGTACTCTGACGAGGTCAAATATCTGGGAGTAATCATTGATAAAAGTCTAAATTGGAACACTCATTTAAACAATAAGATACCTAAAGCAACTAACGCTTTGTGGGTCTGCCGTCGCACGAATGCCAGTACATGGGGGATATCTTCAAAGATCCCTCACTGGATCTATACAATGGTGGTCAGGTCTATCATAAAATATGCTTCTACAGTATGGTGTACTAAAATCACAAAGACCGCCATTTCAAAGCTCAAAGAGTGCATCGGCTTGCATGTCTGGGCATTTCCGGAGCCTAGAAGCAATAAAAAGCCTAACGCTAGTGGTCATACCCAGATCACCAGGTATGGTACAAGATAAAGAATCAGATCTTTGTGACCACCCGGAGCTAATGATCCTACTCTCTGAAATACCAGAACTTGACATGATCTGTGCGGCAACATACCGCCTCCAAAAGACATTATGCTTCAACAGAAACAACCCACCAAACGTCAAAACGGCATAAAGTGGTATATGGATGGTTCTAAAATGGAAATGAGGGAGCCGAAATACATGGACTAAATACTTACATATCAATCGCTATGGGAAAGAGTCGTAGCGTATTCCAAGCTGAACTATGCGTCATTCATAAATGCGCTAACCACATCTGCAACTTCGGCAGATAGGATAGGCAAACAGCTACAAATCCCCTTATCTTGCACAGCATTAACTTCAAATCAGTTGTGCACTGCTTCAAAACTCTCAAAAAACTTAGCTAAAGGAACAAAATCAAACTACGAGTATTATGTGTTCCTGGGCACGAAATGAAATGGTCGACGAACTGGTCAGAAAAGGACCAGAGGCCCCATTCAACGGACCTGAACCCTTTTGCTGCTCCTCGAAAACAGCAGTAAATCTAGCCATAAAATCTGGGAGCACTCAAATTGCATCTCGTATTGGACTCCAGGCTTAGTTCAGGCCAAACTTGCCATCCTGCCCTTAAATAAAAATGCCATCAGATCTAATGAATCAAAGGAGGCATGATATCAGAAAACTGGAACAGGACATCACAGTTTAAGATATCACTACAACAAACCAGGACTTCTCAACTCTCCGCAGTGCCGACTTTGTCTTGGAGAGCGCGAAACAGCTGAACGAATGAGACCGCTCAGCGCTCAAAGGAATTAGACGGAATACATTCTTCAGGGAACACCTCGACACCATTGAACTAAGGGCTTTCCCTGCTGGGG
This sequence comes from Volucella inflata, assembly GCA_928272305.1. Lineage (NCBI taxonomy): Eukaryota > Metazoa > Arthropoda > Insecta > Diptera > Syrphidae > Volucella > Volucella inflata. The sequence goes on along the minus strand of OV743718.1, from coordinate 15,651,877 downwards.
ACTTAGTTCTGACAAACCGGAACAACAGATCTTTTAGGTCGAATTGCCCTATCATCGCATTTGGCGAGTCAGTCTCTCGATCAAAATAAGAACTAATCTAGGAAACAGTTACTTACCCAAATTTGCCCATAGAGAAACGCCAGAGGGTATCCCTATTTCTCATCTTATCTGGCTAATGGTTATGAACAAAATTCTTTCAAGATTAGAGAAGGGATGAAAAGGGTCGCGCATGCGGATAACGTAGTTATACGTGAGTATAACGTGATAAGTGAAATCATAGAGTCTTCTCTAGATAATGTTAACACTTGGGCTGTAGGTTGTGGCTTTTGTTGGAAAACTGAGTAAAACGGAATTAAGGCTCTACTCACTACCAAAACCAAAATACTAGATTTTTTGTACATTTCCGTGCCTTAATGGTCAACCACTCACACTATCTTCCAGCTCTAAGTATTATACTATATTCGCATATCATCCTGGACCCAAAACTTAACTAGAAACAAAACATCGAGCACAGAGTAAGGAAGGCAACGTCAGCTTCTCTGCTTCTTTGTATACAGTCTTGGAACATAAAATTCCCTACTACGTGTGACTAGCATGGTGGTCCACTTAAACAGAGATTACAACCTCACGAAATAGGCATCGTGGGCACATATCGAAGTCGACTCAAACGGATGCCCTTACAGCGCTCATGCATCTTCTGCCTCTTGAACTACGCAGGAAAAAAAACCTCAATATGCAGCGTAGTCCGAATTAAAGAACCTCAATGCTGGACTACACGAAAGTAGTAGAAAAAAAAATGAGGTAGTAAAGGACTTCGAAACGGTCACTGACACCGTGAGGATCAGTGTCTATTCTGAATCATTGAATATATCAATATCATACCGCTTACCAGATTTTGCTAGTGTCACCCAGGCGGAACTACTGGCAATTCGAGAGACTTGCACACTTAAGTAATTTTAAGCTAGCATTTAAGCATTTTTTTGTTAGTATGTAAGAGTTAATGATTAAGAATATAAAATGAATTTAAAACAAAAAAAAAACTAACTGTACCAACTTAACAAAAAAAACAGAACTCAAATCGGAACAATGGGAACGCCACACGGTGGTTATTCCGGGAACTTTTTGATCAATGTAGTACGTGCTTCTGAGCTATCATAAAAGATTAAAGTGTGTTAAAGCAAGTCCCTCCCCAACTCGTTATGCCATATATGCTGTATCTTTGAATTTATAAACCTATAGCAAATCGTTGTAAATACTCATAATTTATTTTAGCAATGCGGTCTTAGATTTATCTTTCGGCGACTTTTTGGTTCTCGTAATTGCATATTCCAATTTAAATACCAAGATATTAAAAATGATTTGATTTTAGTAAATAAAAAATAAAAAAAAAGCACAGGACCAAGAACGAAACCTTTGGTATCCCTATACTCGTTTTACGCTTTTCATCAAATACTCTATCGTCATTCTTGAAGCAAATTTCGTACTATCCACGTATTAAATCTTTGAACTGCTTAAAATAGCTCAATCAGCGGACCACGTGAATTTGAGTTTAATCTGAGATTAAACCAAATCCGATACTCAATCAAAAGATAATAATGTCAAACATTATCTGGATTAAATTTACTAAAAACACCTACATACAGATATAAACAATTAAATGTTTAAACTCTCACAAATTAGAGTATCTACTACAATGATTGTACGAGTATTCTCAACTTCTTACCAACCGTATACTAATTATAATTGTAATTAACACCTATTTAGCTATATTCGTACATCTGTTGGATTTATCGCAAGAATTCAAAATATTTACCCAACAATTTACAACCATAATTGAGAGAAGTATCTAAGATAACTTCAACGCTTCACAAGTTGTCAAACATTTAAAGGAATTGCGTAAATTCAAATGCTGCTGATTAAACCGTTCAAATTCAAAACCATTCAACTTTAAAAATTGTGTTTAAGACAAGTTTGCGAATTTGTGATCCCACGCCAGCCCGCCAATTGGCGGTCTTGTATTTGTCCATTTCGTTGTCGCGTGGTCGTCGTTTACACCTTCTATTTGCGGTTGTGGTAATCTTTAGATGTTTGTGGTGTTATCTTTGCGACTTTTCCCACACATTACTAAATATAATTAATTATAGCCGCCTTGACAACGTCAAACAAAAGCATTCACACTCTTAGACAGTCACAAATGCTTGTGGTTATGGCTTGAGGCGATAAGTCATATAGAATGAGAAGCTACATTACACCACTTTTATTAGCTTTGAGATAAGTTAGATACTGTCTCAACAGTTTGTGCAGCGCTTGTTTTTGAGTACAAGGAGGTTTTGGAAAGCCATTGCGGCTGTGAGAAATAAAAAAATTCTTTGAAGCTATTACCGATTGAGTAGAGTTAACGTATTTTAGTGTTTGAGCTCGTATCTTTTGTCATAAATTTGAAATTTATTGCCATCAGAGAAGGTAGATACTGTGGTCTCGTGACGGAATCAAGAGCTTGTCACAATGTCGTAAATGCGAGTGTAAACCAAATCAGATGGTAAGATATTTTCTTTGAATCAACTCGGATTCTGATTAAGATTATCTAGTAAGTTCCATTTACGAGTATATGTTAGCTCAAGGTCAGAAATGGAGAATTTCCTAATAAACGTTGGCAGTTTATCAGCTACAGAGCAACAAGTGATTGGCGTGTAAATTTTCAGTAAAAAGCCACTATTCGAACGTAATTTCCCTAGGCAACGAATGTCCGGAAGCAACTAACTAAGAAACATGAGTCATTCGGTTTCAGATTTCATGACATTTCGAGATAATCCGACTGAGCACTGGCGAGGATAACAGATATATTTTGGGATGGTTGGGCTGAGTGGTTAGTTTTCTCAATAGATGGCACTCTAAAGGTGACTAAATTGTTAATGAGAGCTGGCTTGTTGTTGTATTATAGTCAACTACACATCTTTCTTGATGTTTTGTTGATTGAAAAAACGGAAGTCTTTCGGGCACTGTTGGGATTCCAACACCGAACCTTCCGATCTGGGAGCCAGTTCACTACCACTTGAGCTACGGCCACCCATATCACCTTAATGTGGTTCAACCCACAGTTTCATAAAGCTATTGGTAGCTATTGTAAGTTGACGAAGGAAATCACTCGAAAAAAATTTCTCTCAAAGAAGACAGGAGCGCCCTCGTCCATTTTTGATAATGTCCATGCTTCTGCGCCATAGAGCAGGACAGGCAGGTAAGTTTTGTTGTTCGAGAGATGACTTTGCTAGTCAATTTCCTTCTTAGCCCAAAGAAGCAGCGATTGGCAAGAGTTATTCTTCGTTTGATCTCAGCGCTGATGTCGTTGTCTGAGTTCATAGCGGAGCCTAGGTAAACGAAGTCCTTAACTACTCAAAATTATACCTATCGAAGGTGACGTTCTGTCCGAGACGCCGGTGTTGAGTGTCCTTTTTTCTTGACAGCATATACTTGGTCTTGCCCTCAATGACCGCAAAACCCATTTTCGCGGCTTTCGGATCAATACTCGCGAAAGCGCCACTTCCTTCACGCTGCTTCCTTTCGATTATGTCTATATCATCGGCATATACGAGTACTTGGACGCACGTTTGATATATTGTGCCTCTTGTATTTTGCGCGTAAGTTTTGCACTTTTCTTTCGAGAATGATGTTAAAGAAATTGCATGAAAGCGCATCGCCTGGTCTAACATCCAGGTTCGCGGTGAGATCTTTACCGACCTTGATGGAGCAGCGTGCATTCTCCACCGTTATCCTGCACATACGGGCGAGTTTGGCAGAGATTCCGAAACTAGATATTGCTCTGTATAGCTCGTCTCTATAGATAGTGTCATACGCGGCCATAAAATCTCCAAGATCTGCCGTAGTGTGAATATTTGGTCCATGGTGGGCTTTCCTGACCTGAAGTCACACTGATATAGACCTTCATGTATTCAAACAATACGGCAGATAAGATCTTGTATGCGATATTAAGGACACTGATTCCTCTGTAAAGGTCTCCTTTCTTGAGAATCGGATAAACAATGCTGAGATTCCATTCATCGGGCATACTTTCGTCCGAACATATTTTACAGATGAGTTGGTGTATGCTCCTTACCAAGTCATCGCCTGCCGCTTTGAAGAGCTCGGCATTTAGGCCTGTGTCAGAGTTGATGTTGGTTGACTCCATTGCCTTAAGAGCGGCCTGGCTGCCACTGTAGATAGTGATATCTCTGCCGGATACTGATCTCATTTGCATCAGCTCAGCTCAGCTCAGCTCAGGACAGCTAGAACCTCTGATTGGAAGACACTACTAGTGTCCGGTAGTCTTATGGACACGCTCAGTTACGGGTCCTCCGGGAAGATACCAGAACCTGTTCCTTCCTCTGTCTTCGAGCCATCTGTGAAAACTGTGAAAACTGCATTTTCTTGCCAGTCCTTCCTCTTCGGATATAGTATATCATACGGAATGTCTAAATCGATTAAGGAAGGGATTTCATCCGTTTTAATAGTATTGCCTGGTAGTAATTCCTCCAGGATCGTGGCGTGTCCGAAGCTACTGCTTTTGAAAAGACCCAGATTAGATGGCTATGGAAGCCGTTCTCTGAACCGCCGCTAATTTTCGGTAGGTCGTTTTCTTAGTTGTTGCTTTCCACCATGCTAGTGGGCCATATGTCAGTATGGGTCTCACCACTACCGTACATAGCCAGTACACCATAGCAGGTTTTAGGCCCCAAATATGAAAAGAACATTATATGCCTTTTTAATTCTTACCGCTACATTGAGATTCCAATTCAGTTTCTTATCCAGAATCACGCCAAGATACTTCGCACTATCCGAAAGGGACAGATCCACCCCGCCGAGTTTTGGCAGTATGAATTGCGGTATCTTATACTTTCTGGTAAAAAGAACCAGTTTCGTTTTGTAGGGATTGACATTGCGACCACAGCTGCATGCCCAGGTGCTGTCTTCAAAGCAAGCTCCATAATCTCACTTGAAGTGTTTAAGTATTTTCCCTGCACTATTATGACCACGTCATCCGCATATGCCGTGGCACTAACGCCCATTGAATTAAGCTCTCTGAGAATGTCATTTATGACCAGTACCCAAAGGAGTTTAGATATGACTCCCCTTTGTCCAATGAAACAGTTTATTACCCTACCTGCAAGCATGTTGCAAATCGGATGATAATAATCAGCGGAGAGACGGCGCTATGGAGAGGTATTTTAACTGCAAAGATGCACGCAAGTGAAAATGGAACTCATCCAACTCAAGCAGCTACCTTACGAAAAAGTTGGATAGAGAAGCTTGCTGTATGAGCCCCGAGTTCACCTAGTATTTAGAAAACCTTTCTTTAAATACCATTTAAATTTCTTCAGTGTTGTGAGTTGTACGTACTGGCGTACGAGTATAAAGTATGTGTCCATACCGAAATTTTTAGCAAAATTCTGTACTTCAAATCCGAACTCGAATATATTCGTATACTTTCGTCGGACCATATCCCCATTTCCAAACATTCAAACCTTTGTTTGCAAAGCAAATAAGTTCGTTTCTATGACGCGTTGAGTTCGAACTCCCATGAAAATATTTTAAGCACGGTTAAGGTGCTTAATCAAAATCTCACGAGATGGAGGTTGGACAACAACTATAATAATTAAGTGCTAATCGAATAATAAAACTATAATAATTAAGTGCTAATTGGACTGACAAAAAAGAAGTTAATCTGTACCATGTGGCTTAAGATAGGCGTGGATACACTAAATAGGGGGCTGGAGCGTTAATTGAAAGAAAAATATTTGTCAATACGGAACTTTCTTCTGCTAATTTCCTTAAATATTTGTGTTCAGTAACACCTGCGATATTGTGACGTTGTGAAATGATTAGCACAATTACTCTGTACCAATGGATATTTTTTTGCTGGTACCAGTCAGTGGATATTGGCCACTAACTAGATTAAGAATGTCTTTGATCAGTTTGAAAATGATAGATGTGTTTCAAGTCGTAATAATTCTTTTCATCACAAACGAGTTAACACGACCTACTTATCCGCTATTCAAAAACCGCCGCCCTCCAAAAAAAAACTTTAGGAATAACAGACAGTATGACTTCCTCAATTTGTAATTTAGATCGTGGTGAACTACATGATAAATTGTGGGACGTACGGTTTATCGCCGAGTCCGAACGGCACTCCTTAGAAGCTTATTCGTAGGCAATTTTACTTTCGCCCGCCGAAAGGGTGATGGCGATTTTAAAAATTGTTGGTGACCCAGCCAGGAATCGAACCCAGACTCTCTGTCTGATAGCCCAATGAGCTAACTATCTTTCTATCGCCATCGCCTATTCCTACTGCTAAGAAAACCACAAACTCCTCTCGTAAAACTACAGACCAATAACCATCTTACGATGCTTATCTAAGGTCTTCGAGAAACTGATAGCTTAACAAATACAGGGTAAGCCAACTAAAGTTGACCCAATTGCTTCTGAAGGAAAACGTAAGAAAAATCAATCAAGGAGATTCATTCCAGCTAATTTTTAAAAATGATATCGCATAAATGGGCACCTTTAGCTTTGACAGCCATATGCACTCTTTTTTCGGCATTTTCCATAACTTTGCCCAATGTTTCGGGCGATATGACGGCTATTTCACGTCGAATGTTGGCCTTCAGTTGACCTAAGGTCTTTGGCTTATTAGCGTATACCTTGGATTTCAAATAACCCCACAAATAAAAGTCTGGTGCCGTCAAATCTTGTGATCTCGCTGGCCAGTCAAAATCACCACTTTTCGAAAGCAACCGCCTGGAGAACAATGGTCGCCATAAATTGATTGTTTATATCGAAACATCTTCAAATCGCTATGAATTATGCGTCGGAGTGTGGTGCGAGTGAAGTCTAATTCCTGACAGCTACGATAACTCGAAGTCGTTGGAGTTTCCTCAATACTAGCTCGTACGGCTTCGATATTTTCATCGGAACGTCTTGTACGTTGTCTGGATGCATGACTGGCATTACTAAGATTACCGGTGTTGACAAATTTTGCATATAAAGACTTAATTGTGTTCTTAACTGGAGCACTTTTCACTTTATTTGAGTTAACACAATTGAGCAGTTAATTTGAATGTAAAGCTGAACAATTTCAGCGCGTTCTTCTGGAGTGTATTGTTCTATGGTATAAATTGTCTTCGAACGACGCTTCCATCGCGGTATGACATTTGTCGATCTGTCAGCGCTGTCAAAAGTTACAGGGTTGTCAAATGGGTCAACTTTAAATGGCCTACTCTGTACAAAATCACTTATCATGTAAATCTTTACTTAATCCTTGTCAATCGAGTTTTAGATCCAACTACAGTTGTTCCTCGGCTGTGGTCAACATCTTAGAAGACATATGATGTGATTATTTGTTTACTAGCCTTTTCGAAGGCCTTTGGCTAGGTTTATAATTTTTTTGGATTTACTGATAGAACTGTCAGACTAGTGAGAAGTTATATTCCCGATAGGATACATAAAGTAGTTAATAGCGGCTATTTGTCTATGTTAAGACTTATTAAGCAAGGAGTCCCTCGAGGCTATATTCTAGGACCTATTTTATTTGGCGTTTTTATAAATGATCTACCTCTGATCTGCCAATATGCTTTTGTTCACCTCTAAGCTGACAATGTCCAATTCTATTATCTCTTCCTCTTGAGAATATTGGTTATCTTATTAGTCTGCATAATACCGATCGAGATAACAGCTGTAAGTGGTCAGTAGTTAATGGGTTGAACATCAACACTCCTAAGTTAAAGATCTTACCAAAATTGCACACGCAATTTGATATGAATACTATTCCCCTTTCTCTTTCTGGGAAACTGTAAACTGGATTTGATTGCGCTCGTCATGAGCCTTGGATTTGCTCTAAATCGCGACTTATATAATTATAATTGGGTTGTTCGATAAGTTCTGCGGGGAGATTAACAACGTGTATGAAGATTCGGCTATAAGCGCTGACTCTTATCAGCGTTGGTTTACACGCTTTCGTTCAGAAAATACAGACCTTGCTGATGCTGTTCGCTCTGGACGTCCACCCATCAGAGACGATGATCAACTTTTAGCTGCAGTTAGCATTGACAGGCATTTGAAGACTTGGGCGATCGCTCAGCGGCCTAACATCGCCCATACAACATCGCAGGTTGAGATGCAACTCGCTTGAGGCTTTCCTGAAAATAGTGGTTACGGTTCACAGTGCTGGACAATGTACGAAGCGTTTAAAAACAAAATGACGGCAGCGGAAATGAAAATGTTAAGGATGTCTAGTGGATTCACTAAACGCTATTGCATTAGATCTACGCGTATAAGAGGAAGTCTACATATAAAGAATTCGGTAACCGAACAGCTTGAGGCGAATAGAATAAGCTGGTATTGCCACGTTCAAAGAAGATCTGCGGAAAATCCGGTTAAAAAGGCACTATCAACTACGGTCACTCCAACTGTAAGAAAACGAGGTCGGAAAAAGAATTCCTGGATTTCTCAGATGGCAAATGCGCAACAACGCCTGGGGCTAACCACTGAAGCGATCCAGGACCGAGCATTATGTAGACGCGTTCTGCGGTCTGCGACATTAACCAACCCCATAAGCGGAGCAGCAGCGATGCAGTAAAAATGGGAAACTCGTTACGCATAAGTTCGTATAACAAGGAAAGGGTTAATAAAAGGATAAGAAGAAGTGGTTACGGGAAACAAAAAATTCATGGTTTACAACAAAGTTCGGCGTAAAAGTTCATGGCGCGCTCCTGGTGAAACACCGAAATCGGTCGATTAACAAGATTTGCTTCCCAAACAGGTCATGTTGAGCATTTGGTGCCATTGGCGAGGTGTCCTTTACCTGGAGTTGCTTCCACGTAACCAGACAATAAGTGCCATTAAATATTGCTCTCAGCTTGATACGCTGAAGCAGGCATTCGAAGAAAAACGGCCAGAGTAGGGCATCACAGCTTAAGTGACAAAACAAAAACCGATTTCATGTAGCTGGGGAGTTATGCAGCACCCGCCGTACTCTTCAAACCTTGCCCCCTCTGACTATCATCTGTTCGACGGAAGGCAATTTAATTCCAAAAATGAGATCAAAACGTACCTGGAAAATTGTTTGGGCCATAAATCTTCTGGCTTTTACAAAAGAGGCATTATACCTCTTCTAGAACGTTGGACAAAAATAATAGACCATGATGGACAGTATCTGATGGATAAATGTCAGTTTTTATACGCAAAATATTATTGGACAGCCTTATTGTAATAACATTGTCACTTTTCACATAGTTAATAATATTCACAGTTCTTATCTATTAGTTTCCTTATTAACAAAAATTAATTGCTTTGCTTATTAACTAATTAGGGCAAATTAAGCATTCCCCAATAGAAAATAAAAATTCACACGATTAAAATTAACTGCATTTTAATTTTTATCCCTGAACAAAGATAATGCAACTATTTTCTACGTTATTACAAATTTTGTATTCAATCTTTATAAAATTATCTATTTTAAGTTTAAAAAAATGGTTTCGAATTTTAAAAGAAATAAACTGATTACTTAAAGCGAATTAATGATGCATACAGTTTTACAGATGTGATAGATACAATGATCTTTATAGTTTATATCAAAAGAATCACAGTTTAGTATGGATAATATTGTTTTGATTGCTTGAGAAAATATGTTAAAATAACCTTAAGTTATTAAATATAATACAAACGAATTTTTAGATACACAATTAATCCAGCCGGCACGATCAAAAATTCGACTAAGAGCCCGTGATTCAGACGTGATGTGACTTCAGCATTTACTGACAAGTGGGAAATGGGTGAATTTTTTCCCCCAAATAGTTTCGAAAGAATAACATCAGCCTTAGACAACAGGACAGATTACCATGATACTCAAACATAAGTGCCACATGTTTTAATGGTAGAAGGTACCTGCCAAACGTAGTTAAAGAATGATATAAATTCCATTCAATACTATTACAGCAACCTCCTGAACTAGCTTTTCGTGTCTAATTTTTTTTTTGAGCGCTACTGGAACTGTCCTCTGAACTATCTCAACTTGAAGGTCTCGAAAGGGTTTGACGTTCTAAAGAGCCCAACAATCTAAAACGGACAAAGACTGTCAGCTATTCACGTTACACATTCAAGTCCTTTTAATTACTGTATATAGCCACATAATTTTTGGAGGCCTTTGACGGCTACCAGACGAACATCCATGAAGAGCCGGATAGGCTGGACAAAAGAAGGATTGAAAGCCTGTAACATCTACAAAACTATTTGGTATATGTGCGATGCTTTAGAGAGCAAAAGCAGGACCCATCTAGATTTAAGTTTTTTACAAAGAAAGACTACTATGTTTCCAGGAGCCAACATTAGCTTGGAGCACAATCTTCTTTTTTTTAATAAGCGAGTCCTCCAGGGGTTCTTAGAACCCTTAAAATGTTTGCACACAAAGGTACCGATGCACGTGGATTTTGAATATTTATGGGTTATAACGACTAGAAAATAAATAGGTGGCAAGATAACCGAGGTTATTACTGTCAATTTCGGTATTTCTGAGTCATAAAATCGCTCGAGAAATTACAATAAACTCTATCTTCATTAACAGAAGGAGGACTGTGATGAAATTTTCGGCAATTCATCAGAGACGTCGCATCTGTTGCATTGATTTCGCTCACCGGTAGAACTGCCGGTTTGATAAGAAGTGTCAGCAGTCAACAAGCCGACCCTGCTCACGAAATGTTTAACCACAGGAGACAAAAAACAGTTGCTTGCTAGAAAGAGAACGAAGAGAAGCACCCGATCGAGGCCTAAAAGGTGTTACTTTAAAAAATCTACTAGAAAGTGAAGGACTATATCAAGGATACAAATCCCTAACGCTTAAAACTTCGACCACACCCTAAACCATCGAAAAAGTTGGACGACAGGCGAGTGAACGTGAGGGAGATGGCTTAGGCTGTGGGATATTGGAAGAAAGGGTGCAAAACATCTTGCACAAGAAATTAGGAATGCGAAAGCCCTACGTAAGATGGGTGCAGCATTTTCGCAGCAATCTTTGGACCGATTCAATAAGGATCCGACCGATTTCGTGTGGCGTATCACCAAAGATGAGACATGGGTCCACCGCTACACGCCACAAAAGGAACAACTGACAAAGCAATAGGTGGAAGTTGGTGATTCAGGACAAAAAAAAGCAAAGTAGATCGCATCTGCTGGAAAGGTAATGACCAGCGTGTTTTGAAGAAGAAAAAAATCATCTTTCATTAGGACTATGCACCTTTACAGAAGGGTGCATTGGCAATGAGAAAACTGCGGGATTCGGAGTACGATATGCTCGGCCATCCCCCCTATTCTCCTGATTTGGCACCCACACACCTATGGTCAGGCCTATCATAACATAATTTTCTGGAGTCACACAAAAGACCCCCATTTCGAAGCTCAAAATGATGCAACGTCTTGCATGTCTAGGCATTTTCGGAGCCTTTTGGACTTGCCCAATACCTGCTATAGAAGCAATAATAGGACTAACGCCCATACACTTGTATGTATGTATGAAGTATAAGAAGAAGAGCCCTAGTGTTTTTCAAGCTGAATTACATGCCTTTCAAGAATGGGTCATCCTGATCTAGAAATCTGATATAAAAGGCGCAAACATTCACATATTCACGTATAGTCAAGCAGCTATAAATGCCCTTAGCTCACACATCATTGACTCCAAATCAGTCATGTACTGCTTCAAAACCCTACAAAAATTTAGCTCATGGAACAGGACCAAACTATGGTGGGTTCCTGGGCATGAGGGTATTGATAGCAATTAAAAGGCCGACGAACTGGCCAGAAAAATGTAAATGTAGCCATAAAATGCTGGGAACACTCAAAATGCATCTCGTTCTAGAGCAAGACTCCAGGTCCAAGACAGGCCAAACGGGCTTTCCTACCCTTAAACAAAAATGCCAATAGATGCACGAGTCTAAGCCGGCAAGATATCAGAAACCTTGGGGGGTACCTGACAGGTCATCACGATTTAAGATATCACCTCAATGAATTACGGCTAGTCGACTCTCCGGAGTGCCAACTTTGTCTTGAAGGTCCTCAACGGAATCAGATGGAATACCTTTTTCAGAGGACAAATCGACTACACTCAACGTGGGGATTCCTCTGCTGATAGAGTTACTAACTTCATTCTGAAGATAGAAAACATACTAGCCTAAGCACAGTTCAGACAAAACCGGTACAAAGATCTTTATAAGTTGAAGTGCTTTACTACCATAACTGGCGAGTCAGAAATTAAAACAAAAAAAAACAATTCAAGTGTTGGCATCACTGCCAAATTCTTTCCTCTGTTTAAGATGGTAATAAATATCGCTTGCCGTTTCATAAAAACCGTAAGTGATACCACCAAGACGTTTAAAAGTCCTAACAGCTGACGGCATTACTATTTCAAGAAGATATCATCGGTTGTCGTTGGTACGTTGCAAGCGGTCAATAGAATTTAAGTGTGAATGAACTTAGCACCAAGAACATGCTACCGACAAGGAAAAACACCCAACATCGATAGTTTAGCCAGCATGCTACAGCAAGCAATTATAGTTTTGAAGGAGTTAAGTCTATCATCAGTCTAGTCAAAACAACTACCCAACCGCAGAGATTAAGCGAAGAATCATAATTGCCGATTGGTCTCACAAAATAGGAAGAAAGCACAGTCTAAGACTTTCTTTTACCGAGCTGTCCCAGCATCAAAACAAGGAAATGTTCTTGATTGCTTCGATAGAAAATTTCTTTAAGTTATTTTCTGTCCCATCTGATAAATTGACAATGTATCCCAGAAGGGCTTTGCCTTAAGTGGTACGTTCAAGTGGAAGGATATTTCCAGCTACTTGGTATGTACAAGAGAAGGCGGTCACCGCAAGATCGTACTAAATAAAGAGAGTTGTTGCTTACGGTACAAGTCCACCTCGGACTGTAACGCCGCCCTAAGTAAAATACAGTCAAACGTATTGTACATTGACGAATCAATAGGCTTTAGTTTAATACTTGAATTTTTCATTATTTTTTTTATTTCTAATTCAATGTACTTCATACTCGTATTTCAGATCTTCCTCACTTGATTGCCCACTTGATTTCACCTATTTATTTCATTTCGTAAAGTGTGTCTTTGAATGGAAAAACTTCGAATTTATGATTTGCATATTTTGGCTTACACAGTTTGTTACATTTTTAATAGGGAGATCGTACCCGAATTCCACCCGGTAAGCCTGTGTTAGTCAAGAATACTTTCCCTTACAAAATAAAGAGAAAAAAAAGGTAAATTATGCCACACATGCAAGCACTAAAATGTACATGCATGGACACATTTCTCTGATTTTGGGAAACACAAGGCCTTTTCCACCATATCATGGCATCTGGTCATAAAAAACTCCACACAGCCCAAACTCTAGTACCCATAAAATAGATTTTTTTAAATAAAATTCAATGAAAATTCCATGAACTCAATTACACAAAAAAAAAAAAATGACACTGGATTCAAATCACCATTTATAGCACACGTGAATGGAATTTACAGTTTAGCAATTCAATCCCAAAACAACCGAAAACTAATCTACCGTACATACCAAATGACAATATGACAAACTTGTTACAAATTCCGTTGAACAAGTTTTCCAAATTTCAGCACAACTATTCGGGATAAAGTATTTAAAACTCAACACGAGAAACAATAGAATTCTTAACATGCTTAACTGCCACTGCACTGCACACCTGTGTTTGTTTAACCATAAATTGACACCATTGTCTGTCAATAATTTTTTATATTTTTCTTATCAAATCAGAGATATCTGTTTCGATGCCCTAAAAGACTCTTATACTCAGAGTTGGACCCATATTTTAGTCTGAGACACAGTTTCAGTCTCTCTCTGGCTCTCTAAAAAGGTTTTTGCTTTCATTGAGTGAAAGTGTCAATCTAGACATTGACATACGAGTAGATAGACAGGTTAATTGGTAGTCTTATTGACATTTACGATCTTACGATATTACACGAGTGTCACTTTGACTGTTGTCGCGCATATTATACACGAACAAATGCGGCGGGAGACGAACTCGTAATCGTACTATTTCTTTTGTCAGATATGACGTTTGAACTTGAAACGAGGGAACCGACAAGGTTGATCGCCAGCGTTGCCGTTTATGTTGCCACACTCAAAATAGTACTACTTTTGCCTCTTTTTAAGATCGAGTACTTGCATATTGTTAGCTAGTACTTTGTTGTTTGCTGACAACTTTATGACCGAATCAGGTCACGGATGGTAGTAAAAGTTAGACCTTGAGTGTTTGTGAGCCGCCTGTCCATCTGTACTGGAAAATGAATACATTCAAGAGGGTACATATAAATGGACAGATAAGAACCAGTCTTTTTAGGAGGTGTTTCTTCAGAAAATAGTCAAAACTTAAGATTGCCATTAAAATATCAAAGATGAGGTCATGCGGAGTCTGACTATATACTATGCTGAACACTAGTAAAAGAGCAAATCCAGCCCAGTACTCGTTCACGAAACCTGATATAGAAGCGCCCGCAGGTTTCTTAAAATAGGTTCTCAAAAGAAGAACGTTCAGCAAAGTGCAATTAAGATCTGCAAATCAAGTGTCCCGGCCCTAAAGAGGTCACTTCTAGCAGACCATTTAGCATACACCCTTGACTGGTCGAAAAGACATGATATGTTTAATGACCTTATCCAACAGGCCTTCTCCGAAAATGGAAAGGGAAATATCTTTGTTAAAACAACAAGTCAGCCTGGATAGGCTAATTGATTTTGCGTTCGGAAACAGAAAAGCATTGGCTTCTCCAAAAATTGAAAATATTGAGAGTTTGTACTTCGGGAACATCGAATAGAAGTCTTGCCAAAACGTTAAAGGGTTGGTGCCTTGATACCAACAAGTCTCTAATAGAAACTGGTAGAAATATAGATAAAGATCTTACAGTAGAGTCCTTATAAGTACTGAAAATAAACAAAAACTTCTTCTGTAGATTGTATAACGGCGACGAAAGCTATCATTAAAACAAAGATGGTAACTATCATCAAGATCTTAATCGTGTTGCTTACATAGTTGCCATTCGCTCGTGGTCCTATTCATTCCTCTGGCTTTCAAATACCTCTTTGATTGTACTGATATACGATGGTATTTAATTCATTTTGGTTCTCAGTGTTAGAAAAATATGATTCATCCTACCAAGGCGTTTTTCCCAACTCGCCCTACCATAAATGCAACAACATGAAACGAGATGAAACGGCCAACTTCTGAACTTTTTAGTTTTGAGTGTTTAAGCACAGTAAGAAAGAAAGTCTTCTAAATTAGTTGGCTTCGGCCAAATGTAATTAGGCAGAAAAGATCTCCATGGCCGACAATACACACATTTCAAATACTGACAGTTGACCTTATACTATATAGGTAGTGACATAAGGAGAGTATCTAATTGTATACTTGCATGATGTTTTTAAAACCCAAGACTATGTACTATAGACCTTAAGATACTATAAGATAGGGTTGGCCTATCTATACATTTTTGTTACCTAAGGTGGCTCGAAAGTTGTCACCCGATATTCTTTGGCTGTTATTCAATGAAAAGAATGGAAAACTTTAGTTATGATTTTGGATTATGTTTATTTGATGTCTTAAATTTGATGATGACCATTCGGGCCCGATTTATGGGAATTTCCATCTCTTTGAGGACTTCACGAGTCTGAGGCTTATAATTATAGACTCGTGACTTCAAAAATACCCCACAAAAAGAAGTCTGGAACGGTTAAATCAGGCGATCTTACCGGGCAGTGCTAATCGCCAAAACGAGATATTAGGCAACCCGGAAATGCAGCCCCTCAGAATTTCGGTTGTGGCTCATGCAGTATGCGCTGTTTCTTTATCCTGTTGGAACCACGTGTTCTCCAGTAACAATTCATCCAAAGAGAAAGTCTTTGAGCATGGCTCTGTAACGTTCGCCGTCCACAGTAGTCGTTTGGCCCTCATCGCAAACAGCACTCTATGCATAACTTTGCTATAACTTTGAGTGGGTGTAATGGCTTTTCGTGAGCTATACGCAGATTTTCGGTGCCCCTCGCATTCACATTTGCACAGAGGTGATGATTTTCGATGAAAAGTTGTCTCCCTTGTAGTCAAGATTTAGGATGGTCAACAGCTAACAGGTGATACCCTGTTTGCATTTTGTAAGCGAACATCGTAACAATTTTTCAGCGTTAATTTGGAGTATAACGATTCATGTCTTGTTGACGTATATTTCTATCTGTTTACTTTACAAATGTCAAAATAGAATTAACATTTGTCGCCATTTGCAAGATTATATCATAGCATGATATATCTACTGATAGGATGCGTCACCTATTACTAGACCACAACAGGGTGAAAACTTCGCCTCTAATTAACTTCAACAAAGTTACAGTTTATAAAACTGAGCGCCTTAGTCATGTCTTTCATTTAGTTCCGCTCAATTCAGAGATTGAAAAATTAGATATAGTAGACAGAGGTTTTTAACTAATAAACATCTCGAGCTTATTGGTCGTAGGCGTGTTTCCAATTACGCTCTACACTCATTCTCTTATCCGTGTTACTCAGCATAAGAACTTCATCATACTGCATCCTCAAACTCCTCAGACCGTAGCCTTAATAATTATTTGCTCTACATTTCGAACGCATTAATATGACAAATGCACACTTCTCTGACTTAGTCGATGTGCATCTCATAAGATTCGCTGTGATATCCTCACTTGTCCAATCCTTTACAAAAAAAAAGGGAACAAGAATAACTCTATTACTCTTTGGTCGAAAACGACCAAGGATATCTTGACCTAACGTCCATGCCTCTGCACCATAAATAAGAACTGGAAAGAGTTTGGTTGACAAGGCTTTATTTCTCTGTTTCGGCAATCATTTTCAGAGAATTTTGAGGAAAGATCTTCATCTACGCCCAATTTCCCTCAGGACATAAGACAGGTGAATACGCAAAATGCCTTACATTCGTCAACTGGGTATTGCAAAACCAAGTAATGATGATAATAATAATGAAGTTTTTGAAATCTGAATTGGTCGGCATAGATTTGGTAGAGAAATCGTTTCAGCATTATAAGACAATCTGTCAAACTTGCAGGAACTTATGCAGGAACTGATAGCAAACACTACAGAAGTATTTTATCTATATACTCAGCACCGACTGTCACATTAATACAATGGTTATCTGTACGTATCTTATTGCTTTAGCACGTTTTTTTTACAATTTAGTATTAGACTTAAGAATATTGTTGCTGCACCTCTCTATTTCCTTTATTAGGCGCGTTTTATACTTTTATTTGGCCCAAGAGACGTCGATATACATGTTGGTCGCGCGGGTCCTTTTCATCCATCTATGTAGTATCGTATGAACGAAATCTTTATTCGTGTGTTATCTGGCACTCAACACCAAGTCAGGGCTTTCATAAAGTTGTTTGGGAGAACACATGCGCATCAGTTGACGTTTCTTAAAAACACTGGTCTTCGTAACTTGAGATAGATAGAGATAGATACACGATCGCATTTGCAGTCATTTGTTAAAACTTCTAACAGTATTTATTCCGTGTTGAGAAGTGTAAGATATTTATGATGTGCCTTGCCTGCAGGTATTGATCTTATTTTATGCCGGCAGGAATTTGTTGACTTCTATGCTACTACAGTAGCGCCATTCGCTCAATTTGATTGACGGTTTGCAGATCAGGGAAGCGTCATGTTCCATTTAAATATTGAGGTAACCCGCATCAAACTTAGGATATTGCTTGGAAATTTACTTCCAAAACAGATCCTCTCTCCATTCTCTGGCATTACACCCACCTAAAACGATTTTGACGTTATGGTCAGGGTATTATTCGTAGAGCGTCTGCGCGATGGCGATGGCGCGATAGTTAGCTCATTGGACTATCACGCAGACAGTCTAGGTTCGATTCCTGGCTGGGTCACCAACAATTTTTAAAAATCGCCATCTCCCTTTCGGCGGTCCCGAAAGTAAAACTGCCTACGAAAAAGCTTCTAAGAAGTGCCGTTCGGACTCGGCGATAAACCGTAGGCCCCACTCAGATGTGACAAAAATGACAACATGAGCAACACATATGAGTGTCAAGAAGCTAGGACATGGCCCATACCGGGCTGGAAGCGCCACAGTGTTTTTTGTTTTTGTCAGCGCATATTAGACTTTAGTTTGCAAGCGAATGCATTTTTCCCACTATGTATCGTTTTTCTGTACAGACCATTCCAGCACATTTCCTGTGTAGCGGTGATATGTACTTCACATCAGTCTAGAGCATACGCATTGTCCAAGTGCTTATGGCTTATTCAAAGTCCAAACAGTGTACCTGTATGTGCAGATCCGAACATCATTGTCCCTTTTCCTTCTGCAGGGTCGTAAATCTATACTTAGTCGAGACTTTTAGCTGCTTCGTAACAGTATAGTTTCATGTAGTCCAGTAGATTATTCCTGATTCCATGTACAACACCCAATCTGGGGTGCCAAGCATTTTTTAGATCTAGTTGGACTAAATTCATTGGATTTCTAAAGTCGGTAACTCACTTGTGAGATCTCCTGTCTACCCTCTAAGGGTTCATCTGCTGCGATTTTATCCTCATTACAATTTTACTTATTATCCACGGCTCCTCGTATATCTTTGCCTGTACCCACCAATGCGTCTCTTTTACTCACCAATACTCGTAGGTATATGGATATAGGACCCGAATAATACTGCATAAGTAAGATGAAATATTGAAAGATTTAATAACTTTACTTACAATCGTCAACTAGACAGTGTTTTAGATGCTTGCCTGAAAGTAAAAAAGGAAAGCAAAACAGATTAGTTTTAAAGTTTATGTTTGCACCTTTTAAGTTTATAATAAAATCAAGAACGGCTCGAGCACAAAAATAGTTTTTCGTTTCTAAAATTAACGTGTTTACCGCCGAATATTATGTCCCTTCATAGACGTATTCAAAGACGGTTGGGTGCTGTAGAAATAGGGAAGGCATTGGAAGATGTCAACCTGACAATATCCACTGTTGCGACTATTTTCTACACATCAATTGTGCTTGTAATACCTCTACGTGGTAACCGTCGGGTACCGATAAAGGTCCGTCTGGACTGGACTTGCTAAACTTCCAAGCCCCAGTGCTGACCGGCAGACAAAACTAGCAGCACTATAAACGGGACAGTGGATGAATTGAATGAATTCCCCAAATGGAATCATCGGTGGAAAAAATCCCAGAACAAATTAAACCTTATCCCACATATATGGAGCTCAGACAGGTAAGGATTTCCGAAACCAAGTCAGGGTCTTGGAAAAGAGATGATGGGCGAGTAGCACTCATCTAATGAACCAATGGCAGCACTCACATCCCGAGTTACTGGCTTCGCTCTAACCGACCCCTCGTCCTATCAACAATGGAACTGGCCTTCTAGGTTGGGGGTTGTGCCGCCGGGGTAACTACCCGGCCATGGAAAAAATATATAGGTTTCAAAACATAAACAAGCCTCGGATACTTATGGATCTACAGTTAACAACCCATTCAAGCGACTTAAGGACAACGAACTTCGGATATGCACGTGGAATATTAGATGCCACGAGCGGCCGAACAACTAGTGGAAGCCCTAGACTGCTGCAAAGCAGGCATAGCCGCCATCCAATAAATGCGATGGAATTGGCCGGACAACAATAGGACAGAGAGAGTAGAAAGAGAGAGAAAAAGAGAAAGAGAGTCGGAAGATATAGCCTATAAGATACCTCCTCCGATATCGGATTCAGGCTAATCGTCTTTACGGCGGGGGGAAACATTGTCGTAGCTAGCATGCGGTTCCCACATCTCGATATTCACAAGGGGACTTGAAGAAGTCCTGACCAATCAACCGTCAACCAGATTGACCACATTGCGATCGACGCAAAGCCATTCTCCAGTATTATGGATGTCCGTACGTTCCGAGGAGCCAACATCGCCTCGGACCATTACCTTGTTGTTGTCAAGGTACGTTTGCGGATACTCCGAGCAGCGCCAAGACAAGTTAGTATTGTGAAGAATTTCGATGTCAAATGACTACAATCGCAAGAGAATGCCAAATCCTTTCCTAATCGAGTCTTTTCTAATCTCTTAAGAGGTGCCTTGCCACCAGCATCAAGCATCGAACACCAGTGGCAATGCTTCCAAAAAGCCATCATATGGTGAATGCAAGCAAGCACATGTAGCTAAGCAAAACGCATGCAATACGGCGCTGCAAAGAAAAACTAGAGCTGCTCACGAGCCCTATGAGCAGAAGGCTAGAGCGGATGGCCTAACTGCCGAGCCCTTCAAAGCGGCAGGCGATGATTTGGTTAGGCACATACACCAGCTCATCTTTAGAATATGACTATAGTATGCCGGAGAATGGAACCTCAGCATTGTTTGTCCGACCCTCAAAGAGGAGACCCTCTGAACTACGCCAACTACAAAGGTATCAGTCTTCTTAACATCCCATACAAGATACCTATACTATCTGCCGTCAACAACTTGATAAGTCCATATCAGTGCGGCTTCAGCCCAGGAAAGTCCACCATTGACCAAATATTCATACTACGGCAGATTTTGGAGAAGACCCATGACCCTTAGATCAATACACACCACCTATTCATCGATTTTAAGATCGCGTATGACAGCATCTATAGAGACAAGTTATACAGAGCAATGTCAAGTTTTTGCATCCCTGCCAAACTCGTTCGTTTAGATGACGATGGAGAATGCACGCTGCTCCATCAAGATCGGTAAAGACTCACCGCGAACTTGGATGTTAAAAAAGGACTTAGACCAGGCGATGCGCTGTCATGCGATAGTGCAAAACCCACGCGCAAATACAAGAGGCACAATCTTTCAAAAGTCCGTCCAATTACTTGCATACGCCAATGATATTGACATAATCGGAAGAAAGCAGCACGATGTCAGTGGCGTCTTTGAAGAATAACTCTTGCCAATCGCCCATCCTCCGCCCTCCGGTTCCAAAAGTCGGCCCGTGAGGGACAGCGCAATAGAGAAAGACCGAGGCTCAGGTAGCGCATGCAAGTGGAAGGGGACCTCAGCCAGCTTAGCGTACATAACTGGAAGCAGCTAGCTAAAGATGGTTCGAGACGCTTGTTGACTGAGGCCCATGTCCACCCCGGGACTGTAGCGCCACCTAAAGTAAGTAAGTAAGACGTATTCAACGTTTTAACTTTATTTTTTATTAGCACACAGCTTTCAAAAATAAGGCCAGTTTTCCTATTCTGACTTGGGATTCAGTGAATTCAGCCTTCAGGCTATGTTCCAGAAAGTACTGCATTCTAAAACTACTTTCGCAGTAGTTTATAGGTTTTGCCGTCGCTACTAACTTTTGAATACGTTTACGATCACTTTATGTTATGCCATATACACCTACAGATACTACTGAAGTGTCAGAGATACTTTTGTAATATTTTCAAACTACACTGACTACACATCAGCAACACTCGGACTTTGAGAGCTTTTTTAAGAGCTACCACTGCGAATAACACTGTACGCCTACAGGTAATATTCAAATATCGCTTCAACCCACAAAATATGTTCTGTGTTGGAAGAGTGGAGACAAATAACCTCGCACGTAACTTACCTAACATTTCAAGTTTTCCGATTAGCAATTTTAGACCTTAGAGGTGCTCACTGTTCATATGTGATTTGATTAATAAATTGGCCAGAATGGCATTCCATTGGCTAAATGCGCTTCTCATTTCATACAAGCTTGTGTTCTAAGTACCCTACTGCCATTTGCAGTGATTTCATAAGTTTAAGAGAAAATATACTCACATTTATGAAGGTGTATTTAGATACCTGTTTTCCGTTTCCACTTTGCATAAATACTCGTATCTATCCGACATTAACCTCAGCTCAGTTCCAATGCCGTTGTGAGGCATTATAATATAAATTTATGTTTACACTGAATTCAAAGGCCCATCATAGAATTCATAGACTCTATAAACCAGTACAGTCATGGCTACGAGTATCTAAGTGTATGAAGAATGAACAGAACTCTGGAGGCTATGCCATCAATTACAAAATAATTGAAATCGAAATAATGAACTAATTGACATCCTGGACAATTGTAAAACATGCCCTGGAAGTCTGTGACCACAGGATGGCTGTTTTAACAGTCAATTTTACTTTAAACTTGCACTGGCATTGTGTTTGTGTCCTTTTTGTATGCGAACTATCCAGGCTTGAGAGTTGCTAGGTTTTCTAAACAATATAAAGTCCCAGCACTAAGGGTGGGTGTTAATAGAAACGTGACGATTGCAGCAAAGCAATCATGCGTTACCAGTATGCAATGAATTTATTCAGGATATAACTATTTGATGGCTGCAAAGGTTAATTGTGAAATTATTATTGCCAAAGTTGAAATTCTGGATCAGTGGTTGCGTAGCTTTGAATTAGTAGATGTTGGCTGGAAAATAGTTGAATGGAATTTCATTTATATGATTATTGAGGTAGAAGGGTATTGGTATCCTGACAGGGTTGCAGTTACGCATATTAATTAACTGTTTCTGCCATATAGTTATACTTGAAGTTAACACTAATTAGTTCTAGTTAAAATTGCTGGGATGTGACGGTGTGTTCTTGGGTGAGCTTCAACTTAACGGCCGGTACGGCCTTTCGACAAAACCCTTCATTAGAGCTTGAAATCCTCAAAGCATAAGCCAACCTTATTGTTTTGCAATAAGGTTCTCTCGCACGAGAGAATTTCCAGTTAATGTCGGAGTGCACCAAGGAAGGGTACTTAGCCCTTTCCTCTTTAACGTAGTATCCGACTATCTTGTAAAAGTCTGCATGCGCGAAGCAAATGTAACGCCAATTCTCTTCGCTGACGACGCAGTTATACTTAGCGATAACAAAGAAAAGCACTATCTTTATGTACTTAGGATCAATCGTTAACATGGAAGCTAAACGTGATGATGACGGCGAGAAATTCGGGAATCTTTTGCGACCTAAAATTTCCACTTAAATTGAAGGGGAAACCCTACACCATGGTTGTTAAACCAGCTCTTATGTAGGGTTCTCAGTGCTGGACAATGTACGAAGCGTTTAAAAACAAAATGACGGCAGCGGAAATGAAATTGTTTTGGATGTCTAGTGGAGTCACTAAACGCAATTGCATTAGATCTACGCGAATAAGAGGAAGTCTACATATAAAGAACTCGGTAACCGAACAGCTTGAGGCGAATAAAATAAGCTGATTTCGCCACGTTCAAAGAAGATCTGCGGAAAATCCTAATTACAAAGGGCCTCGTGACTACAGAGCTTCTCCTTACACGTGCCCTAATTGTCGTCACTTAAGCCGCTACCCGCCGACTTTTACTCGTATCTTTACTTGGTATACGAGTACATGGATTAATGTCAGCCTCTGCGACTCTATTCAATTTAATCTACTTGGTTGACACTTTTTTATAGGAATTCTCTGAGGTACTCGAGTCCGAATTCTAAAAGGAACTTTCTGGTTATCACCATCACTTCAGCGGGCTTGGCAGTGGAAGAGTCCTTCAGTTTGAAATAATAGTTGGGGCAAACAACACTTTGATATTCAGGATACTACATTACATTAGATTACGTAAGAGGTGGGAAAAATGCACTTCTCACTGCGGCCACAATTGGGCCTATTGTGATTACCTCATAATTGAAGATCATCCATGATGCCGGATTCGACAATAAATGCCGACAGATCTTTGAGGGAACTGACAGAAATGTGTATGCTTCGAGGTAAAATTTTCCTAAGTAACGTTGATGTGTTCTGATTAGACAGCTGCAGTGGCATAGTAAATGTTCTGCTGACTCTTCGTCTTCGTTGCACAATCTGCAAATATTGTCTTGTGCTATTCCCATGACCATTAAATGTTTCTTGACTCCACAGTGTCCTGTGAAAAAGCCAGTGACCATTCGAATCTGACTTCTGTTTAGGTTTAGGAGTTCCTTCGTTTTGTTGTGGGAGGCTTTATGCGAGCATAATTTGGCTTGTCTAATACCTTCAGTATTTATCCAGTAATGATGTGCCTTTTCTGCGAGCTATTTTTTGATAATGTTTATTGTAGTGCTAGTGTCATCACGAATTGTAACGCTGTGTCCTGCCACCCAAATGAGATGGACTCTGAGTTGGCTAGCGTTACCATTAGCCGAACGCAGTCCCATACTCGATTGGATCTGATTTCATGGGCCTTGATTGCAAGCAATGCCGCCTTGCTGTCCGAGAGTATGTAGATGTTCTTATTTATTGTTCGTTTGTCTAAATCCTCTCGGATGTATAACTCTATTGTATGAGTTGCTTATTTTTAAGCTTGCGTATAGAGAAATTCCCGTACTGGATGAGAATACTCCGGCTCCAACTCCTTCATCTGTCTTAGATCCATCCAAACGAGGGAATCTCTGACATATGCAGATTTGTTCTCCTCCCAGTTGCAGCGGTCCGGGAAGGTTACTTTGAAGTTATGAGTGAAGTTGTACTCTGGTAGACATCTGTCTAAAAAGAGTAATCCCAAGCAGTTCGTTGTCAGTAACTCATGATAGAGGAGAAAATACTCCCCCTTGGGGGCATCGTTTTGCAGCCATGATGCTGAGTTTATTGCTGCCGAGTGCGTATTAGATATTCCTGTTCTCGGGGATACTTTTTATCCACCTATATGTGTTACCATCTACCCCTGTGTTATGGATGCATCTATGTATCCGGGTATGTTCCGATTGTCGAACGCTCCCTCGGTATCTAGGAAGCAACCAACCGCTACTTCTTAGTCTTTGAGTGATTTCGCAATTCTTGACGTGAGATTTAGAAGAGGGTAGGTAGTTGATTTCCCTGCTTGCTAGGCATATTGGTTTTTGTGTAGGGCATATATACGTAGAGCCCTGTCTTTGATGTGCCTGTCCAGAATTCTTTTGATTGTCTTGAGGAAAATGGATGTGAGACTAATCGGTCGGTAAGATTTTGGTAGTTCAGATGATCTGCACCCTACCTTGGGAATACCATATACATATATCACTGAGACTTCTCTCCAGCTTTTTGGTATATATTCCCATGCATAGCTTGCTCTGAAGATATTTATGAGCGATGGTATAGTGCTGGAAATAGTTTATCTTCTCCTAGCCTTTGAAGGGCTGGAACGAGTTGAGTGCCCATATCCAGGGTAACCTTAAGTAAAAAGTCTTCAGCTCTTGGCATGTAAGCGAATAACTCATAACAATCCGCATCGAAACCAAATTTGGAAATATTACCCTGATTTGCGTTCAAGACACTACAAAAAAATAACGATGACAACATCAAGAACGAATTCTATGACCCACTAGACCGAACATTTGCTCAGTTTCCCAGCTATGAAACCAAAACTGTGCTAGGAGATCTTAAAGATCGGAAAACACAGCTAACGTGAAGTTAGCATCGACTCATATCATTACCGTCTTAAAGTCAGTATACTAATGCGAATATCACAGGCACTTTCAAGTCAAATAAAATCGATTAAAATTAATGTTAAAATCTGCATTCTCTAGACACTGTTGTAATAATTGCCGATCACGTTTGCCTCGAGATCACTCTAAGTACTAGCCCCATATACCTACCCCGAAACACCAATGGGAATTATGTCAACGAGTCATCATGGATGCTGCCCCAGATGTAATAAATTTTGGCTATAGCTATCGAATAGAAAGGCCTCATCGGGAACCACCTAAATATTTAAATATAACAGTCCTTTTCAATAAAGCTCTTTGAAGTCTCTCACCACTCCTTAACAAAGAGGGATAAACAATCTATCCATTGTTAATTTTAAAACTCTTAGAGATATAACAGAGTTCAGATCAAGACCAGTGAGGTAAGAAGATCTCGTCTTTTTTGGCAGACGGAAATAGAAGTAGACTCAGCTAGTCAGTAAAGTCTGCTTCAGGGACTACCTCTCTAAACGCAAACATGGAATAACCCTTCATACTGTTTGGACATGTTGAAGTAGTACTTACATTTCGGGAAAACATTGGTTCGAACTCGAAAAATGATGGAATTTCGAGGATGTGTATGGCCATCATTTTGGCGAGAAACCGTTTAGATCCCTGACATCTAGAGTGTGTGGTCATCTGAATAATACCGGCACTTGTGAAGTAATAAAAAAAAAAAAACAGCAATCCACAGGTACCTACCTACAAAATTCTCAGCTCCTTCAAACATAAAAACTCCTTCTAATCGTCTTGTTCCGTATTTATTCATGGAAGAAATATGTAAGACGTATAATTACATCTTATGCTACATATTTCCCTGCACCCGCATTGCTCTTGCATCGCTTGTGTTGTTCGGGTGCCTTAGTTTCACTTACACTTGCACTTCGTCAGGAAGACCAACACTTTCTTCATACTTTGCATTTGGTCTGTCCAGGGCTTGAGTTCGAGCATCTTTTGCTTTATACAGGGAGCACTTTCGCAAAACATGTTAGCACCAGGTGACACCCTCGGCCTGGAGCTGTTTTCGCTCTATTGCAACTATCCTATGTCAGACCATAGCATTTTCTTTGGCTCGAGGGAATTCTTTATTTAAGTAGTCATTAAATCTATTGGAAATTTCGTTGCTCCCCGTAAGTCGACGTTGCTCTTCTTCTATGGGTTGTGAGGATGTTTTCATACTTTCAAGAAAATGTCTCTATCGATTCTTAACTAAAAGGCTGGCCAGCATTAAGACGGAAGCGGTGAAGATTACCTAGGTCTACTTTGGCTCTGCTATCAATTCGGGCAAGGACACCAGAGCGAGATAAAACGAGGAATAACTCTTGCCTATCAATGCTTCTTTGGGATAAAAAAGCAATTGACTAGCAAAGCTCTCTCACGAACAACAAATGTTACCCTATATAAGACCTTAATAATCCCAGTCCTCCTTTATAACGCAGAGGGAAGGACATTACCAAAAATGGATAAGGGTACCTTGGCTGCTTCGAGAGGGAAATTCTTCGAGTAATCTTCGGTCTGGGTCATGTAGAGCGAATGGACATCAACGCTTCGGTCCGAAAAGTCTTCGAATCCGCCCCCGAGGGACAGCGCAGTAGAGAAAGACCGAGACTCAGGTGGCGCAGGCAAGTGGAAGGAACCTCAGCCAGCTTAGCATGCGAAAGTCGAGGCAGCTAGCAAAGGATCGATCGGCTGGAGACCCTTGTTGACTGAGACCCAGATCCACCCCGGACTGTAGCGTCACCTAAAGTAAGGAGGTAAGAAGCCGGCCTTCTTAAATTTTGAACACTTGGTTTGTTCGACTTTAATCCTATTCTAGAAAATATGCCGTGAAGACTTCACTTCAAGTATTTTTTTGCTCTTACGTTTTCTAATTCGAAACTTCTACATATCATTTTCTCTAAATTCACCCTTGTGGCATCACTCTGACACTAATATATCTATTCGCCTCGGGACTACTGTTCCCCTGTGCGAAATAAATGACTGGCATTGCAAAACTTTCTTAAAAGTTCATATCGCTAATTACGTAGTTCAATTCTTCCGTATGAGTACTCCGAGTTGTGCTAGTTTTGGCCCGTTTTACTGGGGATCAGAAGTTTACTTAAGCATCGGGAATCACACAATTGAGCAGCCATCCGTTGGTCGAAAGATAATATTCAGCTGCACACCTGAAATACTGAACTACAGTAGACACTATTCAAACTGCGAACTCTTCACTGAAAAAGAAAAAACCGCGTCACCAAGGAGTATTTGTATTTCTTCGGAATTCTAACCAAAGTCATGTGACCGCATGAATGGCGATGTAGCGCGGATATTTTTTGCACTAAATAACTTGTCCTGCAAGTTCATCGTTAGTTTAATACTGGTCTAATAAAGCACTCGCCGTTTAAAAACAATCAAGACCAGATACAAATTCGAGTAATTCAAGTCACCTAATGATTCAACTAACTCAAAAATTCACCAGATTACTGTTTTACGACGCAAAAAATGTTTACAAATAAGTTCTGTCAAAATCAAAATCTTAAAACCAAAACAAATTGGATAATCACTTATCGTTGTCAATGGAACATTATTTTTCTCATATTTCATTTTGCAACGATTTATTTAAGTCAGATAAAGTTCAGAGTACTGTTTGTTTGGGTTAAAACAAAACGTTAAAACAAACTGTCATCTGTCTAATGAGATTTGTTTAAACAAAATAGATGTCAACCTGAGATAAGATATGTATGTCAATTATGACAACTGAAAAGTCATAAGTCTTTAATTAAAGCATAGCATGTCAGATATTGCAGATGAAACTATATATTATTTCTGCCAACAATTTGTAGTGTGAAAATACTTCAAAAGAAAACATTCAACTTTTTAGAAGGTCAATTGAGTCTCATTCACATCTCATTACGCAGTCCAGTCACGGAAGTGTAGTTCACTTTTTGTTTTCATTTATGTTGAATTATTCATTTGGCTCATTTTTTAGTTTCGCGTCTGTTTATATGCCTGTGAGGCGTTTAAGGTGCGTCAAGAGAGGCCAAAGTAAAACAAAAAATTCAAAAAAGTTGTGTAAAAATATCTTGACCAACCGGCTTCTCCTCTGTTATTTGTTTTTTTTTAAACCGAAATCGAACATTGACATGACCAAGGTTTGTTGGATTTTGTTTTTCGGTTTTTGTATAGCCTACGGTAAAAAGGTTCGGTGGCCTTTAAATACCTTTGAGTACTTTTTTGGGAGAAATTTTCAAAAGACATACGAAGATTCATTAATTGGCAGGGAAAAACATCAGTTGGATGTCGGAAAGAAAGCCGCTGAAAAGGGTATTATCCATAGAAATCTGGTTTTCGCAGAATTATTTGGGACGAACTGGTTTTTTTATCGTGAGGGCAAAACAAAACAATAAATCTGTTTGTAATTGAACTGTCGATGCGATAATCAACTCTGCAGACGTTAGAAAGCTCTGCAGCTTTGATCAATTGAAGCAAAAAGTAAAAAAAGTATAAAAGTATCTGTCATAACTGAGAATAGCGAAAAGAACTAGAAGTACGATAGAACGGCTAGAGCTAAAAAGTGATATCGTGATTGTGACTAAAAACAAACGCGGTGCCTTTTCAGACACTTATTTGTCTATCGGACTTAGACTGACTTGTCCTCTGGGTTTTCTTTGCAACTTTCGCCAAATGCCAATTTGTGTCAAGGCAATATTTTGCAAAATGGTATATCTGTATTACCTCAATAGAAAAGAAGAACGAAGACAACAAAGGCAGCTTCTATTACTTTCTGAACAAAACATACGAGTTATGTCCTAGACATAAAAGTTAAAAGGCCATGCGTGATAATAAGTCTGATGTCGGATTCAGGGAAAAGTCTTTTGGGCGAGACAAAACATTATTGTCAGCTGGCTTGTCCACTTTTTTTATTATTGTTCTTCTTCTTAAGTGGCACTGCAGTCCGGAGTTAACCTGAGCCTCAACCAACAAGCCTTTCCAGCTGACCACCACGGTCTTTCGCCAGCTTCTTCCATCGGTGATGCACTCCAAGTTGGTTGAGGTACCCTTCCACTGGTTCGCATGACCCTAGAGTCGGTCGTTCTCTGCTACGTAGTCCCCGGTGTTCGGATTTGAAGATTTCTCGTGCCGGAGCTGTGGTGTCCATTCGCTGTACATGGCCTAGCCATTTTAGGCGTTGAATCCATAGACGGATTCGACCAAGCCGATGTCGCTATACAGCCGGTACAGTTCGTGGTTAGATCTTCTCCTCCATTCCCCGTCAATACAAAAGGGACCAAAAATCACACGTAGTATTTTCCTCTCGAAACGGCCAAGAGCAAGACGGGAATGATCAAGGTCTTGTATAAAGCCAGTTTGGTCTTGCGAGAGAGGGCTCTGCTCAATGGCCTCCTGAGCCCGAAAAAAAAGCTGTTGGCAAGAGTAATTCCATGTCTTATTTCCGTGCTGTTATTGTTGCTATATGTAACTGCGTAGCCAAGGTAAAAAAAGTCTTTAACTAACTCGAAGTTATAGCTGCCAATTGTGATACTCTGATCAAGTTGTCGATGTTGGGAGTAATTTTTCAATGACAGCATATGCTTGGTTCTTGCCTAATTTACCGTGAGACCAATTTTAGCCGTTTCCACTTCGATTGCTCCGAATTCCTCATTGACGTCTCAATGTCTTCATTCAATAACGTCGACGTCATCTGCGTACGCAAGCAATTAAGAAGACCCATAGAAAATCGTTCCCCTTCTATTGGCTAGTGAATTTTGTACGATTCTCTCTAAAGCGATGTTGAAAATGCCTGCTCTTGCTTATTTTGCGGAATTGCCTCCAGTGCCAGTATCGTAGTCATACGGTGCCAAATCATGTGAATACGGCCGATGATTTTACTCACACCCTCGATATCGAGTCAAAAATTAACGGATAATTCCATTCCGTACTTTGATGTTTGGTTTCTGGATCTTTTTGGATCGCAATGACTGCCCTGAAATGCCAGACCATCATCAATTCTTGATCGTCATTCAATAAGGGTGGAGCAAATTTCAAATTTTGCACAGACCTTTTTTATTATATAGTCTTTTTATTGATATTTAAGGCGTCCGTGAAACATTGTGGTCTTCAGCAACAAAATCACATACTTTTTGGATAATTTCAGGCGTCCGAACTGAAATTGACCTTCCTGTATGTTGATCATCCTCCAGGGTCTTTCTGCCGCCCGAAAAAAGTTCATGCCACTTGAAAACAACTGATCTACTCAAATCATCATCACGGCGTGTTTCTGATGCATTTTTACCAAGTTTTGCGTGGAATTTAATGACCGCTCTTTGATCCATATTAAGATTTCATTATCAAGTGAAAATGTGTTCTGGAAAAATAATTGGTATAACTGTTAAATTTCCACCAAATGTCATGAAACTTTGACAGATAGTAGAGAAAGACAAATAGATGGCGCTCATGATTACTGAGATATGGCTTGTGTCCGGGATATATTTGGATTTACAATGTATTGAACATCCAAATGGGAAACAAATTTTACAAGAAAGCTGAACGTCAGATCACCAAAACTGCTTCTGATTGAGTATCATTTAATTTCGCAAGAGATAATATCCCGCCAGGCTCAAATACTGAAGAACAGTTGCGGTCCAAAATCGATGAAAGTGTCGCTTATGCTCTGATTTTTTCTCAGTCATTATAACGAGGCCCCTTGTTCATTTAAGATTAACAGCAGGGATATACAACAGAACAGAAACCGTACAGAACAGGGCTACATTTTGCGGAACGACCAGAAATGATCACGAATTATTTAAGCAGAAAAGACAATATGAACAGCAGTCTCTCTGAAGAAATAGAAAAAAACATGAGGGACACCCGGTATATGAAATAGAAAGATGCTATTCCTAGAATGATACTAACCATTCGACCTGGAAGAACAAGCAATTTTGGCCCAAAAAATCCGCTGGGGCTGATAAAACAAACAAAAGTATGCCCCAGAATATAGCCCTTGCAGAGTTGGCTTGATTCTTATGTTTACTTATGTTCTTATCCTCACTTAAGTGAGGCAGGGAACGACTCTTAACTACTTTACTGTTCTTTAGATTGAAGACCCGCACATGCGAGAAAAATAACAGTGGCACCCCATTCTGATGTAATGATGCAGCGATTATGGAGTACAATCGCCAGAAATTATTTACTCAGAAGCAACCGATTTATTCCCACCAGAAAAAAACACCCCTAAATCTCGGCCTATGAACTTTTTCAATTTATTAAATTACCATCGTTGGAATTACCCAGCTTCAATTAAAAACAGTGTCCCACTGTTTTACTAGCGCAGTTAAAAATTTACATTCTAACGAAATAAGAATTGTTGATTTTTTTACGTAATTTATTTATAAATAACGGTATTTTCAATTAAAACACACACGCAACAATATGTTAACCAGTAAGGACTTAACCCAATACCCTACAAATCAACGAACATCATCACATTACGAGTAGATACGAGTACTATATGTATCCTTTCATTCCAATCTGAAGGAAAGAGAGACGACCTCCGAATAAAGCATGTTCGACTATGCCGACTATCGAGCGTCCTGAGCACGATGAATACGAGTAATTTCCTCATCAATATTAATACCCTACAGTTCCGTATAAACAAATTCAAATTTCCAGCAACAAATTGGAAATGTGTTTCCTTTCAATTGGAATACCGTTAAGAACAAAATACATATATGCCAGTGAATAATTGAATGACTAATTAAGTTCGTAAACTGATTGGATTACACACAGGTACACGTATAAATGGATTTTTTTCAATGTTTATTTTTTTCTTTTTCGAAAACTCTACCCCATTTTGGGTGGCGACATGGATATATTTGGTATACTCGTAAAAAGCGAACAAAGTGAGAACTGTTTGTTTATATAAAACGGACACAACAATTGATTAACTTTTCTCGTCTATAATTTATGAATTGGAGTATTTAATTGTTTTGGATATTGATTAATTCCGAATGGCTTCTCCCATTCACAGGACATGAGGTGATGAAATGTGGGTTTTTGACGTTTATTTGACGGAATGAATGCGTCCGCCTACTTAAATCTACATATATGAAATATTTAATAAATTAAATATATTTTTTGTTTTAAATATATCTCAAATTACACCCGATTATATTGACTTTAAACTGTATCCCTATTTGTTACTAATGGATTTACATTGTTGTGTAATTAAAATGTTGAAAGTGAACTGAAACCAATGCTGGTGTTTATGATTTACGAGTATTTTGCTGTCACCTAAACCACAATTGATTGGATTATGGTTTCCAGAGTTGATTGTAAGCTTTTACGAATGTGTAACATGAGTATGTATCATACTTATTTACTGAAATTAAATCAGATAGATCAACTTGGAAAGACTTTGTCACACCTATTCGGTATCCATCTTCGCAAAAGCATTGAACTGTAACTTTTATCTGTGGCTTACCAAGCCTTATATTTACGAGTAGTACAAATCGAGTTATATCTTCATTATATGAAGTATACAACTGTAGTCTAATAAATGTTTGTATAAAAGACGCCTTTAGCAAAGTCTGAGACAGATAATTCTTTCGATGACTTAATTCATAACCTGCTTACTAGTCGGAAAGTGGACTAAAAAATAAATGTCATCATCGTTCGAATAGCGGTGGTTGGGACCGAGAAATAGAGCAGTGAACATACGATCTCTTTGTCAGCAGCAACAGTGACAGTGGAATATATCTTGGTCTGAGTAGCGGTGATTTCGACTAACGACAGAACAGACATTAATGATAAAGGTTAAGGCTCAACCATTATCAACATTGGAAAACATAAGCTAATGTCATAATTGAACAAAATTCTGCCCTATATTTTGATCCAACCGATGACCATAATACTTTTGCCTGCATAGCTATTTGTGAGATAAATTAACAAATTATGAATTTCTCATTGTAGGTGTAGGTGTTTGGTGATATGCCATCTGTCAAATTTACATAGGTACCTATGCAATGAGCGACTGAGTTCTGTGTCTCTTATTTTTGCAAAAGTGAACGAAAATTTAACGAATCGACTGTAAGCTCAAAGGTGCAACCATAATAGGCGAAAGTAAACTGAAGTTGCTGTCAGAACTGGATGAAAAGTTTCTTTACGTTACTTCAAATGGACAAGTTGCCCATAATAGGAGTTTGAAAACGTATCAATCTGTCAGGTCATGTCGCCATTTGTTTTGTTTTTGTGTTTTGCATTTGCGAAAACTTTTAATTCGGTGTGGATTAAAATTGGAAAATTTGTTAAAGTAATTGTGGTTTCTAATATTTGTTGAAGTAAAATGTGGAAAAAAAAAATTTAAGTTGTGAAATAAGTTCTTGTAAAGTGTTTAGAAATTTCGTGCTTTAACAAATGTAAGCAAAAAGTAGGATTCAATCGATGGAAATTTTCAGTCGCATTTCACTGTCTCGGATATTGTCTTGTTAAACTTTATATTCAAACACAACTTTCTATTAAACACTTTTCACTAAATATTGAAAGGAAAAAAACAAAACAACAATTTCTTTATGTTCCACAAGTGCTTTGTTTATATTTCTTAAAGCACGATCCTGTTCAAACCAAAATTTCTAAACACTTCACAACCAACTATTTCTAAACTTACATATTTGAAGTCAACATTTTAACTCAACAATTACTTTAACAAATTTTCGAACCGAATTTGATTTTTTTACAGCAATTTGCAAGAAAAGGGCACAAATCCACAGTAAAGCACTTTGGCTTATTTTGATTATCAAATATATGTGTTTCCTTCTAATATAAATGTTTTTGAAAGAAATTACACCTGCTTTTGAATTATTAAATTCAACAGATGCTTAGCTATCAAATTTTCGTACGAAATGCGATCCTGATTGCAATTTACGTACGAAAGCAAAAGTGAACGAAAAATCGACGAAACCGAGCAATACGACATTATGAGTGCGAGATACAAATCACTTGTAATCGCACATTTACGTACGTAGTCGTTCCGGTCCTTTCGCTAATTATGGGTCTGCCTTATGGCCCCGATCCATAGAATCCGTTGATCCGTTGCTCCGTCGGTCGTTTCGTTGACGGTGGTGATGTATTGCCGGAAAGAAGAGTCCCATAAGATCGATCATATATGTACGTTGACAGAATACAGCCGATGACGTTTTGTTATTATCGAGAGTGTTTTCTTTTCAAGCTATGACAATTTCTCTTCACTTTCTCAACCAATTAAAGGACGTATTTTCAATTTGTGAATACATGAACCAAATATGTGAATGTATGGCCTTCAATGTGTGAATGTATGAACTGCCAACGGAACAAAGGACTGAAGTAGACATACTTTATCCGGCGATGTTCATACCATATGTCCTTTGGTTATGGGCCTCCTTCCATAAGAATATGTGTATCTATGAAGCTGTCAGTTAAAACCGACAGAAATCCTACTTTATCCGTCATATCCGTCACTTTGCCTTCTATAAAAATGTGTACTTTGCATCCAGCTGTCAGTCATTCAACGTATTCTATGGACCGGGGCCTTTATTATGTTTTGTCTCATAAGTTTCTGTGTAATTGCACGTTTGCATGTTGATTATGATTCTCACTTAACAGCAACCGTTGCCCATATAATCGAGATGACTTCGAAGAAAAAATACCAGTTCTTAAGCAAACATCGAAGAAATCAGATTTGTTTATAATACTAGTCGTGGAGCAATTCCAGTTCATATTAGGTGCACTCTTATATCTCAATTAATTCATACAGCCCACTTTAAAACAAACAACATAATCAATCCGCGGAAAGTTGTTTTTTTGTAAGTTCTTTTAATTACATTCTCGAATACAAGGAATTCCCTATGCGGGTGATTTTTGTATTGCTTCGCAGGAAAATTTATTAATATCTTAAAAGATCTAAGAAAAATTAGTCAGATCAACTCAGAATATATGGAAAACCGAATATAAAACTAAGAATTAATATAACCGCAGTATTACTTTTCTATTCCAAGAAAGGCATTGAATACAGATGAAGTTTACAAACCCGCATAACTCACTGGCTATGTGTCAGACAGACCAATATTTGCAAACGGTAGGTAAGTGAATTCTCGTACATAAAGCACGTATTTATACTAAAGGAACGCTTCGAGCTATGCCCACTGCGACACGGATACTATCTGTGTAACTTCTGATACTTCAGACCTATCTAGTAGTCAAGGGGTTGCAACTACAGACTCAACCTTAAGCTGACTGGATTGGCTCATCTAGTTCCAAAGAGCGCCACCTTCCGATTCTATAACAATTATTACTATAGAATAAATAGAGTAGAAAATAAATTTAGGGCAAAACGTGTTCAAAGGACTTGTTTGATGGGACTAGCTCTTACTCAAAAACACCAATAATATGTTCATCAAGCAACCTTTTGCCTCGGCTCGTTGAAAGCATTTTCTAGAAGTACGACTCTGCCTTAGAAGCACTAATTAATTTTATTTCCCTTTTCAATTCATCACAAAACCATCCTCTTTCACAAATAAAAACGAGTGTAATACATTTGATCCTTCAGACAACTCCATCTCCAATGAATCTTTCGGTTTCTTATGTATCAGTGATCAAGAGGTTGTCGAAGCGGTTCTATCAATTAAGTCAAACGCAACCGGCATCGATGGTGTTGATCCCCGGTTCGTAAAAATTCTCCTTCCTTACATTCTTCCTTTCATTACCCACATTTTTAACAGCATAATAACAGCTTCTGACTATCCACGTGAATGGAAGAGGGCAAAAGTTATCCCAATCCCCAAAAAAGGTAATGACGATTATAGACCCATAGCGATTCTCCCGTTTTTAAGTAAAGTGTTTGAAAAAGTAATTTTGAAGCAAATGCAAGCATATTTGTCTATACATAAGCTAGTAAGCAGTTGTCAGTCCGGTTTTCGTCCCAAACACAGCTGCAAAACAGCATTATTGTCAGTAGTCGATGACATTAGGAAGTCGTTGGACAAAAAATACGAGTATGTTATTTTTCTAATTCTCTTAGACTTTTCAAAAGCATTCCATACTGTTAACCATGTTCTTCTTTGCCAAAAACTTCAGACCATGTATAATTTCTCCAAAGAATCGGCAAAGCTTATTTATTCCTACCTAGTAGATAGGCAGCAATGTGTTGTGATCAACAATAAAACTTCGAGCTTTCTTAGGGTATCGAATGGAGTTCCTCAAGGATCAATACTTGGACCTGTCCTTTTTTCTATGTACATCAATGACTTGTCACAAATTGTCCAACGGTGTCTGATCCACATGTATGCCGATGATGTCCAATTGGCTTTGAGTGGAAATATCAATGTCTTAGATCAAGTTGTCGCTTTGATGAATGAAGAATTGGACAATATTTTTCTCTGTGCTGAACGTAACTTTCTATGTTTGAATCCGGCAAAATCGAAAGCTCTCGTGATTCATAGGAAAATACAGAACCTATCTCCCTTTCCACCGATAAAACTTGGTGAAGAAATCGTCCCCTTTGTTCGCACTGTAAGAAATCTCGGACTTATTTTTAACGACTCCCTAGCACGGACTGATCATATAAACTCTGCTATTGACAAGGTTTATGGAGGGCTTCGTATGCTTTGGTCGACTCAGATGTTTACACCTACAGCTATAAGAACTATGCTGGCGAAAACGCTCATACTGCCAATTTTGCTGTATGGATGTGAGGTCTATGGCAAATTTGACTCAATTTCTAAAAAGAAGCTTAATGTTGCATACAACAATATTGCGCGGTATATCTAGGGACCCCGAAATTATGATCACGTGTCAGTTTACTCAAAGTGTATTGTCGGCTGCTCGTTCGCTAACCTGCTAGTGCTTCGATCCTTATCTTGCCTGCATGACATCATACAGACACATAAACCTGAGTATCTCTATACCAGATTCGTTTTTCCTCGGTCGCAAAGGACTCTGACCTTAATGCAAACTCCACATTCTTGTCTGACATCGGAGCGGCAATTCTTCGTTCATGCCACTCGCCTATGGAACTCCCTGCCCCGTGAACTAAGAGGAGTCAGAAACACAAAAAGATTTAGGAACTTACTTTTGAGGTACTTGGCCAGTGAGTATAATGAATTAGCATATTCAATCTAAATTGTTGGTATTTATTTATTATTTGTTTTGTTTCGATTAAATTCTTAATTAATGATCTTTTTTTAAATTCACATGTTTGTTATTTGAATCTTGTTTTCTTTTCTTATTTTTTGTTTTTTCTTTATGTTTTTTGTTTAAATATTTCTTGTTGTTCAACCAATTTCGTTTGTTATCCCTATGTTTATTTTATTATGTTCAGTTTGTAAACTTAATTTTAAGGCTTTCACTATTTTATAAGATTTATCTTACTGTGATAAGCAATTTCATATTCAATAAATACAAAAATACAAATACATGGTTAAGGCTACTTTTAACATCGGAAACGTTTCGTATTTTAACCGAAAGAATTAAAAATCTGCAAACGTCGACCTTAGCTATTGTAAGGTTTATTTAAAAAATTCTTTGAAAAACTTAAATACAATTCGAACCGAATTTTGATTAACAACATACCATTTGGTCAAAAGTCAGATTTTTTTTTTTACATTCATTTTTTCCAAAGTGTCATTTAATAGACAATCGCTTTAAAAAT
Organism: Volucella inflata; assembly: GCA_928272305.1. Classification (NCBI taxonomy): domain Eukaryota; kingdom Metazoa; phylum Arthropoda; class Insecta; order Diptera; family Syrphidae; genus Volucella; species Volucella inflata. The sequence continues at coordinate 15,613,703 of OV743718.1, read as the reverse complement.
GCCATCCTTAGCGATTTCTCCAATATTTCCTTATTAGAAATTGAAATCAAATGAAATCCTAAGTCACCTTAATCAACGTGAACTTATCCCAGCATCTACAATCTCGTCGTTCTACATCCATTCCAACCAAATCATAGTCGGCCGTAGATTCATCGTCATAACAAAATCCCCCGAGAGCCAAATTAACTGAATTTGAAATTACCAATTGAAAATCTTCCAGACAGATTGCACTGACCAAAGATGTTAACGACAAAGGTTCATGGTTCGTTTAATTCCATCAAATTAATCTCTGTCTAGAAATGTACTGAAGCGAACTCAATTATTCCCTTTGAAATATGCAGCTCCTCGGCTCGATTTGGACAAGTATGCGTAAACGACTTATTACTTTCATCTTGGGATGCCCGTAAAGCTCATGAAACTCACAAAGTCCACCAAATCCATACAGCTCATGGAGTTAACCATACTTTGTCATCAAACATAAAAAATGAAAACATAAATTTAAAAGCAATTAAATCCGGTACGGAATATCTATCCGGGAAGTCTCTTGTGCGCCCCCGGAAAACCAGACTCCCCTCTAAAATAGACAATAGAAATGAAATGCCTGTAATATTGGCTTAATAAATATTAATAGCAATTTTTGAAACAATAATAATATACATAAATCAGAGAAACCTAGTGAATGCGAATGTGTTAAATATTGTGGAAGGCGGTGAGAATGGTGGGCTATAATGTTCAACCATGCTGAACCACGGATTCGTTTTTATGCTGCCAAAAATTTTCCAAAAATGTTGCCTTTGATTGAGTTCTATTATACTCGTATTTACTCAAATTAAATCAAAATAAATAGCATCTCCCTACTCCACATGCCTGTGCTTAGAATCATATTTGGAAATAAATTATTAACGTTGCGGTAAATGATCGTGGTGAAAACATTTTAACATTTTAATTCAAAATCAAATATAATCATATGTACGAGTATGTGAATGTTGGAATGGGGGTTTACTAACTCCCTTGTGTAGGGTAAAGTTAACTTGTATTCCAGGAACTGCGAATTTGGGTGGAATTGGATATGATTAGCGGTGGCTGGCAGATGATATGATTGTATAAGGAATTCCCAGAAAAATTCTAGCAGGAAATGCTTTTGAAGCTTTAATGGGTTATCCTTATTACTATTCAATTCATTTATTTTCATCCATTTGATAGGTGTTTTTTTTTCAGAGGTTTTAACTTATTTATTGAAATAAACAGAAGGAAATTAAGCCGGACTTACACCTTGCCGGTTTCAAAAAACCAATTTTTCCATTTCCACGACATTGAGAAGATCAGAGATGAGCCTATAAAAGAATTTGTCAAATTTCTCTCTAGTTTGACAAAATTTGTGTTTTTATTCACAAAAAACACTTGGCAGGCTCCCGATAATTTTTAAAAAATGTCGTTTTGCTGATTTTTGACAGCTCCAAATTGGACATGAAACATAGTTTCTTGCTGACGTAACAACAATTAAAAGGGTTATTGAATTTTCGATTTCAGATCACTTGGTTAGAACCAATCTTCTGCCCGGTTAAGCCCTTCACTTTTTACAGGGGGCGCTGTCAAAGCCATCTTTAGGTCTTGGAAGTCAACATTGACATTTCGATAAATCCAGTGTGAAATTCTATTGATCTACAATAACGTAAATCGGTCAAAGAAGGAGATCGACCGGGATCTAAAACTAATGAACGGAACAATTAAACGAACAAGTCGTACCTCGACACCAACACACTGCAAACGTAGACTTCCTCCGCAACGCAACTATTGACGCACTACACCGACATAAAAGTAGACTGCTGTCAAGACTAGAAACCTTGTACAGACAGTTCACTGAAAGACATGACTCGGAAATCATGACATTACATTCGTCGATCATGAACCTCCAAATATTAATAAAATAAAATTACAGAGCTTCTTTAAGTTTGTATTGGAACAATGAAATTCGGGCTATAAACACCAGCAACCCGAATATGGTATGATCCCGCAAATAAATACAATATTTCGAAAGAAAGATCAAATCGACCTTTCACATCATAAACCGCCCGAACGACTGAGAACGAACGAATATTCTTCATAGCAGGCATATGTAGATCCAAGTGAGGCTGTTGATGATATGACTTCTTTGTGATTGAAAATCCGCAAGAGAAGATAGATTCTATAGGAGCGACTTTCTAGGAAGTGTACACGACGAAAGATATCAGTACCTCGAACCACGACTTGAAAAATCGATTCATTGTGCACAATTTTTACCTTCGAAATGAAATATTTAACTAGCGAATCGAAAAGTCACTGAAAACCGATGGAATACCAGACATTGTGTTTGGACATCTCCCACTGGAAGCGGTGGACATTTATACTCGTACTACCCTTTTTAATAATGCACATTACTGCGGTGGTACATTCCATTCCCTATAGGGATAAATATACATCCTCTAATCCAGCGAATCTCCAGTCGATCAGTCTCCTTCCAAACATCAGTAAGGTTTTCGAAAAGGTTATCAATATAATCGTGACAAAGTGGGTTGAGGACAGAAGTATAGTTCCGGATAAACAATTCGGTTTCAAGACGGGGCATGATGTTATTCAGGCCGCGTCTCAATTGGTTTCTGATATCCAATGGAATAAAGCCAAGAAACAGTGCACGGGTGCCTGCCTGATTGACTTGGAGAAGGCTCTCGATATCGTGTGGCTAGAGGGACTCTTCTACAAGCTGAATATGCTGGGAATAAGTAAACCACTACTGGAACATTTCACATTAATAACTGTCTGCAACAAGGTGCTGTTGGCCGATCCTATTCAACATTTACACAAGTGATCTGATGGGTTCGCTTCACCATGCCATAGCGTATGCAGACGACTTAACCGTGTACAGATCAGGTACAAAGATTGCAACGTGACTTCGATCAAATTAAACGATATTACGACGACTGGAAATTAGAAAACTCTTAGAAGTCGAAAACCATTCTTTTTATCACGCGTTTGTCTAGGGCCTATGCGGATACCAGAAAGAATCGCCGAAAGTTTTCAATCGTGGGACAACACGAGCACCCACTTCCTTGTCGAAATGTAGTCAGATACCTTGGGATCTGGCTAGATCAAAGATCTTTACGCTAAATTATCCATAAAGTGAATGGACACAAGTTTATTTGTTGAACGCGATAGCGAATTGACACATTTGGATCATCATCAACACGCCGCTGCATACCATAGATCCATCAGTTGCTTGTTGTGTACGCACTTAAACCGTGTTGCGGAATGTTTATTATCGTAAGAGTAAATTTTTTTGCAAAACGATCTATGACTTCTTGAATTAATCGTTTTGATACACGATTTTGAAATTAATTGCCAAGCCAAACTAACCTCAAAACAATCGAAAACTGTCAAATCGGCTATCACAGAAAACAGTGTTGCCAATTTAAAGTTCTTCGCATCTAAATATTATTCTAAATGCTCCAAAGTGTCGATCATTGCTGGGTTGTCGGCAAAATCAAATCACAAGATCTTGGTAGCCAATTGACCGGCGCATTTCTTGAAATCTCTCTATCGCCAAATCGTGTCATTAATAAAGCGATATTATTGTTTGTATAGGTAGTATGGGGTGAAGCATCATCCTGTTTCTCCACATTAATGTCACGTTAATTTGGAAACAAATAATCGTTGATCATCGTACTCTTCATTGTCTATTGGCAGAAACTTTTGCCCCGACTTCTCTTTTCCAGTATAAGGCCATAAAATCGACACCATTCATTTGTCTTGAAGATAACTTAGTATTTCAAGAAACGACTCTACTAAAAAAAACTTTATTTGCACTGAAAAATGGATTCTTAAATCACAGATAGATTTGTATTCCCTAGGTGATATTTAACATTTATACTACTGTCAGTAATGATACAATATAAAATACTGTCAGTTATAACCATTATCGCTTCGGGAATTATCTTATTTGTATTTACCGCCGCTTCAGTTTTTCTCATCAACGAGTCATGACCCGGTGCTAGTTAAAATTCTATCGTATCCACTGTTTGGGGCCTAAGACTAAGCCTTGTGGCACATCGTCACCGAGCAATACTCCATTTCCCATTTGGAAAATCTGACCGTATTTTAAATTGCGATCTTTAAGGCTTTATTTGAAGTACTATCTAGTCCCGGTGATTTTTCGCCGCCCTGCTTTTTACTTTAAACGCTTCGAACAATTTTCTTCGTGTAACAATAGGCGTGGAAGTACTCTCATGATGAATTTAACCAACCCATACCTTACTTTCTAGGCAAGAAAATACAATCACGAATATATGTCGCAACAGTTCTGAGCATGTTGACAATTGAATTTAGCCCCATTGATACATTGATTTTAAGCTTTACTCCATGCATCGATTATATTGTTCGCAAAGATCTCTAAAACAATGACATTTGCTTAACTTCAGCTCTTGGTTTTGTCTGGTTTTTGCTTTTGGATTCGCATTGGGTGAGTATTGCACTTCCTGATCATCGATATCCAGAGTCCGTGAAACTTTGTAGGTCCTCCTTGTTTGGCGTAGTTACGCGAATTTCGATGGTCTACTGTGTCCAATGGCAATATATCGCTAATTAAAGTTATTCTTATTCTGCAGACCCTTCAGGCAATTTTGTAGTAAGGCTTTATAAAGAAACTTCAAGATCATCCCCGATCATGACCATCCCAGTCTTCATCTCAACTTCAGACAATGAACGTTACCAACAGCAGATGAAGATGGCTCGTTTTGAGCGCAATACACTTCGAGTGGTTCATGCTTTGACTTTCTTCGACCCACTTTTGTACAAACTCTTGGAGCATTGCAGCGACAGAAAAGCTAAAAAAATGTTGGTGGTAACCAAACGCTATGACCTGATAAATCTGATGTAAGCGGGAGGTCACTGGAAAGTTTGGTTCACGAAAGGAAAAATGAGAAATCATTCAATGGGCATATCGAGACGATCGCTTTATCATTTGAACAAGCATCAGAACTTATTTCGCAAATCGAACAGTGCCACCCAACAGAATTTCTACGTCGAAGGCTAGAGACCCTGTTCGAAGAACAATTTTTAAGTCATGTTCATGGACATCAATATCAAAATATGTAACAAAGGTACCTTTTTCAAAGCGGTTGGAAGGCACAATGTCTGCGATACCAACAGTGATTGGTTCCAACTATCTGACTAGCACTAGATTCCCAACCAAATCGATCACATTTTCTTTGTCAGAACAATCTTTCACCATCTTAAAGGTGCAAATTCAAAGAGGAACAATTGTCAGCTCTTGGTATTATTCAATTGCAGCTCAATTTAGAGCTAGAGTATCTACGAGTAATCAAAGAAAGCTCCGTCAACGTCAAGAATATTAAGAGATTGCAGGGCACGACTCTAGTCAACCAACTGCCCCCGACTCTCCCAAAAAATAATGCAAATCTTGTCAAGGATTCGCGACTGATGATGGGTATGGCCAGAAGACTTTGATAGGGTATGAAGAAAATTTCCAAATTTCGTAGTTTACGGTCCCGCAAATCTTTACACTGCGAAGTATCCTGAAAAATACCAAAAAATTCCAAGTCGATACTTATCATCATTTCATCGATTTCAATTCCGCTTACGACTACATTTAACAATGCACTGCGATGGCCAAATACGGTTTCACGAAAAACCGATAATAATACTCCTAAGACTTAACAATAACTAGGGATTGAAACTCCGACTTCAAGATCGTGTTACAATGTAATGGACTCCAAAATTTGAACTAAGCCTTATTCTCTAATAAACAAATAAGTACACTTCATCCACGATCTACATTAACTACGGACATAAGACATTGCTCAAATTTAAACAAGAATGCGAGGAGAAACACGCAAAGCTTTAATATATGCTGTGCACTGTAGAACTAGAAGACTTAAACCCCTCGAATCTGAACATATTCGTATTGCCTTGCATGACATCATTTTCCAGACCAACTGGCCTCATAATATATTGTAGACATACGAGTGCAAATAAATGATAAATTGAGAGTTTTTGGAAAACTTTACATTACCGGTAGGTGCATCCCCAAGGCTCAAGTGCAATACCTTGCAAACTCATTGTAATAAGCAATTACTCGTACTTTACGTAACTAAACCAGTTGAACTCCAAGTTGATTCTCAAAAACCCCCTTTAACTTATTTTTCAATTGAAATTATGTAAATTTGTATCTCATTCCAATCCGCATGCAATTATCCTACCTTGACAATTTCAAAACCCAACAGCAACTCATAGTAGTGGTTACATTCCACCTAATTATCATGAACCCATAATTAGAGAAGCAACTCTTTGTCAAGAGTGTCAGCAAATATAATTGGATATGGTATGCTTAGGGCACAACATAATCCCATCTATCCAATTTGTTATTCTTTCCTGTTGCTCTTGTCATTCTATTGGTGTTGGCGTTTTGTTTTTGTTTTTTTTTTTGGTTTTTGTGTTGGGAAAGTTGTTCTATCTTCTATCACATTAACGGTTGGGTTTTGGTAAAATTCATTAACGTTTTATTTGTTATTTTAATGGAACATCCGATGGAGGCTGTGGATTGGAGGATGTTTCGGGAGAAGCCGGTTCGTCCAAAGTTGAAAACACAAATCACCAGAATTTAGATACTAATTTGCAATGAGTTCCAGGGTATGTGTATTTTTTTTTTTAATTTATAAGTGCTATTAATAAATTTATTATGGCGGCTATTGTTGTTGTTTTGAGAATTTACTATTTACGTGCTAAAATGAGAGAGACAAGTCTTTTATTAACGTGCGGTAGCCGGTTCAATGTAATTAGTATTCTGCGTTGTTGCTCGTTTAGAGCAATAATTTTGCGTTCATTTTATAACAAATTTTTCGTAGTGACCTGTAGCCGACAGTGAGGTTTGAAGAGAAGAGTAATTGACTACAATTCGAGTAATTACATTTTGAATTTACGAGTAGTTGAATTGGTAGGAAGTGGGCCTGGCCTTTAAATTTTGAGTGCTGACCAAATGGCTAATTTGAAATCAAGAGTTCCCTAATAATTGTAAATGAGATGGAAATTGCGTTTTAATCATTTGTGTTTACCATTACATCAATATTTCGAAAAATCTTCATCAAACTTGCTTGCCTTAACAGATGATCACCTCAAATCGATTCCAAAATGAGCACTCTGTATCTAAACAGTTTGTGTCTGAAGACTATACACCTACTTCTTCACTGGAATTAATGTCTAACCGATAAATAAAGTTGTGATTAACAAAATGGAGTAGCTCAAACACTGATGTCTTCATATGGAACGATCTGATACATTTTAATGCTGGCTTTTAGAAGCCCCTTAGCACACTAAGACACTTGTGAGCAACTAGAAACAAGGAGCTATACTTTATGAAACGTTGTGTATGGCCTATTCAAATCGTTGGAATCTTATCCAGTTAGTTAAACACCTCATAACACAATTCCATAATTCTCTTAATATGAACGGAGAACCATACAATACATAATTTATTATTTTTATTGTAAGAAGTATTTGACAAATTAGAATACCATTTTGGAGAGCCAATTGTTCTAACAAAGCTCAGGTTTGTTAATCAACCATGAACAAAAATGTGCATCCAGATAACTTGGCAAGGTCTAAGGACTACTGTTAAGAACCATCCAGTAACTGCAGTAGGATGGACCGGTCAATATGAAAATCAAAAACTAAAATACAGGCTTATCCATTTATTTGCTGCAAAAGTAAATTTACATTAAACACATTTATGATTGAAATTTCGATCACATTTTTACTTTTATATATTGTTTACATCTTACCACTACGAATACTCGTAGAATTAGGTAACACCATTCAAATGTTCTCCACGGGAGTTCTTGCAGGACCTGATTATGACAAGGTTATTTTCGATGACTCTCGGCACATATCGGGCAATAACTCGACCATAACTTGAAGAATATTCTTTTCCAAAGCCTCAAGAGTCTACAGATTGTGTGCATAAGCACTATGTTTTACACAATTCCACAAACAGAAATGCAACGGCGACGAATTATACAATTTTGGTGGATAATTACTTACTTTCGGTGGCTAGATCGATCTGTTGCTAGCTGTCTTCAGTTTCGCACGCTAAGTTGGCTGATGTCCCCATCCACTTGCATGTGCCGAACAGCGTTGGTTTCCATCCGCTCTACAGGACCCAGCCATCTCAGTCGTTGGGTCTTCACCATCTAGGTCGATGTACAGTCCGTACAGTTCATAGTTGTATCTCCTCCTCCACTCACCGTCAATGTAGACGGAACCGAAAATCACCCGAAGAATTTTCGTTTCAAAGTAGGCAGGAGCACCTTGATCCATTTTTGATAATGTCAATGCCACTGCCCTATAGAGCGGGACTGGGATTGTTAAGGTAGCGATTAGCAAGAGTAATTCTTTGTTTGATCTCAGCGCTGATATCGTTGTCTGAATTCATAGCGGAGGCTACGTAGACGAAGTCCTTAACTATTCCAAAATTATACCTGTAGACGATGACGTTCTGTCCGAAACGTCGCGTGGGTGTTCAGTGTCCTTGACAGCATATACTCGTACTTAGTTTTACCCTCATTGCCCGCTAAACCCATTTTCACCGCTTCCGTTTATGTAAATACTCGCGAAAGCGCCAATGACATCACGCTGCTTTCTTCCGATTATGTCAATATCGTCGGCGTATGCGGGTAATTGGACGAACGTTTGAAATATTGTGCCTCTAGTGTTTGCTCGTGAGTTTTGGACTGTTCTTTCAAGAATGATGTTAAAGAAAACGCATGACAGCGCATCGTCTTGTCTAAGTCCTTGACATCATTCTCCGTCGTCATCTTGCACAAACGGGACGATTTGGTAGGGATTTCAAAACTAGGCATTGATCTGTATAGCTCGTCTCTATAGATGCCGACGTCATCGATAAATAGGTGGTGTATAGTATATCGATCTGAACCTCATGGGTTTTCTCCAAGGTCTGCCGTAGTGTGAATATTTCGTCAATGGTGGACTTTCCTGGCCACACTGATATGGGCCTGTCAGGTTGTTGACGAAGGGCTTCAGGCGTGCACATTAAATGGCAGATAAGACCTTGTATGCGATGTTAAGGAGACTAATGTCTCTGTAGTTGGCACAGTTCAGAGGGTCTTGGGCATACCTTTCTCCGTCCGTATTTTACAGATGAGTTGGTGTATGCTTCTTACCAAATCATCGCCTACCGCTTTTAAGAGCTCGGCAATCACGAAGTCCGCTCCAGCAGCTTTCTTGGACTTCGGCTTGGTATTGCTGTCTTCAATTCTTTCAGGTCGGGTGGACGGAATCGTTGGTCTACATCGTCCAGGTTGAAAGGTTCATTCTGCCTGACAGCGACTTTTGTTTTGTCCTCGCCGTTATACTGTCTACAGAAATGATCTTTACAAATCCTCAGCATCGACTGCGACTCTACTAGATGTTACCTTGTTCAACTTTACATGCTTCGGTTTGGGACTTATATCCGTGGCATATTTTTTGTACATTTTAGTAAAACTTCCGAATCTCATTCCTGGAGTAGCACCTCTCAATTTCTTCGACGGCGCGCTTCGCATGCTGCACAGTAGATCCGTCCGTATCCGAGGCTTGTTGTTGCTTCGTAACTTTTGTATTTTTTTCCATGGCCGGGCAGTTACCACGGCGGCTTCACATCGCTAAAACGGGAAATAACTCGTCGAGGAAATTTTTCTTGCAATAAAGCCAAAACGTGTCGGATTGTGTGAGATGTGGCATCGTCTTGTTGAAGCCACATGTCTTTCACATCCATATTTTCGTTTTGAGGACAAAAATATTTTTTTTTACATTTGACTATAGCGTTGAGATTGCACACCCAACAGTGATTTTTTGTGACAATTTGTTTGTTAAAGTATTCACCGAGTGAAAAATGAGCCTCATCGCTGAAGAGAATGTTGTATGAAAATTGGTCATCTAAGCGCTAATGAAGCACGCAATCGGCGTGTGTTTTACGCATTCGGTGGTCAGTTGGCTTAAGTAAATTAAACTCTTTAAGAGTGTAGATGCAAATCCAAATGAGAAAGACGCCATAGCGTGCCTTAAGACAAGCTGAAGTGCTGCATTTGCCGCGAAACACCTCCACTAACGGCAGCCATATTTTTTTATTAAAGTCTTACTGATGGACAAAGATACGAGTAATCTGCTCGTAATGCGCGAATCGTACCTACTAGAGAATGTAGTAAGTTTTCACAATTTATCACATTTAGCGATTGTTAAACGATCCATATTGTAGAATAAGAAACCTTAAACTAAATATATAGAGTCTTCGATGACAGTTCGGTTTGGTGTATGTCAATGAAACAGGGATGTCAAATCCCGAGCACGAATTGAATGACCCTATATATAAAGTAAGTGTGCTTAGAAAAAAAACAGAGTATATTAAGATGCACATTTGTTGTAAAGGGCAGACTTAAGAAAAACCTTTGAGATTTCAGAATGTGGGCAAAATCATTTTAACATTCCACATCAAGGCTAATTTCCCAACATCAGCTTAAAATACACTTTATACTGATATATCCCTCTCCTTGACATTGACGAAAGCCAATGCCATAATGACAGTGACAATGTCTAAGTGTTCAACACCCTCGAAATTCTACGTCTTAGCAATCCCACTTTTACGAGTTCTGAAACTTGATTGTCATTCCTTAAGTGTGTTGGCGCTTTCGCGCCGAAGGCCAACATCCAAACGATTCAACTATCAATCATCTTCAACAAAACAAACTCATTACTCGTATTTGCCCAAAACTGGTTACGAAGTTTTTTGGGAATAATTCACTATCCACAACACAATGCCAATTGTGTATCCCCTACTTTTACAAACTTCAACTGGATGTTCCGGTATCTTCAACAGCATCCAACGTCGCCAACTTCTTCGATATCGCGCAGTCAATTTTAAAGCAACAAAAAATGTTTAAATACTTAAATATCTGGTTTGGTTTAATGGGACATTCTGATTTTTTTCTGTTCTCCCCTTTGAACCTTAAGTTGTACCCGCCATCTATCTACATCTCTACATCGATGAAACATTCATATCCAAATTGACGATTGGATTAGATGGCAATATTCGCGCACAGTTTCTGACTACCACACCACCTGCGAGAAAAGTCAATGCACTAGAGATGAGGATAAAAAAAAAAACTATTTTAAATTCAATTTAAAACTTGTTGTTTGATTTACCTAATTCTGTGGGTATGGAATGTTTGTAACCCCTTTTCGAAACACCCTATTTGATAAACTCGGACTCGTATGAAAGGAAAAATACAACAGCCAAGGTAAACGTCATCTACACCAATACGTAGATAGTCTAGTAGCCACATATCCACGTAAGCCGTAACAGGGCGCGATGGTAAAGCATGTGACTCGATTTGAACAGGCTCTGTGCTCTGGCATCCAGTCTGGGGTGTAAACTGTCATCTGATACATTGCCAAAGTACGACTATCTAAAGTATCTATGCTGTGTGCGGTCATCACATTTATTCAATTGCAATCAACATGAGGGAATCAAAACTTTGCGGAATTGAATGCTTCTATCGAGATACTCGTACACACAACGATATGACAGTATACTGGTAGTTATCTATTGCAAGTATCTATGTTGCAAGGTTGTGATTAATCAGAGTTTTATCACATCGTCTGTAAGTGAGAGTGGATTACGTTAATTAGATTACAATTACTCGTACTTACATACGTACATTGCTTTCTAACCGGGGTGACACAGTGGAAAGATTCTTCGCGACTACGTGTTACATTACATGTAGTTAATACAAAAAGATTAAAAAATTGTTTAAGCGATTATCGAATAGTTGTCTTGTACGAGTAAGTTGCAATAAAAAATGTTCCCTTGACTTAAAAGTGTTGAAATATGTTTTTGTTGTTTTATCTGAGGCACAGCGACATAATTGACCATATGCCAAGTACTGAAAAGTCAGATAACAGTCAATTTTTGACATTTGAAAAAGTAATGAACGCATTACCTTAACTTGTCAAAGCAAACGACATTGCTTAACTTTCAAGCATGACAGTTGTATATTAATAAAAAGCCCGCATTTGACTTCTCGTTAGAGAATGACATTTAAATTTGACAGTCAAATTATTGATTGTTTTGTGGGTGAAGATAATGAATCGTTTGTATTAAAAACCTTTAAGAGCTAGTCAGGCCTGGGATGTTGATATCACTATTTCCTGCATCTTGTTATGAATTTGCGACCTTGGTGATGGGAAATACATGTCTACATCACCACCACCTTTGAAGAATTTGTTGTTTGTACAGGAAAAATCAGATGTCAAGGGAAGCATGTAAAAAGTGTCAAAAATGGATCTAGAGGTGAGCAACCATATACAGGTTATCGGCATAGAAGAGAACTTAACTAAAACAACGACAACAATACATCAAACAGGAAGGCTTTGAACTAGTGGTGCTTAATAACCTTGTCAACCTAAGCTCCGCTGTAGACTCTAGAACCACATCATTGTACAATAAATCACTCTTATGAACGACTTAGGAACGAATGTATAGCGCGTTGTCATTAGATTTTTATTTTTGTCGAAGCAGAACGCTTAGGCTAAAGAAAGGTTTATTGCATTAGCAGCACTTTTTCGAGATGAGACATCGTTTCAATAATAATGAGTAAGTGCCTACAATAGTTACACCATTCAAGTCCCTACTCTGATATTTACAGACAGTGCATTCCAGAGTGTCGTAATCACACTCACACCAAGGACCACAGGAATTGAAGTGAACTATTTAATGCTTAATAAAAACTAAGTGTCCCTTTTTCCGCGATGACATTGTTGACAGTCAAGACTCAGTTATTTCAGCCTTCCAGCAACATTCCAACAAAACTTACGGTCCCGAAATAGCTTGGCTAATGAGAGGTTTCAATACTATATAGATCACTGTCCCTACAGAAAGAAGACGTGAGTGTCACGCCAGAATTACAAATCGTCTATATTCCTTTCATGACACAAATTCTGGCCGTTTCCACAGTAAGATAATGCAAGTCATACAATAACCTCGGCTTTGAGGGACTTAACTGAAATTTTTTTTTGTCAACGTTTGGGACTGAACCATTGAAACAGCCCGTGTTATCTTAAACACATTTTTTGCTATGTTCGTCATCTATTTTAGTACTGAGCTTGCGCGCCATCTGTCAAAAAGTTTGTTGTCAGTAGCGAAAGATATTAGTTAACCTCAAGTACTAGCAGCTATGGAATAAAAAATTAAGGATTGGTTTGAAGTTATGTATTGTGAACGGAATTTCATATTCGAGCGCAGTTAAAGTGTTGGAGAAACCCTGAGCGGACTGTGTAATATTGAGAAGTGAAGTTGTTGAAAACTTGCCTCATCCGAGACGGCCTGTGGTTGTTTTTTTCGATAGATGTGGTGCTGTTCACTCGAAATTGATCCCGATAGTCAAACAATGACTAAAGCCTTCTGAAACATCTGAGGTAGAGTGTCCACCTAAAAATACCCGAATTGTAGCAGAACAACTCTTGGACTTTGCACCACAAAATGCACGAGAGCTCACAAATCCATCCTTGTGAATATTTAGACAGGATGTATATGATTCGGGGATATACTATATGTCGGATTTTCAATATGTTATCCAGCACGGGATCAGCATTCAAGATTTTCCTTAGAGTTAGCTCGCCAGCATATTTTCAGCATATAGCAGGAGAGTTGATATATTGTAACAAAGCAGTGTATTCAATAGGTATTACTAAGATCACGTGCATTTCCAACAATAAAAGCTGGTTATGAGTTCGGATCAGTGTAGGTAAACATTTTTTAGACTTTAACTATTCTGCTGGCACTCTTCGAAATCCAAGTAAGCCTGTTATATTGTTTTGGCTTTGATTTGATAAGATTCCAGATTTGTTTCAAATTAGTCTTAAGATACCTGCTTAGAAGGTTTCTGTTCTCCTTACTCCGTGCTGATCTGTGTTTAAATACTAAACGGACGACCTACAAAGCATTTAGTGGCGGCATTGATCAGCTTCTAAATAGATTTCTCTACCTTTTGTCTTATACCGAACTGAGGCAAAGCTTTGATAGATTTACTGAGCTCTTCTTTAAAGCAGGCTCAGTCTCGAATTCATTTTCTTCAGTAAAGTAAGGACTTGACATTCAATGTAAAATTCGATTAACCTTTTGTCTGTTATGATAACTTATTCCTACCTTTTGTCTTGTACCGAACTGAGGCAAAGCTTTGATAGATTTGCTGAGCTCTTCTTTAAAGCAGTCTCAGTCTCGAATTCATTTTCTTCAGTAAAGTAAGGACTTGACATTCAATGTAAAATTCGATTAACCTTTAGTCTGTTATGATAACTTATTCCTTACAGTCTATGTTTATACCAAACACAAAAACAAAAAAACACTGTGGCGCTGGCAGCCCGGTATGGGCTATGGCCTAGCTTCTTGACACACATTTGTGTTGCTCATGTTTTCATTTTTGTCACATCTGAGCGGGGTTATTGCCAAGTCCGAACGGCACTCCTTAGAAGCTTTTTCGTAGGCAGTTTTACTTTCGGGACTATGCCATTGCCCGCCGAAAGGGTGATGGCGATTTGAAAAATTGTTGGTGACCCAGCCAGGAATCGAACCCAGACTCTCTGCGTGATAGTCCAATGAGCTAACTATCGCGCCATCGCCATAACAAACCTAACATTGTTAATATGTAGCCAGTTCAGACGATAGTGTAAAATTCAACTCCTCAACCTCTCTGCTAACCCAGAAAGCAATCTGAGTATACGCTGCATATTCAACGTGTTGGTTCCCAACAATATTTCCATCGCTGTGGTGCACCCTAACTCAAATGTCATCCTGGGTTGTCAATGCGTAGTTCTGCTTCTTGGGCATGGCATTTGGGTGCTGCAGCGCGAACGAAATATACGCGCCGCCACTGAATATGCTGCAGCGCTAACAAAATACAACAAACCATGAAATGATCTGCCACAAGAATGACAGGCAGCAGGTCCAGGAACATGCCGACTCACTACACGCCTACGCTAAATCCACAAGGGACTGGGAAAGGGTCACTCCAACCACGATCAATCAAATGGGAGTGCTGTCAACACATGAAGTGAGAGACCAATCAGCGATGGAGCCATCTCGTTTCCACAATGTAAGGTAGAGGGCATTGTCAACAAATGTAACTATATTAGTGCATTATAAATGGACAGTATGGCACATAAGATGCAATGCAGGCTCAATAACCATATACGTACCAATGTAAAGAAAAACCAGCTGTTTTACAGGGTACAGAGATTATGAGGGTAGTGCGTAGAGCAGATTGGCACAGTTGAATCCACCTCGTCATCAAATATAGACCAAAAAAAATCAAGAAATTAAGTTAAGTAATGCCATTGAGCTCTCGTCAAATTATGAATTTGTTTAATGAAAGGCCGGTAGAGAATATACTGGTCTTATCATAACTTCTTTAGAATGACGCCACCGAAGATTGCTACGATTTGAGTGGCTGGATCACGAGTAGTCCAAACCGGTACTTTAAACACGGTACTGTGGGAGTTAGGACCCCCGGGAACTCAGTGCGAGCATCAGCATTACTGTAGTTTGAATCTTCAATTGAAGGAAGGAGTTTACAGTTGGTTTAAGCCCGATTTAGAGTTGCAAATAGTACAGGGTGCTACAACCTTACGAACAGCAAGAGATTTTGGATCAGCCCGACTCATACCAAGGGTGAATAGTGTGCCCTTAACACGGTTCCGTTTTGGTATCAAAGAAATTGACGAAGAGCGATGGCAAGTAGTGTCTGTGCTCGAATTTATGTGTGTGCAATTTATGTGATGTTCACTTCTATTTTCATAAATGCAATTTGGAAACGAAAGTATACCAAAGCTGTAGAGGCAAGATTGCGCTTAGTGAAAATAAGAGAAACTGCGCATTAGGAACTAATTTGATGGTAATATTGTAGGCAATTGTTTTGAAGTAAATCGTATGTAACTTATAAATTAATTTATTTGGAACTGATGTTGCAGAATGCAGTCTATTATCCGAAAGCATCAAGCGAGGCAAACGATACCGATTTTGTTATAGCTAAAGGCAGACCGGAATATAAGGAGCAAACAAGTTTTGGAAGTTGGGCAATAAGCTTACTAACCCTGTTCCCAATTAAAACTACAATAAATATATATCTTGATTATATTGGTATGGTATATCAACCATAAATTGCTCTTTAAATCTATTTATTGGTAGAACAACATTTAATAAAAAAAAAAAACATACTCGTACTTCTCATGACCTGCTTGCAGTTTGCCATGTTCTTTATCAAAACCAATTAATCAACAAGGTAACAACTTTTTGCACCACCTCTTGTGTACACAATTTGGCAAGTACTCGCACTTGTCATTAACACTTTCGAACAATTGTTTACATTTGTTTTATCTATTTTCTGTCTCATTATCGACGATAAATTGATAGATATCCTCGTAAAGCCCTTTAATCACATTCATTACCGAAAGTAATCCAATTCACTTTATCTAAAAACACTTCAGATACTCGTACCGAAAACAGATGAGAAAACAACTCACATATTGTCGTGTCTTTGTTTTTAATCTACACCCTTGAGGCATCTCCAATTGCACAGTTGAAACGATTCACAAACGGTGGTAAAGTACCCCTGGTTTGACTTTAATGCCATACGTATAACTAAGTAAACCCACTTCGTGTCGAAAAGAGCTATACCACTTCCCCAGATATCATAGAAAAACAAGAAACTAGGTACCAGGTAAACATTGTCCTATCGTTTAAGCCTTGACCAAAATACCTAGTGATTGGAATTTAATAAAAAAAAAACTAAACAAAACCCCTTGATGTGATTGATTTATTACAAAAGTTGTAAGCAATTGATTCGTATTTCGTACCTCTTCAATGGACTTTGGCTTCCGTTCCTGATATGAACAACAGGATATGTGATGAACACCGTCTACATACGAATAGTCCTGCCAGAAGTCGCACTATAAACTCACACTTAAATTCTTTTCACTAACAAGTCGAAACTAGACCACCGAAAGATTGAATTTTATCACCTTACTGACTTTTAACAAATTCAAAACCTAGTTTCTCAATCAACCGAAAATTTTCCACTCACAAATTTTTCACACTTTTCACTTGAACGTAAAATAGAAATAGATAAAATATTTTATTAAACCAGAAAATATCTAAAAGAATTCTCAAACTCGTACTTGCACTTGTATTCGCACTTCTTCTACTAGTACTCGTAGGTTGGGGCTTTTTTTAACGGTGAAGAAAAAAATATTCAAAAATTCGAAACAATCTACACCGTACAGATCGGTAGCTTAAAAGCATCTGATCATGGGGTTTATTTGTTAAACTTTTAACTACACCTGAAATACATGCCTGAGCTGGTAACGTCTTTTTGTTGTTGGTATTATTGGTGTTGTCGTTGTTTTGGTTTAATTTCAATTGGCCGTGTAGAACAGGTGAATGGTGAATGGTATGTGCACAGGTGAACAGGTACGACGATGATAAGCTTCACAACAACTAAGCTTTGGCAATGAACTTTTGCAATGAAATGCCACCAGCTCCCATCGACCTGATCAGAGCGATGGGAGCGATGGAAGCGATGTTGTGCATTCTGATGTTCACATAGAACATCGTTAACAATTCGGTCATGAAGATAGTGATAACCAACTTTTCTTTTTTTTTTTCAAGTAAATTTCGCAATTGATCATGGGAATTTGTCACGTAGCTAGAGATACTCATATATACTCATACTCGTACATACGTCAAAAGGGGGTGTGTAATAAAAAATATTTATTTCTTTATTTTTGTAAGATTTCAGTCAGACAGCACAGACCTAGATCTAAAGATTGTTTTATGCTTACGATTGTTAATTGAAGTCGAGAATTACTCGTCAAAGCACCGGGTTTAATGATCGCGGTGTTTTCAATAACAGAAAAACAGTCGCTTACCTTGATAAAGTTTGAAGATTGCTACTTGTACGGCTTCCATGTACGACAGGTTATTGAGATTACATTTATACTTAGTTACATAGAAGCTATTTTTGGCATAATTACCTTATTTATTCTCACTTTCAAAAGCGAATATCTCGAATTTTAGGTAAAAATTTCATAAAAGGACAAAAGCAGCTTTTCATTTTCAAATTTCCAAGTTTGTCTAGTTGTACCAATGGAATGTTCCTTATTTGGATGCTTATTGCAGATTCTTTCTCACCAACTCTTAGATTTAGCTGCAAGTTCCGCGTTAACTATTGTTAAGGCTTATGCTACCTGCTTCGCACATAACTGCTCTCCAAGTCTTCTGGACTGATCGGTCAAATGTGTAACTACAGGACCAATTGTCATTAGAAGGTGTCACTGACCACGATCTTATTTTCCGCACCTATAACATGGTGGTGGCGATGGCGCGATGGTTAGATCATTGGACTGTCACGCAGAGGGTCCGTGGTTCGATCCCCGGCATCACTAACAATTTTTCGAATCGTCATCACCCTTTCGGCGGGCAATGGCAAACTCTCGACCTTTTGCAATCGCAAATACTTCATCTATTCAATAACCATGTGCCTTTAAAAACAGTGGTGGTGCGCAATACACTTTGTCCATGGTTTACGCCTGAGGTTCATTATGCCATTAAAGTTCGTAGGAAAATCTATTCGAAGTGGAAGCGAAATTCAACAAATCTGAATTGGGTAAAATTCTGTCGAGTACTTAATTTTTCAACTTCTATCACGAGCCTAAGAAAAGATATCTTTTATCTAGGCTGGGAACGGACCATAATCCCAAAAAGCTCTGGAGCAACTTACGCTCAGTTGGTGTTTTTAAAAACCATGTTGTAGATGTCTTACCTGATCTTGATGATCTTTATGATGCTTTCTTATCCACCTCATTAGAAAGTACAACTTCTGGAAGCTGGCTAAATTAATTCCTGTCGCGAAAAAACCTCAACCGTCTTTGGCTGCAGACTTCGACCCATCGGTATACTACCTTGCATTTCAAAAGTTTTGGAAAAAGTCCTTGCCAAGCAAATCTCAAGTCTTCTAGATCATCATAAACTACTTGCTTCGGTCCAGTCTGGTTTTCGAGTCAATTCGAGTTAAAATTCTCGATGTCAGCAATGACTCGGACTTCCTCACTATACTTTGCCTCATTTTTTTGACACAGTCAACCAGTCAATCCTTTCTGAGAACCTAAGAACGTATTTTTTGGTTTTAGTGAAAGTTCGGCGCGTCTCATAACTAATTACGTAAGTAATTACTGTCAAAGGGTTGTGGTTGGTGACAAATCCTCTCGTATTAGGAATATACATGCAGGAGTACCACATGGCTCTATACTGGGTCCAATATTGTTTTGCATATTTATAAATGACCTCCCCATAGTTTGCTCTAATGCTAGTCTTCACTTCTATGCGGATGATGCGCAAATATACTTATCTAGACCGATTGGTCTAGTTGAGGATCTTTTTTGCAGGTTGAATGAGGATCTATCCGCAATCAACCCATAGCCACTACGCAATTGTCTGACCCTCAACCCAGCAAAGTCTAAGCTGATTTTAATACCTAAAAAACTTCACGATATTGAACTACTGCCGCCCATTTACCCCAAAGACATGCAATTGCAGTTCATGGATACCGTAACCAACCTGGGTTTTAAGATAAATTGCTGCATTTCTTGTATAAGCCACATCAATTACACTGTGGGGCGAATCTACGTTAGTAGATGTAGCATGTTAGTTGCTATATCTTCTTACGTAAAATTATTCAGAACAAGTCGCCAACAATACCTTTTTGAAAATTTTCAGTTCGCCTGTTCGCCTAGAACATACATAAGTCTTATTTGTACATCTTATTTGTACAAATTGAATTGAATTGAATCACATCGGCGTCGAAAACTTGCAGTCCATGCGATCTTAGGGCAGACGACCACATAGGCCCTACGGTATCGTCATCACTTTTACAAAAAGTATCACATGATGTCTAGTCTAGTATACTTTAACTTCGGTCCTAGCGCACATCTGACTCCTGAAAAAGTCACCACTTAACTATGCCTAGCAAGTTCATTGGCAATCCCATTTTGACCTGGGACCCAAACAAGATTCGGTAAATTCAGCCTTCCGATTGCGTTCAATGAAGTTTTGCATTCTAGAACTGACTTCTTTTTTTTATGAATAACTAGCGCGCTCAAGGGGTTATTAGTACCCTTAAAATGATTGCACACAGCGCCGGCGATGGAAAATTAGGGAGGAAAGAAAGAGAGGTACCGATGTACGTTGGTCTTGAATGTTTGGAAGTTATGATGACTAGGAAATTAAGAGCTCGGCAGGGCATTCCATGAGCGAGTTATTCGGCTTATGAAAGAATCACGATATTTCAGGATACGTCTGAAAGTGAGCACTCATGGCGAAACGTGTGTTACGGTTGGAGGTTTGAAGGGGCTGAATGCTACTGGCAATTTCTGAGGAGCACTGGTGGTGAAAATATATATTGTATAAAACAGGGTAAGACAGGAGACATTACGTCGGTGATCGATCATTTCTCAGATAAGATTTGACTGCATCAGCCGACTTTCCGCATGTCCAACCTTTAATGGTTGAGGCGCCAGTTACATCCGGATATCGGGTGGGAGTATACCCACCCACCGGGTTTTGTTCTCTGGCTGTTATTTTTTTTATAAATGGAAAACTTTGGTTCTGCTTTTGGATTATATTTATTTGATGTCTTACATTGTTTTCCATTAAGTCGAGAAAATAATATCGGGTAAGTGGCCGCCACCAAAATTGATGACCATTCGGGCCCGATTTATGGCACAACTTTTGGCGATAGGAGCACGCATTCTTAACGCATATTCTCTTTGAGGGCTTCAAGAGTCTAAGGCTGATTGACATAGACTCGTGACTACAAAAACCGCCAAGTCTGGAAAGGTTAAATCAAGCCCTCTTGCCGGCCAATGCAAATCGCTTAAACGAGAGATTGTGCGACCCGGAAATGCAGCCCTCAGAATTTCAGTAGCTCATGTAGTATGCGCCATTGCTCCATCCTGTTAGAACCACATGTTCTCAGTACCAATTCATCCAATTGAAAAAGGAGAAAGTCGTTGAGCATGGCTCGAAAAATAAGGCCCGATGACGCCTCCAGCGTTAGCAGCACTCTATGAAGTAACTTTAGGTGGGTGTAATGGCTCTTCGTGGCCAATACGTGGATTTTTGATGCCCCGCCGATTCACATATCCACAGAGATGTAAATGGGCCTCGGTACTCATGATGAGTTTCAATGAAAACTTGTCTCCCTCGTGGTCGAGATTCAAAATGACTTGAGCATAGGTTACACGTGCTTGGCGGTCAACAGCTAACAGCACTGTCTACACTTTATAAGGGAAGATCTTACAGTTTTTCACCAAAATTCTCTGTAAAGACCGCCGATTGATGCCCAATTGCGTCCCACGTCGTATGATCGATACTCCGGGGTCCTCTGCGACATCTTCAACAATAGATTCAATATTCTTAGCAGAACTGCTGCTCCGAAACCTGTCGGACCTGGCAGCATCTCGTGTTGTCCCATACTCTGCTAGGCAAGCGACTAAAGGTCGCGTCGTAATGTTTGCCTAGTAGGTGTCGGACGACAGGGAAATCTGCGATGAAATTCACCCTGCACCAACACCACCGACGATCGTAACAAATATTCCGCATTCTTTAGGAGTTTAGCGATTGATTACCTGTTGACGTATATTTTGTATCTGTTTATTTCATAAATGTCAAAGTAAAATTGACATTTGCCGCCAATTGCAAAAATTATAGCATCTTCCTATAGGGTGATGAGCTTTGCGCCATCTAGTACCAAAAAATACTAGTAATAAAATAAATACACAGCCTGATTCATACACTCCATGGAATCTTAACTACTATAACTGTACTTTTAGCTACGAAAAAACCGGAAACTGTACACTAAGTGCAGCCTTAAACGTTTGTGCTATGAACTGCTCCTATTAAACAATGAGCAAAGGGAGAGAGCATTATGTTAAAGGGACTCCAGGTAAGAAGATGGCTCCAATATATGTAAGTGAGCGATTAGCTATTCGAAAGATTTAAGGATAAAGTCGGTAAAATCAATAACTTAATAGTAAGATTGGGGTATAACCTCTAAACACCAAGATCGTGATTTCTCTAAAATAAAAATTAATCTGCATGTACTCGTACTCATTTCTGTATCGTTAATTTGAAAATAATATTTTTAATTGCAAGTAACTTTGCACAGTTTAAACAATTTAATGACTTACTCACGCCTATTACATGATAAATTAAAATATCATCTAAAAATAAGTCTGCAAACGTACTCGTGTTAAAGAATAATTCCTAATTAGCAACTTAAATTGAAAAGCAAACACACTTGAGCGGAAGTGTTCCCGAATGATGAACTGCGCTTTATTTTATTAAAACATGACCCAAGGTTCATTAACTCTTAGCGCTTTGTAATAATTAAATGTGATTGATAAATACGAGTGTGCATTTATCATATTATTGATGAAGCTAAATAATGAAAGGAACTCCTAAAATGAAAGCAAAAGTTTTCGTGAACGACTTAAACCGGTCACTCTGTCTTGAAAAGTGTTTAAAATGGAAAGTTTTCGCGTCCTTTTCTATTCATTGGGAAATATTCATTAACTACTAGCTTAACATTTTAGCTAAAAAAAAAAATATAGAAACTCTTAGTCCTCGCAAGTATTTCGTATTCTTAATCTAAGTAAAAATAAGCTTAGATAGATTGGATTTGTAGGTTATGGTCTATCATAGATTTTCCTAAGGTTTTGCCCTGCGTGAAAGGGATTCTCAAGCATATAGGCCCTCTACCTATTTTTAGTTTGGTGAGCTTCATCTAAGGCGGATGAAAATTCCGTTACGATTCGTGAAAAAAGTTGTTTGTGCTATTCCGTCCTTCCACGTAAGCATTCCTTCAGATCCTTCTGGATGGAAAATGCCTTCTTGGACGACAAATCAATCCACTTTTATATGAACGGGGTTGATGGCGGTGTCTATGGTGATAAGCTTAACCTAAGAATCTCCTTCTGCATTTTAATACAAGCTTAATCTAACTTAAAAACTAAGACTCAGAAACTAACAAAAAGACATGGAATCTAGGGACCAAGGAAGTTGTGAAGATCTATTTTAAGACAAGAGATGCTAAGGTTAAAGTCAAAAACGGAGTTTGAGTTAAAGAAAGGCGCAATCTAGGAAACCAGAGAGCAGTTAATGTATGAAAAGAATGTCAACTACGTCTCTGTGTTTTTCGAGGGTGTTCAAGTTAAGAAGTTTAAGGCGGTCTCGATAGGGTTGTAAAAATAAGAGAGTAATCTCAGGGCAGTCCTCAAAGTGCAAATCGAAAGAAACGAATCACTGTAGCGTTATCCAGGCAGAATTTATGCCAATTAAGAAAGCCTTGACCAGGTTGAAGAAAAAAGTAATACCTGCAAAGGATATCCGCATCTTTTTCGACAATCAGGCTGCTATCAAATCTCTGGACTCATGTTCTTTTAATTTAAAGACCATTATAGACTGCCGATCATCCTTCATGGAAACGGCAGAGCAGTTCAGCGTTCACCTTTGCTGGTTGCCGCTACAGAGAAATGCCAGAGAACTGTAGAGCCGACGAACTTGCCAAAATTGGAATCACTATACCCATTAGAAGAGGAGGAGGAGGAGACAATCCCTCAACTCCTTTGTACATGTCCAGCTCTCTCCCAAAAATGAAAACTCCACTTAGGAGCCTTTTTCTACAATGACTTAAGCGATTTAAAGCAGTACAGACATCAAAAATCTACTACGCTTTGTCAACTCAGCTCAAAATGCTTTCTAGAGAAGGAGGATCGCAGATCCTTGTGGTATCACAACGGTCCCACGGGCCTAAGTGGGTTGGCCCTTTTCCAACAGCCAATCTAACTCACCTAACTGATTCTGTCCGCATTAACGGATTTCGGAGAAGAAAATATGACAACAAATTGTACGGGCCATTCAGCGACATGGAGCTGGGCAGAATTCATCGGCTCTAATGGCTAGGGGATGTACTCTGTACGCCAGACCCAAATGAACACCACGCACCAGCCCGAAATCTCTCCCAACTCATTCAGATCGGACAGCGCAGTAAAGGAAGTACTCGCTTAAGATGGCATGGCACACTGAAATTGAATGGGAGGTTGAGGGCCACAACCACCGCAAACTACAGTACAGATCGGTACCTAGGAGTACATATGCTCTTGTAGTATCACCATATCTCGGCATCAAATGAGTCATGCAAGTTTGCCCTGCCAAACTGCTGCACCTTTTTTTAACAAAAGAAGAAACACTATCGCAGTGCGGCAAGAATTATTCCTTAAAAGGAGAAGTGAGTAGCTTATCTCACAAATTTTCCTGAAATAGAAACGATTAAGGCAGCATGCGATTTCAATTTCAATTTATTGATTACCGTATTATATGTACATTGATAGGTATCTATTGCAGTACTATAACATCAGGTAAAGTATTAAAATCAAGTTATTACTTACCAGTTCAGTTGTATAATTGAGATGTCTAGCCAAGTAAAGCTGTACATCATCGGCATAGTCACCTCCCGAAGTATGTTTACAGACAGGTGGCAAGTCATTTAGGAACATACAGAATATTATGGGACCAAGAACTGATCCATGTGGTACATCTTGTTCTCTTAGTAGAAGTGCAGATGTAGAATCACAGGTTATAACTTTGAAAAATCTGTCAGATAGAAAGTTCTTACAGCTCTATTACCAAAGCTAAAGTAACGGATTTATCTTATATAGTTTACCTTGTCAAAAGCATTTAAAATTAAAAACCATTAAAACGTAATATGTATCATAAGTCAGACATTATAATATGATTGAATTTCAAAATTTTATTTTGGAAGAAAAAATACGAAACCAGAACTTTCTTGGAAATTAAAACTAAAAGATATCAGCATCAATACATTCCAAATTTTGCCTTGCTGTTAGCAATAGGAGCGCTAATTTGATACAAATTATAAGAAAACTTTTTTGGGAGAAGGGAAGAGGTGTATTCAGTTTATGGGAGTAGCAGTTCCTTTTTGGAATTTCGAATTATCACAGTCGAGTGGTTTCATTTATTGCCTAACACTTTCTACTACGAGCTAGAGATTAACTTCTCAGATTGATTGAGAAACCGAGAATCACATGTTGAACGGTCGAAGAACGAAGAATGAAGTTGGTTTTCATACAAAAGACCAAGCTCAATTAAATGGCATCCCCCTGAGCTGCTCTCAGTAGTCCCCACCGTGAACAGCAAGTTGAGCCGAAAAGAAATTGTTGCAATGCGAACAAACTTTATGCCCAAGTCATGCACAGGATGTGAAACTAATTCTTACTTTCGGTGCAGCCGAATGGTGCCTGCACTGGAAAAATGAACTAACATTACCTTTTAAAACTAGACTAGTAACGTGCCTAAGCACCACTTCCACACTTGTTGGCAACATTTCCATTGTCGGGCTTCCAAATCTGATCCATTTGCCCCTATAGACTTAGACAGTTCAGTATACAAACTAAGGCTCCCAAACACTTTGCAATGAAGAACATGTCAGCCTACTATTTATTGACTTAAATCAAGTAGCAAATGGGACAGCGCAAGATTATTCTCTTAATGCAGAAGGACCTTTTAGAACGGCCAAAGCTTAAAACTAGCTTAAAGCTACATGGGCAGAAGAATGTATCCTGAATAAATGGATTATTCAATCCAAAAAATTTACTTTCTAAACAGTGTCATATAGGCGTGAACTCTCTGAATTGTACAGTGACGCCAATCTAGTCATGGGTAGAGCATATATGTACAGAGATTGGACACAAATGTTCCAACCATACTCAGCGGGACAAGGCAATAAAGTCGCTGCGTTAGGTAGTGGGAGCAAGTGAAACTATCTTACATTGTGTTATTCAAAGTAGTTTACCAAAAATTTAAAGTTTGTTTTGGTTTGCCACTTCGGACTCTAACGCCGTCTTAGTAAGTTAGCAGATGATCTTCCTGCTTGCTTAAGTTCAATGTTCTATCCTCTTTTGTTGGTAAATTTTCACTAGTATCCTACTATGTTCCGATAAAGCTTCCACACGTGGTAAACATGTACAGATTCATAAACATCTTCTCTAGGCTCTAGTTGTTTATCGAGGTTACAATTATACACGGTCTAGGCTCATTTCGGAGGTGATTTGTTGTCCCACAGTTTAGTTGTCTGTTTACGAAGGAGGTGACAATGACACTTATAGTATGCGACCAGATGGTTTTAAGTAAAGTAACCTATAAACAAATAACGGACAAATTAAGATAGCTATGGTTAGCTATTGATTTTATTTCTCACACTACTTAACACGCATCACATTCACACTTATTCTAGCCCTATAGTTAGAACTTCGGTGCAACAGGCTTTCTAGCTGCAACAATCTCTGCAATACCAGCAATTGTATTGCACCCCGGACAAGTGTGCATCACGTCATGGATAAAGATATCGCAATCAATGCAATAGTACTGCGAACAAGTATCACAAAAATAAATACTCTTATCGCTCTTAGTGAAGCTTCTTTGACAAGCAAAACAATTCTGTCCTTCGTCCTTGTATTCCAGTTCCTTGAAACTTGGCACGGGGAACAGATGATGATAAGATCGAGCTAGATGTGGTGCCGAAACTAATGTTAAACCACATATCTGGCATTCTACAGGAAGTTCACAGTATTTACTGTAGCACTGTGGGCAATGATAGCCCCCAGATGTTAGTTTGCTTGGTTCCTCTGTATTATCGACGTGGCACATGCACATTGTCAGTGCTGGATCCTTCCCTTCTTCAATTTTCGTATGTGGAAATCCCATTTTGATTAGTGAATTTTCTTGCAATTGCGCTGCAGCTGGTGGCTCAACATGAGCTAGAAGGAGATCCTTGAAATGACAATCGTCTAAAGCTGCGCCGAAAGTGCCATTCGTTTCGATTGTTAATCGACGACAAGCGTGAATCTCCGCAGAAAGACTTATAACTGATACTCGAATGTTTTCACTCTTAAGCTCTTCTATGGTTTGGTTTATATCAACAGGATCGCACGTTGTTAAGCTGCTCATGATGACGAGAATTTCACGACTAGCGTGGGACGGAAGGAGCTTCAAAGTTTTCATCGCCAGATCCAATCCGTTTTGCAAAGATGGCTCGCCCACCAGAGTTAATTTATTCAATCTAAAACAGAAAAGCTAATCCTTAAAGCACATTCTCCTTCCAATTTAACAAAATAAACTTACCCAGTAAGAGCCGACAAGTGGCATTGAGCTGTTCCAGTGAGTTCTGTAATTTTCTCAGCTCGTTTACTCTTCAAGGTAATGACACCCATTTGACTTATGGGATTCTGATCAAAGAACTCCTCGATGAAGATTTCAAGAAGCTAAGAAAATAATCTAATGAGTGAGACACCTGTTTTTAACTGAATTTCGTCCTCACACCTTGAGAGTACACAAAAAGTTGGTTGGTTTCAAATCAGGCTCTGTCATGGACTCAGAACAATCTATGATGACATACAAGTGACGCATCATACCCAAACGGTTCTTGACAACTTTCTCTGCCTGGCGTTTACGCTTAGCCTTTTGAATGAGATCTGCAATAAGGGTGTCCAAGCCTCCATCGTCGTCCTCCTGAATTGCCTCCCTAAAAATCAGATATATAAATAAAATTTCTAGTTTCATTTTTCGTAAATTGATTTCTTGCCATGTCTTTTCGTAGCCAGTTTCCCAGCGGTATTCCTTTGGGTCTTCTTTATCAATACTTTCCATAGTTAAAATGAAATCTCGTTGTACACCGCCGAATGAAAAAAAAAAAAAACAAATGTGAAATGTCAAAGCGATGACATTTCCTTCAAAAAATATTCAACATCTTCCAATTATTCACCACCAAATTCAATTCTCTATGTGAACACTGGTTGATAATGTTTCGTTGAATTCCATTAAATTGCGTTGCAGGAACGCGTTGATGAAGGGTGTTTCGTGGGCAAAATATAATGGGGTGCTAAACGAAATTAATATATTAAGTATATTACTCACATTCAATTCTACCAACTTTCTTAAAAAAGCGATTGAAATAAAGCCCAACAATGAAATAGAATCAACGTAGTACATAAAAAAAAGAAATGCAGATTTTTCTATGTAAACTGTTCATCATATTTGCAAATGTTGTTGAAACTGCGTTTCCCTTTATATATATTTGTTATCGTTTAGGTTGCTTTGGAGTAACTATCCAGCCTAAGATTTAATCAATAGGTGTTGAGTATCAATTTGAGCTTTATGAGTTCTTTCTAGAGTGAATATTTAGTTAATTTTGGGTCTAGCCACTTATAAACCGTGGTGATAGAGGGCAATTACATAATTACAACAAACAAGATCTTGTATGCGAATAAAAGAAGACAAATGTCTCAATGTCTCTAAAGTTAAGATACAAATACAGTTACAGGTCCTCGTTTATGGATCGGGTAAACAATCCAAGGTTTTCATTCATCGCCCATTCACCTCTCCGCCTTAATACTTAAAATGAACCAATTTATGTATGTAAATTCTATACCAATAGAGTGGAAGGTAGTGCATTCATTGCATCAGTTTTCCTGTTGAAGAAGATAGAGAACTCCAGTTGCTCCCTCGAGTTCAAAATGATGTCAAAAATATTTAAGACAAAGTAGCTCGTTGTCATGAGACTTCATTAACATCATACATTAACATCAACATCAATAATGCTGACATAATTGACGGAACTCAGTGTGATTTCACCGGTATGTTAGGCGGTAATGAGATGCAAGATGTAAAAAATGGGTTTAGCGGTAAATGAGAGCAAAACCAAGTGCATGCTGTTAACGAGAAAGATACACCAGCGTAATATGGCTATGACATGTAGAGCAAATGTAGACCAATGCAACGCCCTCAAATCCTTCGTATCTAACACGGAAGGCTGACACAATAAAAGACCTCGCCTTAGGTGGAGGGCACAAGTAGAGGGGACCTTAACTGACTTGGACTGCGCAATTGAAAGTAGTTGCCTAAGAATAAGGCTCGCTGAAGAGGTACCCTTTGGGACGTCTCCGCCGTTTTACAGTCTATATTTTCCAAATACTCAAAACAATACTCGAAATAGCAGTAATCTTCAAATCGCAGTTGATTCCATATATGTACATATGTAGCGAGCACCAGATTTAAACATATTCTCATATCGCAATATCCACCGCACCTGATGTAAGTTCAAAATTCTATAAAGAACTCCCAGTAGCAGAGCAATTATATAAATTTTAATTTAATAACAGCCTTCTACATAACAAAAAAATGCATATGAATCGATTAAAAGTTCAGAGAAAATATAGACAATGTTAATTAAAACAGCCAAATAATCATTAAAATTTATTTTTAACATCCCACTTAATTATTACAGTAATTTTCCTATTTAATTTATTTTTCAAAATTTTTTCCCAATTATTATTATTAAATTTCACCGCCATTTTTAACAACTGAACACACTCTGGCACCTTAAATCACCGTTTACAACGTAATTTTTACAAGCCATCGCTTGTGTTGTGGCCATTTTGTTTCGTTCAGTTTTCCCAATTCGAGCAGTAGCCTGTCACTTCATCACGCGTCGCCCATTGGCCAAGCGACTGCAATATTTTTCATAAACGAACGGAAAAATTTTCTTCAATTGCTTTTAGTTTCTCTTTCTACATTTTGCATCTTCTCTTCTTTTTTTTTATTGTCTTGTGCATACAGCGGACAAAATAAATGTCCACTAAAAATCTAACCTAAGACGTGAGATATAAAGATACATTTGAGCGCAATTAAATTCGCCACCGCAACAGCAAATGTGAATTAAAAATCAACAGAGGTCCGACAAATTTAAGAAAAGAAAAAAAGTTTTTCGCGCTATACACAAGTTCACGGGGGAAAAGCAAAAGCTAAAAGCATACGCAAAACGAAAAGAGAAGAACTATCAAAAGGAAAAAAAAGAAACGAGAACGAGAAGAATTTTCTGTACGTTTTGGTGTTTTGATTGTCAAAATTTCAAGAAAAACTCTTTCCAGGTGGGTTAAATAAATGGAAATTTCGAATTCTACAATTTACCTAAAAATTTCTTTACATAATTCTTACCATTTAAAAATTCTGTGTGCAGTGTTGGAAGTGATTTTCTCATTTGTATTTCATCTCCGATTGTGCTATGAGAATGGAGGACGACGCGCGTACCCTGGATAAAATAATTTTTTTTTTCTGTGTGCGCTCAAAAATAATTAACCAAACTGTGAAGTAGACGTTTTGCTGGGATAAATGATAAAAACAATAAAAGCAGCATTTGGTAATTAGTATTTGTTGCTTTGTAATAAGAATTCGACTGGACTCCGTACTATTACTCCTCCTCCCGAGACGAATAGAAGTTTTGGCGGCAGAAAATTTTCTTATGACTTGCGCTGGGTGCTCCTTTGCTTTCAATGGTGACTGGTGGATGAGATATCTTTCAAATGAATTTTGACAACTCCACTTGTCATCTATAGTCTGTGTGTTCACTATTAATAGTGATGTGTTTTTGAGTTGATTTCTTTTGTTAATTTGTTTGGGATAAATCACCTTGACCAGTGGTTCTGCCTGGTTTGGCCTTTTGAAGCCAATTGATTGCAAATTGTTTCGATTGCACCCGCCAAGTGTTAAATGTTAAATCCAATGAATGATGTTTGTGTATATCTGAATCTGAAGTGTGATATCCGAAAAGGTAAAATTGTATTCCAATAGGTGATTTTGAATTGGAAATTCAAAACTACGAAATGGATTACTGGCAAAGCCACATATCAGAAACTGTACTTTTTGTTGTTGTGTATGATGAGGTTTTGTTTTCTCTTTCTCTTTTTGACAAGTGATTGTTTCATTGGGTTGCAGTGTGGGTCCCGAAAACAGGGCAAGTATCTGTTGATGTGAAATAATTTTGGGCAATGTTTACGGATTGTCTATGAAAATGTTTTGTTTGGGAATCAAATGGTTTGGTGGTGTGGTTTTTTTTTTATGTGGACAGTACAGATTCCGAGAGGGCGAGACCAGTTTTTCCTGAAATTTTTGTTTTTTTTGTGAGAAAATATTTTGTGTTGACAAGTTTAGTGGATGCTCTGCCGAGTCGTGTAAAAGTGTATGTTGTCTGTGGAAATAAAGTTTTCAATACGAACTGATTCCATGTAAAGCACTTGGTGTACCAGTAATAAGTATAAGTTTCCTTCTACCTTGGCGCATCAAACCTAGGTTTTGAGATTTAATTATTTCTATTGAGTTTGTTCGTTCATGTGTAGGTCGGCGTATTTTGTCTCTTTTGGTCTTCATCCATTTCTAATAAAGCTCATAGAAGTGGCATTCGTTTTTTCTTTATACGAGGAGATGCAATTCACATCGGTTTGAAAAACTCAAAAATAAGTGTTGTTCTACACCGAAGTAGTGAATTTCTGTCGAATACTCCAAGATAGGTAAACTTTTTAACTTTTTCGAAGTTACCTACTGCTGTCAAAAGTGACATTTTGTCCGGGGCGATTGACAGATGCTTTTGTATTTGTTGACAGCATGTATGTATATGATTTTCTCTTCATTTTGCCAACCCGTTTGGCCTGCTTTTCGATTGATGTTAGCGATACCGTCAATATGCGTATCTTAGCATTTGCATGGATTTTTTAATATATAGTTTCTCTCATATTGGAACAAAATTGGATTAATTTCGTTGGGGTTCTAAACTTGACCTTTGATTAGCATTCATCCTATAAGTATGGACTTACTCGTTTCTCAGTGGAAACAATTGTTCCGCATTTTTAAATAAATTTTCCTTTGGTATGGTGCAACGATCCTTATTGAGCACACCGCGAGCTAAGGTTAAATCTTTGGAATTTAAAAAAAAGAATTCGGGCCAACAGCGCCGGCAGTGCTTGAAGCAAATGTACCATTTTCGATAGTTTAGTAAGCATGAAATATGATTGTTGAACAGAATTTGAGATCTGGTTTTACGGTTATCCTTATCGTCACTTGGCGTCAGATCTAGTGATTATGGGCGAAACACGGTGTGTAAGTTGAGGCATTGTTTAAAAACTTATTCGGCTGCACCAATAAGAATAAAGTATGCTAGAGTTATCGTTCGACTTTTGGATTCGTATAAACCGCTCCAACAGGGTCTGGTTCTCCTTGCAAATGCCTGTCAGAATAGCTGCTGACATGACCATGCTTAGACTCAGTAAACGTCTTTTACACATCCCACCCTGATCAGAAAGTTCCCGGAATATCCACCCATTGTTCCGATTTGAGTTCTGTTTTTTTTTTTTGTTAAGTTGGTACATCTGTTTTTGATATTCCCTCTAAATCTTAGCGTCATAGCTTGACATTTGCAAAAGTTACGTAGCCAAGAGTACGAGGGTTGTCTGAAAAGTTTCCGACCGCAACGTAAAGATAGCGGCACTCGTCAATAAAAGCTAGTGAATGCTAGTTGTGCATCTTTTGACAGTTACTTACCAAAGTTTCAGTCATTTTGGATGCGCAGTTTTTAGTTGACAGTCGTTTGAGTGAATGTTTTTTGTGAAAATGGAAAAAATTGAGTATCGAGCTGTTATTAAATTCTTGTTTTTGAAAGGCAATACGCCTACGCAAATCGAAAATGAGTTTGACTCTGTGTATGGGGACTCTGCACCATAATTTACCACAGTAAAATTTTGGCCAGCTGAATTTAAACGTGGCCGTAAGAGCCACGTTGAAAGTTCGAGACGTCCAAAAACTGCAACCACTGACAATAACATTGCTAAAGTTCATCAAATGGTGTTAGACGACCGCCGAATTAAAGTGAGAGAGATAGTAGAGGTTATGAAAATGTCCAAAGAACGTGTTTGTTACATATCAAATCAAGATTTAGGCATGAGAAAGCTGTCCGCGCGTTGAGTGCCGCGTTTGCTTACGTTAGACCAAAAACGTGTTCGAATGAACATTTCCAACGCTCTGTTACCGCAGTTATTATTCCGGGAACTTTTTGATCAATGTGGTATAGCTCACTTTAACTACATTACTTATGTTATATAAAAAAAAAAAAACATGTAAAAACATGACATAAAAAGGACCTAATAATTTAAAAGTCTCTTTCACACTCTTAACTTAACAGTTCTCAAGGCCCGGCCGTAAGTTCTCGTAGCAACTTGTTCACACAAAACGTACAGCAGTTTATTGAAAACAAAATTGTTGTACCTGAAATTTGACAATATTTGGAATAAATAGCTTCGTCGATTGTTTAAAAGCATCGAATTTAAGTCTGTTTTCGAAAACGTCACTTGATCGTCATTTTGATCCTCATTGCAGCGCTTTAGGGTTGCGATCTTCAAACTGCAAATGTGTTTTGCTTCCTTCTTTCAAATGCATTTGACGTTTTAAAACAAAGGAAAATGTTTGCATCACTCGGATTAGGTGATGGAGTTCAGTAAAAATAAAATTTAGTTCAAAGAAATAAGAAAGCCGATTTTATGTATGTTCACGAGATTCGTCTGCAGCGTATATGATAATTATTAACATTTTCCCTGCAAATTCTGTATTATCGAACATCCTGCAAATGCAGTGTGATTTACAATGTCGTTTTCGAACAAATGACTTTTTCAACTTGCGCTGTGTTGCAAAAGCAATTTAATGCAGATGAATTTTTCGAAAACGGCACAATAACTTCCATTCACAACAATTTAAAGTCTTTGTACGTGAACTCCACTTGCGTCATTGAGTCCAAAAAACTTTCCTTTCTATGCTTCAAACCATGTTGAAGCGATTTTATATTCGATGTCGTACTCCAAGGAGAATACTCCCATTTCTATAGTAGAATTTCATTGGTAACATCCAATATTATTTTAGCAACACCAACGCTGAGTATTAAAATTTTCACGAGGCTACAACATTAGATCAAGACAACAAAAAACATTTCTGTTCCAGTGGAAGTGACCCGGAGTTCTTATATTTATATTTCTTCTTAAGGCGAACAGCCACCATACGCAGTGAATCCCAGTCCTTAAAATCCACAATCATCTAACGCTAAGACGCATCAACTTGATACCCTAATTTGCATTCATTTCAACCAACCCGGCGTGGATTCTTCTTAACGTTAACTTTCTATATGTTTCGTTATATGTTAAATTTTTTCTTTACCTTTCATAAAATATAAATTAAAATTTGCATTAAATGATTTATCTATTTTGTTTTTACCAGAATTCATAAATCATGGTTGGAATAGACCCGTCAGATATCGGGAAGCATCAAAAACTCATTAGAGGTGAGTAACCCATGTGACTTTTTAACATAATTAAATTTATAATTTTATTAATAGCTGCCCAGGAAGACATGTCACAAATCGATGTGCTTGTCTGTGGTCGGTGCTTAGGCGTCTTCCATTTTGTTGAAGAGTTTAAAGAGCACAAACGCTTCACATGTGACAAAGAGACACAAATTCGTGATGGTCCGGATACAAAACCAAAAATCTGGGCTTTCCTCTTATGGAAGGCGACACAACTACACAACAAAGACAGTAGTAGCGGTTCAAATAACAGTTTAAACAATATCAACAATTCACAACAGAATTCATGGGCCCTCTATCAGACGTGGGTTAAAATGGAGGAAAGTATTCGTGAAACATGGATTGTAGCTGGTAAAACAATACAATCTTTCGCAAAAATGGGCCATGGTGGCCTACAGGAGATGCCAGTTAAAATCACAAAGACAGTGGTAGATAGTGCTTCAACATTTGCAGGAAACAATGCTGCTGCAAGAAGTAAGTTTTGCAAAAGCTAGTTTTCATTACAATCTTACTTAACTTATGTCGTCGTTTCATTTTTATTAGAAACTCCAATCTCACAGGCAAAACCACTTGTAGCCAATATCAAACCTCCGGTAATTATCAAAAAATCCGAGGAAGAGAATGATGTATCGCCCATTCGCAGTGGAATTGTGAAAAAGCCAATACAACAGGTACAAAATAAATTGTCAACAAGTACACCAATTCAACGTGGATTAAAGTAAGTAGGATTGCTGTTCGTTCAAAAACTCATCATCTAAACGTCAACTTTTATTTTGTTTTTTTTTTTAGCCGACGTGCCAAAAGAACTGTACCCAATACAAACGGCGAAGTCGAAGAGGAAATTGTGGAAAAAATCGTAGCGAAACGTTTCAATCCACGAAAAAACATGCATGAGTACTTAGTTAAGTGGGAAGGTTGTTCACATGAGCACAATACTTGGGAGCCACAAACTCATTTGGAAAATGTCCGCCAAATAATGGACACATTCGAAAAACAGCTAGCTCGACAAAAAGAACAAAGGGCAGCGCAGCAAGCAAAACAACAAGCTGCCACTTTAGCAGCTGCAGTTAAAGTTGTCGATTTAAAAAAAGATGTCTTAAAGGATCCTAATAAAGGAGAAGAAGCACCAAAATTAAATCTATCATCGCCCGGCAGTGATTCGGGTCGTCTTTCGCGTACATCGAAAAGTAAAGCTCTAGATCAAGTGAAACAATGGTGCGCTGAAGAAGTAGCTGATAATGGCTCGAATGGGAGTATAACAGGAAGAGCAACACCACTGGGAACAACTGTCGAACGACCACCGATTCCAATGCTACCATCAGGTGGTCAGAGTTCGGGAAACTTTGCGGCACTGAAAAGAAAACTAGATGATAGTGATTTCGATGATTCAACAATGATGGGTGAGGAAGATTTAGAAGAGGACCTAATACCATCACATACAGTGAAGAGAATGAAGAATGGCAATACGGTTTCGGTTAAAGTGGAGACTAAAACTGAACGTGCTGTTGAGGTAAGATTTTTATCTGTTGTCAGATTATGGCATTCGCTGTAAATTATTTTATTTTTTTTATTTTAGTCGAAAATAATTAAGGTTAACGGTAATTTAAAGAACACAAGCGCAAGCGATTCGTTTTCCGCTGATGTGATTATAACACAAGATGCTAATGCTTCAGGCGTTGTCAAGAAGCCTGGCTTCAATGGAACAACGACAAACACTGTAAGTTCTTTGTTGCTGTTATTTTTTTTTGTGTTTTTAGGTGTGAACATAATGTAAACATGTGCACATGTACACTTCATTGTTTTTGTTTCATTAGTAAAACTCACAAAACATGTTATAGTCTTACTTAAGTATACCGTCATGCCTCTAACTAATGTAAGTCTAAACAGCATATGTGGCAACCTCACTAAATGAAATCGCCGCTATTTTTTAATGCAACAATTCTAGTTTGGCATTTGGGATGTGTGTACATTTTACATACACCTAATGTCGCATCCGTCCGCTGCGGAACAAGGTCTCTCCATTCCCAAAACGACATGGACCTTCGTTTTTTTTTTTTTTTTTTTTGACTCCAGACAATACTAGGATTCCCTTTTTCGTAGACCTTCTGACTTAGTACCCAACGTACCAAATTCCTGTACTAAGTTAGCACCATAAAAAAAATAAATACAAATTGAAACCACATGTACATATAAAAATGTAACTATTTTATCCCTGTGTGTCAGACTTTAATTTAGCTCAGGCCCGTACTTTTTGAAAATAATTTGCAATATAGTATTGTACTCGTAATGCCTTTTGAATATCTAACGACACTTGTATCATTATTATCTCCATCGTTGTCTTTCTTTTTTTCTACTTTTCGTACACTGTCTAACACTACGATTTGAACGCACGACTTCTCTTTTATGAAAGTTCTAAGAACTGTTGAATTAGTTGTTGAATCGGCGCCGCAAATCATGAAAATACCGAGCCTTGGCTTTTGTAGTACGAAGGTGTTCATTTTCGTATAAGCTCTCTTTTAATAATATTCGATGATACTTCTTGTTGATGCTTTGAAATGCTGCTATTTTTCTTGCGATGTAGTATCATGCTCCTTTTTGACATTAATGGGGAGTGTCTATTCCGAGCACATATTGATTCGGCCTCTCGACATAGGTACCTATCACGGCACGAAACCTTGAATGGCATCTATCTCATGCCAAATGTTTGCCTTTTTTAATATCTCCGTAATCAGAATGCCGTTTGTCATACGAGTATAAAAAACCATTTTAACGCAACGAATTCATAAATTTTATCTTTTTATCAAATATTTTTTTATGTTTGCCTTTCACATTCTTTTAAAAAGAAAAACAAACTACAACCATTGCTTGCAGTGTTCTTGACTACTCAGTTTTTGTCCAAACAATGTGATACCTTATACAGCGATCACCTGCGCCGTAGAAAATCTTGCACAATAGGTGGATGATTTAACAACGAATATAAACAGATTAGATTCATTATAACCATTTCATGCAACAATTTAGGCGCCCTTCGTTTTCTGCTTTTGTTTTAACGATATTGTACGACAACCAATTGTTAAAGAACAACTTACAGCAGGTCGAATAAAAGCAGCATTTAGCGTTGAAATCGACAAACGTACAATTCATAGTCAATCGATGTTTCCGTTGCACACCGTAAGCACAGCGTCAAATATTGGTCTTTTCTCGTGCGACTTACAACACCTCACATCTTTGAAAGATTACCTATGAATCGCTTATTTAATTTAGCTGTTGTATCAGTATCATCACCGACATCGATAATGTATTGTAACACACGTTAGATTTTTTTTTTAAAGAACTGCTTATGATTCAAAATTATATGATTGTTGCATTTAAATCCCGGCCATCGTGGTCATGCTAGAAAGTTAAAACATTTACATGTTATCAGCAATAACTACAGATCCGTCTCACTATACTGTTCAATTGCAATTGCTTACAATTTATTATGTTATAACACATAACTCATATTTGCACAGTGTTGGTTTGTTGTGCTCATTTATCTCATGTTGATATCGTGGCACTTAAAATCCTCAATCCACCCACAAGCTAAAAACTGATATCTTTCCGAAAATTATCACAGAATGCGATGACAAGTCACATAACTTGCAATTTGTTTACACTCAATTATTTCGTCACGTTTTGTTTATTGTGCATTTTAATATCTTATCGCTTTCGTAAAAAAAAAGTCTTTTTCTTCATTACTTCTTTAAAGATCAGTTTGTTAATTTTTTTTGTGAATATAATTATCACTTATGAACTCATTCTGTGCAAAGTTTATCCATATTTCCGATATGAGTATGTTTCTCAAAAGCACAACGCAATAGCGAAAAAAAACAGTGGACGCGTGATGATCTACCAGCCATTACCACTTTTTGGAATGTCTCTAAGAAATAATGATAAAATTGAATTTTGTTCTGGTATCCTTTAGTTTGTCCTTGTAAAAAAAAAATCGTTTGTTCACCTCTTTATCACTGACTCTCACGCCTACACTCATGTCTAATTGCCTACCATAGAGAATTTATATTATCACATTTATTTAATATAAATAATTCAAACAAAATGGCAAATGGAGTCTTTAAATATCTTTATCAATATCAATATAAAAATATTTTTATAGAGTTCACAAAAAACTGAAGCTCACATTCGCGTTCTTTCCAAGGGTGAGGCAGCCAACAGTGGAATCGTGCGAATGGGAAGCGAAGCAGCTGCTGCCATCACTGCCAATGATAATGGCGTCTTAATGACAAATAATCAATCGCCAACATCATCGTTAACTGTGCAAGCATCATCTTCAAGTCCAACAGTAACATCGACACTATTAAATCGTTCCCATGCAAATAAAACTAATAATCCAACGAGCATCGGTAATATACAAATCACTCAAGTGCAACAAACAGTCAACGCCAGAAGCTCGAGTCCAAGATTAATGAATAGTCAGACAACAATAGCTCGCACCAATACAGCACAACAGCAACAAAAAATGACACAAAAATCCGTACAGACAAATACTCGTGTGCTTCAGAGTCAACCAAGAACGGCAACAATTGCTCAAAGAACAACTCTACCGACTGGTCAACATTTTCAAACATCACCAACGTCTGGTAAAATGATTATTCCTCGCAGTAAACCTGTAGGCACACAGAGCACTTCAATATCACGAACTGTAACACCTGAGCAGAAAATTTTACAACTTTCGAAATCTGGTGATCTTAAAGTGACAAAGAAGGTTATGTCGAAGGAAATTCCAAAACAACAATCACTTGGACGGCATCAATCTCAAGTACAGA
Source organism: Volucella inflata (assembly GCA_928272305.1). Lineage (NCBI taxonomy): Eukaryota > Metazoa > Arthropoda > Insecta > Diptera > Syrphidae > Volucella > Volucella inflata. The sequence continues at coordinate 15,574,480 of OV743718.1, read as the reverse complement.
TACAGAAAGTGCAGCAAATAGCACCACCTATACGGCAAGTGGGTGCGAAACAAAAACAGTCCGAGGTTAAGACTGCTGTGATGGATATGTCAGGTTTTGGAAACGATGAACATCAAGCGGCGTTATGTCCTATTACAGGTAAGTCCAGAAAAATCCAAGATTTAACAAGAATTACCAATTGTTTGCATATGAAATACATACATTTTAACATTACGCTTATGTTTGTTTTTTGTTTTTTTATTTTTTTTAAAGGTAAAATCCTTAATCAAATTGATGGCACAGAAATTCACGAGGATCAACATCACCAGCTCACATCTCTGCAATCGGGTGTTTTGCAAACGCAACTACTCACCACCGCCGATCAACAGCACGATCAAGCTGAATTCCAAGAACTCGACCAATCGGGCCTGTTGCTTAGCGCAGGCGATCAACAGCTTCTTACCAACGATGATGGCACTCCTTTGTTAGTGACGGGCGAAGATGGCACTGTTTACCAAGTAGCTGGTAAAAATGCCGAAGGTCAAACAATTCTTGTCGCCCAAGGTGCCGATGGGGAACAGCAATTTGCTTATGTAGCTGCAGCTGAGGGGGATGATAATAACGTTCTCACATTAGATAATGCTGTAGCGGAAGCAGTAGCGCAACTATCACCTGAACAGCAGGCTGAAGCGCTGGCGGCCGCTGCTGCTGCTGAATCTGGGCAATTTATATTAAAGCAGGATGATGGCAACAATGATGGTGATCTAGTTAGCATGGGTAAAGCGACGGAATTGAATCCCGCGCAACATGGCCAACTGTGCATTCAAACGGGCAGTGAAAGTGGCGAATCCCAAGATCAGAATATCCCTGCAGAAGTTGTCCAAGCTGATCTCCCATCACCTGGTAAATTTTTCTCAGTTTGTTTTATTTCATTTCATCTTATTTAATTAAATTGGGCTCTTTTTTGTTCTTTTGTTAATATAGGCGGCACAAGGCGAGTTGTTTTGCTACTGCAGGATGGAACATTTATGATAACTCAAATGCAGGACGACGAATACCAGTCCCTTAATATAGCGTCATAATGTAATTAGGTTTCTTTTTTATCATGTAACTTAAGTAGGTTTACCATTATTTAATGATTTAAGTTGTATTAGTTTCTCTCCTTTTCCTCCTGCTTCCCACCCACATGCAAACACACTCACATGTTACATTTTTACTCTTTATCCCTATTTTGCTTGTTTTTTGAAAGTGTTTCCTTAAATTTCTATTTTCGTTGTTTTCTTACAAAATGTTATATTCCCCCTTGCGAGAACAATTTTGTTGTATATATCTGTAGTGGATGGCTTACTTTGCTTTCCCCCCCACTCGCTTATTTATATCAAAACATATGTAAGGATTACCCAAATTAACACATGGGTATTTATCAAGAGTTGTTTTTCTACTTCAATTGCGCGCGCAGACGATATCTTCTACAGATATTGAGCGCCATTGCTTTGTAACCATATCCCTTTTAATTTTAATAATCATTAGTTCTCTAATTATTTGTATTTAACTACAAACCACATTTTTAAAAAAAAAAAAAAAAGAAAATCGAAAAATGTGAACTTTAAAAGAACTACAAACAATTTTTTTTTTCTTTGAAATATAGATTAAATCGATTTTTATCGGAAAAAGAAAAACAATAAAAAAACAGCAAATAATTAAAAAAAAAAAAATCAATAACAAAACTAAGAAATAAACAAATAAAAAACTGTTTAACTTAAATGTTAAATAAAAAAATATATAAATAAATGTAAAATTTTAAAATGTAAGAAATAAAAAAGAATGATAAATAAAATCAAGTTTGTGTTTTATTACAACTTTGAATTTGTTTTATCTGGTAAACCGATAAAAATCTTTAGCAAGACGGATGCTACGTTGGACGTGTAGAGGTGGAATGTTAATGGCATACTCATCGGAGCACTAATGGTAGAAAAATCGATTGAAAAAGGAAATGTAGAGAACGGTTTCAAAAACAATATACTAATTTAAATCTGCATTAGTTTATTTCAATAATGCTTATTTTATTTAAAACTTAATCAAAACGTATTATCCTTGTATTCAAAAACGTCAACGTATCGTCATTCTTTCACAGATTAGTTAGGCATTTCAATTCTGGCTTCAGAAAGAATAAGATGATTTTAGTGTGGTGTAGTTTTGTGACTTTTGAAGTGGTAGAGTTTAAAATATCATATATTTGGCAAAGGCAAATCCTAAATTTGACTGATTAAGTGCCCATCGTACTAAAATATTCGTTTATCTGCGGAATGGATGAGTGCAAAAACGCACGAAAAAAGATCTGTAATTGCACTAAATTAGAAATGCTGCCGTTTATGAGGTAATCCACTTACTGTAGGAGCAAATACCTCTCCCAAATACTTCATGTATAATATTGTATTTACTCGAATTTCTCTGAGTAAATGTTTCAGTGATAGAGTGCCCACAGAAAACTCACTGCGGTAGTTCTTCGTGATGAAGCAAGTTTTACAGGATGTTGTGCCAATTATGGCAACTAGAGCCGCAGTACAACCCCAGGAAGCAGTCCACAATCTTTCCTACTGAGTTACAACAGGAAAGTCGCTGACCTCTGTCAGAAAAACGTTCGTTTGGCAAATATTTCTTTCTCATGTTCGGCCCCTGAGACCTGCCTAGCAAGTTTATTGGCAATATTATTATTATTATTATATTACTAGCTGACCCGGCATTCTAGTGAATATTTTGGTTCTTCTTCTTATCCTTTTATTAACCCTTTCCCATTTTTACTGCATCGCAGCTACTTCGCTTATGGGGTTGGCTAATGTCGCAGACCGCAGAACGCGTCTACATAATGCTCGATCCTGGATCGCTTCAGTGACCATAGTTGATAGTGCCCTTTTAACCGGATTTTCCGCAGATCTTTTAACCAGCTTATTCTATTCACCTCAAACTGTTCGGTTACCGAATTCTTTATATGTAGACTTCCTCTTATACGCGTAGATCTACTGCAATCGCGTTTACTGACTCCACTAGACATCCTTAACATTTTCATTTCCGCTGCCGTAAGTTTTGTTTTTAAACGCTTCGTACGATGTCCAGCACTGTGAACCGTGTATAAGAGCTGGTCTAACAACCGTGGTGTAGAGTTTCCCCTTCAATTTAAGTGGAAATTTTTGGTCGCAAAAGATTCCCGAATTTTTCCACCATTTCATCCATCCCACACTCACTCTGTGGTTTACGTCGTCGTCATATTTCGCTTCCATGTTAACGATTGATCCTAAGTACTTAAAGATAGTGAATATTTTGGTTGTTAAATAAAAAATAACAAATTTATTGTAAGTACATTTGAATGTTTTAACGATCGATAAAATAGAACAAATGAAACGGCCCTTTTAGATCAAACGGATATGTGGGGTATCTATAGCGGCGTTCACATTGTATGTACGACAATACGACCGGGTCTTTCAACTTCGTCGGAAGACCAAAATGTACTACGTCGTTCAATGTGAATGCTCTTACGACGGTCGATCCGATCGGTCGTATGGAAGTTCAACTTTTACAACTTTTTCGCTTGGTCGGACGACATGTTGTTGTTGTTTTCATTTTCGTTGTTGTTGTTTTCATTTTCGTTTATGATTTCAACGAGAAAGGAAATTATGTCCATTTCAGGTAAAAAGTGTTATTTTGCCTCTACTTCTTTTCATTCTCCAATATTTTATCTATCGCCCTTCCATGTTCATGCTTCGAAATTACCCCCACGAATGAAGTCTGACGACCGTGTTTTACAATGTGAACGCAAGGCAATTTTTGGTCGTCCGACCCGGTCGAAGGATTTGCCATACAATGTGAACACCGCTTATGACAGAAAGAGGAATGGAGTGCTGTAGACGATGACCGCCTATAAAATAAAAAAAACACCAACTATTTATTTTCTCAATTCAATGTATGTACATATTTCATTAACGTAATTGATATATTCATTGTTTGATTTCTTAAAAGTTAAATGTAAAGTGAAGTAAGTAATATATTTTTTTATAATAAAGTAGAAAAGAAAATAAATAGATATTAATTTCGAAGTGCAATTGAGTGTACGATATTTTTTGTCAGCCCGTCTTTAGGCAATGTAAATAAGCTCTATGGTTGTCCCACGCGAGAACATGCCACGTATAATTGGCCGTGTTACTCAAATCTAAGTCGCAAATGGACATCGTTTGGCTTTGCGAATTATTTATTGTCATTGCGAATGCCAATTCAATAATTGAAATTGAACGCGTCTGAATTCAATTGGCACGTCTTTTGTGATTGAGATGCACGCAATTGCGACATGCTCATACGCACATTTTCATTATCTTGTTGGATTTGTTCGTCTGTTCATGCGTCTTGCTGGCATTGTTCACTGTAACATACACACAAATGGACCAAATTGTTGTACTTAGACACGGTCTTTATAATCTGATGGTTTATTGCCATGACTGGAAGTTAAAGATTAACTTCTAGAAGTCGGAAACCATTCGTTTTGTCTGGGGCTTCTGCGGATATCAGAAAGAATAGGCGAAGGTTTTCTGTGTTTTAACAAACATACAGAACACTATAATAGGAGTACAAAAAATTCGATCCTAGTGAAGCAGGGCGAACATAATAAGAGTGGACAATTTTAAGTTAGTTCGAAGACACATTGCCAAAGTAATGACTTTGGGAACGAACTGATTTCCGGAGGTTTTTACCCTAACTATCTATAACACGAGAGCCTGCGCTTTAACGACTTTGTGCACAGAGGTGTTCCTGTGTTTTGATAAAAAAGAGCTGACCCAAAATAAAATTAGCGGTACAGGTAATCTTTCACGTCGCTCGAACAACTGTGGAAGGCGACTCAACTACAACACTGACTTCGCAAACGGCTCTGCGGATCGTCTCCAGTGCAGTAGTTGGTTGGCAGCACTAATAATTTTGGTGGCATGCTGATTTGTTTAATCTTGTGGCCAACGTCCGCTTATTTGTTATTCCACACTTGTATAAACACTCCCATTGGCAAAGTATTCTTTGATGTTCCAAATGCATTACACCGAACCTTTACCAAACTCCTGGTTTCACCAAGTGCTTCAAATTATATTTTTATATTTTATAGGTATATATATTTTCGTTTCGATTTTTAAAGATCTCAGTTTTCCTAAAAATCAAGTCACTGAGGACTTATTTAAAATTTACTGATTTTCTTATGTAGTCGGCGATAATCTGCGCCCCACTAAGGAACGTGCAATCTGCAGCTCAGAACACTAGTTGAGGGTCCGTTCTGGTTCCTTTTAAAAGAGATCTTCTGAGACCTCATTTCTGATTTTTATCCTTACGACCTGAAATTAAAGTCTTTGAAAGTAGTTTTCAGCACCATCATCTCCAGACCAAGCCAAATCTTCATAGTATGAAATCCCAAAGATATTTTCTTCTCACGTTGCATTTGCTACTGAATCAAAAAATATTCAGAGCAACGTATGATTAGTCCCATCTTCCTGGAATCACAATATTTAAGGAGTTTTACTTCTGCTTTTACAATATTTTTTGATGAAATTTTTCCATTGTCCCTAAATTTGCAGCTAAAATTTTGTTGCAAAATTACCTGAATTAAGATGGTTATAGTGAGCTTGGCACAAAAAGACCTGTTCTCTATTATTCCGATCGATATAATAATGTAAACTCCCTTAAGCATCCACAAACATAGGGATGTTGTGTGAAAAAGAGAACTATTTTAGCAAGTATACAGAGATTCAAAAGCACCTCATTAGATAATTTAAAGTTAGTAAATGATTTAGATATTGAGGCCATACCAGATAGAGTAAAGGAATTCTTTGAGATAAAAGGAAACCCTGGGCACACCAGCATTTATCGCATAAATTTTTTTGAGGCAGAGCAGAGCAAAATCCACGGTAAAACAAATTTATTGGCAAAATAACTGACTACTTTAATAACCTCAGGAGAATCGGTGAGCCATTAATGAGTGAAAATTATACCAACTTATGTGTATTACTTCGTGCGGTTTTGAAGGGATTATTGGCCCATGTGAAGGTGGTCCCACAGTAGCATCAATTTTATAAAGCGATATCGACGTCGAACACTTTATTTTCCAAAGCCTTGACTTTAGTTATGCGTCCTGAGGCTTCCAATATTTCTTCGAGCGATGGCACTGTGCGTCGGGCGTCAGCTCTTCCGCAGCTGCCAGATTCTTTCTTGATTGCGATGTCCCACGTTCTTCTTAGTTTACAACGAATTTGACTTCCTGTATTAACAAATGCCTTTGTTGTCCATAGGGCTGAGTTCCTAACAGTATTAGCCTGGCTTTGCCTTTGTGATGTTTGGGATATCCGCAACCGTACCTTAGCTACAACAAGTAGCTAAGTCGATTAGCTGAAATCTGTTATAGGAGGTGGTGTGGTGCAGGCTATACTTTTCGCCAGTACTAGCTCTGCATTTAAACCGCCGTAAACAGTTTTAATGTCAAAGATAGAGCACTGCTCCATAGTCTTGTCCAAAAACTTGCAGAAGCTATCATTCTGCCACCATCTCTTTTCCAAGACCCTGAAAATCCTTTCCGAACAGAACTCCAAATATGCGGTAGTAGCCCGGATTAGGTCTTATTTGATTTGTCCAAAGTCATACACACCGTTATTTTCATCTAGAAAATTCACCCGCTATTCCATTTAAAAAATGCTGCTATTTTTGTTTTCACTCGTGCACATAAACACCGATGCTTACCACCTGGAGGAATGTCCCCCATATTTTACCAAACATGTATCAACTTTTGTTTTCATAATTAGTGCGTTCTTAAGGGGTTATTAGCGACCTTTATTTGTTTGGACACAGTAGGCCAATGGAAAGAAGAGGCACGGATCGGCAGGGCATTCCATAAGCGTGTTGTTCTGCTCAGGAAATAATCACATATTTCAGTGTACGTCCGAAAATGCGTTTGAGGCTGTACGGATAAGCATTTATTGAGAAACGACTGTTTGAATGAACGAAATGCTGCTGGAAATCTCAGTTGAGCACTTGTGAAGAAAATAGCGATAGAACAAGGTGACACAGAAGGCATTACGTCGGTATTCCAGGGTGTCAACTGCCTGTGTCATCACATATAAGTGTTATTGCACGGTTTGGAATTCAAACTAGCAAGATGTGAACATCAGCATTGTAACCCAATTCTGACTGGATGATTGCCTTGTATCGGGTTTTCCAATAGGATCTTTCGCACTCTTTCACTAAACATCAAACTGTCAATTTATTCAACATTTTCATCATGGTAAACACGAACGAGCAGCGTCTGCAAATTATAAAAATTTTCTACCGAAATTCGGAGTCGATGACTGCGACTTTAAAATCGCAAAATCATCTTCAGTGACGAAGCTGAAGGCAAAGTATGCGTTATTGGTCGGGTGAAAATCCACATGTGCTTCATGAATCACCACTTCATACACAAAAAATAACTTTTTGAAGTTTGAGGTGTGGTTTCAACAGGATGGTGCCACAAGCCACACAGCACACGTTACAATCAATTTATTGAAGAGTAAGTATGGTGAGCTTGTTATCTCAAGAAATGGGCTAGTCGATTGGCCGCCTCGTTCGTGCGATTTAACGCCGCTTGACTATTTTTTGTGGGGCTGCGTTAAGTCATTGGTTTATGCCAACAAGCCGACGACGTTGGAAGAGCTCAGACCCAACATTGAACGCGAAATAGCGGCCGCTTCGGCCGAAATGTGTGGTTGAGTCTTTGAAAATTGCGTCCAACGAATCGACCGCTGCAAACGTGCCCGCGGTGGCCATATGAACGAAGTCGAGTTCCATTCATAAATGTTTTGATTGAACTTCATTTTGATTAGAAAACCCTTTATATTGAGGCCAGATCAGAGAGGCTGAAATATTCCTTACATCGTTAGGAAACCTAGTGCTGGGTGTTCAAATTTCATTTCAACGACAGCAGTCAGCATTAAATTCTATTTTGCTGATAGTAATTAAAGGCTTAGGCCACTCTAGAGGCCGAAAAATTGTTTTTTTTTCCAGATTTACTACAAAATAAATCGAGATTACAAAAAGGAGTATTTATCATACATATCAGTGGCTGTTTGCAATAATTTTTTGAAGCGATTTATATCAAAGTGGTGACTGTACACCGTTTTTGCGATGACACCTTCGTTTTTTCAGGCTGGATAAACAGCTCTTGTACTTTTTGAATTATAAGCAAATGTTGCAAAACTATGCAATATAAAAAAATCCCACGTACTTCCATAAACAATGTATTTTTCAAAATATATTCAATATTTCAAGCGAATCGATTGAAAATTGTCCGAGTTATGTTTCCGACCAATTTAAAAAATGCAGTTTTGAGATGAAAGCATTTAAAATTTTAGGTAATTCTTCGTGGATTGGCTTGATAGCTTCATACACTTTAATTGGAAGAGCTGGCTTATGTTTGTACTCAGTCAAACTATTTGTAGCTTTAGCGTTTTGCCATGAATCCTCTCCGATCGGACACTTATCGCCCCTCGTTCCGGTCATAAAAGGCTCGCTGCCTACCCTATACTTTTGAAAATAAGTACTTCGAGATATTTCCCGGCCATCTTTTGGGAAATCATTGGAAGCAATAAAAACAAGAATCAATTTTTTGAAAATCCTAGTGGCCGAACCCCTTAACTCGTTATGCTGTTAATATCGGAATCGAATGAGGTTGATATACGCTCATGACTTAATTTTTTTCATTTATTGTATTAATATGTGAGTTACAATTCATTTTTTTTTCCTAGCAATACCAGATATTTAACTTTATGAGAACTCTAAAATTGTGTTGCTCAGAAAAATTTGACCGAGGCTCATCTTTCTTCTTCATCTGAGGGAGGCGAGAGCACTTTCCGGGATTGACTTAAGACTTTTCTAACGCGAGAATCTGACCCTATTAATGACATTTCGCATTACTTTAGATATTTACCTTTCACGATATTTACGTAGTTATCAGTACATAGTCCTTGTGGACAGCTGGGACGATTGATGTCGCGCCAGATGAAGCGGTTATTTATGCCGTTATCAATGCCAATGTTGATATTATTAATATGTATTAACAACTTTGAGGCACGCACCGTGCAGGACACTATTCGGTTTCCACTAAAGTAAAAAAAATTTGCGGCTATGACAAACAAGTAAATAGAGAACGTCCAACTTAATGACACGACTAAACGAAACAAAAACATTTAACTTATAATCCACAAAAAAGGCTAGTGTGTATTTCATATAGTACTTCATGTACACATATATATGTATAATGTTTTTTTTTTTCTTTAAATTAAATATAGAAAAGCTTACCCAAGCAAGTTACTTATTGATTTTCTTTTTAATTTTTATTTTTACCATCATAAATAGTTTACAATACTAAAAATTGTCTGTTTTCATTTTAATATTTTTTTTTTCTTTTTTTATTTATATATATACTTATTTTACAATTTTTTACTTCTTGTTTTTTTTTTTTTTTTTTAGGTGTTTGATAATAATAAAAAAAATAATAAAATTTTAACGTTAAACAGAGAAAAATAAGATAATTCAGCGGAGTTGGAGAATTTTTAGTATAACAATTCCCTCACTTCGTATTGCGGAAATATCTTGACGACGTCTTTTTAGTGATTTTCTTCTTCCTTTTTTTTTATTTTTGCTTTACTGGTTTTCACGTTAGGTTATAAGTGTTCGCGAATAAATATTTTTTTTTCTTAATTTTTTTTTTATCTTTATTTATAAAATCATAATAAAATAAAAACTGAGTCAGCTTTTAGGCAACATTACTATCTATATTGGTTTGCCGAAACAAAAGAAAAATGGGGGAGGGGTGAAACACAAATGCTGGTTACATAAAGGTTTTCTTTTTCTTATTATGATAAATGTAAATTTATACGAGGGATAGGAAGAGGGAGAAAGAGAGAGAATATGAGAGAAAAGAAGGCAACAAATATCGCTTAAGACTGTTATTATTTGCTGTTTTTTTTTTGGTTCTAAAATAAACGTGTTATTATAATTTTTGATGTTTTGTTTAACTTTATTCTATAATTTATTATATTCGGGAGGGGAGAATGACCCCCTTATAGTTGGTTGAAATATATACTTTTTTTTTTCTTTTAAAATTTCCGTGGTGCTTTCCTATATATAGTTTTAATTATAATTATAAATGATGATGAGGTGTCCCGCCGATTCAATAAACATGCAATTATAAATATTTATAATTTTCCGGGTTCTCTCACGTGTTATTTTTTATTCGCTCATACGGGGTCTCTTCTCGCGCAGTAAGTTGTTATTTGTGTTCTGTTTTGTTGTGTTGCTATTTGCGTGTATCTGGTTGTTCTCTCTTTATTATTTTATTTATTTTTTTTATAGTACGAAAGGAAATTCATCTCTTTTTGTTTGTTTTTGTTTTGTGTTTTTCTTTTTTAACTTTTCTTTTCTCTTCCTCTTTTGTGTTTTCCTTTTGTTTTCTTCATTTAACATATATATATATATAAATTTTAAAGTTTCTTATTTTGTTGTTGGTTGATTTTAAGTTAATTTAAATTGTTTTTCTTTTTTTTTACTTTTTGTTTTATTAATTTTTATTTTATTTATAATTATATCTTTATTTATTCATTCTTAGCGGTTGGCGTTCTTTAGTTGGTTGGACAACCAATCGAGACCCTCGTAAAGACCATCACCGCTGGTTGCACACGTCGCTTGAATATACCAGTTGCGATTTCTGAGTGAGTGCAGACCTAGCTTGTCAGTGATTTCGGCTGCGTTCATTGCATTTGGCAGATCCTAAAAAAAAAGAAACAAAACATTAACAAGTTTCAGTAACAAAAATATCACATTGATTAGGAAATAGACCTACATATCTAAAAAAAAAAACAGCGAGTTAAAGTAACCTAAGAGCAGATGAAAAGGCCACACAAGAAAATAATCGCTAACTTGGGCAATATTTTTTAAAGCCCAGAAAACTTGTTAAGCTTTGTTGAAAACATGCAACTAACATTTCTGTTTATAAGTCTCTATACATTTTCAACCGAGCTGGCATCTATAGACTGAAATGACCAATCCAACTTTGACTTTTGCTATATGACTGCGATGTTGTGGGTAGTTGTCATATATGGACTTTTGTCAAAGTTCAATTGGTCGTTGGACGGCAGCTTACCATGCGCAGTTTGCACACGTCTCATAGGATTGTTTAAAAAATAAGCTTCGGCAATGAAAATATTTTGAAATCTTTATAACTGTGCATTTCAGTTCATTTTAACGGTGAGCTCAATTAAGTCTCTTTTGAAAGTGTTTTTCGACTTACAAAGTCTTGGCCGCAGATCTTGTAATCATTTTTAAGATAATTTTACTACCTTCATGCTTTTTAAAGAAAAAAAAAAAAAAAAACCAAATTTTAAGCACTCTGAAATAGTATTTGGTTACACCATTCCTTGCTCATCTCACCCAAGTTGTAACAAAATTAGACTTCATAGATACATTAAAATACAGTAAAGAATAATTTTGGTTCCCGTGAATGAGCGCCAAGAAACACATCTTTGGGTCAAACCTTGTATAGAGTACGAGTACTTTACAGAATAGGTCATGTTACATGCAAAAACGAAATGCAAAATTGAAAATTTTACTGAGTCTTCGAGAATATTTCTAACAACAACCAAATGTTGTTATCTTCGGTACTAATGAAGTTATTTTCACCCTTCTGACAAGCACACTGTAAGTATCAACCTGAGAAGATTCTTGTTTTCAAAACGAAATCAAACCGGAACGAAATTTATGGAAACTGCATCTACGTTAGCAACAATAAAATAATAGATTATCTCAATTTAAAAGCAGTTGTACCAGCATTTTTGATGAAAAACGTTTAAATGCAAATGAAGCCAACACAACAGCATATTTTAGAAAATCAATGTCTCTGCATAAATCACAGAGTAAAAGTGCGTAAGGTAGTTGACATGAGATGAGATAAGAGATCTTGGATGAATGTGAAGAGAATGAATAGAAAAGAGTAAACTGAAAATACTACTGTGCGCTAAACAACCAACAATTTAGTCTCGAGCATTTTATCATTCCTTCCTTCAATTCATGTATTAAATTATAAATTCATAAATGTGATAGTTAAAATTTAATGCATTGAACTAACTTTCTCATTCACCAAATTTAACATTCACCTGTTTTTGAACTTGTAAAAATACTTGACTTAGGTGAAAAGAGATTTCGTTCCAAAAACTGGGATCAACAACATCATATTTAGAAGAGATCAGAAAGACGTTGGTTCTTTAAAAACATTGTTTTCGTGACAAATCTAAGTATTCATCCCAGGTAACATATATTTCTACGATTTGGCAATTATTCTATTGCTGTAATTAGGAATACCATCATTGACTGATTGTGTAATTGGTGCGAACTAGATTTTTGCCATACATAAAAAATATGATATTGATTTGTAATATCTAATCAGAAATATATTTCTGCTATTTGATTAACTATTCTGTCAAAAATCCAATTTCTGACTTAATGAATTTAATTTTAACTGAAACATAATTTATCTCTGGCACTGAAAAACAATTGTTGCCGTCATGAACGCATCATTCGAAGTTGAATTAGAGTTTCCGAAAACAAACTAAGTAAAAAACTTGAATCAGCAATTAACGACGATGTTTTATGAGTAACAATAGAGTCGGACTCTATGAAATCAATCCACGACATGGTCCAGAAAATAATAGGTGTCAAAAAACTCATTTGACTTTTTCCCATATTTCCTGCAATTGATGGATTTGGCGCCAGTATCTTATCTTTTGAGCTCACCGATTCATCAAACTTATTTTTGACTTCTTCGTAAAAATGGAAGTGATGTTTCGAAAGTTCGTGGTGCATCGATCGAAACAAGTATTGTCGTATCAGAGCGGCCCACGCCTGGTGAATACGGCTGGTGGGGCAGAACTTCTCAATTATTGTGTGAAAAATAGTTTTTAGTTGGTTTACAACATGTGGACGAGTTTTGTCATGATGGAAAATAACTAATGCCAGTCCTTGGGTATATTCTAATAGTTTTAACAATTGCTGACAGTAGCGATCCCCGGTTATCGTTTCACCAGGTTTTAGCAGTTGGGATTTTGTCGAAATAAATCTGTTTTTCATCGCCAGTTACAATTCGATTCCAAAAATCTTTTCTTTTTTTACCGATCAAGCATAATTTCTAAAAAGGTTTTTCGCCTTGCGATGTATCTTTATTTTAATTGATATGGAACCCATTTTCCTTCTATTTGTAACTTTCCCATGTAAACAGTTGCATGATTAACTTTCAATGCAACTACGAGCTGTTCTAGTGTTTGAGTCTCAAGTCGTCATCTAATAATTCTTGCACTTCTGCATTACCAAATGAATTGAAATGCATAGTTCTGGACCATTAATTGCAAGACATTTTTTACGGTTCAATCACAAAGTAGAATGTTTTTGCCATAAAATCAAGCTACTATTTAATGACAAAGAATACCAATGAATTCTGTTAGGTTTATTTTTGATAAAAATATACTGCCTTGATCACTACCTTTGCAAAAGTTACGTAACCAAGAGTACATCTATCTCTGTGTGTGTTGGCTGAGTCTCGGCTTGCGAAACACGTTCCCCGTAGTAGTTTTTTAACTCGATTAAACAGAAAGAAGCCACAGGGAGCCAAATCAGGTGAATTCGGTGGCTGTTGGATGATATTTGTTGCATTTTTCGTCAAAAAATTACGAATAATGATGGCACTGTGCGACGGTGCGTTATCATGGTGCAAAATCCACGAGTTTTCTGCACACAATTCTGGTCTCTTTCGGCGAATCGCTTCACGCAAACGTCTCATAACGCCCAAATAATATTCTTTGTTAACTGTCTTGCCCAACATTTCTTTTACTTCATCAATTTATTCGTCGGTTTTTGATGTCGATGGTCTGCCACTGCGTTCATCATCTTCGATTGACTCACGACCACTTTTGAACCGCTCGTGCCACTGGTAAACGACCGCTTTTTTAGAGAATCGTTGCCGAAACACTTTTCCAACATTTCCAACGTTCGGGCACCATTAAATCCGTTTTTTAAGCAAAATTTAATACAAGTTCGTTGTTGTACATTGTAATTGTGATGTACTCTTGGCTACGTAATTTTTGCAAATGGCGCTAAGATTTAGAGGGAATATCAACAACAGATGTACCAACTTAACGAAACAAAAAAACAGAATTCAAATCGAAACAATGGGAACGCCACACGTTCTGTATTCCGGGAACTTTCTAATCAATGTAGTACATACTTTACAGATTGTAGAATTCTTTGTTATGTCTAATGTCTACATGTAAAATAAATGACGGAGATCAAATATGAAGGAGTATTCGTTCTCATACATATATTTTTTGTTGGATTTTCAGCTCAAAAGAAGTATAGAAAAAAATAACTATAAATACAATTTGCGATCATATCTTGGCACGTAAAAACGTCATTCTTGATAACAATTCCACGATTTTTTTCGTATGCATACTTGTTATTCGTTATCTTCGAAATATGTTTAATCTTACTTAATGATAACCAACATCGAAAGTAAAAGCAAATGTAAACTAAATAATGACTTGAATTTACTAAGGTAATTGCTAAAAATTTGATTTCTTTTCAGACAGCTAGACTGTTATTATCTTGACCAGTTTGATCGTGTTTATTTTCAAAATGTTAAAATACATGGAATAGAGCTGAAACGATACGAGTGTGGCAGTTTTTATATTTACATAATGCTTGATATACTATATAGTCTCAGCGCCATTTCAAACCAAAAATAGCTATGAGGTCAAGCTACATTACAATTGTGACTATGAATATCAATAAGTCCAGTCATATAACCGATTTAAAATATTTTAGATTATTATTTATCGGTGCACTTCATTCGGCTAATAAACTGACTTCCAATTTAATCTTATGTATCACAAGCATTAGGTTCCATACCAGAGGGGCGAGAACGAACACGACGACGTGGTCAATAAGATGATTCATTTAAGGAAAGTTTAAAATAGCGATAATAAGTAATATCGTAGATATTTTTTACATGAGTAATGACAACAAATGAAAAAAATATGAAAACCAATAAGACGCACTAGGTTAAAACCAAAGAATGGTTCTTTATCAGTGGTATTTTAGCACGGAATGAGTGATTTATAGAAGACCGCCATCGTACGGCTTTTAAACAGTCTTAAATTTTTGGTTTAGGATCATCCTTGCTCCGATTGTTAACTGTACAACCGGTGACGCATAGACATTTTACAAAATTTACCCATTTCACTTCGTTAACAATGTTTTTGCACTTATTCTTAACATGTTGAGCCTCAGTAATTCCTCAATATGTTGCATTGCCGATATTAGTGCATTTTGATTGTAAGCGATTCTGCAAGTTATATGGTGCTTTGGATCCTATTGTATATGGTTTGTTCCGTGAAGTGAAGTTTTTAAAAAAATGTCCATGAAAAAAAAACTCTTACGTCGCAGTACTACTAAGTGTAGCAAATGTTTGTTACGCTAATAGTAATTGAAATATGCTTTGAGAAAAATCAACAACGCATAGTGTTCGGTCTTTCAGTTGCTAGGCAAAAACGATTACTAAACAAATAACTTGTTTGCACAACTGAACTTCAAGGTCTATCCACTTTATTTTAACTATAACGAGATTTTCCGACATAGAAACCTGAAACTGGGTTCAAGAATTGGAATTGAAACTTACCTGTTTGTTGGCGAATATAAGTAATACAGCATCTCTGAGTTCATCTTCAGCTAACATTCTCATCAATTCCTCTCTCGCTTCACCAATACGTTCTCTGTCATTGCTGTCGACGACAAAGATGAGACCCTACAGTAAAAATAAACAAACCTCTGTTATTCTTTGCCAAAAATATGGTTTATATCAATTGTGTAGGCATAAACGTTTTAGTAACCAATTTTTTAAGTTATAAACAACGTTTTAGCTTGGTAATCAGTCCCGTCTTGAAACAACTAGTTCAGCCATCAGCATTTATATCTGGGAACATTGGATCATCATGAACTAAGTGAAATCTTGCTCGAAATACATAGTTAAATCATTCGAACAAAATTCATGGTCGCTGAATGTGCATAATTTGTTGTAAATTTAGAACTTACTTGTGTATTTTGGAAATAATGCCTCCACAATGGTCGGATTTTATCTTGACCGCCCACATCCCACACTGTAAAGCTAATATTCTTGTATTCTACAGTCTCGACATTGAAACCTAAAAAGATAGAGTACAGTAAGGTATTATTTATGTTTAATATTTTTATGTGTATGTCATTAGGAGTAACACTTACCAATAGTAGGTATCGTTGTAACAATTTCGCCTAATTTAAGTTTGTACAGAATTGTGGTTTTACCAGCGGCATCTAATCCGACCATAAGTATTCTCATTTCTTTTTTGCCGAAAAGTCCTTTGAATAAATTCGCAAAAACGTTCCCCATTTTATAGATTTATTTATTTTTTAATTATAATATTGTTTGCGTATTGTTTTTGATTTATTTATTATTTGTGTTCTATGAGAATGTAGAATTTTGAACCGAAGCTCTGTATACTGCAGTTCGGTTGTCCTGGTCGGTTATCTGTAATAAAATTGAATTGAATTTAGTTTAAAAAAAACAGTATCCAAAAGGGAAACAAAAAAAAGTTTCCTAAAAGAAATTTAAACGAAATCTTAATTGCCCTGTACAAAATGTTCATTGTAGCAAAACGCTCTACCACCATTGATTGAGTAAATAATCACTATCATACGCAACTAAAGATGATCGCTTAAGTTTCAGTACAACTACACTAGAAAGACATAAGCCGATAAGAGAGATAGGTAGGCATGTAGCACACAGAAATCTGCGAAACCAACGGAAATCGAATGTAAAAGTAAAGAAATACAGATAGCTCTACGCATACCTAGACTTGTTGTATTGGGTAGACATTTGAAGAAGAGATGGTGAAACATAAGAACTAGCAAACGACGACGACGATGATGATGATGAGTCATAACATTTGTAAGCACTTTTTGCAGTTAGTTTTATTGCAAAATTATTTTGTTGTGTGAACTTTGATTCTTTTTTCGGCTTGTTATTTCGTATTTGTTTGTTCGAAAAATGTGTTGCGTTGCTTTGCGGTACTTTTGGCACATCTCTTTTAATATGTTTGTTCGACCTTATTAGCATAAAAAAAACTCGTTTTAATGCGTGGCCCGAGGTTAAATATAAATAACATTCGAAACAATCGAATTATTAAAGAGAAGGGAAACTTTGAAATTAATTTCCTAATGAAGATAATCCTTTGATTAAAAGTTGTTTAAACGCTTTTGGGGGAGGGAGAGAATAAAAATGAATTCGCTTTAAACACTGATGGTGAAAGTGATTTTTTCTTTTTTAAATTACCCACACTGCATGTGCAGTGGCCATGAATTTAAACTGAAATGTAATTTAATGAGCAAACACTCAAATGATATGGTCGTTTATTAGTGGATAGTGGATAATTAGTTTTGGCCACCTTAAATACAATATACTCATTTTACTGCTCATTTAAACTACACTTCTCAAGCACTGGGAACATAGTCATAGCGAAACCAGGTCTGCTTTCTTGTTTGTGTATTCGAAACCAAAAAAAGTGTAAGTTTTGCAATCCATTTATTTGAAATGATAATAAAGAAAAACTTTAAGTGAGCGTACTTTTTCTATTCCACATAATCTAGATAATTGCAATTTGGTGAAATCAAAATTTTTATAAATAACAACTTCCTAACCAATCGGATTTCGATAGCGACTTCAAATTCGTTTAATACAATCAACAGTAAGAAGTTATTTCTATGCAGATGAATGAATGTTCTAATGATGTCGTGCAAGTCATAATCGTCTTCTTTTCTTCACAGAACTATGTGAGACAAAAAATTATGTTAGTAGTGCAATGCAAATTAGTAAATAGCATCACGTCATCACAATATTTGCCGCATAAGCTCATATATGTTAATGTGTCAGCAAATTTTTTTGTTGAAGAAATGATGAAACTAACTTTCAAACCTGAATCAGTTTATAGGCATATTCATAAACATTACGACGATACTTCACTTTTAATTACAGAAATGTTACATCCACCAACAATGAGATATCATGTACTCGTTTTCAAAATTTAGCAATAGTTTTCTTACACCAACGGTTTTACTTGCAAATCCAATGTTTTTTTAGCTGCACACTTTGCCTTATGTTTCAAATGTACACAGTCGGATTGACCCAACAACAAGAAGTCTTAATGTATGTATGTAATATTTTTTTTTTCAAATTCAGCTTTCTGTTAAGTATACTTGCTTTGATGATTATGCTTCGTAAAGTTCATTGACTCACTAATGAGTTGCTTTAATACCTTCGTAATATATGATAACAGTAGTTCAAACCCTTGATGACATAGTCATTCATTAGCTATTACTCTCCGTTTGAGATGAGATTGATTGAGCAAAACAAAACAAAAAAATAAATAATTGATTTGAATGGTCAAGCACAGAAGTGAAAATGTTCTTCGTTTACATGTTTCAACCAACATGCGACACACTTGGTAGGTATCGGACCAATACGTTTTTTTACAACGTGGTGTGTATTTAGTTAGTAAGATATTTCTTTAGCCATTTAAAAAGTCGTTCCATTGCTCAGAACACCCTCATGGGTGTATAGTTTTGTCTCAGACCTAGGAAGTTCTATGTCTCGTCGAACTGTAAATCATGCTATCGGAGTAGCCCAGTATTGTGTTAAAAATACTCACTCAATTTGGCTGTCTGCACAATGGTACAGGTATTATAAATTCTATCTATCAAAGTTCTATCTTTCCAATGTTTTATTAATTTGTTATATGCTAATCAAAAATATTCAAAATATCCCAGCATATGCAACTACTATTGCATATAAGAAAACAAGTATGCCACTTTTGTGGTCGTTAAAGGTAAAAAAAAAATTAAAGAAATCCAAAAACCCGACTGGGTAAAAAGCGAACTTAAAAGATGAAACAATTAATATTCTTATCCGTCTGCTTAGAATGGTCACTGAACCTTGAAGGTGAGATATTGGACAGTGATAGAAAATATCGGGGACTCTCAAAAATTCATTAAATCAACTTATAACATATAAAATAGTGTATCATTTAGTTATTCTCGTGAATTACATTATTCAAATCCATCCAGGTGTTTGGATGTTATGTAGGAAATGAACGAAAAGCACAACCAAATAGATAAATGCAATGTTTCTTAACTTTCCGATGACAAGTGGGGTTATTCATCACCCCACTACGTGAGAAGAGCCGTAATATTATTTGTTTTTGTTGTTGTCTTTTTCTATCGGTCGATCTATTCTCTAATTATATGTGATCTCATAATAAAAAAGAATTATTGTTTTATATGCAATAAAATTTGGTGGAGTGATGAACAACCCCAGTTGCTGTTTACGTAGGAAAAAAGCCTTGCTTTCGGAAAGTTAACCTAGCGTTTATGTTTTATATTTAAATCTACATATTGTGTAAAAAAAAAAGGCGAAAACAAAATCATACCTACGAAATAGGTATAACATTTTAACTGGCAAGAATCACTAATGCATCCGACAAAAGAAATATAAAAGGCGCGTGTTTTACAAGTAAACAAAAAATAGTTGTGTTAGATTCATTTTCTGGTATATTTGATTTTCGAATTTATTTAATAAAATGGTCTGCTTAACTTAAAATTTTTTTTTTTCGACAAGGTCTCTTAAGAGCGCCGACTCAAAGTTACACATATTCTGAACAAACAAGAAAAAAAAGTAATTTTAAACTTCGAAGGGCAAGAGGAATTGTCTGGCAAATTCTTCCTATACATGTAAAATTATTGAAAGTAAAAAAAAAAGTTATTACAATGAAATTCCAGATTCCGTGTTCTATTTATTTACAATAATGATTCTATCTAAAATTCTTTTTAGCCTTTATCATTTCAAAACCAAAATTACTGAAAAGTAAAAGATTATATTATGACATTACCAATAAACTCGACGTAAACACAATTCTTATCACAATAAACAAAATTAAAGAAATTACAAAAACTATCCTTAAACTGCGTGTGTGACTAGTAAACTGATGAACAGTTAATGACGACTGCAGTCGTAGAAATAAAAATGACACTTTTAAGTTCTCTGATAAGCTTTAAACAGTTTCCCACTTATTCAAAAAAATAAATAAATAAACGATGCACATCTTTTTGTAAGCATCACCCAAATACAAATCGTACACATCAGCTACTATCTGCATTGGAACTCCCCACTAAATAAAAAAAAACTGTCTGCGTATTGAAAGCCCTTAACAGTCAACAGTGAGTTAGTCATCATATAAGTGACATACTATGAGTATGTACAAAAGACCCTGGCAATGAAAATCCAAATGAGACTGATAGTTCGAGATTCCATAAAGTATTTTCTGATGAAATTGTGTGGCGTGAATTTTTCTAAAACGTGGTTGAATAAAAATCAAAAAACCACGTATACTTTTGAAATCACCTGAATGAAATGTTTTTTTTTTTTAATTGGTGAAATAACAACAGTTGGACTTTGTGCAGTCCAGACGGAGTATTGATCAAAACTTGGTGATTACAACAAACTTAAACGAAATACATTTTGTATAAACAGTTACATTTTTGGGCTGCGGAGCACTTTCTTCATGAAATTTTCTCGTATAAAAGCCCGGTATGGGCCATGGCTTAGCTTCTTGACACTCATATGTGTTGCTCATGTTGTCATTTTTCTTATATCTGAGCGGGGCCTACGGCTTATCGCCGAGTCCGAACGGCACTCCTTAGAAGTTTTTTCGTAGGCAATTTTACTTTCTGGAGTTTGCTATTGCCCGCCGAAAGGGTGATGGCGATTTTGAAAAATTGTTGGTGACCCAGTCAGGAATCGAACCCAGACTAAAAGCAATAGATATAGCATTTTTATTTTGCGTTGCAAAAGAGTGAAGACAATTTTTTCTAAACGTACAAGTATATTGGGTTTTAGAACAAGTAGTCGCTATCGTTAGAAGTCCTACTTAAAACGTAACAAGCCTTATATTTTTTTCGGGTCTAAATTGATAATTCAATATTTCCATAAAGTTCTACTGCTGCTAATTTGGATCTTTTACAAGTAAATATCTCTCAAGACAACGACCCAGCGAGTTTAGAAAGAAATATTCACGTAAACATATGCCAAATGCTTGGGGACCATGTATATGTTGAACTTGCACTTTAAAATTTAAGAGTAGCATTGAAAGTAGCAACGAAGATTTTCCTATATCGAATAGAGATTGGGAATGGAAATTGAGTCTATGACATCTATAAACTCTCCAAATAACAAGGGAATGTCTCGTAAACCAGGTACATTGTTGTGTAGCAACACTAAATGCGTATTTGTTGGGATCAAATATATTTGTGATTTGATGCGTTTAAACTACTCGAAAGAACTACTGCAGATAGTTAGTAACTCTAGGTGTCATAGAATATTGAATACAATAGAAAAGTTGATTCTGCTACACGACGACGCCAGACCCATTAACCCCCTTCGCGTGTTCCACTGGATCAAGTCGAAAGAACAACTTTTTTTTCTATTGACCAATTTATTTGTTCCCTTAAAGATTAGGAAAGAATATCGCATCCATAGGCTCGATAAAGAAAGCAAAAACATTTTGAAAACATCAGCAACAGGTTCTGATAGTAAAACTTTTGGCGAATTGTTCTTGTAAGTCCTTGCGGAATTTGTAATCGACCGATTGAAAATACTGTTATCAATGGCGATTTTTTTTTGCAACATATGTATATATGCCGACAGTTTTATGTGAAAATATGATAAAACTTCAATTCTTTACAATGGCAATGTTGCGCAAAATTCACCACTTTCAAATCGGAAAAAAAACATGCCAAACTTTTTGCCAAAATCATCGAACCAGTATGATTAATGTTAAAGGTTTTACCAAAAATAATTGCAGTGATTCTTCTTCTACCTTTGATGATTTGTTGTGTTGTGTGAAGTTGTTGTGCTTAATGTTTGGACATACGAGATGAAAGTGCATGTTTTGCTTTAAACTGTGAAAAAAATGTTGTTGTTTTTTTGTTTACTTACAAGTTATTTTTGTTAGTCATTTAGCAGATGTGGAGCTCGAAATATTAATAACACACTTTGTCGAGGTTCACCTTATGGGCACACAGTATATTAATAGTTTTGCTTCAAAAGTCTAGTGGGCATTAGCGATTAACAGTCATTAACGATGAAAACTATGAAAAAATTCACCCACAGCGATTCGAATGAACTTGATGGAAACAAATAAGCTGATTCAGATAACTTCAAGGACAAAAGGTCCTGATAAGTTAAATTATTTTTAGAAAATCTTCTTTGCGTAACTGGAATCAACTATTTTCGTATTGAATTGAAATTCCTAGGACTAGTAGCTACTGACTTGATCTGGATGAAAAGTCAAGGCACCATCTTTAGAAATTACACAAAAACAATGCAATTGCGACTTTTTAACAACAACCGGAATATTTCACTTTTTATTTCTGAATTCAGGGGGGTAAAGCAATCCCACCGGAGGGGTGTTATCAATAGAAATAAAGAAGCAGGAAGTGTCATTGTTTCGTTACAAAAATGGTTTAATCCTGCTACAAACTCATGACTAGTCCGCGCGATGTACGACAAAAAAAGACTGAAGTGAACTAGTGAACCCTCTATCTTCCGCCAGTTAACTACCACCTTTGCAAGGACCTCAAGCCTCAAATCGAAATTCAGAATGAATTTGTTGCTTTCCGATATCCACATCCATATTTTTAATCTACTGGATTTTAGAAGGTTGGCAAAAAATAAAAGTTAGATTTTTGAATAAAAATCCGCAGGCTTTCTTTGCATCACCGGACGTACATTCTAAAAGTTTTTGTTTTACAAGTTCATGAACGAAAAGTCTTTTCACTCGAAATTACAAAAAAGTTCCAACAAATATTTAGCCTTTACACAAATCGCCTTTTTACTTGTGCATACATAAATCAGAGAAGCTCTGTATCATATCATCAGTGGTTCCAACATTTATCGAGCCTTATCCCACTGCAAGTGCCTGTCAATTGCAATAATCAGAGGAAGCATACTATCACAAGAACCACTTCGGACCCCTCCCTTTTGTAACCACAAACAAGTCTTCTTAAAAATGCTGCTAATGAGAAACTTCTTTATCTTCGCATTGATAGTAATTGTTGTCATCTCTTTGCCACTTCCCTCATCTACGTCTTCTTATTTATAGAATTTTAGTGAAATTGCCTTCCCTCCGTAACGATAAGTTATCGATTGATTATTGATACTATGTGAATGATTTGTTTTACAAGCTGATAAGGTCCTAGTGTTTTCCCCACGTAGAAAACATAAAATCTGAAATTTAAAGCGGAACAAACTTTAACTACAATCCTAAACCAAATAAAAATTTATTCTTCCAACACTTGAGAAATATTAAGACTTCGTCACAATAACAACGCATCATTTTTTTTTTCTTTTTCTTCAGAAATTTCAAGTGAGTCAGCAGCAGCAGAGGCTGCACGAGCAATAAAAACTAAATACAATTAAAAAAAAATAAAAACGCCAACGATTACGATCCACTATGTTAAGACTATAGTCGTTGTTCTCCATACGCTCCACCATTATGGAGGAACTTGGCAAGTAACTTCCTGACACATAGCAAAAAATGAGCAAACCGAAAAACTCCAGCCACCACCATCAGAAAAGAGAGTATAGAGTAAGACACTGCTCGTATATACGCGAATGAAAATAAGGTCATTTAACTTCAAACAAAAAAAAAAGAAGAAAGGAAAAATAACGTCAAATCGAAGTTACTCACAATTAAATCAATGAACTTAATAAGCAAATTTTTTCTGGGATTTGTTAACAATTTTTTCTTCTTAATATACTTTTTTTTTACTTTGACTACCCTACACTAAAGTTGGTGGCTTTTGTGTCGTCTTTTCGTCGCCGCCTCCTTTTTCTAGATAACTTGTGTCTTCTTTTTCTTTCTCTTGGAATATTTTTCTTCTTTTTTCACCACACAAAAAAGGGACGCGGCGAATCTGATTCTTTTTTTTTATGTTGGTTCTTCTTCAAAATTTTCATCAGTCATGGAGAATTAGAAAAAAAAAAGTTTCAGACAAATGCTCCAACTCCGACGTAAGATTTCTTGGTAAATTTAAAACACTAATTAAATTCTTTGGAAAAAAAACTTTGTCACACAATCTTCTGGAATATTCGAAGGATAAACAAATTAGAATGTACTCGTACTCTGTCCAATTTGATTGCGCTGGACAAAAGTGTGTAGAAGAGAAGAGAAAAAAAAAGTAGATTCCCTGACAATATGTCCAAGATAGAGAATGTAGTAAAAAAAAAAAAGAAAATATACAACTTAATCGATTAAGCTTTGGACAAATTTAAAAGAAAAACAATTACCGAGTGGAAAGCTGGATGAAATACGTTACTAAATTGAGGTTTTATTCCAAGTTTAATGGAATAATTCACACGATTTTTACAGCAAACACGACAACGAAAAACTGCCTGAGAAAGAAATCACTTTCCTTCAACTAGAACGCACTGAGTAAAAAGTAATTCACCACACTTTGCCAACTATATTTGCAGGTAGTTCTGTTTCGGTGGTCGTTCCTTCAAAATGGCTACTCGTGCTTCTTAACGGCTGTGAGAGTAGAAAGACAGATAGTGTTTTCGAGCAGAATTAGTGAATGTGAGCAAAAGGAAACATGCCACGTCGAAACGAATGTAGTAAGACTTGGTGTGTAGAAAATGTGGGGAGTTAGATGAAAAACCGGCGTATGTCGAATGGTTGACGCTAAGAACTAACAGATGGCACTGATTCAGGTGGTGAAATTCACTACATTTCACCCTTACCAAAAACCCTCTTTCCCCTTTCAAGTAAGAAAAAACTTTACAATCTTTTTTTTCCCCCTCAAGTCAAAAAATATCTCCACAAGTTCTTCGAATTCCTCAAACAGTCTTGCACTTTTCTTTAAAATTTGTTTCGTTTTTATATTTCGAAAAAATCTCCAATACTTGCGCCTGAAAGTCGAACTAAGTTTATGTTTTCCTTAACAAGTGTTCACAAATTTTATTCGGAAAAAATCAGAAATTCACCGTGTCGAGTTAGTCGATGGTCGGAAGCAGAAAGTGAAAAAAAATATGTTGTATCCAAAATCACCTTTTTTAAAGAACCAACTTGTTGAATCACAATTGTTTTCACGGAATGTAAGTAGCACAGTTTATTTTTAACACGATTCTAACACAGTTTCCTTTGTGGATAAATATTGAAAAATTCAGTTGCGAATTGGATGGGACGAAGGAAAAAAATTTAGTGTGACGAACTGCGTTTGGCACCACACAAAATGTCATCTAGGCCACGATGATGTGAGGGTGGTGAAATGGTAAAATAGTGATGAGGCGACGTGTTGAATATGTCAAATATGTGTTCGTGATGACGTATTGTGGGGAGTTGTTGGTTTACTATTAAGGAGACAGTTACATGTTTGTTTAACACCCAATTCGTCCTCATAACCGTTGTTTTGTAATCATTTTACTCAAGTAGGCAAGAGTTTCGTTTTTTCTTTGATCCAATATAAATATAAATATTATTATCTTAATATATGTTTTTTTTCATTTTTATTGATACAGTAGGCGTAAGTCTGCATCCCGTGATACCTAATAGTCTTTGAGTTGCTTGAATCTTGTAAAGTCAACCTCAAAAGCCTGTTTGAAGGCTTATCAAAATTTGGTCGTTGCAGATCAAATATAGTACATCTTCACAAAACGGGTGATTAATTTTGTTATCATGTTTGTTTTAGGACCTGTTTCACTGTTAAAATACTAGCAGTATTTTCTTTGCGCAGTAACAATACAATAAATAAATAAAATACAGTTTTATAGTTTTGACTTGTTCTTGCACCAAGTATGCTGACATTTTTAATTTCCCTAAAATTCATTATAATCTGCAATAAAATTATAATTAATTATAACCCTACCAAATGTACAAACTAAACAAATTAAATATTGCCCTATAATGAAAGTGTCAAAAACTATTAAAGAGCAGAAGACTTCATTTTTTTTACTTATTCATTATATTTTTCAGAAAAATATCTTTAGTCCAACTTTTTGCACTTTTAAAATACTTATTTTATTAATGTAGTGAATATAAATCAGATCATTTTATCTCAAGTTAGCATTTTTCCAAATATGACACAACTTTTTTAAACAGGTAAAAAATTAAATTGAAAATTTTAGAGAGTACGAATCATGATTACACA
This sequence comes from Volucella inflata, assembly GCA_928272305.1. NCBI lineage: Eukaryota > Metazoa > Arthropoda > Insecta > Diptera > Syrphidae > Volucella > Volucella inflata. Next base: position 15,548,116 of record OV743718.1, on the reverse strand, counting down.
TTTTTGCTTTCCATCAAACCTTTTATTATATTAATTGTTAAAATGCATGCAAGCCAGAGCTCGTCTTTGAAAGGCTCTAAGCCCCGTCAATGCTATGATGAGTGAACAATGTCCTTCATCCGAACCCGTAAATAAAAGTTCATTGGTGTCAAGTCTGAAAACCTTGGAGGCCAAAAACTGGGCCCATCCTTCCCTAAATTGCATGGCCACAGTGTCGAGGGACGCTATCCCACTGGTGCGCAGTGGTTGTTCTTTGTTGCAGAGGTATATCACCAAATAGTTTTTGTTTCATACAAATACCAGTAGAAATTCGAATTAAGCCATGAAGGAAGTCGATAGGGTCCGATCAACCTGTTACTTTATCCGAGTATGCCTGCCCACACATTGACTTTGAACTTTTGCTAATTAGGGGGCTTGTGTCTCAAGGTATGTAAATTGTGACAATTAGCTATTCCATCCATGGTAAATCCAGAATGGGAGTCTAATATCCGTCCTGATATGTGGTAAAATCCATGCATGCCTTCTAAATTTAAAATTCTTCAGATAAAAGGTAAACATGGTTTAAATACATAATTTTTTTGAATTTAAAATTTTTTTAAATCCGGGAAACATCAGGGACTCAAACAAAAGACAACTCAAGCGGATACGACCTCTGGCCTGCTGCTTTCAGTCGCACATGCCTCTTTTTGAGCTCCTCTTCAAAATACGCATGTACCGTAGGTGTTATAGTTTGATGGAGTATTTACCCTGCCTTTGGGATGCATTTGGGCGAACACATCAATGAAAGGCTTTACTACTATTATTATGATAAAAAATATTTTAATTTCGGGTGTAAGTTTGAAAGGGACAACAGTGAACTAGTTTTGAGTGCATATAAAATTTGACCGGTTTTTCGGCTTCCTAGTTGGTGTGAGGTTTCTGTTTTCTGCATGGCCTTCTACGACAGAGTGGTATCGAACTGCATATTCGAAGTAGTAATATTAAAATTTTATTTTACACATTTGGGCTGTGACAGACTTTCCATCCGCACTACTCATTTTTGATTTTCATTGTATTAAGCAGAAGTGATCGTGAGTTGTGTCATTTTCTCCCTACGTTTCTTAACATTATTTCTGCAGTAGCAATTATAAAATGATTACATCTTGCGACATTTGTCTTTATCATTACTAGATTTTATTTTCACCTTTTAAACCTAAAATTACGTTTGGTATTTCCTTATCTCTCTCCTTTACGTTATCCTTACAGCAACCTGATATAGAGCGTCTTCTTGAATGGCTCTGTAAAACGCCAACTGTAACTACATATCGAGTCAATCTTCTTACTTCTTCAGTCGAAAACTTTAAAAATCATCTTGAACCATTTTTGAAAGAAAAGTACGATGATAAACTAACAGTTCATGGAATTTACGGAATCCCCGAAGTCGTGTGTATTTCGAGTATTCCAAATCCATTAAACTCATCCATGAATGACCTCAAAGAAGTCATGGTCGACACGGATTGTGGAGCTGCACTCCTCCGAGGTGCTCACATATTTGCCCCCGGAGTTCTTTCAATGCAAACTGCAACCAAGCTCGGCGAAATGGTCAATGTATATGTAGACTTAGAAGGAAAGTGTAAAAGAGGTACCAACGTTTTCTTTGAATCTGATCAAAAAGTTTTCATCGGTATTGGAGAAGTGAAAATGCAAAGATACCAATTGTTTGGTGAAAATGTTGCTAACCGTGGCATTGCGGTTTTAATGCGATCAACAGTATCTGGAGTACCATCAATTGGTGATTTGTCGTCAAAAGATGCACTTTTGCAGAATTTTCCTTCAATAGTTTGTGTACGAGTTCTGGATCCACGACCAGGCGAAGTAATACTGGACATGTGCTCAGCACCTGGAAATAAAACAACTCACATTACTGAACTCATGCTTGACACTGGCACTGTGATAGCACTAGACAAGACTGAAGGTAAAGCAGATTTGGTGCGGAGAAAAATTAATATCTACAACTTGAAATCAGTAAAAGTCTTTGCATTTGATTCCACCAAAGTTCTGAGTGATAAAAGCGAACTCCAAATAAATGCTCCACCGTTTTCTGCCTGTACATTTGATCGGATACTTCTGGACGCACCTTGTAGTGCTCTAGGCAATCGACCGTTGTTGTCTAATAAACTGACACCAAAGATGTTGAAATCTTATCCTAAGGTACAAAAGAAACTGTTCAAAAATGCTGTGGATTTATTGAAACCGAATGGAGTATTGGTATACAGCACATGTAGCGTTGCTGAAGATGAGAATGAGGGCATGGTAAAATGGGCTTTGGAGGAATTTCCACATATGCGATTGGTTGAAGCGACACCTTACTTTGGTGGACCTGGTATTGAGGGAAGTGGATTAAACGATGACCAGAGGTGAGCAGATACAAAATACAATTCGTATAAGCATATCAAAGCTATTTTTCTTCTATATTTTTTTTTAACACCAGGAAGCTTGTGCAACGTTTCGGACCTGACAATTACAATAGGGACTGCAGAGTGGATAGTATTGGATTTTTTATTGCTAAATTTGTTAAGTCGAGTTGAAATAATTATTTTCGAAACCAAAAATTGTTTTATTGTTTTATTCATTTCATTTCAAAAACGATCCTATCCAGTCCGCCACTAATGGCAACTATCCATATAGTAACCGCATATAGGTTTGGCACAGGGAATGCTGGCCCGTAAATTTCGAAAGCATTTTTAAGGAGAACTTATTTTCATTTGAATTTTATTCTTACGTTATTAAATAGACCGACATTTGTTTGGCACGGCGAATCTTAATAGATTGCTCATATAATCATAAGGGGTTGCATGAATGATTTTAATGATATTTGATGGTAGTTCACTGACACTGACTACCTACCAAGCACGTTAGCTTAAATATCGATCCAAAGGTTATTTCCGCACACTGCTAAACTATTTCTCCAAATTGATAAAGACTAAACGGAGATCTTTCTTAGTGTCGCAGAATATTTTTATCTCAACATAAAGTTTAATTGAGTGTATTTCAGTTGCGATACCATAACGCATGTGTTTCTAAGACAAGGTGGTTCACCTTAGTAGATTTAATTACAAAACATGAAATTTCCAACTTATTGTATTACAAAATTCTGAATTTGATTAACTATATAGATTATATGAATATAAATCCATAACACAAATTCGTCAAAATTTTGAAAACAAATTCGCATCGATAATGAACATATCATAAAAATGGATTTGTTCCGAGCACACTCACCAGCAATGGTGAAAATGGTGAAACACAAATAACCAATCCAAATGCGCCGCACCGCTTTGACAATAGTAAATTTTGACAGTAGGAGCTAATGAAATTTTCGCCACAAAACCATAGAATATAACCACTTATAAAAAATAACCAAAGAAAAATGTCTTCAAAGAATGCCTCCAAGAAATCCAAGTGGTCACTTGACTTCAATACAAAATCCAATCCAGATTTGCCATCTCCGCCAGGTTATAATCCATCAGCGTTGATTAACCAAACTGAAGTAGTCAAGGATCATCATTTGGTCATCAAAAAATCATGGGATTTGGCTTTAGGACCATTGAAACAAGTAAGATTTTTCTTTCTAATATACAAATAGCATAACAAATGGTATTTTTCTTTTTTAGATTCCAATGAATCTATTCATCATGTACATGTCTGGAAATTCAATCTCTATTTTCCCCATTATGATGGTCGGCATGATGTTAATTCGTCCAATTAAAGCGATGTTTTCCACGCAGACTACTTCTAAACTAGCTGAGGGAGCGCAGGGCAGTGGTCAAAAGTTGGTTTACTTTTTAGGTAACCTTGCTAACATTGGTTTAGCATTGTATAAATGTCAGAGTATGGGTTTGCTGCCGACTCATGCATCAGATTGGTTAGCATTTGTTGAACCACAGACAAGACTGGAATATTATGGTGGTGGAATATCGTTTATTTAATAAGGATTTATCGTCAGATGGTATCATTTTATGATGGGTTTGGTTTAGTTAAAAAATTTGTATTTTAGTGTCTTAAATAAATTGAAAATATCAAAACGCTATTCTATGAGTTTTAAGAAATTAAGCTGTGAGTCCAAAGATTGATGAACCGTAAACGGCGAATTGTCTGTAGTGCGCTATATTTGCAGGCGATTGAATAGTAGAAGTATTAGTCGTTGCTAATTACTTTCTCGGCAAATATTATTATTGAGAGAAATGCGTGTTTGATAACATCAAAGTGGATTTGTAGTTAATTGATGTTTATTTTGTGGAGCTCTTAATGTAATCGTTAATCAAAGCAATCGTTGAGTTGAATAAATAACTTGAATCTTATAATAATAATACAAAAACATAGCCTGTCTCTTACTGCAGGAAATTCGGTGCTCGGTACGATAAAGTACAATATAACCGCATGTAATTCACACAAGAGTGTCATTCGAATGGTTTTTGATTAACTTGATGCCTATAAACTGCTTAACTGGCTCAATGTAAAGCGCACTTGAAAGCAGTGAACAGATGTTTCTTTTTTGATGCTAGCATTTATGTAGTTCGTTTTATCTTTATTTACTTTAATAACCACCAAATATTTGTAATCAATTTGCCGTGAATGGCTAATTAACACTTTATTACTACAAAATCTGTCCTCAAAAATAGAAACAGAAATATAAAAACATGTATTTTGTCACAGAACTGGAAACGACTAAACATACCGTTGCCTTTTCCATTAGAGCAAGATATAAACGTACATTTGAAACTGTGAATCAAATAGCAAGACAGATATTTAATATAACTCTATCTCGTCTCAACGCTTTTTACAAGATGCTGTTTTAAATAAAATAAGTGAAATAACAAAATCAAAAATGACTGCGCGAATGCATTTATGCTTTCCATTCAAACTTTAATTACAAACTTTAGTCTAGAAAACAGTGTCTTTGTCATGACTTACGCCTAGTACACTTATGTATTTAGCATAGCATAGCGCCGCGTTTAGACGACAATAAACAGTTTATAGTCTTTTCTGTCAAGGGACTGCAGAAATAGTGCTGTTGTTGTGTTCTGACATACTATTGCGACTTGAAATCCAGATAAGACTCAAATAATTCGACTTTCCCGACCAGTTTAGTTATATACCTTACCCCTCTACTTCCTCCTTTTGTGAGACTGTGTAGGTTTTATTATAGATCCGCAGGCCACTCCTCGGTAACAAATTTCTTACACTACGAAGAAATCGAAAGCGGCTGGGAAGTCTTTGACGTTACAGTGTTTAGTAATGGAACTAGTTGAGGACAAGTTCTGATCTGTTTATTTGGCAACTGAGAGCATGATATTTGACCAAAGATCTTAGAATGTAACCCAGTATAGATGCCATAAGATTATGCAAGTGTTTCCAACCTGGCTGAATCACTCCTTTATGGGGGCCTCAAACAATCTGCGGTTTTCAGTTTTTTTATGTTTACATCTTTTTCAAAATCGGATTTTCTTTCTCGGTTGGAATAGTTTTACTTTTTGTCCCATTCTGAGCTTTACCTGAGTTTGCACGGATTTTTCCAGATCTTCATCATACCGTGTCCAGTTTATTTTTCTTGAAATCCTATCTTCCATTAGGTCTTGTCGAGGTTGAAAAAATAAAATAAAATGAATAATCACAAGGTAGTATAAACATTTACAGCTCACCAAGAACGATTACTTGCATTCGCATAATTATATAAAGGAAACAAATAGCAGTTGGTAATAAAGTCTGATTTTGCCATCTAATTGCTCGGGATGAATAATGATACATTGCTTCCCCTGAAAATATGTGCAACTTATCGACATTTGAAGGTTGAGGTGCAGGTCTGTTTTGTGATATGGTTTGTATCGATTTTGTTTTCAAGAAATTCCACAGCTGGTAATGCACATACTCATTTGGACCTGCCTGCTCTCGTAAGTGCTTCAGGATTGTTTTCAGTGCAAGCGGCATTGAAAATATTCAAACAGTAGAAACGTATTTTTAAAAGGGTTCCTATTTTGAGGTGCCAAATTATCGATGTATTTGTAACATCGTACGTTGTATGTGCTGGGCCAATAAGACCATATGTTCGCGTATTCCTTGTGAGAGCATGACTAAATTCCTTATCAATCAGTTACTAAATGTATACGTTTTGCGATGTTAAGATGATGCAACTATCGTAACTGAATCTGTATCTATAATAATCCCTGAATTATATTGATTTGAAGTTACCGGCTCGTATGTTTCATTATTTTTTGCAACATGTTTTCGAGAATCAATTTTAAAATTAGTTTTACCTGCATATGCATCGCGCAGGGTTAACGGGATCACTCTCTTTTAAAAACTGTTGGGCAAACTTAACCCATCGTAAAGTTTTCTCGAATTTTTACTTTGGAGATGGTGATACAAGCTACGGTGAATGATTGTCTTGATGAATTGTGGTGTGATTTTACTAAACGTCTTACATAGACCTCTTGCGGTTAATTCTAACTCAATGATGTCACCAATAGTACAGGCGATGTTAAATAATTTAGCCGTTACATTACATTACAGAAAATGTTTTGTGTATGGTTGGTTTCACGCTCTTGTTGCTCATTAAGCCACGTTGTTGTTAAATTACACACTTTGGCGATGTGACCAATTTTTGGTAGTATGTAAATAATTTATCATCTGACCAACACGAACATATCCGCCGTCTACCTTGTAATTTAAAACCGTAGAGGTATTGGATATATGTACGAGTATGTAGATGCTTCCGTTTCTGCATTAGTTTGTTTAAAGATTGCAATGCGTGCTAATTCTTCTATGATTATTTTAAAGCAATTGTTTGTTTTTGCGATGTTCCCGTTACACGACAAAAAACTGTTTCGTAAGCATTCTGTCGCAAAATTTTCTGGACTCAGTCCAGCCTTTAAAAGGTCATATATTTATATGAAAAATCCGCTAGTAGGTCTAGATTCTGGAACATAGCCCACATGCAAATGACTAGATCTTCATTTCACTAAAACCACCCTTGAACACTATGAGGTATTATTTTCTGGGAATGTCTTTCCAGCTTAGGAATTGGCCAATCCACAAGCCTTGTAAATGGCATGCATTCAGAAAAATCACCATGAATTGTTAATTGACCGAATGTCAACATATATATTCGTACATATTACCTAGGCCAAACAATTGGGTTCAAAACTCCTAACTTGAAGGACGAAATGTGTGCTCTACAAAACCCTTATCTTGCCAGTTCGGTTTTATGGCGCCGAGTGCTGGACGATAAGCAAGAAGGGAGAGCTGATACTGGGTTCCTTCGATAGAAAAATACTTTGGCGGATTTCTGGTCCTGTGTGCGAGGGAGGCATATGGAGGAGAAGATACAAGCGCGAACTCTGTGAGCTGTACCAAGATGTGGATGTAGTCCAAAAAACGTCAACTGCATTGGCTCGACCACATCGAGCGAATGGAAAAAAATGCTCCATGGAAGGAGGATGGAATGGAAGGCTGCAGTGTCTCAGGCAGAGACTATACACGGGTCGGGAGCCCAATAAGTAAGTTCTACGCGCAACCCCATGCAGAGTCTATGAGAAAGTCCAAGTCATGGAATTTATCATACTTGTACGCGGACACAAATGTATCAGAGAACATACTAAGCTTGTAACTGTTATTATTTTCGTTTGAATAAATTGGTAAAAAAGAACAAGTATAATCGAATTGCTTTTTACGTACTTCAAGCAAATGAATGCCTTGTTTGCCAGATTTTTTTATAATGCAAAAAAGTTTTTGTTTTATCGTCTTCAAAAAAAATAAATATGTGCGTTCACATATTTTATTAAAATTAAGAAACGTACACACATATATATTGACATTGATATCTCCAGAGTAAGCACTAAAAGCTTAACTAGAGGGTAGAATTATTGATATTTTCAGTGTTCACATAAAGTAATCAATTAAGATGCTGACTTTAGAGAACGGTTTTATCTCCTACATCAGCAAATTCAAAAATTACTTCTTCTAGAAGATTCGCACTTGCTCTTTGAACTTTTTCCGTGAATATAAATCGAAAAGAATCTACAAATTGATAACATGTGATTCGTTACGCTTTCCAAACTATTCGAATGCAAAGTCCAATCCGTAAATTAACATAAATCATTACCACGCTCTGTAAAACATTTGTATACTTGTCACACAGACCCTATTCGAAGGTGAAAGAAAAATATTTCGTTTGTTTTCTGGATCACATCGATGGCCCGTTTTTTATTTAATCAAAACTGTGACCGAGAGTAATATCAAGAGTAGATGGTGAAATTTAATTGCTATCCTTATCAAATATGTTTCTGGATTAGCACTTTTTCATATCTCATACTGTATGTAGGTAAATCACTGTTTGAGTAAGTCGTAAAAATAGAAGTCATTTTCCTCAAATTTTATATATTTTACAGTAGTTTCCATCAATATAAATATAATCCATTTGCTTCATTTCCGAGGACTTAAACCAAATACAAACGTAGACATTACTTAATTAGAAATTATTAAAGTAAAATGAATAATAATAAAAAAAAACAAAAAAAAAAAAAAACAAAAGAATAAAAGAGAACGTCAAATATGCATGTGAACACAGAATAAATATTTTGTCTTTTCACTTTTTACGATGCTCATCGGCGTATTCTTTGATTTTTTCTATAATTTTTCCAGGTTCATCGACTCGAGGCACCTACACGAAAAATTAAAAACAAGATTGTCTTTTGTTATATGGCAAATCTTTTTCAGATAAATTTGTCTACCTACATCGTAATTTTGTGTTATGTACATCCCGGTGTAGATGCCCGCGCCGAATGTCAACTAAAAATAGGAAATTACATAATTAACTTTGAATATTCGGATTCCTATTGCATTATAATCAATTGATTAGATGAAGATTCTTCGGAACCAGTAATTGGCTTACCAAAAATTTAAACATATCAAATACTGTAGTTCCGTCACCCGCCACTTTGCAATAAATTCCAGAAACTGAGGGGAAATCGGAAATTTTTTCTAAATTTGCTGTTGGTTGGTTTTTTGGAGCAGCGGCTGGCCGGGGAAGTTTTTTAATTTTTCCCTTTTTAAGCAGCTGATTGGACTTTTTTGCTTTGGTGGCGCTATCTGGAGTTTGGTTCGGTTTTGGATTTCAGTAGGTGTTTTGTTGTTGGGTTTAGGTTTCACTTGAAAGACAACTAAAGAGAAAAGACAAAGATTTACTGTTTGAAAAGTGAATTTCAATAGGTGTTTATTTTGCTGACAGTTTGCTCAGGGTTGTCTGAGAGGAAAGTGGAAATTGGTTTGTCGTCACTGATATAAATAGCTTTGAATAGGAAATTAAAATCTGACGGCAGTTGGTCTGTGAACGTTTCTGAAATATACAGTGGGCTAAAGTATTTAAAACGTTTTTGAATAATTGTTTTTAAACTATTCAAATATTATTAAAATTACACAATCACAGGGCCAGGACGAAAAAGTCTTTTAAATTAAGAATTTTGCAGATAGCTTTCTATGTTCTGTCCAACATAAATTGCCAGTGCACGTCTTATGGGGAAGCTTTTTAAAAATCAGTAGCGTGCATATTTTTTCACCATACTAAATTGAAAGAAACCCCCATAAAAAGTGCTTATGGTCAGAGAATTTCCAATTACATCTGATGTAGATCCAGCAGGTCTTATTCAGCGCACATCTGAGTGTGCACTGATTGGCTGTGGCCCAGTGATGAAAATCGACTGCTCTCGATTGTACTGAAAAAAAAAAATAGGACTGAAACAGGCAAAATAGTCCAACCAACCAACATTTTTGAATGAGAAAACAAGCCGCAAACATTGAAAATATATACTTTATTAAAACAAAAATAACTTAAAGATACATTTCATGGGTATATATATTATTTATAAAACAAGTACTTTTTTGTTATTAAATTCCATTTACATAACAATCTTAATCTGAAATTTCTTCATTTTCAAGTGGTAGATTTTTGTTTAACAGAGTTTTTTTTTACAATAAAGCTATGACAATTGACAGCATTCATTTCTAGTTTCTAAATGGTTTTCTAAGGACTTGACAACTTTTTTTTTAAATAAAATGCAAACCATTTGAGATATTTTAAAAACTTTATTATCGGCTTGCAGTACAATCAAAACCTTTATGAATGGAACTGGACTTCGTTCATATGGCCACCGCGGCCACGTTTGCAGCGATCGGTTCGTTGGACCCAATTTTCAACAACTCCACCCCCACCGAAAATAGTCAAGCGGCGTTAAATCGCACGAACGAGGCGGCCAATCGACTTGCCCATTTCTTGAGATAACACGCCCACCATACTTACTCTTCAATAAATCGATTGTAACGTGTGCTGTGTGGCTTGTGGCACCATCCTGTTGAAACCACATGTCGCCCAAGTACATATCTCCCAATTCGGGCCAAAAATAATCGGTGATCATGGCGCGATAACGCTGATCATTCACAGTAACGTGACGATCGTTATCGTCAACGAAAAAATATGGTCCAATAACACCGCCGTCATGCAAACCACACCAAACTGTTGGTTTTTGTGGATGAAGTGGTGATTCATGAAGCACATGTGGATTTTCACCCGACCAATAGCGCATATTTTGCTTATTGACGAACCCATTGAGCCAAAAATTAGCTTCGTCACTGAAGATGATTTCGCTCTTAAAGTTGCAGTCACCGACTCTGAATTTCGGTAGAAAATTTATATAATTTGCAGACGTTGTTCTTTCGTGTACTTTACCATGATGAAAATGTTGAGTTTACTGAATAAATTGGCAGTGACAGTTTGATGATTTGTGAAAGAGTGCGTTCACAAATTAAATTCAAAGTTGTTAAGTCGCTATTGGAAAACCCGATATAAGTGCAGAACATTTTTCCACCTGAATTCGATTTTGTAGTCTTGTCTGAATAACGTTTTGATAAGAAAAAATTCTTTCGACGTTTGCGGAAAAATAAGGAATGCAAAAAGTACTCTGGACAATTCGGTATATATTTTAAAACATGAACTCGTTGCATTCATTTTTCACAAGGCCTATTTCAGCCCAAAACTCCGAAATAGAAGCTTTTTCAAAAGTTTTTTAATGTATTCGCAGTCAGCTAGAGCTCTATATTCATTATTAAAAACTTCAATATTTTTTTGTTCGGCAGGGAAAAATCTTAAAACAAATTGCACTATTGAAATGCAATTTAAAAACGAACAAGTTGGGCATTGGAGCGCGTTCGCTAATTCTTTGCTGGTTGTGCGGATATGAAATCATGTTATATTTACTTGTTTGATTTCAAAATTTTACTATAAAAAATTAAAAATAGAACAAATAGTACTGAAAATTGAGTAGTGGTACTTTCGTACTACGGAATGTGAAATAGTACTGAATTCAGTACAATAGTAAGCCTTATTGCAACTCTGCTGTGGCCTGTGTCTGTTGCTATTCAACCCCTATTAAATTGATGTGCATTCAGAGTTAACATTTTACGTTTAGTAATTCGTTCAGTTTGTTTTCCTTGGGTTTCTGAGAGGAGGAGCTTTTATTTTTAGAGCTTTGAAAAAAGTTCTTAATGAATAGATATAGAACTTATTTTGATATTTTTCATTTCTTTTAATGTGTTCAAAATACGTTAAAATGCAGTCACAAAAATGTAAGCTGTTTTCTTTAAGGCATGTTTTTTGATGTAACATGTACTTTTCTAAATTGGGATTGAGATATCCCTACTTCAAAAACGCGCCTTTTATCTTACCTGTTGGTGGTGTGGAAAAAGCTAAATTTTAATCTACAAGAAAGGACGGTAACCCTACATACTATTCTTTCAGATTTTTGCTAATTTGAAATGCCTACAACTGAAACCCTGTGAGAGCCCTGTAAGACCTGAAATAGCACCTTACGGAAAACCAAAGAGTGCGAATGAGAGACAAACATCCCTAACTTCCCTGTACAGTCAATTTATGTTGGACAGAGTTTATAAGCTATAAGCGAGAGATGCTACTCCAGGAATGAGATTTAGAAGTTTTACCAAAAGGAAAAAAAACATGCCACGGAAACAAACCCCCAACCGAAGCCTGTAGAGACGAACAAGCTAACATCGTAGTAGAGTTGCAGCCGATGCTGAGAATTTGGAAAGATCATTTCCGTAGACTGTATAACGGCGATGACGAAACTAATACCGCTGTTAGGCAAAATAAACCTTTCCATCTAGACGATGTAGCCCAAGAATTCTGTCCACTTTTCACTATCTATGATACTTCTATCGTCAGGAGCGTTGTTCTCTTTTATTCGTTTTGTTTTTTTCAAATGGAAGAAATAAATGCAACAGCAGCTCCAAGAGATTGTTTGGTTTCGGTTAGGGCTAGATCTTCTCCTTTCTTAATCGTTGCAGTCCAACCTACCGAGATTGTCGTACACAGAGTTGCGGGTTTTCAACAGAGCCAGTTTTGTGGTGGTACTATTATTTTTAGTTTAAGTTAAAGTTGCATCTGCAACTAAACCGAAGACACAACAAACCTGTCGTAAATTTAGAAGTTTTTGAATAATAAACAATTATTTTTTAAAAAAAACCTGTGTGCTATCCGTCCTAACAAAATACGAATTGTTTCTCAGGTAATTTAAAATTCCAAAATAAACGTTTGCAATTGGATTCTAAGGGGTGAGCCAGCAGCCAGTGCGGAAGTTTTCATTTCATCAAACACACATTTATTGTGCAAACAAAATAGAGTTTTATTGATTTAAAAAGTTCGTCCTATTATGAATTGAAAACGACATCGTTCACGTGACCATTACAGCTTCTGTTACAAGCGACCATCCGACTGTCAAAATTATCGATGACTTTTCGAAGAGTAAGTGGTTTTGTTTGCGTTTTTTTCTAAGCTCCGTTTTCAATAAATCAATCCTATGAACTGTGAAGGAAACTAAATGGGCTGGGCTCATTTAAGAACACAGCACTAAAGACAAGTTTTGTATTAACTGTCTTACGTAGATACAATTCGTACAATTCGTATCGTACATAGATACAATTCTTGTGGCTCAAATAACTAAAGCGAATCTCCAAGTGAAGAACGTGCTCGTTAGAAGCAGTAACCCGGAAGGGATGAATTAACAAGTGAACAACACATTAGATATACCTACCCGCTTTCCATACCAACGTTACACAAGTCTCTGTCTCGTTAAGACGGTCTCCAATAGTTGGGCAGGTAGCAAAGAAAAACATGCCTCAATCTGAAGACAACAATTCTAGCCCTCATTTTAAGACCACAGAAAAACATGCTTTATCCTCACAACCGCAATTCTAGCTCTAGGATACCCTGTGCCTTATGTATGCCTTAATTTGAAGACCGCAATTCTAGCCATAAGTAACATGGCTGAGTCTCAAGACTGCCATTCTAGCTCTAAATAACATACCTAAGTTTTAAGATCGTAATTCTAGCCCTAGAATAACACGCCAAAATCTCAAGACTGCAACTCCAGCCCTAGAAAAAGGGCATAAGTCTCAAGACCGTAATTCTAGTTCTAGAATAACATTCCAAAATCTCAAGACTGCAAATCTAGCCCTAGAATAAAAAGCCTCAATCTCAAGACCGTAATTCTAGCCCTAGAATAGCATGCCAAAATTTCAAGACCTAAATTCTAGCCCTTGAATAGCATGCCTTAATCTTAAGGCCGTAATTCTAGCCCTAGATGGCCGAAATTTCAGTTTGGATGTTACGTTTGAGATTCTAAATTATCCCTCTGTTATTAGCATAGACTTTACACCTCAAATAACCTCATAGGAAGATGTCTAAATGTGTCAGATCGCATAAAGTTCAAGGCCAATCAACTTCTCTTCTAACCGAAGTAAAGCGACATTCAAATTTTGTATGCAATAAATTGATTGATTGGTGGCATTTGTGGGCTGTAGCACCATCCTGATGAAAGCAGAGATCGTCCAGACCCAATCCATTCAACTTAGGGGAAAAAAATACCCAGTAAGCATGTTGCGGTAACGTTCTCCATTCACTGTAACTATCTCTCCAGCCCTATCCTCGAAAAAGTACTCGTATGTTCCAATGATGCCACCATCCCATATTCCGCAGCATAGAGTGACTTTCCTCGTATGGGTCTTCCGGGCTACGAATTGAGGTGACTGGCTGTTTTTAAGGACTTTCGCTCACAGTGGTGATGTCTTGGCGTGTACGTGTTGGCCGAGCATGCTGATTTTGATCCAAAACCAAATCAGTTTCTTCAAAACTCTTCAACATTGCACGAATTCCGGACTCACCAATCACTCACGAATCGTACGAAATCTTGCTTTACTACTCGCCCACTTTTGTATAAGATTGGACAACGAAAACATTTTCGAATTACACCAGGCCATCAGCGATGACAGTAGTTTACTCTGGCTCTAAAACTTTAAAAAATACTGAGTACCTTAGATCCACACCATGGGTTGTTGTACTCGAGAGAAAAGTATTGTGGTATATATGTGATTAAATCAATTATCCAGGGTTGCATAGTTTTAGGATCATACAAACTCTCCACGTTGGAGAGTTCAGTTATTACCCCAGTTTCAAACCAGAAGTTACCAGAAAGAACTAGAACCCGACAAATGTAGTATAAATACAGGATGAGAAACTGCGGACGATAAGTTGATTTTTGGAAAGCGATGGAAAAGGACCTAAGTCTTACTAAGTAAAAGATAAGAGATTTGAATTGTGAAATAGAAGTGAAATTGTTTGTGAATTGATTGAAAGTTGTATTTAAATAATAATAAATAGAGTGTTTTGAAACAGAATAACGTTTTATCATTTCGAACCCTAGCCGAAATATTACATTGGTGTCAGAAGTGGGATAAAACTTATTCTGAGTGCTGTGAAATAAAAAAAAAAAAAAAAAAAAATAAAAATAAAAAAAATAAAAAATAAAATGGCACGTACATTGCTGGAGCTAAGTATACCCCAGCTGAAAATGGAGCTAGAGAAGCGGAATCTCTCCGCAGCTGGAGGGAAAAGTGATTTGATTCTTCGGCTTCAAGAAGCGATCGAAAAAGATGGAAAAGATCCTAAATCCATGTCGTTCGACGTAGAAGAGGAGCTTGTAAGCACAGGGGTTGACATGTCTGCCATGATGGAATTGCTCCTTGGATTGAATTCTAAGTTAGAAGAACAAAGGAGAAGTATGGATTCTAAGTTAGAAGAACAGAAGAATTCTCTAGAAGAACAGAAGAATTCTCTAGAAGAACAGAAGAATTCTCTAGAAGAACATAAGAATTCCATTATTTCCGCACAAAAAGACACTGTCGAAGAGTTCAAGAATTCTCTAGAAGCGAAATTCGAAATAATCGATCAAAAATTAAATATGCACGAGGCACATTTCGAGAAGGTTGAACACAATATCGAGAATCTTGCGAAAGAACTAGAGAGAGTAAAGAAACAGAAAGTCCGAGAAATTTCTACAGACAGCCCTAGAAGGAAAGAGATGCAACCGCCTGTCTTCGATGGCCAAACATCGTGGCCAATATATAGAAGACAATTTGAAGCAGCTGCCATGACCAACAACTGGGACGACGGAGAAAAGTCGATTGCACTCACGCTGGCACTGAGAGGTACAGCTGCGGAATTGCTGCAAACCATCTCAGAAGATAAACAACTCAACTACGACGCTTTGGTTAAAGCCATAGAAATGCGCTTCGGAGATGACCATATGCAACAAGTATACAGAGTTCAACTGCGCAGCAGAGTCCAGAAGAGGGGAGAAACACTTCAGCAGTTGCAGGCCGATATCGAACGGTTGGCGCATTTATCTTATCCTAATGCCGGAGAAGACATTATCAGCGAAATGGCTGTAGAGGCGTTTACCCAAGCGATTGAAGATAGGCAGTTGCAAATGGCTGTAAGAATGTCTGGAACACGAACCCTCCCTGAGGCCCTAGCATTTGCCCTGACGATGAAAGCTGCCGACCAAGCATCTCAAGAAATCCACCGCGTGAGAGAAGTGACAGCCGTGGAATGCTCATGCCAACGAGCAGACGTCGTGGAGCGGAACAGTGTGCGTGGAGGACAAGTTCGTTGTTGGAACTGCAACAAAATAGGACATCTGCAGCGTCAGTGCTGGGCTCCACTTAAAGAACGCAGTTGTTTACAATGCGCTGCTGGGAGGCATAAGAAAGAAGAATGTAGCAGGGAAAACATCTATACTGCAAGCAGCGCATCATCAAGTCAACAGGCGGGAATACGTGTAAGGACCAACTTCGGGGGGCAGAAGTCGGTTTCTGGAATTGACGCCCCCAGGATCAAAATCCAAGTCTCCCAAACAAAACGAAGTAACAAGAGTCTTACAGTGGAAGCCCACATTGGCCAGAATAAATGCGTGGCCACCATTGACACCGGTGCCACCGCTTCCATTATAAGAAGGGACATCGCTCCTGATTCATGGCTACACAATACCAGTAGCAACTGTCTGGAAACAGTAACAGGAGCGACGGCGGAGGTATATGGAGAGGTTCTTCTTGCGATCAATCTGGCAGGACTAACATTCCCCCACGTATTCCTAGTGGCCGATATACGCGACGAGTGCATCATTGGACTTGACTTTATGAATGCGTATAATGTAGTGCTTGACACCGGAACTCATGTACTTAAGTACAGGAACGTTGAGATTCCGATGGTGTTCGGGAATGAGAATGCCGCATGCCTGAGGACAGTATTCAGTAACGACTGCGAGATACAGCATCGAAAGGGAAGCCTTCACTCTAATGCGGATGCTCTGTCCCGGCGACCTTGCAAATCTGATTGCAAACATTGCGCACGACAAGAGGGAAAAGATGCGGTATCCACTCAACGACTAAGAGCTGAGCCCACTGACGGTTGGAATGAGAGTGAAATGCGAAACGCCCAAAAAGAGGATCCGGATATCGAGCCAATTCTCGCCTGGAAAGAACATGAAGAAAAACCAGATTGGCAGGAAATATCCAATAAAAGTCCCGAACTAAAGGCATACTGGGCACAGTGGGACTCGCTTCAAGTTCAAGATGGTGTTTTGAGGCGAAGGTGGGAAAGCTCGGATGGAAAGTCGTTTGTGATGCAGCTCGTTCTGCCAAGGTCGAGAGTCAGTGACGTGCTAAGGGAACTGCACGATGGAATATCCGGAGGCCATCTGGGAGTGAATAAGACGTTAGAAAAGGTGCGAGAACGTTTTTATTGGGTGCACGCCAAGGACGATGTAGAAAATTGGTGCAGAAAGTGTGTCACCTGCGCCGCCAGTAAAGGCCCGAGGGTTAAAACTCACGGCAGAATGCAGCAATACAACGTTGGAGCGCCATTCGAGAGAATCGCAGTTGACATTGCAGGACCGTTTCCTGAAACCGAAAATGGAAATCGCTACATTCTTGTTGTTATGGATTACTTCAGCAAGTGGCCTGAGGCTTTTGCTATCCCTAACCAAGAAGCCAAAACCGTGGTTGAGCAGATCGTTTACAACTGGGTCAGCAGATTCGGCGTACCGATGGAATTGCACTCGGATCAAGGGCGTAACTTCGAGTCTAAGATTTTCCAAGGGGTGTGCGAGCTACTGGGGATTAAAAAGACAAGAACAACACCGCTCCACCCACAATCGGACGGGATGGTAGAACGCTTCAACAGAACCTTGAATGAACACCTATCAAAGGTCGTTGGCGACAAGCAATGCGATTGGGATAGGCAAATTCCAATGTTTCTATTAGCCTATCGGAGTGCAGTACACAACACCACAGGTCACACTCCATCGGAAATCCTTTTCGGACGAACAATCCGGTTACCTAGTGAATTGATGTTTGGATCACCGCCGTCTGAAGAGAACAGAAATGAAGACGACTATGTCGCAGACCTCAGACGGATTATTAGGGACGTGCACCAAAGAACAAGGGATAAGATCAAGATAGCCAGTGACCGCATGAAGACGAGGTATGATGTCAAGGCGACCACAACGGGATTCCAGGAAGGAGATCTAGTGTGGCTATATAACCCTCATAGACGGAAAGGCATATCACCCAAATTACAGCAAGACTGGGAAGGACCATATAAAGTCGTAAAACGCATCAACGATGTTGTCTATCGCATTCAACGAGGAAGAGGCAAGATGAAAGTGGTTCATGTGGATCGAATACATCGCTATATTGGGCAGAATGTCGAAGAGTTTGTTCGGGACGAACAAGTTTAAGAGGGGGATATTGTGGTATATATGTGATTAAATCAATTATCCAGGGTTGCATAGTTTTAGGATCATACAAACTCTCCACGTTGGAGAGTTCAGTTATTACCCCAGTTTCAAACCAGAAGTTACCAGAAAGAACTAGAACCCGACAAATGTAGTATAAATACAGGATGAGAAACTGCGGACGATAAGTTGATTTTTGGAAAGCGATGGAAAAGGACCTAAGTCTTACTAAGTAAAAGATAAGAGATTTGAATTGTGAAATAGAAGTGAAATTGTTTGTGAATTGATTGAAAGTTGTATTTAAATAATAATAAATAGAGTGTTTTGAAACAGAATAACGTTTTATCATTTCGAACCCTAGCCGAAATATTACAGTATTTTCTTTCTGAAAATTTGAAATTCCTAAAACCTGTAGCCTATCCACAGGCGAAGAAAAGGAACTGGTTCAAGTTGTATACTTTTGGGGATGTGTTATTTCCATTCAACGGTAACCGTGCAAAACTTTGGGTGCTAGGTGTACGCATTTGACTTCATTCTATTCTTCTGTAGCATACGTTTGGGTAAGGAGTTTAAACAGGACCCGTCTTGGCTTAATTGTTGGAGTGTGTAATTTTGATAATATTACGATATATTAGGAAAGGTTATTTCTCGGGTAGATGTTCCGAAGTACGTTGCAGTAAAGCATACTCCCAATTTAAGGAAAAAAACAGGTTATTTACTTTGGGTGAACAATGATCGTGTTTTGTTGAAGCAAGTTTTCATCTTTTTCATCATTTCCAATATTTCCAATAAAAACAACTTTTGATTGTAATTTTTTAAAAGTGTATTCATAACTTTATTTCTCCGTTCTTCTTCCTTTTTGTTTTGTTTATAAAGTATATATAATATATATATATTTTTTTTACTTCATATATCATTATATTATGTATATATAATAATAATAATAATAATAATAATCATAATCATTATAATAATAATTAATAATAATAATAATAATAATAATATTAATTGTAAATTCAAATTGTAAATTAGGGTGTTTACTTCAACAGCAAACACAACAATTTATAAATTCATTTTATCTCATTTTATTTAATACATCTTGTTTTCTTCTCGTTTTTTTTTTGTTTTGTTAAATTCTTGAAATTTTATTTTTGCTTTCCTTTCTTTTGGTTTTATTTTGTTTTAATTCCGTGTTCGATAGTTTATATAATTCATATAGTAATGATAATAATAATGAGAAGAAGATTCATAACCATAATTTGTTTTCTTGTTCACTATTAATTTATTTGTTGCTTTTATTATGTTTTATTTATATGTTTTTTTTTTGTTTGGTTTTGTTTTGTTTTTGTAATAAAAATTGTTTTATTAAATATATAGTACATATGTATATATATTTTTATATATTCCTTTTATTGTTTTGAAATGATTACGCCTTAAATATATACCTATATTTGCATTTATATGCCTTTTTTCTAGAAAAAGAAAATATCTAAGAAAAAAAAAAAAAAAAAAAAAAAACAATCAAAAGGTCTCTAATAATAAAAAAGAAGGTTAACTGAAAAAAAGTTCTTGCAAATAAAAGAACTATATCCTCATATAATATATGACTATATGATTTATTTCTTTATTTCAAAAAATGTCGGTGTATTCTTCATCCATTTTTGTTCTGATTTTTCTTACAGAGTTTGTTTGGTTTTTTGTTTTTTTTATTGTTTTTACAATATGTGTTGTATAATCTATATATATATATAAATATTTATTTATTTATTTTGTTTTTGTATTCTTATTTCATTTCTTTTTACTAAATATTCCCTATATATTTTTTTTTCCTTTTTTCATGTACATTTTTTTCATAAGGAAAATGGTATAGATTCTAATTTAAAAGAAAAAAATATCAATAAATTATAAAATACATGCATATTTGCTTTTTTTTTTTGGTTTTTGCTGTAGATACTTTAAATATTATTTTTACTGCATAACTACATAATAATTATTGAATCTACAATTTTCATTTTATTTTGTATTTATTTATTATTATTATGTTAGATGTTGTTGTTCCCCGTTCAAATAACGGCCCTAATTTACTCTTTTATTAAAAACTTTCTTTATTTTGCTTATGGTTTTGTGTGTTTTGTTTTTTTTTTTTTTGTTTATTAATTTAATTAATAGGTTTTTTTTTTTTGTTTAGTTTGATAAATGTAAGTGATAATAATAAATAAGTAAATAATAAAAAAAATGGCAAGTTTTGACTTAAATACTAAGTAAAATGTTTGACACGGTTTATTGTTTAGTACTCATCTTAAATTTTTTTTTTCATCCTATTTCGTTTTTGTTTTTTGTTTTTTTAAATGTCTTTACTTCTTTATATAATCACCCTCAGTTGTTTTATTTAAAATTATGAATTGTTTCTTTTTTTTTTATTTATTCATGTTTTTTTTTGTTTTTGTTTTTGTTTTTGTTTTTGTTTTTATAATTAAGAGCTTTTATTTATTTTAAATTGATTTGTAATAATTTTTATTCTTTATTTTATTTTTCTACTAAAACTTTAAAAATATATGTATTTTCGAACTTCCGATATTAAAGGAATATAATTTTCTTTTGTAACAAATATCCCTTGCGCTTATTTATTTTGTTAAAATATCTTTATTTATTTTATCATAAGAATAATATAATATATTAAAAAAAACGAAAAGAATTTTCTAAAAATGAAAAAAGCAACAAAATACACAAAAACTTAAATAAAACATCTAATTTAATTTTATTGTTATTTTTGTTTTTGTTAAGTGAAAGATTTTTTTTTGTATTTTTGTGTTTTTTTTTTTTTTTTGGTTTAAAAATGTATGTATATATATTTTTGTGTAAATTAGTAACTAACTTGATCAAGAGTATATTTTTTGTAAATTTTTTGTTTTTTTTAGAGAGTTTTTTGCTTTGTTGGTTTTTTTGTTTTAAGTTAAAATTTGCTGATATGGTTAATAATAGCCGCAGTTTAAATAGATTCTTTTGGTTTTTATTTTGTTTTTTTGTTTTTATAAGTGTTCCACATTTTGTTTTGAAAGTTTTAAATTTAATGGTGATTTTGCTGTCGCAATTTTGTTTTTTTTTTGTTTCTTTAAACAATATGAAAGAGTTTTAGTTTTTGTGTTTTTTTTTTTTTAATGAGTAAAGAGCGTCGTGTAATATATTTTTTATATAAGTTATACAATTCTCTAAATTATTTATATTTTATTTGTTAAAATTTGCTTTTGGTTTTTCTATGAATTATATTTTATTTACTGAAAAATAGTAAAGATAAAAATAATGAGATTATGGATGGGATGCCTACATACAGAGACTGCATAATACTGAGAATTTGGAAATACGAGTATGAATGTGAACGAAAATATTATCAAAATCAATAAATTATTCGCTCCGTCGCTTCTTGCAAATATAATTTTCTATGATTATTTTAAAAATGTTAATTTCTTTTTTACTTTGCTTTGTATGATTTTTTTTTTTATATTTTTGTTGTAAGTTATATTTTGCGTCCCTGCTCAAAAAAATTGTGTGTGTTATTCGTTTGTTGTATTTTTATTTGTTTTATTTATTTATTTATTTTTATTTTGTATGACTTATTTTTATTTTAATTTTAATTGAAACCATTACGCAAGTGTATGTATCCTTTATATTTTTTATTACATTCTCCTTTTTGTATTTAGTTTTATTTTATTTTAGAATTATTATTTATTGTATGTATTGTGAGTTTTTGTTTTTGTTAAATTATTCCTTGAAATGCATCGATATTTATTTTTTAGTTTTTTTTTTGCGTATTTACATTTGTTTTTGTTTTTTTTATAAATATTTTTTATTTGTTAGGCTTTCGAGTACTGTGTTGTGTTTTTGTTTTTTCTTTCAAGCGGCATAAATATGAAGACAGGTTATGGAAGCTAAATTTATTTATATGGTTAATTAAAAAAATCAATTTTATGCAATCTCTTTTAATTTCTTCTTTTTTTTATAAAAAAAAAAAAAATTATAAATATTGTAAATGGAGCTATAATAAAGGGAAAACAATTTTTTGTTGAACTAAAGGTTTAGCTCTAAGGATCGGTTGTTCCTTCTTTTAATTCTTACCGAAAATGGCTAGTTTCTTTAGTAAGAAAAAGACTATGTCCCCAAACTTACATTTTTTTTTCGTGCTGTTTGCAATTAGCTAAATAGTAGTAGTAGAGTGCTTTGAACAATATTCCAAGTATTTAAATATATTAAGAAATAACATTGGAATAGCAATCAGTTTCCTTATGCCGCCAAAATGAAAGTGTGAAGTGACGATGGTTTGGAAAGTGTATATCTTTTTGATTTGTGAGTCACCTAAAAACTACAACCAAGGTGAACAGTGGACTGTTTAATTTAAAAAAAAAATTGTATAACCTGACTTGTTCAAAGATGGCTTCTAGTAAGACTTTTTTAAAAGTCCCGGTGAAAGAAACACTTCAGTTGTGTCAGTAGTGACATACGAGTATAAGATTAAAAACACAAATTCCTTACAAAGGGGCTCTAAAAGCCTGGTCTTCATAAGGCACTGAGTTGATTAGAGTCCCCAAATACTTCAATATAGACGGTAGTAGGTAAGCTGAACTTCAGCGATAGAGCCTACACAGCCTAATAAATCTGTTCACAGCTGTCTACCCCCTGGCTCTAAGTGGCACGAAAAGAAAGGTTGGACTATTGCACGAACATTACGTAGATATAGGCATTTTCAAAGAAACACAAGTCTTTTATAATTAACCAGTACAATTATAAATACTACTTGCAATGCGAATGGTCCAGATCTGAGAGGATGCTCATGAGCATCTTAAAAATTAGTAAGCGTTTTGTCTTAGTTTATGGCCACGTATGAGTATATAATGATTAAGGAGCTACGAAGCAAACAAAAATTTCCATAAAAACTCCCTTTGCTGGATTTTTAGCTGATGAGGAACCTTATTGATGTAATCCATATAAAACGAAATTTTTCAACATATAAATATGTGAGAAAGGTCTGGACGATAAAGCCAAATATTGTATAAAGCATCGGTCGGAATATAGAAATCGGACTTGAACACATCACTGCTGAGATCTGTAAGCAAGATATGTCTTGTCGAACTAGTCGGGCTATACAGACGTCTTCAAATAAAATCATTGACTCAGCGGCCACCTGATAATCGACAGCAGTAAAGTCGGCAATATATGTATCACGAAGTGGAAAAGTTGATTTTGGAAAAAACCTTGGAAATCCAGATCGACACCCACCACCTGCTTGTCAACTTTAAAGCCACATATGAGAATCGTGCAAAATTCACTGGCCAATAGAAGGGGAACGATTCTCTAGAAATCTTCCTAATTGCTTGCATACACAGATGATATCGATTTAATTGGACGAAGACAGCGAGACATCAATGAGGGATTCGGAGCTATCGGAACCAAAGCGGCTAAATTTGGTCTCACGGTTAGACTGTCAAAATTGGCAGCTTTAACTTCGAGGTAGTTCAAGACGTCGTCTACCTTGGCTCCGCAATTATAAGTAGCAACAATACCATCACGAAAATAAGACGTAGAATATATCTTGCTAACTGCTGTTTTTTCTGGGTCAGGAGGCAATTGGATAGCAAGATCTCTCTCGCAAAACCAGATTGGCTTTATGCAAGACCTTGATCATCGCCGTCTTGCTCTATGGCGCAGAGACATGGACATGGAAACAAGGAAGATACTACGTGTTATTTTTGGTACTGTGTGTATTGACGGAGAATGAAGGAGGAGATTTAACCAAGAATTGTATGGGCTGTACAGCGATATCGACTTGGTCAGGCGTCTATGGATTTAACGCCTAAAACGGCTGGGCCATGGATACCACAGTTCCGACCCGAATAATCTTCAAATCAGAGCCCCGGGGACTATCGCTTGGAGAAATGCATCACTATCGACAGCTTTTACTTTGAAGTAGCTATGAAGATCACCTAATTGTTATTTGATGCCAGAAGTATCGATAATTGATCTAAGCTTGCTAGTTGGGTAATTATGTCTACGGTGTGATCTATTGTCGCGAATTAATAAGATACTCGTATTCAGTTTTTAACTACATTGCAAGTCAGATAAAAGTCCTGTCTTGTTGAATTTCGCATATAAAAAAGTTTTAGCTTGCGATATGGTCAAGTAGCTCTTAAAGGATTAAATTGCTATTACTCTGGACTACTAACCGAATCAATCTAACATTGTTCAAAGGAAAAAACTTAAACTTTCCTAGATACCAAAGGATATGAGTTTATGAAGATAAAAAAGCTGATGAACTGGCAGGACAATGCTTATTCGTTCACTGGCCTAGACTTCCCAATACTTCTAATTTAAATTTTTTTTTGAAGAAGAACTTCAAAGAGGAAGATATAGGAGACTGATAGGTTCTCTAATGGGACACTTCTGTCATTAACAGAAATTTAAAATTATTGAGCAAACTGAATGTTACCTTTGTACGAGTATGTAAGACGAGAAAATTTTTGAATATTTTCTCTTTAATCCAAGTATCTTATAAAGTTTATCATATTTTTTACGTATCGATTCTGAATTTAACAATGACAATTGAATCTCTTCTGGTCCTTCACAACTATGATTATCTTAGGCTAAGAATAATATTTCAGTCGGCATTGCCTCTTTTAATAAAATAAACAAAAGTGTTTATGAGACAGAAATAATGTGATCGAGTGGCACTCAAATTATATCCATGATTTGGATTCAGTGGTTTTCGGGCGATGATAAGTCAGTGCAGCGCCTTGGTACTATTGAAGAACAACCGAATCTTAAGAATTTTCCCAGGTCTAGAGTCATGTTTTCCATTTCTTACTCAAGAAACTAACAACTTATATTTGTGCATGAACTTCAGAAAAACTTAAGCGAAACCAATCACGTTAAACAAAAAAATTACAATAAAATTAAAAAAAAAAAAAAAAAACACTTAACAATATACATTATCTGTTTGTTTTTATAAAATAATAATTTTCACTATAGACTGGAGAAGAAATTATATTTTTTTTTTTAAATTATTTTTTTTTTGAGTTTAAAGATTTTTGCTTATGTGTTTTTTTCTTTTTTGTTTATGTTGTTTTTGCATATGTAACTTTTCTTTTGTTGAATACTATTTTACTAATTTTATTGTTCATGTTTAAAGGTGCTCTTCAAAATACAAAAATTTATTTTGCTTTGCTTGCTGAAAATTAAACAAGAAATTCAAACTAAATATTGTGATGTCGAAAGTAACTATTTTTTTTTTGTTTAAAGATAAAAATATAAAGTATTTGTTTTATTTTAATAAAAAAAAAAAAAAAAATCAATTTTTGCGGTAACTTCGACGGATGGACTTTTCTTTCTTTTTTTTTAAATATATTTAAATTTATTTTTTTAATTATTATAATAACTTTTTCCTACGTATTATTTTGTTTTTATATTTAAATAATTAAAGGAACTGTGCTACAATAGAAAAATGATTATAGTATAAAATAATGTATTTTCTACGTTATTTCATTTTTAATTAATTTGTTACTTCTTTTGTTTTATAAATTTAAAGTGATGAATTGCGATTCACGTTCTACAATTTAATTGGATATTTTTGTTTGTTTTGAATTTTTTGTTATTTTATAAGAACTATTCGATATTCCCTAGTATTTTTGTTGTTGTGTGTGTATGTGTGTTTACTTATTATATTTGTTCCTCGTTTGCAAACATTCATGGATAAATGTACATAGGAATTATTCATCCTAAGAGTTTATTTTGTTTTTGTTGAAGAGTTTCTTTTTTGTAACTAAATGAAATAAAATAAAATAATTATTATTGGTAAATGTTAATTTAAATATATGTGTTTTTCTTTATTTTCTACATAATTAAGTAAATTAATTTGTTTTTGTTTTTATTTATTTTAGTATATATAGTTTTCATAAATATTTGATTTTTTTTCTATTTACAGTATAAATTCGCTTTGTAATCTAGCCTTTGTTGCTGTAGGTGTAACTTTTTTAATTTTAAATTAAACAGTTTTCTTTTCATTTTGTCTAATTAAAGTTTTTGTTTTTTATTTCAACAGGCTAAATATTATTTATTATTTTCTTTTTGTTTTATATTATTTATTAATCTTATTTTTAATTTTACTTTAAATGCACTTCTGAGCTTGATATAAGCGCCAATTATTGTTGTCGGTTTGTTTGAAATAACTTAAGCAATTCATTAAAATAAATTAAAATTGATCAATAAAATAAAATTAAAATTTGTGACGGTTTACGTTGTTTAATAGATTTTTGATATTGATTTTAAAATTTTTTGATTTTCTTGTTTTGTACGGATTTGTAGCAGGAATTTTTGAATTTTTCCCTGCTTGCTTATATTTTATAAAAAAAAATGGGTTGGTCATGACTGGTTTCAGAAATGTGCTTTAAGGAGTTTGAGATAAAGGCTGAGATAAAAGTACTTCCCTAAGAAAAGATATATATCTTCAATCTTTATTTGATGAGTGCGATTTATTTGACTATAAAAGCAAAACACGTCCATGTCGTTTCAAATTTAGATCTTCAAGAGCTGGTTGACCAAAGGTGTGGACCCTATTATTCTTAAATCGATCTCAGTTTGAGGCAAAATGAATATGCAGAACTAGTCGGCATCTCACTACGACCAAGGCTTAGTAACAAATTGTTGCCTCTTTAAATATTTATGTGAACTCTGAAGACATTAGCCTCTGGCTAATACTTCTTTTTGTTCAGATATTGAAGGAATAGTCCAGATCTTATAATTTGAACCCTACAATGTAATGACTTAATGTTACAATGAAGTGATAATTGACAAAAACCTTGGGCCGTTATCTTCTTTGAGATTCTTGAAGATAGAGTAGCGAAATTTGTAGAACATGCAGTTTTAATAGAGGGATAGCCAGATAATGCCGAAATTATTATGTGCATTTAGAATACCCTTGAAATCAAATGTTCTATTTTTCACAACAAATTGTTGAGCTATATCAAAGAAAGTCATGTCTTTGTACATTTCGATTGACGGAACGATAGTTTTACTTGACATAACAATTTTACTGAAATGGAAAAGAGGCAACAATTATTCGAAAGCCAGCTTAAAGTCCATCCGAATTAGTTAATTTAAGCATACGAAACAATCGACCATAGAACGGGATACAAATGTCAAATAAATCATGACGGATATTTTGAGAAGTATCGTAGAAGGCATTATTACTAAAGGCGAACATAAAGTCTCGGGATTTACGTGAACACATTGTGGAGACTTAATTTCACGGGATGCCCATACATCAATGGGAGTAAGGATACACCTTGCCATCGTTCTCCGTCAATTCACTTGATACCAATTGGAAACCCGTGTCAAGGGCATTGGTTCCACCCTTGGTTATTAGTCGAGTCCTACCCAAAATCTCTTACTGATTTTAGAGTCTCAGCACCCAGTACTTATTGCAACGCTATATCTGGTGGGGCCAGCGGGTGTACCCTCCTTGCGTGTTAGGTTTAAAGAACAGCCACAATGATGCTTCCATAAGGGGGCCTACCTCAACAAGTCAGCCCCAGACCGAAGTCCGGGGGACAAATGACTCCCACGATATCGTGTTTTAAGTCCTGGTACGGACTACTGGTGGTTTTGCCACTCAACAAGATATATGTCTGGCAGCTTGTAACTGGACAAATCATTACAACCTTCAGGGGCGTAAAAGTCTAAAGATGGTATTGATAAGTCCAGTTTTTCTCTAGCCCCGCTTTTTATAACAAAAAGTTATTGATGGAAGAAGTCTTGAAAATAAGGCGGGGTCCAACTTAAGGCGAACAGTAAAAAAGTTTATAAATCTCACTTTTTTGTTGAAAGCTGTTACTTGAATCTTGGAAAAACATCTTACTAAACATGTCGTGCACACGGCTAAGGCATACGATGTGGGTTAGTAAGGTTAGAACCTTTTAAGGTTGAAGTCTCTTAAGAGGTCGTATTGTGCTGCTTTCAAGCGTAGAAGGTTATACAACATACGTTACAACTGACGCGCTGGGTTTCATTCCACCTATGCAAAGAAATCCCCGGTTTAACGTAAAGTTCCAACTAGCGCATAAAGGGGAATGAAGGGCGTACTAGAACGAGCGCTGTCTCGAATCTTTCTAAGGTAAAGAAGATAGGAGGAATATTTTGAGTTGGATAAGTGCTCGTTCGAAACTAAATAGAATGCACAAGTGCAGAACTGGTGTTTGAGGACTTAACTACAGAATTACACAAGGAATGGTAAGGACAAAAAATTCAAAATATAGGCATGCAGGAGTAAGGGTAGAACTAGGTTCGTCTAGGTCGTCTTCTGCAGCATTTTGAATGGCTATGACGATTAACATTTCAGTCAAATAATCAAAAATTGATATATTCGGGATATTTTGAAACCTTTTTATTTTTTAAAGAAAGCAAGGCATGTCTTCTTCGAAGAATTTATTCCCGAAGCACATTTCTTCGATGTAATTATATATCCGTCAAAGAGTGATCCTATATTAAATAGGAATATAATCATCAGAAACTTAATCAAAATAAAGGGCATTTAAAAAATTTGAAAAATGCATACATTTGTCTAAAAAGCATGACATTTAAGCAAAACAAAATGTACTATTCATTCACCACGCCGCGCCGTCGCCGTCGTATTTTTTTCAAGAAAATATATCATATTAGAATAATATTTGTAATTTACAATATTTCCTTTCAATCTTTGTATATTATATTACAAGTCACAGTTTTACTTATTTATTCTAAAAATTTGTATGTAATTTTATTTTCGTTTTTTTTTTTTTTAACACAAAAATTTGCAACTTAATCATTTTCCATGTTTTCAATATACAAAATAATTTCTATATAAATGCAAAAAAAAAAATATTTAAAATTCTTTTCTTTCTATCTGCTATGTTTATCACCCAATACACTGGCTTTTCTATTGATGTATGTATATATAAATATTTTGTAATTTCCTTTAGTTTTTTGTTTTTTGTTTTTTTTTATTTATCAAATGAAAAAATATTTCTTTTTGTCATTATTTATTATTACGATTTCTATTTATTTATTTTTATCTCATATATGACAATCTTATTAGATTTTCAGATTTTCTTTTATTTTTAAATTATTTAATTCATCTGCAAAAAATCTATTTATGTACTCGTATCTAAATGCAAAAAAGTGATTATATTTGTGTGTTTTGTTTTTCATTTTTATTATTAATTGTTTGTGTTTTCATTTATTCAAATCATTATGTATATAAATATATTATTATATGCAATACAAGTAATATGTCATTTGATTTTTTTTATTTATTTTTTAATCAATAATGTTTTACTTAAATAATTGCATGAAATACCCTGTATCCTCTATCTACATAAAGCAGCTTGGGACATTTATTTGAAAAGATTATTTTTATTAAAATAAAATTCACAAAAATTCAAGGCAAACTTAATGTTAAATATTTTTGTTTTATTATTTTTATTTTTTAAAGAAAATTCGACAAAACTAAATGTCCATGCTGCTAATATACATATATATAATTTTTTTTTATTAATTTCTATTCAGATTTAAATCTATTTAAAAAAAAATTCTCTTCCAAATATGAGAGTGCTAATTAGTTATTTTGTAGTTTTTTATTCATTTTTATAAATGTTAATATAATTTTGCCTTGTTTTAATATACATTTTGAAGAAAGGCTTGTTTTGTTTTGTTTCTAAAAAAAACTATGTTTGTTTTAAGAATTTTACATAATAGTTGTTTTGCTTAAATTTTTTCAACTATCTTCACAATACTCGTACTCGTATGTTGGTTATAATGATAATTACGCGTTTTGTTCTCATTTTTCTTCTTTTTTTTTTTTTTGAATAAAAAAAGGTTATTTTTGTATGTTTCCTATTTTGTTTTCTTTGTTGTATTGTATAAAAAGCATGTACTATATAATTCTTTTATTTTTAAAATTTGGTTGTTTGCTTTATAAAATATTGTTATATGAACTTTTGATAAAATTTGCTTATAAGGTGGCTTCCTTAAAGAGTATTTTATTTAAAAAAAAAATTAAAGGCTTAAATTAAATTTTAAATTATAAAAAACTTTATAAGCAATAAATATTTATGTAATAATAATTTGAATTTTTACTCAAAATAAACAATGAATATGAAACAACTTCGACTCCATTGAATGTACTGTAGAAGAATCGCTTAGAGTATACATATTTGCTTTATCTGGGATTTTGATTATTTTAACCAAAAAAGATCTCAATGTTATTGCACAAATCGGGAACGCTATAATCGCGGATTCAATAGTGTATTCTTGAGCAAGGACATATTGACAACTTAAGGGAGTAAGCAGTCTCCGTAGGCATGTGTGTTCTCGTAAATATTTTCACTTGAAAACACTCATAAAATCTAGTTCAATTATCAACCCAGGTAGACCTCTTCTATTGTAGATACTCGTATCATAAAGCGGTTCTCTCTTGAAGTTTTTATTTTTAAATGGAATAGTATTTTCTATCAATAAGGAATTGTTGCATTTTATGTGTTTAAATGGATTCTCGATTTACATACTTATATAGTACTAACTTAAGAGAAATTTTAAATCGAGGAAAGCATATAGGTTAATGCATTATCTATTTATTATCTTTTGGTTCCCCCATAACATTGCTCCTAGTCAAGTGGCGTAGTGCGAAAACTCCTTGACAGTTTAGTAGAATATAGTATGCAAGCTATAATTGCTATTAGTTTTCAACAACTCTTAGATTCCATGTTATGCCTAAAGTGCCAGGAGAGTAATCTAGGGTATATTAGCACAGCAGCAATAATTTTTGAAGTTCGTAATAGAGCATTGTCCATTGCCTATGGAATTTCAATGTTATTGCGATGAATGCGAAAAGGATTTTAATGCATGGAAAGCAAACAACATACGTCTAAAGTATGTATATTGAATTGCATAAGAATCCAAAAATCTTTGGACTACAGATACCTGATCTGATAAACCTTATAAGAAATATTATTTAATTCCTATCTTAAGAAGTAAAGGGACCTTCTTTCCAAAGATCAAATAATCACGTATATCAGGGAGCTTGATCTAACAAACTAAATTCAGCTATTCCGAAACTGAGAAGATGGGAGACATAAAAATCAACTAGCTGAAAGGTTGAGGTCGACTAACGATTTTCGTAAAATATAACTGAGCTTATATTAAATTTGATTTTCAAGTTTCTTCAAATTATATTCTCTTAAGATGAGGTAAATTTTGGTCGATTTCAAGTACTCGTAGCTTGCTTTATTAGTCTCTCACCAAACTTAGTTCATTCAACCCAGTTTAAGGCCCTAGTCCCTTATCGCAATATTATCTGGAAGCTCTCTTCACAAACGTCATAGGATTTCAAAGACTATTATGTTTTTTGTGCCATCTGGTTAAAAATTGTCGAGTGACATTACGAGGCATTATACAAATCGCATTGTTTAACTTAGGCTGTGTCAGATTTAACAACTATTCAATTCTTTGTTGAACAAGTATGCAAAAAGTGTGGTCGGGTAACTTACAGGGTTAGAATTGTCTTAAGGAGATTCCATTAGATTACATGAAAATCGATTTACATATTGCCAGCATTAAGTAACCCTCAACAAGGTAAAATATCTAATAGAGACGTGATGTATACGAATAATGATAGCTCATTTAAATACTCGTAGCTCATCGTATAAGCAATGTTCTATTAATGTCGATATATTTTAGAATCTTCATCGGAAAATCCTGATAGTCTGCATATGGTGGGAAAATAGAGTGCAGAGCTGATTTGAAATTCTTCCACTTCAAGTTTACAAATTGCAGAATAAAAAAATGTGACAAGATTTAGAGGAGGCTATTAAGGTTATTTTAGAAGAAGTAATATTTAATGGATTAACATTCTTATAAATAATTTTTTTATTATTTACTGTGACTCTACATACCTCTCAATGATCTTGTACAGTTCACAAAATTGTTTGCCAAATTCCGACTGACTTCTATGTTTTTGTTTCTAAGTAAGCAGCTTCTACCACATTTTTTGTTTTTATTACATTTAAGCAATCAACTTGGTTAAACACATTCAAGGAATCCAAACCAAATAAATCAAAAAACCTGAAAAAAAAAATATCAAAGGAAAATCAAATCAAACGAATAAAAAATAAAAACATTTTACAAAAACAAAAAAACAATATATAAATATATATAAATATTTTAAATAAAGAAAACATTACACAATATTTTATTTTGTAATTATTTTTTATTCTTAATGTGCGTTTATATAAATATGTTTTAATATTTTCTTTTAAAATGTTTATTTTTCCCAATTTATACCATTTTGTCTAACAAAATTATTTAAGTGTTATTTTTTATTAGTTTTTTTTTTTAAATTATTTTAATCATAATAGGTTTTGTTTACTCTAAAATATTTTTAAGTTCCTGTAAATATAATTTTTTGTTTTAAATGTTTGTATGTAAAAATTACTTTCGCAAACATTCTCTTATGTTTTTGTTTTTTTCTTTGTTCTTTTGCTAAACTAATATTTTTTTAATTAATGTTTGTAGTTTACTGTATCGATAATATAGTTACAAGTTTGGTATTTTATTTTTTTTTCATTTTTGTTGATGTAAACTTTCATTATCATTATCGCAATTCAGATAGTACAATATTTGTATAATGTTTTTTATTTTTTCTATAAAAAAAGAAATAAAATTTTAAAATTTTATATGTAAAATGAGAGAAAAAAAATTATATATGATTATTAAGTCACTTTGGATGGTAACAAGTGGGGGGAAAAGCCTTAGTTTTTTGCTTTCTTTTAGAAAAATGTTTTACTTTTTTCATTCAATTTTCCTACGAATTCTATGTTTTAATGTTTTTTTTTTTTCTTTCAAGAACTTTAAGTTTAAGAAGTTATGATTTTTGTTTTTTTTTATATTTTTTTCTTCAAATTTATATGTAAGTGTAAGGTTTTTTTCTTACGGAGATTAGTATGGAAATATACTAGTATTGGTTTTTGTATCGAGAGATTTTTTTTTGTTTGATAATTTAAATAATAGTAAGTGTGTCGCTTATAATAAGTATATATATATATATTTTTTTTTTTAATATAAGTTCGTTAAGCGTATGTTTTGTTTTTATTAATTTTTTTTATTAAATTCTTTCATTATGAGTTTTATTTTTGTTTTATTAAGTTAAAACAAAATAAAAAATAAGCACGTTTTTACTATATGAAAAAATAAATTTATATTGCACTGTAAGTAGTTATTTTGAATTAAAAAGATGAAACCTTAACGAAATTAACAATTTTCTTTTTATTTTTATATTTTAAGTTTTGTTTCTATCTTTCTTTTATTTAAAGCTAATTTTTTTTATTTCTTGTTTTCTTATTTTGTTTATTTCAATATTTTCTGTTTTTCAATTTGAAAGAGTTTCCGTTTTATTTTGCACCTGAAAGAGGGTTTTTCGTATTTTATTTTTAAAATTTTTCTGTTTAATTTTATTTCGAAAAAAAAAAACTAAAAGTTTAAAATTCAAAATAGAAAAGCTGAAGGAAAATGCTTTAAAGTTTTTTTGTTTTTTTTTTTGTATTTGTCTGTTCTTTTGAATTGCATAAAATTTGTTGCAACTGATTTAATAGGAACTGCTTTGTTTATATTGTATTAGTATGCATAAATAAATCAGAGTATAGCCCAAGAAAAAACACAAAATTTAAATTTAAAACTAAAACTAAAAAAATAATGGCAAACTTTCTATTGTCTGAAAATTTAGCTACATCTCTCTTATATCTTTTTCTAACTGCGGTAAATTTTAAATTTAAAAACAATTTCAAATTAAGAACCTTTTTCATTAGTATTATTATTTTTTTTTTAATTTCTTTAAATCTTGGTACTTTGTTTTTTTTTTGTTCTAGTGTATCATTAATTTTTTTTTCTAAATAGACTAGAATATGTATATGTTGTGTATATATATAAATAACGTTTTTTGTTTTCATTTCTCATTTTTAATTTTCATCATTTTTTTGGTTTAGATTATGTTACAATAATAAATATTTTTGTTTTTTTCTTTTTCGGCTTTCTTTTCATTTTCGGTTTTTATTTTTTACTTTGTTTTGTTAATTTTTATATTTCGAAAAATAATATTATTTATACTTAAATATAGTAGCCCTTAATGTATATATAAGTTTTTTTCTTCTATTTAATGTATATCATTATTATTATTATTATTTTGTTTTTATGTGTGCTTCTGCTTAATGCAAGCAAATTTTAATTAAGTAATATATAATTTTTTTTAAAATGTATTCATAATAATAATAAAATTACTTAACATTCCCAAAGGAAATATACATTTTTCTTGTTATTAATTATGTTCTTGTTTTTTTAATTTTCATTTTTGTATGGTTTGTTTTCGGACGCATTTTACTTGAATTTCATTTTCTAATTTTTTTACAATATATTTCTTTTTTTTAATAATTAAGTATATATAGATATAATTGATTTCTAAGAATTGTGTTTCGTTTTGTTTTTTTTTTAAGAATAAACTTATATGTATTTTTTTTTATAATAATAATAAATAAGATGAAAAAATAAACAAATTTTATTCCGATGTGTTTTTGTTTTTTTTTTTTAATTATTTATAATAATAATTTTCGACTAGGTAAGCTACATAATGTGTATATTTAATTTTAATTTCGCTAAAAGTGGTATCTCTCTAAATAAAAATTATTGATATGATGAATGGAGAGTCCAAAAATGCGAAACATTGAAATACAATACTTTAGTTTGCGGTTTTTGTTTTGGTTTATGTTTTATTTAAAAAAAAATAATAATTGATTTTTGGCAATATTTCAAATAAAGTTTTTTTTTGTTTTTATCGTATTTGCTTATGATTTGATTGAAGCTCTTAACTCTGGTGGAAATGCTAGGTCTCAAGTAAGACCTTAACCACTAAAAGATACTAAATTGGTTCCATTTCAGTCTCAATGAACATGTTATTGCGGCTCTCCTTAACATTGAGGGTGAATTAAATAATGCCAAAGCATGTCTGAGATTTAAAGCCATTTTAGGCATTTTGGTAAATCAACTGTTCACAAGGAGAACTATCAGCACAAAGCTATGGAGAGCTTGCCCTTGGCAAGTGATCAAGACACTACCGCAAGTTGGTCTCCATTCCTACTACATGGTTTAGTGGATGATATTGTGGAATTACTAACAAACCACTGGATATTTAATAAAATCAAATAACGATGGTAAGGCGTAAGTAGACTCTCCAGTTGGACTCAAAAATATGCCTTGAGCATTAACCCAAGAGAAGCCAAATTGGTCATCTTGACCAGAAAATATAGAAGTATGAATCCAAAATAAAGTCGTCAAACAAGCAACATTTTTGTGAACGATTCTGGCCAGTAAACTAAATTGTGAGATACAATATTGGCCAAAATATTCCTTCAAAGCGTGTTTGGTGCAATAATTTCAAATTGGAAAGACTAGAATGGTTATGTTTTTCTAGGACATAAACTGGCCTTTAAAACGCTGATGACTCAAGAATGAAGCAAGGGGTGGAAGCAACTGTCACTGAGTACGTCTTTTCACTTTGCAAACCATTAAAGAGTATTTCAGGTGCAAATTTTGATAATGTTTTTTGTTTAACCTGTCATATACATATGTTTCAACGAGATGGCTCAACATCGAGATATTTGGGGAAACTGTTAAGACATTAACAGATTTGGCCTAAGTTGAATCTCAGACTATTACAGAAAAGAAACTTTCACATTGCGCTAAAGTCTTCCCTTTCAACAATTTTTGTAGGAGCTATATGACTGAAGAAGAAGGTTCTCATTGATCGTTCTTCGGGCCTCTACTTTCTACGTGTGAGGATATTGAGATCCTGTTGGGTCATAAACGACATTTTCTGATTTAAGTGAGCCTGCCAATTACAGATATATAAATAATCTTAGTTCACTGAATTGCTTGTTTCAATTTTAACTTTGCATTGCTATGCATCAATTTTCTATTTTTTGCCTTTGATTGTTGCTCATGATCAAGTGCCGAGTCTATTTCTCAAAATTCTTGTTAATGAAGGTTGAGTTTTTCTACCTTGGAAAGGTTCATAAAAAACTTTGATTGATTTTTTACCAAATGACATGTTTTTTTTTTCTCCCCGAAGGTCCATTGTATCAGGTAAAGAAAAATAAAGAAAAGTTTTCGGCGATCAAACAACATCCAACCGTAACATTAAGAAAACATATTCTGTAAGCAACGTTTCACAGCCCAATAAAATAAAATAAATAAAACTAAGGCTAGTTAAATTAATGATTTTAACATCTAGATCATTAGAAGCAGACAATGGTAAACAGTTTTCATACGCGAAATCAAATCCTTTATCCAGCGATTAATTGTACGAGCCTTCCCAACATGAGCAATATCTTAACAGAATTACACAAAGAAGGACCTCTCTAATAGTGTAACCAACAAGAGATACCTTCTACGGGATAAAATGTTGCCATAGTGGTTCCGGCAGCTCAAATTTTAAATAAGTACTTGTAAATTTCCACATTATTTGACTATTATTCAGATAAAGTACCATATGTTGCGAAGTATGCAAGAAACCCCACCAGTATTTCATATGTCTTCTGATGTTTGCATGTTGCGGATCTTCCGGATAACTTGTGTAATCGTAATCGGATAACTACATTCGTAGGAGACTGCTTAAACTTATATTCGTTAATATCTTGAGAAGAATTAAGTCATTGGCACTTCTGGCATGAAACGCACTTTAGTCTACGGTTTTGATTTTGACAAACAATTAACGCATAGTGTAAGTAAAAAGACGGCTTCATTATAAATATGTGCTTTGATATGTGAAACTATTTTACAACTCGTAATTCTAGTTGTTCAAACTATTTAATGGACATTTTTAAAGATCAGACATATTTTATTCGGGTATGCTGTATCAGGGTTTTCAGATATGAAATTCATTCGATGGCTATTTTTCAAGCTAACAAATACTTATAGTTTTTTATAGGAAAATGCTAAAATGGTCTTGAAGTTAATATTAAAGATCACATAAAGGTCCTATATCGTGAAAAATTTTAAACCGCATAATATTTCCATAGAAACAATGACCGGAATGTTAAAGACTGTTTTCAAAGTCAAATGACTTTTCCTCATCGATGAAATTGAGGGGAATTTATACCGTTTTGTGCACTCATAGGACCCATTTTTTGAAAATGATAAGCAATTTGGATAATTTTTCATCTTAGCTCTGTTGTTTTGAAAAAAGCAGCGGAAGCTACGGATCTGTGAAGAAAATTTATTTACGTAAGTATAGTTGTGAACGAGTCTAAAAACCAAAAAAATGTTTTTCTGCATTGTAAGGGCTCTGAGATTTATATTCGTTCTATGGATATAAACGCAGAGTATTTAAATAATAAAAACTTAAGATAACATGTTAGATGAGCCCTCGTTACATGAAACGCGAGAACAATTGGAAAACATTTAAGAACCTCTTCTTAAGACCAAATGTTCCAGATTGAATGGAAACGAGATTTCGATATTGAGCAGTCAGCAGGGGGTTAAAAATATCAAAAGTCGAGAACTTGCCATTGCAGAATACGTAGCTTACTATCAATTAGTGTCAAAATTGTTAGTGATCATATAATATGTCAGAAAATGTGGGATGTGCTAAAGTGATCGTTTTCTTTTTCCGTCTTCAATTAAAAGCCTCAGTGAAGAATGCAATGATTTACGGAATTTATTTTGCAATTTAGTTTTACCGCAAATAAAATGCAAGGAACAAAATATAAGGAAAAGATTTTTTTAAGAACAAAAATTTTTAAATGATATTTTTTCTCATTTAAACTTCAATACTTTATCTTTTTGTAAAAAGGTACAATTTTGTAATGCACTACACAATTTATGTAATCATCTTTCGTTCGTATATTTTATTTAATGATATTTGTTTCTCTTTTTTAATTCTTATTCTTATATTTTCACTTGTAAGTTTTTGGTTTTTTTTTTTGTTTCTTTTTTGGTTCGAAAAATTTTGCTAAAAATGTTTTATGCGTTAATAAAAAATGTATGATTTTTTTTGGTTTTGTGTTTTAATCGTTTTTAAAAAATATTTATATTTTATTTATTTTTAAATATATTCTTTTCACGACATCGACATTTTATTTATTTTTACAAATATGTTTTGGTTTGCGTTATTTTTTTCTTTTTCATTTGCTGTATTGACAATGCGACAGTTAAATATATTTAACTGAAATTTAAAAAAAAAAGAACAAATAAACAATAGAACGATATTACTGTTCAACAAACAAACGAACTGTACAGGACATAAATTTGTGTATATCATCGTTTATTTTTTTGTTTTTGCTTTTTTCTGTAAAGATTTTATTTTAAATATTTTTTAAAATATTTATTTGATTTTTTATGTTTTGTTTTGTTTTTTTTTTTTTATTCATATAGACAAATCACAGCCCATTTGGAATTTAATTTAAAAATTGAAAATCATATATATTCGTATATATTAGACAAATTCGAAATAATTTATCGATTTTTCTTCGGACCAATAAAAAAAAATGAGTAAACAAATCAAAGGTGACAAAGAAAGGTATTTGTTTTTTACTTAAAATATTGCCAAAATCAATGCATTTTCTTTTCGTTTTTTGGATTTGTTCAAAAACCATTGGCTTAGTTTCTAACGAATATTTTTGGTTTTTGTTTTTAAGAAGAATTTGACTAGAATTGATTTTTGTGTTGTGATGTTGAATTTTGAATGATGTTTTGTTTTTTTTTTTATTTTTACAGGGCAATCAAATATATAGTTTCCTTAAATTCTATCATAGAAGAAATTATGTTTTTTTATTTTTTCTTATATATTTGTTCTGGATCGTTATAACTTATTAGGCTTTGTTACTTCTCCTACATCTACGAACGTATAAATTTTAAAATTGAGGGGGGACTTTCATCCGCCTTATATACATATGTATATATATGATTTTACACAAAGAAAATATTTTTGTTTGCATATAAAAATATATATAAATATATATACACATAACTTTAGTCTGATGCTTGGGCGTTGTGTGGTAATAATTTTAGGAATAGCTATAACAAAAATGCAACAAATTAGCACAACTGATGTCCGGAAACTGATTAAACTTCAACTTTTTCCCTTAACAATCCACACACAACCGGACCCATTTTCTTTACTTATGTTTCAAAATAAAACAAAAAATCTTTTTCTAATAACTACTTCCAAATTTTTTTTTTTACAAACTAAATAATGTATATCTACATTTTATTTGTTTTCCTTATAGAACTACTTATGCGTTTCTTCCTTACAAAGTTTTTTCTTTTCTTTTTTTTTTTTTACTATATGTACACATTTTATTTGGCTTAGGTTAGCTGTAGATTCATAATTTTGTTTTAAATAATTTATTCAAAATTTTTTTTGTACATTTTTTCTCTAATTATAATTATTTGTTTGATTTTGTTTTTTGTTTTTCTAATTTAAATAAACCCATAATATGAAATGTAAATAAAAGAAAAAAAAAATATGAAAATTAAAACTTTCAACGGCATAATCATTATGCATTTTTATAAAAATACTAAAAGATATCTTTTTATTTGTTTTTTTTTTTAAAAGTATGTATATATGGTAATATAATATAGTATATTTTTTGTTTATAATATAATTAATAATTTTTGTTTGTTTTGTAAGTGTAATATCTAATTTAATTATTTTTTTCCATTTTAATTTACTTAAATTTAATAGTTAAGCATTTTTTTCTCTCTGACTAATATTTGTTTTGTTTTGTTTTGTTTTATTTTTGGTATATGTTAATTTATATTTATATATATTTTTAATTTTAATTTAAAATTAAATCTAACTATATTTTATGATTAAAAATGTAGCAACAGACAATAAAAGAAAATTAAAAGAAAACAAAATCAAAATTAAAATCAAAATCAAACTAACAAAACTAAAGAAATGAATTAAGGACAAAATAAACTGTTATAACATTAAGGTAAATTCGAATTGTTTTTATATTTTATAATCTTGTTGTTTTCTTATAGTATAAGACTAAGGTTTGGTTTACCTTTGATATATATATTGTATATATATATATTTTAATAATAATAATTTCTTTCAATTATATACTTGATGAAAGAGGAATTATAATACAGTTTTTTGTTTTTTGGTTTTTGGTTTTCTTATATTTTATTTTTATTTTGTATGCGATATATTAAATTCCTTCAAAGTTCCACTAATTTTTAAACTTTTTTTTAATGTATCTTTTTTTGTATAAAAATGTTTGAAAACCCCAGATCATATTGGTCGTCCTCCAGTCAGTGTATAATATATATATATATTTTTTTTTTTTATATAATATAATATTGATTTTTGTGTTGGTTTTTAAATATTATAATTATCATTAATTAAATACTCTAACAAATGATTTTATTTTTTATTTAAAGATTTCTTCTTTTAGTTGTTATTTATGTTGTGTGTTTTGTTTTGTTTTTTTTTTTTAATTTTTTTTTATAAATTTAAATACGATATTTGGCAAACTTTACTATTTTGTATATCAAATCAATGTGTTTCAAATTTCAATTCCGGAGACTCATCTGGAAAGAAAGAATGGGACTGCTTAAGATTATTAATAAGAAATTAGAAAATATTTATTATTATTACTTAAAATAATATATAAAAATTATAGTATGTGATTATGAAGAAGTTCCTACACAACTAAGAGATAATTTTTTTATTTGTTTTTTTTTTCACGTCGGAGCAGCTCACGTAAGCTGAGAAACTTGGCCATTGCACCCCTTCTAAACTCCTTTTATCTAATTTCTTAGTCTTTTATGGGAAGTGCACTACTATATTGTGATAAGGTGGTTTACCGTGATCTCTATAACATAAAGCGTGTAATGTCATGTAATGTCACTTATGTCCAGCAAACTAGGGTTCTTAGCAAAATCTCGGTGCCCCGTTTCGAAATCAGTAAGTATTCTACAGACTTTTCTGCTGAGAGACACCAGGAAAGTCGTTGACTCATTAGAAGCTACCCAAAGTATTCGTTTGCTTCCGGCCTAGTCTTGCTATCTGCAATTATGTAATAATTTATATAAAACCCAACTGCCGGTAGAAGGCCTATTTGAGAACACAGTTAGCCCTTATGTGGTTTTGGGTCCTGAGAAACTCTCCTTCGGGCTTAGCCTAACGCATTCATCGGCGGTTTAATTTGCCGCAATTTCATTGTGACCTAGAGTCGAGGCAAGACTTAATGGTTTCAACTCTACTTGCTTGGAAGTTGTTACAGGGTCCCCCTTTAGGCTATTCGCCCAGTATCGTATTTTAGATA
Source organism: Volucella inflata (assembly GCA_928272305.1). NCBI lineage: Eukaryota > Metazoa > Arthropoda > Insecta > Diptera > Syrphidae > Volucella > Volucella inflata. Next base: position 15,506,544 of record OV743718.1, on the reverse strand, counting down.
GTCTTTGGATCGACTTTCTGTGTAGAGCCTACTTCATTGCTTTCCTGGCTCAAATTAAAGCCGAAGCCATTCATGGGTACAAGGAAAGTCGGCTTCGTTCTTTTGCAGTAATTAGAGTTATCTTTTCAGATCAGACACCAAGACAGTCAGTAAGCAGGATTACTACTTTTTCAACGGTAGATGGGATGGGAAAAGGATTTATTTGTGGGTGTAGCAGAAAAACAGGCAGGCTTGGAAAAGTTATCGTGCAGCAGAAACAAACCGATTCTTAAAGATTGGTAAAAGTAGCACGAAGGTAATTTCTTTAAAACAGGCTCCGTCTGGCACTGAAGCATTATGACATCACCCTGGAGTCTTCCAATATAAAGGTATTAAGTCCTAAAAAGTTCGGATGATACCTACATACTTAGCTTAATTGCAGAAATGGATGGTGATGGTTTTAAATACTAGATGAGTCAGACCAGTCAGATTCTTAGTAAACCGAATATCTTTAGTTGATGCTACAGACAATATGCATAATGATAGACCAAACTCACCACATTCAATTAGATTGACCAAAACAGAAATAGGTTAAGTTTAGACTTTCTGATAGTAGAACATTGACTAGGGCTATTACCTTGTTGAAACAGTATACGGTTGGAAATATTTCCAATATTACAAGTACAATAAAAATTATGAGAAAGTTCAAGATCTGATAAATAAATCGCAAGAAATCATAAAGGCCCTTGTGATTCGAGTGTCCCATAATTTTTTAAAGAGGTCGGGTGTCGCCGGTATTAAGTACTAAGTGGCAGCTTTACAAAAATCCAATTATTGTACGAAAGAATTGATGTGTAAATTGATGAAGAATGGTGACAATTAAATACATGCATCAAACGAGGATGCATACAGAGCCGTGATGGATAGATCAACTAAAAAGGAATGACACCAGTTTCTAGAGCCAACAAAGAAAAGGGAGAAAATATTGCGAGAAATAGGTCAGAAAATTTGATGATATGAGAGGACTATTTCCAAAGCAGATTGTATACGCTTTGGTATCTATTTAGCCAAAAATTTGTTGAAAGTTTTAATGGAATTACACAATCCTCAATGCACCTGAGACGCCTATACCTACGGAACATTCAATAGAGACATTTTGGATAGAATATTTAGAACGTAGACGTTGTCTACCTAAATTCTGTGTCTATTCTAAAAGGTCATAAGTGCTTTGATGACTCAGAGAATATTTCTTGCCCGTTACTGTTCATACGCTTAAAATAAGAGAGACACAGACAATGCACATGATTTTATTTTAAATCCTTTTATAAGCAGTGTGGAAATAAATATCTAGACAGGACCTTATACACAGAATTACTCGTAAGTCAACCACGTTTAAATGACTTTAAATTTGAATATTAACCTGTCAACTACTTCTTGCTCTTTACGAATTTATTTTATATGTTAATTTCGAAGAAAATATCTTTGAAACTCTGTTCGATTTTGACACATCTTTCACACCCTAAAGACTTCTTATCCCTGGGAGTATTATTCAATGAAAACAATATGTACGAGTATATAAGAAAATCTCTTACCTGGTATAACTTTCTTCACTCTAAGGAACTCCTGTTGTTAATAGGGTCGACTAGCATCTTTTGGCCGCTTCAATTGAACTTTCAGTCTTTTCATGCCAATCTGAAAGCCATTCATTGCTTGAATGGCAGCTTGAGCACTGGCAGGATTATCAAATGACACAAATCCTGTTCAAAAAAAAATAAAAAATGAGAAAAAGGGAATACAAAATCACATCAAATAATGTACTTGTTACATGTGGTTTAAGGGTATTCACATTAAAATCACATCCATCTTCGCTTTAGGTCAAAAAGGAAAAGGATATCAGGATATCAAGATACCGAGGCATATGATTATACTCGTACGCATAGGAATACATGGAAAATCTTATAAGACTTTGTCAATTTTGGGATATGGGGCAATGGGATTTACATATCAGGCACCTTATTTTTTTTTTTTAAGGAACACGTTTTTTGTGTTGGTGTGTTGAAATTTAGACTTACCAAAACATTTACTCTGGTTTGTTGCACGATCGATGAAAACTTTCGAACTGATTACATTACCAAATGGCAGGAACATCTGCATTAGTTCAGCATCACCAAATTCTTGTGGTAGATGATAGATAAACAAATTACAACCCTCTGGGCCAGAAATCGAACATCCTGGGAACATCAGAAAATCTAAAAAAAAATACACATTTGAAGAAAAAGCCTTTAATGTCATCTGTGCACTCTTTAAGGTAATTTGTTGAAAGTTTTTCATTTGATTTTGTTGCTTTTGGAAGAAAGTTGAAAACATTTACAAGTTCTAGTGATTGAATTAAGATTGCTTACTTGTATTGTAATCTACGAGTATTACCTATGATAGGGCGAAAGTTATTCTCCTAAACCTTCGGAAATATGCCGCTTTTCTCCCTCCCGCATTTTATCGGACCGGATTAGTCCAAGTACCTTGGAAAGTTCTGTGAAAAGACCTGTTCTATTGGGCATATGAAGCTATTTTGGATAGCGAAATTGGCATCACAAAATAAAAGTAAATCAATTACAAATTATTGTGAATTTGTGCTGGGCAGCCGTCATAAGGATAATAGCAACAGCAGGTTCAAAAGGAACTGCTCGTAGTCCATAAGGTAAAGGTCAAACCGAAAACCAAGAGGATTCCAGTGTAAGTAAGCTTAAATAAAATATTTATTCCGTAGTCTTTCATAAAAAGCTGTTGCGATGGTTTTATTTTCAATTAGAATAATATATGAGTTGGCGATGGCGATGGCGCAATAGTTAGCTCAATGGACTATCACGCAGAGAGTCTGGGTTCGATTCTTGGCTGCGTCAGCAAGAATTTTTCAAATCGCCATCACCCTTTCGGCGGGTAATGGCAAACCCCCGAAAGTAAAAATTGCCTACGAAAAAGCTTCTAAGGAGTGCCGTTCGGACTCGGCTCAGATGTGACAAAAATGACAACATGAGCAACACAAATGAGTGTCAAGAAGCTAGGCCATGGCCCATACCGGGCTGCCAGCGCCACAGTGTTTTTTTTTTTTTTTTGTTGGGTGTCGTTGTGGCAAGGAAGTCATCGCACCGTTTAAAAATATTAATAAAGAGCTAGCTTGCCAGCACTGAAAAAATGTGGTGAAATAAGCAGTATTTAAAGCAGGTTTGGTAGATGTAAAGGTTTTGCATCAGGACTCGGAATACACCAAACACCATAAGCAAATAGGGTAGTCTTTTTTAAAGATTGCTGCTCAATGAAGAAAAAAATTGTGACCACCGGACGAACAGCTTGATCCACTCATAGCTACATGGCAGTAATTGTGACTTTGTGAGACGCTTATCGATACAACACAGGATACAGGTTTGTAGATAACAATGAAAACACATCAGAATGCTTTAAAAATTCAGCATATTGAAACGCCTGCATCGGTTTCAGAAGAGCGGTCGATAGAATTCGCAGAGATCATATGTATATAAAGTAGTGTAGAGGGTGTTTTATTTAGAGGATTAGAACTTAAAATTGACAACAGTGTTTTTTGGCACAGCCGATTTAACGATTCTCAATTGTTTTGAAGTTAGTTTGGTTTGCCAATTTATCATGAATAGAGTCACGCTTCTTCATCATTTGCAAATTGTTCAAATTTTTTTTGGAGAATTTGAGAAACTCATCCGGTATTGCATTTTGCGATGCTCATAATCCATTGATTTAATTGATTATTTCGAGAAACCATGGATCATTTTCGAAATACATTTACTCTAAATGATAATACGCATCCTGTAAGATGTCGTACAGTGCACATAAAGCAAGCGATTGATGGATTGATGGTGTGCACCTTGGAGTTGATGCTGATCCAAATGTGTCAATTCGTCATCGTTGTACACTTGCGTCCTTCCTCTTTATGGACAATTTTACGTACAGATCTTGGTTTACTTCCTTACAAGACTCAATTTGTACGGGAATTGAAGACACACGATCGTCGTTCGTTTCGAGCCGATGGAAACATTGCGATTGATCCACAATTCATTGTCGAAACACCATTGCATTCTAAAAAAGTCATCGTTTGGTGCACTTTATGGGACAATTGAATGCGGTTTCAACAGGATGACGCCACATGCAATAAAGCGAGCGAAACAAATAATTTACTGAAAGAAAAATTTGACGATCGATTAATTTCACGAAATGGACCTGTTAACTGGGCATTTCTGGGCATGTTTAGCCTAATAAACTAGAAACAATTCAACACTTGGACAGCAAAATTCGACGCGTTATTGTCGAAATACAGCCTGATTTACTGTGTAGAGTGTGTAAAAACTGTAACTCAAATTTATGGCAAATCAACGAGCCAGCTGCGGCGGCCACATGGCCGAAAATATTGTATATTGTGTCATGCAGTTAGAAGTCTGCATACGCATCGTAGTTCTGGATGGTGTACGAATATCAGCAGTTGTATCAAAATGTGACGTGGTTGGAAGTACACAAATTCACGGAAATTATGTTGGAAAAAAAGATAGATAATCATCTGATATTTCCATGTTTAACGATGCTCGTCGGAAAATTTTGTGCAATAAGCAATAGATACCCTAATACCAAGTAGGGGCAGGAGCAAACTCTTAAACTCACTCAATACGTAATTTAAAGTAAAGCGGTCGATTGGACGGAACTAAAGCCTACAAATTTAGCCAATCCCACAACAGGTGTAGGAGCAATGTATTTATTAACGTGAGAAAAATATGAAACATAAGATGCACTCGTTGTTGTGATTAGGCTCATGGAAGAAAGCAAGATTCTTAAACTGTTCTATATCTCATCCAAAGAGCGGTCACATTTTGATGCTTAATTGTATCATCATATCATATGAACGCGTTTTCAGTTCTGGCGAGAGCACGGGGACGTCAGGTGTTTGATGAAAAACATTGAGGTTTGAACATTGGTCAGCTAAAATACTTTCCTTCAAAGAAGCCTCTTCTGGCTGGTCCACCAATCATACTGTTTTTATAAATGGTACGGGGCAGTCTTTAACCACTGAATATATGGTGGTGGTGGAAGCTAGGATTCAGATAAAGGACAGACTGTTGATTAAAGGGTGCCCAGTGGAAAATTTTTAAGTTTAAATTGTAATTGCCCATAAACCAACAAGGTGAGGTAAGTGAAAGAGATATACTCGTAGTTCAATGCGGGTGTTTTTCGGATTTACCAGTTCTAATGCGGTTAAGAAATATTTAACGTGCGGTAATTTCTTGATCCGTGAGCGTCGCGCGTTTTGTACTCGCTTTAACATTCGACGACTAAGTGATGGAAAGACTATAGGTACAACTTATCTGGTGGTATTTTATAAATTTTAGACCAAAAGGTACAACAACAGCAGCTGCGCCAGAATATGTGGCTCAAGTTCGACCAGAAATTATGCGCTATCCGCGTGTAAATTGGTAAGAGAGGTAACGGCCCATACTGATATGATTAAATCAAAAGCGCACGTTATTTTGAAAAAGAAACTTAAGTCTCAAGCATACAAAATGCAAAGCATGCAGTTTCTTAACCAAAATGATTATGTTTTTATGCGAAACCTTAGCGCAAGCGATGCAGTTTTGAGCATTACGAAGGCCTGGAAACATATTGTTTGCTGATGAAGCACAGTTCCATGTTAATAAACTGAAAACGTGATGCTGGTGCCCCAACAACCAGCGTTCCCTAACGCCATCAAAAACGTTAGCATTACTCAAAAATTGGATGTGATGTCGGGGTATGATTGTCCCTTATGTTTTCCCCAACAAGAGAAATTAACTCCTAACGTGTATTTTCAAATGATCGAACGGTTTTTTTTGCAACTGCAGCTGTTTCCCGGGTTAAATAACAATTTTCCACCGAAAGCCAGAGATTCATTGAATTGCTTCGGGAGTACCTAATTGCATGAAAGCTTAGTAAACATATCAGTGTTTGTTGTGTTCTGGGAATTTTGAAATGTCTAACTACGTTGAGCAAAGAGTTTGTCTGACATTTTGTGTTTCAAACAAAAAATCATGTGCCGAAGTGTTGAAGAGTTAACGGTAGCCTACGAGGACTCGAATATGTCAAAAACATAAGCATATGAGTGGTACAAAGAGTTTAAGGCTGGGCGTATTGTGGTGTGGTTAATGATTTGCCTCGTTCCGGACGTTCAATCACCAGTATGACTGACCAAAAATCCAAATAGTTGAGAAAATTGTCCTCGAAAATCGTCGTGTGAGCATCAGGGAGAAACTAGCCAATCTTGGTCTTGAGTCTACGAATATAACATCAAAACTAACCAATAATCATCAGAATGGCGCTTCTCAGACGAGCCATAACCCAAAAAACAACGACAGGGTCGATCCAAAATCTAGGCCTTGCTGATGGTTTTCTTTGACTCCTAATTTTTTTCGTCAGGCAGGTTTCTTCGCCACGACAACACACCGTCTCATACATCTCATCTTGTACACGACTATTAGATCAAAAACAACGTTCATACCGTTCATACTCATTTACCACTTCGTGGAAAGCGTATTGAGACGGTTGAGGCGATAAAGGAGAACTCGCAGAAGAAGCTGAAGGTAGTTCCAAAATCAGCCTATGAAAAGTGTTTTGAAGATTGAAGAAAGCGTTGGAATATGTGTATTGCTTGCAAAGCAGATTACTTTGAAGTGTATAACATGCATATCAACCTATAATTAAGCTGTTTTCGTTTAGAAGATATCTCATTCACATTTAGTTTTAAAGTGGAGTAATTCCACATAAATATTTGAGATTTATAATTAGCGTACTTACGAAGATTGACATTTCAATATAGTTTTACTCGGTTGTATCGATTTATGTTGTATCAAATAGAGTCTATTAAGAAAAAAATCTATTTAAAACACACCCACTTCTAAAATTGAGAGACCTCTCGTTATTATATTTAAGGCGGTAGTGAGACAACTTTTGAAGCGTGAGCAACATAAAAGTAGAAAATGTGTAGATATTAACGAACTACAATGAGAAATACAAATGCAAAGGCTTAGATTGCTGAAGAATTAAGATTAAATGAAAATCTGCATATTTCCAGAATATGTAAGGATCTGCTTCTATAAATAAAGAACAAATGGTTGATCATCTCTTTCTTCAATGTCAAGAGTTTGTGGGAAAACATCTCATAAAGTTATCTAGTCGAATTATCTATTATCAGACAAATTAATAGAAGGTTTTTTATTGGATGCACACCATTTTTCTAACAGAAATCAACTGGACTCATGCATGTTTCGTACAATATTTTGACAAATGTCATATTTGTGTTTCAGATTAACTATCATTTATTCCTAAAGAGCTATAAGCTTCCAACAACGTTAAAAAATTATCCAATTTCTCTTAATCAAAATTCGCAATAAGTTGCGACTACTCTTTTTCAGCTGTACAATCATCCCGATAAGCGAACAATATAGTGTTTATGTTAGTAAACAATATCGAATCGATAACGAAACACCAGGATTAAAGAGAATATTAAAGAGAGCTGGACATCTCTGGAACTTCCCTGTTTCGTATCTCTAAGATGGCTTGGCTACACGACCATATAATATCATATTGTTGCACGAGTTAAAGCTAATTGACCATTTTGAAGATGGAAGAAGTTTTAGATTTTTCCCGAAAATCCTTCTCAGTGACGTGGCACATTTTTGGTTAAATGGTTTGTAAATAAGCAAAATAAGTGCAGCTTGTCAACAGTCTGAAGCGTACTTCTTTCAAAATGACACCGGCGATACAGTAACAGTCAGACTGGGAATACCATCACTCCAGGTAGAAGGCTAGGATAGTGTGTGGATTCAAGACAAATTCGGTGTAGAAGGACATGAACAAGCGGACGAGCTTGTAAGAAGAGGAGGGCTACTCGAAAATAGTGAGGTTGTTCATGTCAAACCACCCCTCTGCACAGTAAGGGGCACTATTGAAGAATAAATCGTAAAGGCCGCCAGCATAAGGTGGTCGAATCTGGAAGGACAGAGGGTATCAAAGGCGCTATGGCCACTTCGCGACGGTAACCGATCTAGGAAGCTTATTAAGTTGAATAGGGATAAGCTAAGGACGCTAATTGGAACACTGACAGGACACTGTCTCCTGCTGAAACACGCAAAGAGACTAAAACTGACAAATACAGACATTTGTAGACATCTGCGGGGATCTAAAAGCGGTTGAGGACATAACACACACACTGTGTGAATGTGAGGCAATATCGCGTTGTCGAAGGAAATTCTTAGGAAAATATTTCTTTGAAATCTTAGAGGAAATAGACGGCACGGATTTCAAAGGCCTGCTTGGCTTTTGTAGAGAAATTAGGTGTTTTAGTAGGGAGACTGTTTAGGTTTTTGCCAATTGGTTTCAACTGGACCCACAGGGGATCGCGATGGGCCCGTTTTGGTGCCTAGTGTTGTGTCTTATGGCACATCCTGTTTAACCTAACCTAACCTATCCTATTGAAAGCGAAGTTCGTTGATCGTTTTATCTTCAGAAATTTAAGATAACTTAAAAGTGAACTTTCAAAATTGCTGGAATATTGACAGAATGAAAATTTGATCCATCGTATCCAACTATGTAAGCAATTCCAGACAGGGCATTCAAATGATTTACGACCATACGAGTACACAAATAATTTTATTAAAAATTGCAAATAGCCGTGTATCCATTCAAAACTCTGTAGTAAACTATTTAAAAAAGACTTGACGATATATGGTATGTTTGTGTCTGAAATTTTGCCAAATAATTCTTCAAATTGTGTATGATACCGACAACGTAACAGATAGGTCTTTCTACCTGATTGACAATGTACGAGTAGAATAATATATATTGAATATGAAGATGAGTTAAGTTAAGACTAATCAGGCCAGCTTGCGTTAGCTGTTTGGAATATAAGTTATGGTATTTCCATAACGTGCGGCATAACGAGATCTATTTAAAGAAATGATTCAAGATGATTTAGTTAGTCAAGCAGGGACTGGTTATGGAAGTGAAAAGCCTAGAATGACTCGGACCTGTCTGCATAAACAGACATGGAGCAAAAGATATGATGTCATCAATGAGCTAAGGAAAGATATAAACCAAGTCATACAAAAGCAAATGGAACTATTTGATGCCCAAAAAGTCCTTTAATTCAATCACTAGACTTTGATATATTCTCTCTTTTCCTTGTGAAATACTTTTCTTTATATTTATTTCAGTTTTGCTTATTTTAAGCGTTAGAAAAATATTTATTTTTTTATTTAAATAAAAATATAAATAAAATTGAGTATAAAAAAGAAGATATATGAAAGGAAATATTGTTTTTTCTAAAAACGAAAATAAAAATTATAATAGTAAATATATCCCTATGGATTTTCTATAAGTCTACATAACTAAAGTAAATAAAAAAAAAAACAACTAAAAAATATATAAAAAATTGCATAAATATTTACAAAAATAAAAATTCAACTCTGTTTTTTATAAAAAATAAAAGCGTGCAGTTTATTGAGTATTTTTTTGATTTGTTTTAGGAATACATAAAAAAATATTTAAATATATATTGTATATATGTCTACATAACATATAAATATTAATTTAACATAGATAAATATTCATATACATACATGTATTCATATATATATAAATATCGAATATCCAAAGGGTAAGTTGGGGATGGATGGGTCGAGAGTTATACATCATGCACATTAAACGTAAATTCAAAAACAATAACACAAAATGCGTTCACTTAATATTTTCCTTTGTATTTTTATGACAACAACATAAGTCGAAATGAATGGTGTTTCAGGTTCAGACTCATATTATACATACATATATAAACGTATCTCCTATAAAGTTAAATTTAAATAAATCGTTTTTTATTGCGGCAATAAATTTATGCAGCTTCTTCCTTGATTCTCTTTCCACAAATTTAAATAATTCGAATGCATGTCGCCGGCAAGAAAAAGGGTAAGTCAAACGATAAAAGGTCACAGGAGATAGGCTTTTACAGACAGTAAAGGTTGTATACCTCTTTATACCGTACCGTCTTGCTTCAATTTTGTGTTAATTTCAATTTTATACTTCAACGAATATTTTTTTTATGGTTTTTAATATTCCCCATATTATTTTTAGCAATAAGAAATATACATAACTTTTATGAATAAGGTTTGGTATTTTTTTTATACCACATTTTACTGAAACACCTCCATTTCGATTTATGAACGTTTAGCGAATAAATTTGCAAACTAAAACAAAAAAAAACATCATTTAAACATAAAAACACAAAATTAACATCTACATACTATAATTATAATTTTGTTTGTTTTGAGATTTGTTGTAGTTTGTGTTTGGTTTGGTTTTTTTTCATTTTTTGATTTGGTCGAGAATTTTGTTTGGTTTGTTTTGCTTACATTGTTTTTGTTTTCATGTCTTACCTTCTCTTTGAGTAGGTGCAACCGCAGCTATTGGTGCTGGTATAGCCTGTGGAAATTGTCCATAAACGGCTGGATATGCTGCATTGTAAATAATTTGTTCACATAGTCAAAAAACACATTTAGGAGACATCACAACGTAAATAACATTTATTTTAATAAAAAAAAATCAAAAACTCAAAAAAAAAAAATGATAATGATAATTTTTTTAATTTTTTATAAAAGAATTTTAGATGTTTCAAAAAAAAATTATTATGACATAGATAAACACTAAACTACTTTTATTTTTATTAAACAACTAATATGCGAATTTGTGATATACAAAAGTGTGTTTTTGATTCGATAAAAAAATGTTGAGTTGCTTAAATTAACAAATTAAACAAGCGAGCGCCTATGAAAAAGGCGGAAAATATTTTGAAATACTTTGATCTGGATTAGATACAGTTATTCGTAGTAGTTTATTATTTTTTCTGATTTGATGTTATTTCAGGAAAGTCTAACAACAACGTTTTAGAATCCTGCAATATCTATACCGAAACTAATCGAGCTCTTCAAATTGTTTAGCCCGCATCGTAGAGCCTATGCTATTCGTCATGTTGTGGATAAATTTCGTATAATTATACGCTTCATATGGCTTGAAGCCAACGAGAAGAATGAAACCAGTGGGTTCCGAAAAAAATCAGCGAGGTTGAGCCAGTACAAATGAGGATTATGACGAGCCTGTATAAACTAACAACGAATAAAGTTTTTAAAGACATTATATGGGAAATACTTGCGGATATATGGCTTCAGATTTTAAAATAAATGACCAGAACTTATAACAAGAGAATGAGTCTTGTAATTGGCAGTCACTATGTTCATGTACCCTAAATAATCCTCATGAATTATCTTGCAAGTAAAAGTATATCAAAGATCGAAAGCTAATGCCGTATATCTATATTTTAAATGAAATTAATTTGTCGGGCTATCAAGGAAAAACTACCATCGTTAAGCTTTACAAAAAAAAATAAAACACACTGGCGCTGGCAGCCAGGTGTTGGCCATGGCCTAGCTTCTTGACACTCATTTGTGTTGCTCATTTTGTCATATTTGTCACATCTGAGCGGGGCCTCCGGTTTATCGCCGAATCCTTAGAAGCCTTTTCATAGGCAATTTTACTTTCAGGTCTTTCTATTGCCCGCCGAAAGGGGGATGACGATTCGAAAAATTGTTGGCGAAGCCGGGGATCGAACCATGGACCTTCTGCGTGATAGTTCAATGAGCTAACCATCGACTATGGTCGAAGATCGCTAGTGGATCCTGTTAAAAAAAATATTGATCCGGAAAGTATGTATTCTCGACTGAATATCTAAATATTTGAAGACTTTGGAAATAAACATGGAAAGCAAACAATTTATAAGACAACATTTTCCTACCTTTTGCAGTAAAAATCTGAAGAAAGATCGTTGAACGCAGACCGATTTTATGTAAAGCATTTTAAAGTTAAGCATATTCTGTCGCTTAGAACTACTTTTCGTATCGTGTTGTTCACGAGATCTTCTATAGTGAACTCTGTGAGTGCCTTAAATTGGTACTTTATTTTGAGTTTTGAATCAGTGATTTATACGACAAATTCTGCAAAGTCATCTTAAGTTTATCTTCTGGAAAGTTGTGTTTAAAACACATAAATTTATTGAGTTTCGATCTGGGAAATTTAGAGTATCCCCAACAACTACCGACTAGAAAGATGTAAGAGAAAAAGGAATAATTCCAATATATAAATAGGTTGGCCTTCTAGATGTGGTCAAATCTGTCATCATCTGTCAGAATATGGTGTGGACGATGGCTTTAAATAATTGTCATTTACAGAACTCAATGTGGTTGATCTTCACACAACCTTTGGCAATTTAAGTTAACGAGTCGTTTACCACGCAACAACGTATTTTTGTTATTCAATTTTATTACGGAAATAGGCAATCTTTCAGAGTAACATTTCGTGAAATTCGTGAATTTTTCGGTCAACATAATCGCCCTAATGAGTCCGGAATTCGTGCAATGATGAAGAATTTTGAAGAAACTGATTCTATTTCAGCATGCTCGGCCAGCACGTATACGCCAAAACATCACTACTGTAGGCGAAAGTGTTTAAAGCCAGCCAGGCACGTAAATTCGTTGTCGAAATCAAAATCTGGGCCTCACTTAAGGCACTTTACGCTAGATTTTAAAATTTGATCTTCATTTACGAGCCTATTAGATCAAAATTACACAAGAATTGAAGCCTTTGAAACATCTACGACTTCGCCGATTTGTTAAACGGATGTCGGATCGCCAGGATAATTTGCAATCGAATTTGATCTTTTCCAATGAAGCCCATTTTGGGCTTATCGTTTCTGGGGGCCGAAAAACCCATACCAATGCATCCCAAAAAAGTCATTGTATTGTATATTATGGATGAGACTGGAGCGACAGTTACAGTGAATGGAGAATATTACCGCAACATGTTAACCGGCTATTTTTCTTTTCCAAAAGTGAGTGAATTGGGTTTGGACGATCTCTGATTTCAACAAGATGGTACCACCATCCACACAAGCCATCAATCAACCGATTTAGTCTGTACGGTTTTTTTACGGTCATGCGATTCAGATCGAATAACCGCTGGAGAAAAGCCATTCTCGATTAGCTGGTCTGATATCTAAGCTCAATGAAGAGTATTTGGGCTCATTGTCTTTCCAATGTAAACATCTGGTTTTAGTTAATTCTGAAGCAAGAGAACCGGTCACATTTTTGATGTGATTTAGTGAAAAATTTAAGAATATAAGCCATGCACGTGCTACTATGGTCATTAGGACAATACTCGCAAGGATCTCCTCGGTACGTTTTCAATGATGGTAAGAGAAGGGCAAGTACAGAGAAATTTTGATATAATTGGGTGGATTAGTACTCGTATGTATGTCTGTAGCTGGTGCTAAATAATGACTCAGGAGGAAGCTGATACGTTGATTAAACGAAATGTCGCATTTGAAGTATGCTTATAGCTACAATATATAAACAGTGTTATTACCGGGCCAAACCTCTTACAAACAACTGCAGGGCATTGGAGGCACGAATATCAATATCAGGTAAAGCTGGCCTCTTGAAGGTTGTTTTCCGCAGCGAAAATATCAACACACCATTTTTGATGTCTTATATCAATGTGGAGATATTTCAAAACTTTAAAAATATCTTTTATCTAATATTTCTTATCTAATACAACATAAGCTGTGCTATAAAGAACTTAAAATTGTTGACTCATCTGAGAGTTTTAGAGGTTTTTTGAAGCAGCGTGTCCAATATTTTATGATAAAAGGTTGTTTTATTAAATGTATTAAACTTAAATAATTATTCATCCCGAAAGCATCTGAAAGCTTGATTTTAAAACACTAACTAATTGATATCACAAGTGCGCTATACAATTATAATTTTCTTTTAACAATCAACATTGAAGTTTGAGTTTTTTTGAAATATTTAAACTTTACTATTTGCTTTGCTTTAGAACAGGTGTATATTATATTTATATTTTTATTTAACAGTTTAAATATTTGCAAAATAACTTAACAGTAATACATAAACACCAAACAGATGCACACAAATACATTTAAAATGAAAATTTTATTAAAACACCTTAACAATATTAAATAATAAAAAGTTATTAAAGAAAAAGAAAACACCATTTAAAAAAGTGATTTTTATAGTACGAGTATCTTGAAGAAAAAAGTCCAACAATAACCCTTAAATGTTATATTTTGGAAACCTTTTTTTCAATTTTCTTGTAAACGATAAACATGAAAACCGAAAAAATATTTGTATACTTAAAATTTAGAGTGAATTTTATTTCTCATATATTAATAAAAAAAAAAGAAACATCTATAAGCTACATCTATAGACACTTGATTAATGATGAACACATAACAAAAAAATTAAAACAAACTAACATATAATAATTAATGCAATGATGATCAATAAAAAAATATTTTTTAATTTATTTAACAAAAAATTATGAAAAACTAAGATCTTCGAAATAATTATATAAAAGAAGTTAAAAACGATAAAAGTGTTTTTTTTTCTTAAAAAAAAAAGAAAATTGCAAAATAAAAATAGTTTGAAGAATATTTGTTTTTTTTTTTTTTGCAGGAATATGAAAATGAAAATTTCGAAATTTCCTTTCACTTATAGTTTTAGTCTAGGAATTAAGAATAATGAAAAAAAAAATCGAAATGAAGATTCTTAGAGTGACTTACCAACTCCTGGGTATGGTTGCATTCCCGTATAGGCAGCATGTTGTAGCGCCGTCTCACCATTTGGTATACCTTGTGGAGGAATTGATAAATGCAACGCATCTGGAAAACATAAATATTCTTGCTGCAATATTCCGTTGTCTATAAGTAAAAGAAAACACATTGTGTTCGAAGAAGATCTATCTAAATGGTTTTTATAAGATAAATCTTTTTGTTTTTGTACAAGAAAATAAGAGGACTAAAGTGAAAGCAAACAATGCCGACAAAAAGCGATGGTAAAGGAAGTGAATATACGAGTATATAAAAAATGTTGTTTTTGTTTATATTTTTGAAAGAATGAATATGATTAAATGTAGGGATTCGGTGCACCAGTTCTGATCGTAAGCCTTTTGTTTTTCGATACTGCAAGGATACCCCAAAAAGAGGGTTTGAATGTATCACTTCTTGGCGTTTTCAGCAAGGAAATGAGACATAGAATAAGTTTTACCAACCGCTGTTGGCAATCAGAAGGCAATTGAGTAGCCTTCTCTCGTAAGACCAAACTGGGTATATACAAGACCTTAATCATCCTCGTCTTGGTCTTTGGCGCAGAGACATTGACATTACTAAAAAGAGTAAGAAAAAGCACTTGACTGTTTCTAGAGGAAAAGACTACGTGTTATTTTTGGTCCAGTACGTATGGATGGGGAATGGAGGAGGAGATTTAACCACGACACCACGTCTACGTGCTCAACGCCTTCCGGGGACTACGTAGCAGAAGATTGCCGAATTTACGGTGGCGTGAATAAGTTGAAAGGGACTCCACCCAACTTGGCTGGCGAAAGATCGTGCCAGCTGGAGAGGCTTATATGTTGAGGTCCAGGTTCACCCCGGACCGTAGCGCCACTTAATAAGAAGGAGAAGCAACATTTAAGTCGACTACGTTTGGAATTTGAATCAAATGGGTAGCACCGAGAGTTACAAGTCTTGTAATATTATCATTAGCGTCTTTGGAGATAGTTTCTTTTTTGTAAATAGTCAAGCTTGTATCGCTTACAATAAGATTTCTAAATGCACCTTACCCATGAATTTAAGATGACTGCAAGTGTTGTTACGACAGACGAAGGAAATATGAACACTGGAGGACTACTAACCCTTAAAGCTCTAGAATCTAGATCTAGAAGAGATCAATTAAAAATTGTCTGTAAGAATAACAGCCGGGCAACTTAAGAACCCTTTCTAATTAAAAGCAACCAAGTGCCCAAAATGAAGGGCAAATTTGTTGTTGCAAAATGGAAAACAAGCACAGCAATGCAAATAGAATATTTAAAGTTCAAAACTATCTTTGTGTAATTGAAAAACTTAGAAATCATTGACTGTCACCCAGCAGTTATTATCTTGGACAAAATCAGGAAGGAAAATTGTGATATGCATGAGGACTGCATATGCTTAAGAGAGCAGTCTTTATTGGGTGGGAAATTATTGTAAGGGGTGGACTAAGTTCAGCCCAAATTCGGCAAAATTAGTCTAATATATGCCATTCCCAATACAGAAGAAGTAGACAATACTATCAAACGAGTTCGTTGATAAATGCGGCAGACTAGGAAATGTAGACAATTTTGGCAGTACAACAAGTAAGCAGATCTTATGCAACACCTCGTCCGGAAACGCAGTCAGGTTTAGTGACTTGCCGGCGGAGCGAAATTCCACTTTAGCAAACAAATATGAAGATATAGAAAAATGAGTTCTGTTAGCTGTTAAGCAGTGGGGACGACCCCAATTTCGTTCCCAGGCAGAACGAACTATTCAATTTGAGCGCTCAAAGTCAAGATTTCTGTCCACCGTGTCCACCCAGCATGTCTGTTGAATGAAACCTTAGCATCGTTTGCCATATCCATATGAGAAGAGAACCCCTGTAAACTACAGATTCATCTGTCATCTTGACTTCATGTACTAGATTGTATCTGCTGTATTGGCTGAACTCCTAAAACTGTTTGCCAGTCGTCTGATTTTCGTCTAACAGTGTGGTATATAGTTGGGTGGCCCACAACTGGCCAAGTATTTACACTGCACAAATCATTTTAAACGCAAGATTCATCGAATTGTTCGCCTTGTTTTCGATGACGGTCTTCATAGGTGGAAATATAACATACGAGCTGTCTTTGGAACCATGCGCTTAATTATCTTCTGGTGGCTTGGGTATGCAGGGCCAACGATTACTGAAGGAACAGCTCTCTAAACATATTCCACTGTGTAAAGGCAAACTGACACAAGAAATTGCAATAAATACTATCACTATCACTATCACAGTAGTCAATGCGGCTTAGGGGAGGCTGATCAATGCATTAAAAGATAATGGATAACCATGACGCTTCGATTTCAAGAACGTCTTCATTGATTCGGAAAAAGCATGAGAAAGCAGTTATAAAGTCAAGCTCTCAGACATTTAGCGATGTTGAAGCTGTACTGCACATCGGATCAATCTTAGCACAGCTGCAACTAGAGGAATATGGGTGCATTAGAAATGTAGCAAGAATCTGCGACTCGAAGTTTTACTGACGGTTAAAAAACCTAGGATCTGCCGCTAGACTGCACTTCCTCTTAAATAAACATGGTCAGTCTTACAAGCGGAGACTAGTGTGGATGGCTATACATCTGAAGCCTAATTGACAGGCAAGCTACGTCTATTAGCTTTCTGAAGGTAGTCGGAACGCTCAATTCACCAAGTCTTCTTTGTATTTCACGTTACAATGGGAGATCGGCAGGTTGGTCCTTTAAAAAAAAAAAAATGATACTATGGAGCATTTCCTCTGTGTCCAGTGACGGCACTCGCATTAACCTATAGCGTCAAGTCGCTGATTGTGCTGAATATCAGCTGTATGTTAGCACCTAATCACTGAAGCCATTCCTTACCTTTCTACGAAAGACTGGAGAAATTCATTACAAGAAAGTTCTGACAAAAAAGAAGTATCTGAACTCAATTTATAGGAAAGTATGTGTTCCGGTTACGGTGTCACTGTGTACAGACATCATCTATTGTAGAAAGAAATATTTCTAGTTTCACTACACAGATCAAATTTGTCCATTTTCCAGGGTGGAGATGAAAAACACTCCAACCATCACCATCAGCAATCCCTTGATTTGAAGAGGCATGTGGTCAGTCCTACTCGTAGGTCCACTATTTCATGTGAAAAAAAAGACCAGCGGGCACCAAAAATATCATAAGAGAGGGGATTTTGAAGGACAATAATCTCTTTTGAGTTAACAAGTTTTGGACGACAAGATTTAAACTTGGTTGTGCGAGACACACAGTGTGGCAAATAATACCCCGGACACGAGCCATATCTCCTCAACCAAGAGCGCCATCTATTTGTCCGAACATGCGTTTTAAGGCTTGAATTTTTCTTTATTATCTGTTAAGGCATTTAGTTGACATTTAACAACTATAAAAGTTATATTTCCAGAATACCTATTCATTTGATGTTGCAATTTCAACATGCAAGGGCGGTCATTAAATTCTACGCAAAACTTGGTAAAAGTGCATGAGCTACATTCCGATTGATGCAACAAGTGTACGAGTATCATTATGATTGTTTGAGTAGAACAGTTGTTTTCGAGTGGCATAAGCGTTTTTTTGAGCAGCAGAGAGGCGCTGGAGGATGACGAACACACAGTAAGTCCAATTTCAGTTCGGTCGCCTGAAATAATCCAAAAAGTACGTGATTTTGTTGCAGAATTCCGCAAAATGACCTAGAGGAGGAATTTAAATCACTATTGAATCGCTGTAACAAGTGTATTGAATGGGGAGGGGAATATTTCGCGTAAAAACAATGAAAAATGAACAAAAATTTTGTTTTAATTACATTTTCTAGAGCCGGTCCAGGATATTATTTGCCACACTGTGTAGAAAAATTTATAATCGCAATTAAAAAACCTTCGCATCGGATATCCAGGAAGGTATAAAGATGATGGTTTTCAAATCTGTTGTGTAAAGGCCGAATATCTGAATTGCCGTTTTCCTAAGCCCCTTAATCCATCCAGCGATATCTACTTATAGTACAAGGAGCTGAAAGTCTATTTGTACATTTCGTCATCGAAACGTTTGGGGTGGCTTTGTTGTTAACTAAGCACAAGAAATTTCTATGAATCAACAATAGGCAGGGT
This sequence comes from Volucella inflata, assembly GCA_928272305.1. Classification (NCBI taxonomy): domain Eukaryota; kingdom Metazoa; phylum Arthropoda; class Insecta; order Diptera; family Syrphidae; genus Volucella; species Volucella inflata. The sequence continues at coordinate 15,487,700 of OV743718.1, read as the reverse complement.
CTGTTTTCTTGGTGACAAATTAGTACAATACCATACGGTTAAGACAAAACAATATGCATCTTATCTTTGCTTTTTAACTATTTAATTGCGGATTACGCTGTTTAATATATTTTGCGGTGACCACAAAAGAGTTAATTGTCCAATCCAATTATGTTGTTTCTCATAACCAAAGCCTTAAAATTAGGACTTAAGGATTTGCAAATTACAATCTAATTTCAGTTCAACAGAAAATAACTACTGTAGATACTTTCTACTTCATAGTCATGGTCATATTCCTCACGTTATGTACATTAATAAACACCATCGTAACATATAACGATTTTACGATATTTTTTGGTAAATCCTTTCGTCCATTAGTCGGAATCCTTTTAAAATCCTTTGAAATTCCTTTTCACCACATAGGAGTAAGAATACAAGTGTGGAGAGCGATGCATGAGTGGTGAAAGTTTTCAAAAATTGTTAAGAGTAAAAGAGCGCAATAAAAAGCATACACAAAATATACAGATACAGTTAACAGATACATTAAACAATTTTTTGTTTTTTTTGTTGTTTGTTTTTTGAAAGTACTTACGTCCGGGATAGCTTTGTGGAATTCCATTTGTATAAACACCTTCGGTGCCACCAGGCTGTCCATTCGGAGTTTGTGCAGCCATATTAAATGTTGGCATTGTCGGCGATGGTAGTGATGGAATTGATCCATTAACTGGCTGACCATTACCATTTAGAGCATGAGGTATTTGCGTTGCTAATGCTGCCATTGGATTAATATAAGTCCCTTGAGCGTTTGCAGCTGCTATTAGTGCGGCTTGTTGTTGCTACAAAGATTTACAAACACAAAAAAAGAGGAACATTTTGCCATACTCATTGTATTTCAATATTTCACTACAAGATATGGAGATGGGGTAAGTGTACATACCTGAGCATAAGCACCATACGGTCCAAATTGATTAAATACAAACGGATTCAATAAATTCATGTGGCCCGCCATTTGTTGCATGCGCCGGATATGCCTTTCCTTTTCAGTATCTGCAAATTTCACTACAAGGCTTGATGATGCACCCTGGAACAATAAGTTAAAAAAAATAAAAAATATAGTAAAAGCCAATTGCCATTAGTTATAATGTTGACATGTGGTAGAACATTTTGTAGACAGAAAAAATGAATCCAATAAATTTGTCATAGGTGTCAAATGTGTCAGAGGGGTTTTATTTTTTGTTTTTTTTTTTATAAACAAGTGTACTGTAGATACATTCAGGTTGATGGCAATTTAACACAACGCAACAGGGACGAACTCTGTTCGCTTCACTGTACCTGTTGAAGAGGACATGTTGCATATTCACAAGGACATCATCAGGCTGACTAGTGAAAGAGTGAAAAAAAAAAGGAAAATACTAAAACCAAACCCAAACTCAACTGAACTTCAACCGACCATTAACCCACCCAGAAAAATGTTAACACGATATTGTATGTTGTTCTGGGACTTAAAATGGGGAAGTCAACTGGGAAAATTGTTGAAAGGGCTAGAGGATCCATAAGGATATACTCTGCATGTTGCTTCAGGATAGTCGTTTCTGGAGTTTTTTTTTGCTTCCTGTTTTTAGTGGAAGCTTTGTAGGCAATAATTTTAAACAGCTAGGGGTGATACACGAGTATGGTCGTATGGTCGTATCTTCGTATGCTCGTGTGGATGAAAAAAAGTCACCACTCGTAGATAGGATATGCACTTAGCTATTGGATTATTATAGAGTTGGCAGGGCACTGGCAGATACATGGTCTTGTGGTGTGTTATACATGAGCATGAATTTATACTGCACAAGAGCGGTACTTAGCCTTTTGCATGCAGCAGTGAACATAGTTCATAGGGCACGGGAATAGGGCTCTTCTGTTCCTGTTTTTATTCTGAGCTCTCTGGATGACTGCATGTGGATTATGAATCGTTGATGTAATGGATGTGTAATGTGCATGATTTTCTGATTAAGAGATGTTCGAGTAGTTCAAGGATTAATATAATATATTGCATTGTATGTTGTATGCGTATGAGTTATTCAATATGGTTGCTTACTGGTGATTTGTGTTTGAATAAAAATGAAACCAGCTGCAGGTTTCCGGGTAAAGCATTGGTATCTCTCGAAGTACTTATAATACTATTCTAAAAAGAGTGATAATCTTTGCGCAGAATTCTGCTATGGTCAGTAGTAGTGAATGGCCAGAGCCTTGCAGTCAAGTTCATGCACAATGAAGAATAAGAATTATTCTCCATATCATTCCTTTGAGTACTCTCTCGAGCTCACTTCACAGGCAAGCAAAAATAGATTTGTTTAGGTGCGTGGAGTATTGTAAAGGTATCGGCATTGACAAAGACTCTGTCAGTATAAAGAAAGGCAGCCAATATCTACGTATTCCTCATCATATCACAGATATTTTTTTTCAATCATCCTGACAACTACAAGTAGAGCAAGATCCAGCGTCTCCAGCTAGCTCGATCTTTTGCTAGCTGCCTCCAGTTTCGCACGCTAAGTTGGCTGAGGTCCCCTTCCAATTCTGTAGGCCACCTGAGTCTAGGTCTTCCTCTATTGTTCTGTCCCTCGGAAGCGGATTTTAAGACTTTTCGGACCGGAGCATTGGTGTCCATCAGCTTTATATGACCCAGTCATCTCAGTCCTTGGATACAGTTCGTCGTTGTATCTCATCCTCCACTCACCAACATTGCAGACGGAACCGAAAATCACTCGAAGAATTGTTCTCTCAAAGCAACCAAGAGCACCCTCATCCATTTTTGATAATTTTCATGCTTCTGCGTCATAGAGCAGGACTGGGACTATTAAGGTCTTACATTGATCTAAGCACTAGTGCCGTTGTCTTAATTTATAACCAAGCCTAGTCCTCAAGTTAAAAGTTATGTCTGTCGAGGGTGATGTTCTGCCAACACGTCGGTTTTGAGTGTCCGTTTGATTGACAGCATATACTTGCTCTTGCCCTCATTGACAGCTAAGCCCATTTTTGCTGCTTCCGTCTTAATACTCGCGAAAGCACTACTGACATCACGCTGCTTTCTTGCGAATATATCAATATCATCAGCGTATGCGAGTAATTAGACGAACTTTTGAAAGGTTGTCCCTTGTCGCCTTGTCTTAATCATTTTTTAACATCAAATGTCGGGTCGGGTGGACGGAATTGTTGGTCATCATCGTCCAGGTTGAAAGGTTCATTCTGCCTGACAGCGACATTTGTTTCGTCGTCGCCGTTATACTGTCTACAGAAATGATCTTTTCAGATTCTCAATTCCCTTGTCCGTCTTTACATCCTTCGGTTGGGGGCATGTTGCATGTTTTTGCTTATCTTTTGGTAAAACTTCCGAGTCTCATTCACGGAGTAGCATCTCTCAATTTCCACGACCTCTCAATTTTACTTCCTAAGAAGGCGATGTTCGTCTCTCCTCTTCTGCTCATAGAGCTCATAAGCAGCTCTGGTCCTCCAATGCAGTGCTGCTCTGTATGCAACTTGCTAAGCTGCATAAGCCTGCAGGCAGTCAGTAGTGGCATCTCTGATGGCTTTTCGGCAGTGTGGCCACTGGTCTTGGATGTTTGATGTTGGGGGCAAAGGACCTCTTGAGAGATGAAGAGAGATTCGATTGGAAAAGTATTTAGCGATCTCTTGCGATTATAGCCGTCTGACGTCGAAATTCCTTACAGCATCAGCTTGTCTTGGTGTTGTTTGGGATATCCGCAGCCGTTCCTTGGCTACAATAAGGTAATGGTCCGAGGCGATGTATTCTCCTCGGAACGTTCGGACATTTATAATACTGGAGGAGTGTCTTGCGTCTATTAGCCTGTAACAATCTCTCTCTCTCTCTTCCTAGCTTTGGAATAAAGTCGCCGAGCTTCAGGACTTTGTACTAAATTTCATACCACATCTTGATTGATAGTGATCTATCGTGCTATCTAGAAAATAGTACTTTCCATATCGGACTTATTTCCGAGTCATAAAAATCCACAACATATCAAGACTAACATGAGTACAAAGCTTTTATAAATCTAAATATAATTATCATTTCGCATCCAATGACATTATGATATTGATTAGCCTTTACGTAGGCTTTGAGCAGATGTCATTAAAAATTTGTATCCAGGATTTTGTGAAATGTAACGCATGTAATGACATAGTAATAGCGTCTTAGAAATGACAGCTTGGGGATTTCCAATTTTTCTTATTCCAAATTGGAAGATTTATCTTAGAACATTGTTCCACTCAGAAAATCATAATCATGTTAAGCCTGTATATCGAGAAATACAACTCCTAACCAGCTCCCAACAAATTACGGTTTATTGTCCTTAGATATGGGGATTTTGTAATGACCTTGCTGGTTCTCTGACATTCAACACAACAAGAAAACAGATCCCGGCAATATTGTGTTCTGTCATTATTGAAATTAATTATTTAAATTACAATCTTAATCACTCATTTTAGTAGCAACTCTTACGGTTACTAATATCATCCAACGCCTACACACACAATAATTTTTCCACAGGCCACACTTACATTACTCGTACACCAACATTCCGGCAACAGTCATGACAACAATTAGACGTCACAGTGTAGCGCAGGAAATTTTTACTTGCTGTCATTGTGGGGGTAATTTGGTAAAACCGCTTGGCAATAATATTTATTAATAATAACTGTAACCGGAGCATTCGTAAATAAATAAATTTCCCAAATGTCATTAATCAAATTCCATACAACGGTGAACAACGGCCTTATTCCAATGGTTTTCCGTGAGACAGAAAAGAGTTTGTGGTGTAAAGTGTGGTGTAATTCATAGCTGTTTGAATGTGGGTGTTTGTCGACTAATTGAAAACTACAAAGCGTTTTAGGACTCGTACAATCCTTTTCACAGTTATTTTACTTTATTTTTTTTTTTCGAATCCAGCTTCGTCATAAAAGCCGTTATGATTAATTATTGAAACAATAGAAAATGGAAGGACAATTTATGTCAACCAACAGAAAACACACTCATCCACAAACAGTGTTGCATTTACACATTGAGGTAACACAGGATGCAGAGGATACAGAGGATATACACCTTTTATATTGCCAACTCACCAAACAAATACATGTGTGTATATTTGTGTAAAAGGACTGTCATATATTTGTGTTGTAATGTTTTGTATTGCACGGATATGTTACCAATTTTAGTGAAAGGGAATTGATTTATGCTTCAGTAAATTTTCAGTATTTGTTAGGACGTTAGAAACGTATTTATACGCTCCAATTGCCAATGGTTTAATTAGTATCATTGTGTGTTTTTGGATGGATGGAGGAAATATGTAATTTGGGTTGGTTTATTGGAGAGGTGGGCCAAAACGGATACACGCCTGACATATTTTGTTGTAAATGTGTCATCAATTTAGTTTTGTGGAGGAAAAATTATTTTTACTACAACAGGGTGACAAGGAATGGAGATTTGGTGAGGTTGTCTGAAAAATTAATGTTGGGAAAACAAAAGGTGATATATAGAAGACGATTGGACTTAGAACGCATGGCTGGAGGAGTGATTTGAATTATGTATAAAGAAATACATATTTATGTTTCCAAGAGAAATAAATTTGTTCTCCACTAGTTAACTAAGATGGGTGTACGTTCCTGGATGGACTTGGACCTAAACCAGAAAATTTCTTATTTTAGTGTGGTCTTTAGCCAACATACGATACTTTCAATTCGCTTTATATGTCGCACTATCAGGCTTTGGATTTGGATTCATCTATTCGTCTGGAATATAAGGTTTCAAAAAAATCTCCTTATTCATTCTTGGCAACGATCGGAGAGATTGATTCAAATATGTACGGATCAGCAAACCTCCGTCCAAAGAACAGCATGTCTGGGCATAAGCGGGTCCTACGCACTACTCCCTCCGCTGTTTCACCTTATAGTGTAAGCTATATGTAAGTAGCCGTCAACACAGCTATTCGCCTTAAAGCCACTTCACAGTGGGCAAATAAACATTTTGGCCACGCAAATATTCTTAACGAACTAGGAATTCTACCAGAAAACATCGACTACACCATACCCAAACAATAGTTTGAAAAGGGCTTTTATGTATGCATTTCCTCCAGATCCTCGTGGCAATTAAGAAAGCCCTTCCTGGCTGAAGAAAAATGTAATATCTGCAATGGATATCCGCATCTTTTCCGATATTCAGGCCGCTATCAAATCCCTGGACTCATGCTCTCTTACTCAAGAACAGTCATGGACTGCCGAACATCTCTAATGGAGATGGCGGAGCAGTTTAACATTCACCTTTGCTGAGTGCCGGAACATAGAGACATTCCAGGGAATTGTAGGTGCCTATCACACCTGAAAAGGAAAACATAGGTATACCTATCGTTACGCGCAAACAAAAAATAAAGCTGGATGCTAATAGAAGAACAAACCATAGATGGGCGGTTGGATCGACATGCTTAGCGACCAAACAAATCTGGCCAAAGCTAGATCTGAATCGCTCCATGAGTTTAATTTTTCTAAATAAAAACCATCTTAGCGCAACTATAGGTATCATCACCGGACACTGTCTAATAGGCAAACATGCAAGAAGGCTTGGCACATTGAGTAACGACTTTTGCAGAAGCTGCATGGATGAGGAGGAAGAGAAGACAATCTCTCACCTCCTCTGTACATGTCCAGCTCTCTCTCAAAGTATATATCTCCACCTAGTGGCCTTATTCCACAATGACTTAATTGACTTAAGCAACATAGACATTAAAAGTCTCCTACGCTTTATTAAGAGCTCCAAATGGTTTCTGAAGTAGGAGGATCACAGATCCACGTGGCATCACAATGGGCCAGTAGGCCTAAGTGAATTGGTTTTCCAACAGTCACATAAACCTAACCTAAACCTCCTTCACCGTATTTCTGATAAACATGAATTTTGAGATATGTCAAATCTAGAATTTCCATTGCTCATCTCCATAAAATCTGAGTTATGCTGCCTTACAAACGATGAAGAGTGAACGTCTATCTAGATTTCTTGAGTTTTGTAAGGATTCCACGTAGTACATGTGGATTTACTTAGGCAATACCACTTGAATGCGTTCATACAGTAGGGAGAGAAGATCTCGTCACGAGGTTAAGGAGAACCTTGCCTTGACCTAGCTACTCGACGGTGTCCTTCCTTGTCGATGGAAATGAGATTTGCATTCCATCATTTGGTACACTATCATCCGAGTAAAGCTTAGAAATAAGGTAGTGCATGCTCTCTATCAAGTATTCTACAGGGACTTTGATAATGCCCAGCAGTTAGGCTGACTGGTGGGAAATCCTTGGCATGCTTAAGAGTCAGAGTTTTGTTAGCCTTATTTAATTTTAGCCGGGTAAACCGGAAGTATTGGAATTCATCGAACACGCATCCTCTGCGTAGCCGTGGATACGAATCACGAAATGAAGGTCTCGTTCGATAATCGAACATATTATAAGCACACACTACCCCGGAAAGCGGAATGACATTGGTGAAGGGCTTGTCGATTTTGTAACAACATTGCCACATGAGCTGTCTGGGTTGAGCATACTATTTGCACACAAGTTCGTTTAATGGACATTCAAAACAAATCCAACACCTTATGGTGGGCATTCTAAATACATGATCTGCTTCAACAACTGCCCGGTTATAACATTGACTGAGTAAGGTACCGCTCAGGGTGCCAACAACTAGGAAAATCTCATTTGCTAGAAGTGGAAACAATCAGCAGCGTGGAGTTGCTTACCAATGATTAACACCAACATCAGGGAGAAGCGAAGTTATGTTTTAAGATGGGAAACGGACTCCGTAGGACATAACCAGAAATATGAACAAAACTACTAATGGTACAGCTGCAGAGTCAGAAGTGATTGAAAAGAGGTGTAACAGTAGAACAACATAACCGTGTTCGGCCCTCGGGTCACACTAATGACGAGATTACTACCGCATAAGAATCACGAAAGGTCAATAAACCAGTAGGACTATTTTTTTTGTCTAAGTTGAGACTAAAAAGAGAATACCAAGGGAATCCTCAGAGCGCATCTCTACTCTGGTAGGGTAGGCTTCGAAAATAAATTTCCTGAAAATTAGAATAGATGAACTCTTATCAAGTTTGTAGAAGCGAAGTCTTATAGCAGAATAAGTGTGCTATGTGTACTAGCTTGAATTAATGTCAAAGCAATTAAAAAAACAGCTGCAATCAGAGACTACGCTTAGCTTTCTGTATGAATCACATCAGGACCATGCATAGGGTGTAGAATAAGCACCTTAATTTCATCCGGTTGTTATCGATTTTGAAAGCGTAGTCCATTTACATCGTAGTTATACTTGCGATTTCCTCTAGTTCGAGTACCTGCACTCCGAAGAACTTAAGTCGGGACTCCTTCAAGATGGAACACAACGCAATGAAGTGATATCTACAAATCCTCTCGCTCTCTGAGACTGCAAAGGCTACACACAATTGCGAAATCTGGATAATGACGAACAAAAATCAATTCATTCAGTTCATCTCTTATATTTATCTGTTGAAATTTTATCAATAAAATACGCCTTGTCCTGTAAATGATGATTCAATTAACTTTATTGGCGATATACTGATGATCGAGCCTCATTTATTATACATATTTGTCACAGATTTTATGACTTGTTTATCCAGAAAGGTGTTGAATTTTCTTTTAGTGAAGTTGACTGTTCATTGGGTGTACGAGTAACTTGCAGGTCAAAATCGCAATCAAACGCTATATCCATCCATTTTTTGATACATTTCCCCCCATACTGCAACATTTGAGAAAGCACTGTCTTAGGTATCCCTTCTTGTTTCATCTCCATGAGTCGTACTAACCTATTTAATCTATTTCATCCAGATGAAGCTTAAGAGTATCCGCAAAAGAAGCACAATCCCTATCTCAAGTGCAAGTGGAAATTTTAAATTTCGTTTGATGAAGAAATGCAGGAACTTCTCTACGTTTTCGAAGGACCTGTAACCCCAGACTTGCCCTGCATAAAATAGGATGGAAGTTGATGTATTTCGGAATATTTTTTGCTTCGCGTAATGTGACATATGTATGTTTGCTGCCAAAAATGCTAGCCTAAAATGTACCTTTTGCCCGCTTAGCTTCACATAATTTGATTTGTAGATGCCTAAGTTGGAAGTAATCAAACTCCGAGATATTTATACGAGTACCTTGGCACAATCTCGATCTGCTTACCTTGCAATTTCCTTTTTTTACACCGAGAGTATCTACCAGCACGGTCTCTGAATATCATTATCTTTGACTTTGATAAGTTTACAGTTAAATTTGAAGTTTTCTATACTTTTCCAGTCTATTAATCATTAACTGCATAGTATCTAAGGTATCTGCGAGGAGGACAATATCATCCACAAACATTAAAGCTGGGATTTTTGTTTATTGTAACTCTATTCCTCCCTTATCATGGTCCGCTATATCATTTATGGATAGGATGAATAATAGCGTGCTTAAGACACTCCTCTGCTTCACGCCAAACGATGTATTAATTTTTTCCGAAACTTTATTTCCATCCCAGATACACGCCTTGTTATTCTGGTACATAGATCTCAATATATTTATGACTTTAGATGACATTCCATATCCGTAGAGCTTGTAAAATAGGGCATCACGTGCTACACTGTCAAAGGCCGCTCGAAAATCTATGAAGAAGGCAAATAACTTTCTGTGTCTCTTCTTGTGAATCTCCGCGATGTTGGCTAGTGCGAATAGTTGGTCATAAGTTGAACAACTGCGCCTAAAACCGGCTTAAGATTCTGACAGGATCTTCTTGGTTTCTACCCATTGTGTAAGTCGGTTGAAGATCACTCCTGCGAATAACTTCAGAACAGATATGCCTCTGAAATTTTCAGGATTAACACAGTCTCCTTTCTTGTGTAGTTTCGTACATTTCGGTGTGCAGTGGATTGAACATACGAGCATTTGTTTTTCAAAATACAATGCTTTACGATTAAGTAAATATAACGAGCACATATGTGATAGTTTTCAGTAACAGACTGAAGAGCAAACTAAAGAATGCAAGAGATGGGTAGCTTCGTTAATTTCGAAAACTTTCACATTTTACTTAATTTCACGTAACAATTAGTACAGTTCAAACAAAGGTTTTCAGTCATTAATTGAATTAATATGTCGATCGTGTAATCCAACATAAATTTCCATTCTCAGGAAGGGGTGGTTCATAGGTTTATACATTCATCCATTCTTCCACCCTGATCAAAGTCAAATTAAAGCACAATTATCACTAATTATTTCAAAGTTGCAATAATTGAAAGGATTTGTTATTCCTTCTCCATTCTAAATGCAAAAACGAATAATCACGTCACCTCAATTATCATCTCTATTCGAATTTTGATTTCGTAAAATTAATCCAGAAATTTCAAAATAATCTCATCAAAGCAGAGCCCCACCCAAAATTCAGACAAAAAGAAATCCAATTGAATGCAATCAAATGAAGTTTACGCAACCAAATCATGCAAATCATAACCGATTCACCATAAATTCCATAATCGAATAATGACGTCTAAACCCCAGTTGGAGTTGGATAAAGAAGCCCAGCATTTCCAAAGCAATTCCCAGCGTTAAATTGCATGATACTCAAATATGTTTTAATATCCTTTACTTTCCATAACAGAGTCAGAATCACACCACGAGGCGGGGGGGAGATGTTTTAAATTGAATCTCATTTCGAATTCCCTCTAGTGGGAAAGCTAAAAGTATTTTCCACTTCACGTCCATGACCATTGATTTTGGAGCAACTAGTTTCGTTTCGTTTCATTTCGTTTTGTAGTCCTGAATCGCAAGACCACTTCTCTTCCTCTGTCAAGAAATCACTATAAGTCGTCATATTAACTTCTGAAAGAAGTCCTTTTCAACACAACACGACTCTAAATATTATTTGTATAGATTATTTAAATGTTGATAAAAACGAAGATGTAGAGTTCAGCTCATCCTCCTTGGAAGATGTCGAAGATGATTTTCATGTCGGCCAGACCAGGCATTGCATACAAATATGGGGAGGAGTTGGAGTACGAGTAACCGCATTAGTGTGTAGAGCTGCCAAAGAGAAAACTTTCTTCTTGGTTGGTTTTTTTTTTCCTTCCAAAGAAAAAAGACTAGGGAATATAACAAATCGGTTTGGCAAATAGTAGAAGCAGAGCCAGGACAAGTGAAGCAACAGCCTTAGTCCTAGTCTCTTAAGGACTCCTTCGGAACAACATATTATTCCGGATTGTACAAATGATACGAGTATATGCTTGTGTACATATATAGCAAGGACTATTCTAACAGCTCTGAGAATGAGAAGTGATTCAGGTCTAGTGCAGTGTTGCCATTCGAGTTTCGACGCCAGCAAATTTCACTACTCACAATCGAGACATATTCTATAGTTGAAACATATTAGCAGTTATGAAACCTTCTTTAGTGGAATGGGGTGGTTAGCCTTTATATAGTACATAAAAAAAGTACACTATGTCGCTGTCAGCTCGGTATGGGCCATGGCCTAGCTTCTTAATTGACACTCTTCTTCTTCTACTTCTACTTATACTAATTCTAATCAAATTTACTCCTTCGCTGACGCCAGTACTCTCTGCTTTTCATATTCGTTCCCGGACTCACGTCCCTGCTCTTTGGCTGTAGAACGGGAACGGCAGCGTATTTTAAGCTCATAAAATTCCGGTATAAATAGCATTACCAATTGGGGAACTAGCAACAGAGTGGAATTTAATGCTTCCAAAACAAAATGCTGTCTGCTGTCGCTTAAGCGAAATTAAAAAACCCAGCCATTATTCATGAAAGGCACTTGCATCGTTGAAATTGAAAAACTTTTCATTCTCGGTATGTGTGTCAATGACAACTTGCGTTGGAATTACCACATATTCGAAGTCGCCAAAAATGCTGCGAAATGTCTAGGTTTCCTTAAGCGATGTAAGAAATATTTCAACCCCTCTGATCTGGTTTCAATATATAAGGCTTTTATCTGCACAAAATTGGAGTACAATGCTCACATCTGGTCAGGAGCGCCCAAGACTTCTTTGCACCTACTAGATACTCGTAGAATTTAAAACCGTGCAATAAAACTAATAGGTGATGATTATATCACACAGTCCATTGACACCTTCGACCACTGACGTAATGTCTCCTGTTTCACCCTGTTCTATCGCTATTTTCACCACCCGTGTTCCTCAGAAATTCCCAGTAGCATTCAGCCCCTTCAAAACTCCAACTATAACACCCGTCTCGCTATGAATGCTCATCAGTACACCCTCAAGCACACTTTCGGACGTAACCTGAAATATCGTGATTCTTTCCTAAGCCGAACAACTCGCTTATGGAATGTTCTGCCGAGCTCCTCATTTCCTAGTCATTATAACCTCCAAACATTCAAGACCCACGTACATCGGTACCTCTCTTTATTGAGCGCGCCAGTTATAAAAAAAAATAAAAAATTGGTTTTGCTCATGTTGTCATTTTTGTCATATCTGAGCGGGGCCTACGGTTTATCGCCGAGTCCGAACGACACTCCTTAGAAGCTTCTTCGTAAGCAATTTCATTTTCGGGATTTTGCCATTGCTGAGCCGAAAGGATGATGGTGATTTGAAAAATTATTGGTGACCCAGCCAAGAATCGAACCCAGACTCTCTGCGTGATAGTCCAATGAGCTAACTATTGCGTCATCGCCATCGCGCCATTATATATTTCATTTAAATTCGATTGGTCGGTCTACTCCGATTTGATTAAGAGTGGCAACACTTCTCAAGACATGGCTTTAAAATTTCTTTTGCTTGAATAAACCCCAGCTACAAGTCGAAAGACGGAGAATTTTCTATGCCTGTTGCATATCCTTGCGAAGGCTACCCTAATGGGACTCACAAAGTTGTTTGTAGTCAGAAGAGAAAAGAGTCGATTCCGAGTAGAAGGGATACGTGTACTAAACTAAATGCAGGGAAATCATCGAAATGACTTCCAAGTGTTTTATAGACGAGACTTATTGTATGGAGTGGAATGGAAGTATAGTCCTTACAAAAAAGACTACTACTGCTGAGCCACAAGAAAGTTTTCCTTGTCCTTGTTGTAGTTGGAGGAATAGTCATCATTGTATGTCGGCAAGGTTAAACGAATTTACGAGATGGAAGCAGCTGCAGTTTTGGTGGCTCTTCTCTATGTCGTGCCTATGATTTTTTCTTTTTGTTGTTTATCCTCAAAGGACAACGATTTGGGCGTTGGGATGGTGAACAGCAACAACGACAACTATGAGAATTTGGAGGATGTCGAGAATGTAGACAAGGACACGGAAGCAATTGGTATGTGCATTTGTGTCTATGTAATCTTTTTGAAATCTATTGAAAAGCATGTTTGAATCGTTACGTTTGAATGAAGCGAATCCTTCTGGTTCCGGATGGCGCAGAACTACATATAAAAAAAAAGGATTGCAATGTGAATTTGTTATTTTTTATTCAATTCCTTTTTTGTTGGCACCCATGCATTCATGGAATGATTTGAATGCAAATGTATCTTAATATCCTTAGAAAAAAAAAAGAGTGTCATCTCTTGGGCGGATAGATTTGCTCCAAGGCGAATTCTTTTAAGTGAATTTTAAAATGATTGAAAGGAAGGATATGCCATGTCACATTCACTTCTCCGCAGTGGATTAACGAATTTACTACCAGTAAAGAAGGGAAGGACTTTTTAATTCAATTATTTTATATATACCTATAGGTAGAGTCTTTTCCCTTTTTTTTTGGTTGGATCCTAAATGAAACTTTAACGTGAAATAAATTTCCAAACGGATTATGAACCAAATGAATTTTTCTCCTTATATTTGTCGGGTTGGGAGGGCTGCTGAGGTGACAGTTTTATTGAAATAGTTTAAAGCCAACCAGGTAATTTGAAAGGGAAAAGTTTCGTTTCGAAATTATCCTTAAGGGCAGCTGAATTGGCAGAGAAGTTTTTTTTTAATTTCCACTCTGCGGTTAAGTTGAGCGAGTCTTAATGAACATTTATTACATTTGTCAGCGAAGGGTTTGGTTTTTTGTTACTTCTGGCAACAGGTAGGAGATAAAGTTTTTAGACAAAGTATGAGATTTAAGTAAAATCGTTTGAAAATGTAAAATATTTATGAAGTAAGCTTAATTGCAGTTGAATGGAGTTCATAGGCTGATCGAAAACAAAAAAAATAAAAACTATTGTAAGTGACTAATTTTAGGAATCGAGCTTCTTGCGGAGCTGATGTCTGGTGCAACTAAGTCGTCAGTGGGTCAACCATAATTTTGGTATACCCGATGCGACTACTTGTTTCAAGACATTCAGCCCCTTTAGATCCTTTAGTGCTCAGCCCTTTTATTACGGGAATAACCTCTAAGCCACGAGTAGTAAAGAAGCAACAAATTGTCTTGGAGGAAAAGGATAGTTTTGAGAGCACGATATGAAAGCAGACTTCATATGTCTGGAAGTAGATTTTAAGTAATTGAGCTTGCTACGTGGCAGAATATTATTAAAGTCAGTGCACGGTTTCATAAAAAAATGCATAAACCAACATGGTGGTTACTTACTTACTTTAAGTGGCGCTACAGTCCGGGGTGGACCTGGGCATCAGTCAACAAGCGTCTCCAGCCAGCTCGACCAGTGGCTAGCTGCCTCCAGTTTCACACGCTTAGTTGGCTAAGTTGACTAATCAACTGCTCCGTACTTACTTACTCACCTTAGGTGGCGCTACAGTCCGGGGTGGACCTGGGCCTCAGTCAACAAGCTTCTACAGCCAGCTCGATCCCTGGCTAGCTGCCTCCAGTTTCGCACGCTTAGTTGGCTGAGGTCCCCTTCCACTAGCGTGCGCCACCTGAGTCTTGGCCTTCCTCTACTGCGCTGTCTCTCGGGAGCGGATTCGAAGACTTTTCGGACCGGAGCATTGGTGTCCATACACTCTACATGACCCAGCCATCTCAGTATTTGGATCTTCACTCTTCTGGTTAGGTCGCTGTCGCTATACAGTCCGTAGAATTCATTGTTGTATCTCCTCCTCCATTCTCCTTCACTGCAGACGTGACCGAAGATCGTCCGAAGAATTTTTCTCTCGAAGTAACCAAGAACACCTTCATCCATTTTTGATAATGTCCATGCCTCTGCGCCAAAGAGCAGGACCGGGATTATTAAAGTCTTATAAAAGGTGACTTTTGTTGTCCGAGAGAGGGCTTAGCCCTCTGTCGAGGGTGACGTTCTGTCCGAGACGTCGGTGTTGGTTGTCCTTTTTGCTTGACAGCATATACTTGGTCTTGCCCTCATTGACCGCTAAACCCATTTTCGCCGCTTCCGTCTCAATACTCGCGAAAGCGCCACTGACATCACGCTGTTTTCTCCCGATTATGTCAATATCGTCGGTGTATGCGAGTAGTTGGACGGACTTTTGAAAGATAGTGCCTCTTGTGTTTGCTCGTGAGTTTTGCACTATTCTTTCAAGTACGATGTTGAAAAAATCGCATGACAGCGCATCGCCTTGTCTAAATCCTTTCTGGAAATCAAAGGTCTCGGTGAGATCTTTACTGACCTTGACGGAGCAGCGTGCATTCTCCATCGTCATCCTGCACAGACGGACGAGTTTGGCAGGGATGCCAAAACTAGACATTGCTCTATATAGCTCGTCTCTATAGATGCTGTCATACGCGGCCTAAAAATCGATGAATAGGTGGTGTGTATCGATGTGAAGTTCATGGGTCTTCTCCAAGATCTGCCGTAATGTGAATATTTGGTCGAATTTGGACTTTCCTGGCCTGAACCCACACTGATATTGACCTATCAGGTCGTTGACGAACGGCTTCAATCGTTCACACAATAGTTTATAGTTGGCGTAGTTCAAAGGGTCTCTTTTCTTGAGAATCGGACAAACAATGCTGAGGTTCCATTCATCGGGCATACTTTCGTCCGACCATATTTCACAGATAAGTTGGTGTAGGCTCCTTACCAAGTCAGCGCCTGCCGCTTTGTAGAGCTCGGCGGTCAGGCCATCTGCTCCAGCAGCTTTGTTGGACTTAAGCTTAGATATAGCTATCTTCACTTCATCCAGCTCGAGTGGAAGGAGCTGGTCATCATCGTCCAGGTTGAAAGGTTAATTCGGCTGATTTTGCTTGTCATCGCCGTTATACAGTCTTTCTTCGGTGTTCGTCTCTCCTCTTAAGCCCCACCAAAGATACCCTCTCTTCCTAACTTTGCATTAAAATCAGCGAGGAAAATTTTAATGTCATAGCTAGGGCATTGCTCGTAGGTCTTGTTAAGGAGCTCATAGAAGGCATCCTTGGTGTCGTCATCTTTCTCTTCTGTGCATATAAGGCTAGTGTTGGCGAATTTAGCCGGAAGCTCAGGACTTCTTGGTTTAGTCTGTCTTCGACAACAAATCCGCATCCAAATAAGCGGTGCTTTTCATGTTGTTTTAAATGGCGGGCCAGTTACCCCGGCGGCACAACCCCCAACCTGGGGGACCAGTTCCATTTTTAATGACCCTAAGACGAGGTGTCGATTACACTAACCAATAACCCGTTCCGAGATGTGAGTGCTGCCGTTGACCCATATAGGACTTGTCCGCCACCATCTCTTTTCCAAGACCCTGACTAAGTCCTGGAAATCTTTACCGGCCTGTGCTCCAAATGCGTCGGAGTAGCCCGGTTGGTGGTTTCTTGGTAATAAAATCACAAAATCGATTACATCGCAATCGAAGGAAGGTCTTCTTAAGTATGTATTATGATATCGGACTTAGGCACAACATACCACCAGAAACAATCTCCACCCCTCACAAGTGAGGATTGAGCAAGATAAATGAGTCAGTCACTGCTGGGGATATGGCAAAACCATTTCCACAGATTTCTTAAAGGCGGGGAAGACTCAAATTCCACTACTAGGCAGAACAAACCCATCGACCTGCTTGAAGGAAGTCATCATTTCTGTCCACCCGAGCAAAACGAAGTAAAAAGCAATATTCAAACTTAAGTACAAAATTATTGCCAGTTCGGACGTCCTTCTTGTTGAGTTCTCTAAAAGAAAGTCAGTCGTCGGATGTATAAATGGAAGCAATTGTCTTTTTAGTACAGCTTACAATATGTTGTCTGTTACTTTATGTGAACGCCGGAAACCATTTCTCAACGCTCTGATTTGACCCTATGAATCACATTTGAATCTATAGCTGATGATGGAGCGAACCCAAGAAGTTCAGTTCAATATTCAACACCTAGTTATAGATTCCAAGACATATGACAGCGCCAATAAAGATGAACTATGCGCATTCCTTCCAAACTCGGAGAACATTTGCTGTTCCATTAAGGAAAGATTCTCGTCGATATCAGTTACATTTACAAACAAACTAACTAGACAATACACAAGTCGAAAGTATTGCTATATTCAGCTGTGCTTCAAAGAAATCTCAAACACCATTGGAATCCATCACCAAGCAAGTAATCCTGTAGCGCTCCATTCAGCTAATATATCACATTCTATAACAAGCTTGGAGGAGGTTAAAAAGATGAGGATGGCATTGAGCCGAACATGTTGGTTAAACTTAGTTTTGACGGCAGCAATACTATGTTTTTTGTTATTGTCGCCTTAGAAAAGATTCGCATAAAAATGTTAGTTATCGATACCCCACTGCATGTTGTGCGAAAGGCTACTTCTTTACTTTGAGGCTTTGGAAGGCGGGAAAAAAATAGAGTATCTGAGCGAGCTCTCCTTTTCCTAGATAGAAAAAATATTCCAAGAGCAATGAAATATGATTAGTTTTTAGCAGAAAGAAAATCAGACTGCCTAAACTATTGGGCGAACTAGTTGTACTCCTGTGTAGTACTGGGCGATGGCGACGGCGCGATATTTATCTCATTGAACTACCACGCAGAGAGTCTGGGTTCGATTCCTGGTTGGGTCACCAACAATTTTTCAAATCGCCATCACCCTTTCGGCGGGAAATGGCAAACTCCCGAATATAAAAATTGCCTACGAAAAAGCTTCTAAGGAGTGCCGTTCGGACTCGGCGATAAATCGTAGGCCCCGCTCAGATGTGACAAAAATCCCAACATGAGCAACACAAATGAGTGTCAAGAAGCTAGGCCATGGCCCATACCGGGCTGTCAGCGCCTCTGTGTGTTTTTGTTTAGTTGTACTCCTTACTGAATCAGGACATAAGACCTAGATATGTTCACACTTAGCCAGAGGTGTTGCCAGTGCCAGGCAAGCAATAAAAGTCCTTTAAAGGATTCAGAGTAACAGTCGATTAACGTATAAGCAACTGGCGATGCTATAGTATATTTAATGGCCTTACACCTCACGGTAAACGATGATAGATATCAGATGCTTCAGGTTGTAACATTCTGATCTTTCGCAGTTTTCCTATTATATTTTTGGCTTAATGAAAATATTAGCCAGCTTTAGGCCGCATTGCTTCAGGATAATCGGCAATGCGTGGATGTGGCCGACAAAGAGAAATTCGTAGTGGAAATATCCTTGTTAGGCGTCGAATATCTCAAGCAATACAGCTTCAATTTTCAAATGTTAATAGAAATAGGAATAAAAATGTTCATTCCCCTTTGTCCTTTCCCATACACATAAGAATCTCATAAATCAAACCCACTTCGCTGTCATTAAAAAAACCATTCACCTTTTATACTGCATTCATTTCATTCAACAGGGCGGTTCGTTTTGTATTGCCTTCTTCCTAAAGTCATTCAAAGCTTCCTAATAACTTCTCCAGTTTATTGCAACAAATCGAACATAACATACATTAACCATATCTCATTTCCATCGCATTCAACAGGCCATGCATGCTCATGCTTACACCACAAAAAGAGGGTCACCATCACCACATGTGTACGAAGTACTCATATCAGCCAACTCCAACTTCGACTTGAACTCATGGAAACTCCTTAGAAACTAACCATGCGAAGCTAGAAATCATGCAACCGATTATAGTTAGGTCGTGAATAAATTTTACAATTCCACTCATCGTCCTTTTGGTTTCCTTTGTATAATACGAGTATATCCCACCGCTATGTACTATTGGTAACCCGTCCTTTGTGCTATCGTCTTGTCGGGTTACGTTTAGGTAATATCGGAAGGAAGTGGCAAGCAAACAGGTCCCAATAAAATATATAAAATGAGTCTTGTACAAGTGGAATCCCTCGTAAGGGCATACTTTAGTCGTGTATCCTTTGCCAGCAGCACCACCAAAAGGAAGCACTCTTGAAACTTTGCCAACGACACGCTGCCACTGCCTGCTGCAACCGAAGCAGGCCAATTGAGGGCAATTTTTCTCTTCTGCCTGTCAGAGCCTGGGTAGCCGGATTGTTTGAATGTTGGCTGTGGCTGTGGCTGGAGTATGCCTGTAAGCCTTAGCCTGTTGCATTTTTCATGAAACAATGCCAAACCACGTTTTTGTATTTAAGTGTCGATTTGATTTGGTCTTTTGTTCTCCCTTTTTTTTCTTTTCAACCTACGGCAAATGTCAGCGTTAAAAGGACGAAGAAAAAAGGAAATAACTACTCCGCCTGGTCCAATATAAAAATAAAAAAAACAGAAGGAACTGGAAGGAAGTTTCTAGATGCACATAGGGAGGGAGTTAATGTAATGGTGGGCTCGAAATCAGTGTTGTCGAGCGTTTATTCGTACGTATAGTATATGTGTCTTTTCGTGCCACATTTGGTACCTAAACGCTTAGGATATATTGTGGGTTTGTACTGTACGAATTAAAGGGAAGTTCTTGTGATCTATCAACGAAAATAACATCCTTAATTCACAAGGACATCCATTCGGATTTCTTTAGAAGAAGTACGAGTACATATATCCACAGAGATAGTTTGGAGATCTACGCACTGGTATGAAGATGCATATTTACCAGTAGTGTCAGATTATTCACTTACTACTTTAACTAATTAATCATAGTTCAAATGGATTGCTTTAAAGATATCAACGGCACCTGACTTTAGGGAAGATGCTAGAGGAATCGCGTTTTAAAGAAGTCCGAAGTAAATAGCACTTAATGAACAACGACTTTAAGAATGGGTACAAGAGATTGGTAATCAGTCAGACTGCGACAGTTGAAACCTTGCTAAAGAGCCGGAATTCAAAAAAAAAAACAACACCTGGATACGGTTTAATGAGGAGCTTCGTGAAACCTTCAAATCTTCACCTAGGCTCAGAGTAATATAGAAGTTACGAGAAGCAGTAAAGGACCTGGATCAGGATGTTATGTCTGCCGGATTATGTCTTGCTCTAGAGGGAATATAGACCTTCCCCTAATCGACGAATGTTGTACCTCAAATCGGATTTCAGTCAATCCCGTTTAGACTGCGGAAGCTGTGAGGTTTGACCCATCTAGGCATAACCATCCAGTTCTTTCATGACACAAAATATTTCTCATCTTGGATGCAACTATCTTAAGCTAAGCATATCGTTTTGAAGACTTGAAATGTGGCTTTATTTAGTAAGCTTTAGTCACACTCATGAACACCTATGAACGTCATCTTTATGGCAGTTAACTAGACCTTGGAAAGGCGTATTATAGAAGAGGAAAGGTACCTGCATCTCGCAAATATTGAGCGCCTTTCATCGAATGCCATCGAAAAGCTGAATTTATTGAGCTTTGTCTGGATCACAGGGCACAATAGAATCGTGGCAAGAGAGTGCAATGATGAAGTTGGTAGGAAATTTGAAGCTGCGCTAGAGTTTCAACATCTTCTGTTCGCTCTTCCATTGACGGTTGTGCCTTAAATGAGGACCGCTACCACTCTATGGGTTGCCCGCAAATCAGAAAAATACTTCGAAATATCTCTGAAAAGCAAACATCCTGCTAGCCTCTGAAGGGGAGGCTGTAGAGAATCTACTGCTAGGCATACGTAATATAAGCTTTTTCGACGCTTGCAGTGCGAGTGATAAAGCATTTCACCTGCTAATGCCGGGTTCTTGCTCGAATCGGTTTAGTACTAGACCTCATTGCTGTAGATACTGGTATCTGAAGTACTTAATCACTAAGATCCTTCGAACAACGGTGAAATTGTACTGAAATAAACCTAAAGAGAGTATAATGTGTTAGTTGTATGTAGGAGTACCTTGTGGCACGAAGACCACAATGTCGTCCTTAAACATTTTCTGCTCTGGTATTAGTTCAAGTCAATTTTAGATTGACAAAGGTGTGTCTCTACGCCAAAACCTGATGAAGAAACGTAGTAGTCATAGAATCTTGAAATCTAGGTTTCAGCCTCATTGGGACCTGGAAAATTGGATCTTCAGAAGAAGCAAGAGAGATTCGCTCTTGGTCCTGCCAACAGCTTTAGATGGCTAAAACTAAAGTAATGAGACAATCTTTCCATGTATATACACTTTCGGTGGCGATGTACTCGTACTTAAAAATACTACAATACCACCATAAACGACAACGCTGTTCGAAGTACGAGTATTCGTAAGCCCAAACTGATACTCGTAGCGATATTGTTTCACCGCAAATTGCCATAAGGATATTTCATTCTTTCGCAAGGCATAGTCATTGTCGTAGTCGTGTTCGTATTCCGTAATCGTATCCTTGACAGTGTTTAATTTTAGTGTAGTGTGCGATGATAGCGTTAGCAGTTGGTGGCGGCTTTTGTTTGGCACAAATCCATCCTGTTGCTGGTTTTGAGTTTGCCTCTGGCTGATTCTTCAAGTGCTTCGGAAATGGAGTGCCTCTTAGTTAGTGATTATTTAACTTTTAATATTGCAGATGTTTGTACGAGTATATGCATTGTGGCAAAGGACCTCTAATGGCAGCATTCAACAGGATTCAGAATTCAAAATTCAACACTAACAAGAAAAAAAAAAGGGATTAAAGTGGCATTTGTATGTAGTCGTAGCAGTGATTGGAGGGTTGGTTGGTGGTTAGTTGATTGTAGCGGCGGCAAGAGCTTTGATTTATGGTAAATCAGCAGTGGTGGCACGGAGGCACGAAGGCACAACAGAGGGATTGGCAAATTAAATAGAAATCCGGGTACGTGATTTTGTTATGGAATGTGATAGTACTCGTAATTATGACAGCACGCACGTTTTCTATCATTGTATGGGTGTGTGGTACGTCCAAAGGGTTTGGTAATGATAAGGGTAGGACAAGGGAATATATGTAGGAAGAGATTTCATTATAATTACGGCTATTGTGTGCGATTACGTTTTAATTAAAATGCAGTGCAACGAGATTATTAATCGAATCAATTACACACGGTGTTTAGATATCGATTGCAAATGATGCTGCCTGTCTACTGATGCTGCTCGACTGTTGATGACGAAATTCTCCCGGGAGGCTTGTTATTTGTCAGAAATTGTTAAGGCTTCTGGGAGTTGATAAAGTGAATTTCTAAGGCAAATTAATGGTTTAAGGGATATGGGAGTCTTATCAACCAGCCTGTCAAAAACTCATTGTATAGGTCAATGAATATGATTTTCAGGCTTCAATGTAGTATAGACAAGACGAGCGGATGGGAAATGTATTAGGTAAAAATATTTGTTTGTCATGAAGTTGGGATATACTATAATTATCTCAACACTTATTGATCAAAAGCAGAAGAATCTGCAGCTAGGTACGGCAGCAGAACTATATGTATATGGAAACACAAAGATTACCGGGTTCTAATAGTTCAAAGCTTAATTTGGCAGCAAGTGGTATAGGTCTTCTACAATTAGGGAAAGTTTAAGATGGCTATCTGTGAATTCCATGTGGATTACTGCTGTTTGTTTAACAGAGAAGCCATAGGAGTAGTATGAACATTTCCAATACACCCCAGCGACAAAGAGGTTTTTTTGACTCAGGCCTTCAAAAATGGCAAGACTATATGTCTTGACAATATTAACGGGTATCTATTTAAGGTAGGACCAATAACAGCGAATTTAACATCATCTTAGGGCAATGCGATCAAAATCATCGGCTCTAAACCTCCTGTTCATTGACTTCAAAAACGGGGACAAGGTGAGTTTACCAGGCAATCTGATAGACAGTATTAAGGCGAACTACTACAGAACGTCATAGGAAATAATGAGACCAGTGCTGCACTAAAGGAACAGGAGCTGCTTAGAAAATAAAGAATTAATAAAAGTTGATGAAAAGGGAAATAGAAGTTTGAAAGTTGTCCGAAGGAGTAAAAGAAATGTTGTTGGTGCTAAGAATACGGAAGTACGATTAATGCAGAGAATATAACAGCAAAGGGATGAAAAACTACGACATCTACTATGGCGGTTGTCACGACGGAAAAAGCAGCGCCTATTTGGATGCGGACTTGTTGTTGGAGTCAGACTTAGGCAAGAAGTCTTGAGTTTCCGGCATGTGAACGAGCACCTGGTAGCAATCCGTATCAACGCTAAATTAATCAACATTAGTCTGATATGCACGCACGCCCCAAGAGAGGAAAAAGATGACGACACCAAAAATGCATTCTATGAGCTCCTTAACAAGACCTACGAGCAATGCCCTAGCTATGACATTAAAATTGTCCTCGGCGAAGGCATCCTTGGTAGCACCGTCGGAAGATATCTTCTGCACGACACCACCTCCTGTAACGGATTCAAGCTAATTGACTTTACGGCGGTACGAAACATTGTCGCAGGTAGCACGCGGTCCCCCATCTCGATATTCACAAGGTGACTTGGAGAACTCCTGATCAATAAACCGTCGACCACATTGCAATCGACGAAAGACACTCCTCCAGCATTATGGATGTCCGAACGCTCCAATGAGTCAACATCGACTCGGACCACTACCTTATTGTAGCCAAGATACGGTTGCAGATACTTCGAACAGCGTAAAGACAAGCTACAAGCAACGTCAGGCTGCTACAATTGCAACAGATCGCTAAATCCTATTCCCATCGAGTCTATCTTAATCTCCTAAGAGGTCTCTTGCCGCCAGCTTCAAGCATCGAAGACCAGTAGCAACACTGTCAAAAAGGCATCAGAGATGCTGCTACTGATATGCTGGGTTTCATTCGACCACCACAATGAAAGCTGTGTTTTGGTTAAGAATGCCGGCAAGCACATGCAGCTCACGCAATGCGGAGCGGCAAGGAAAGACTAGAGCTGCTCACGAGCTCTATGAGCAGAGGTGGAGAGACAAACATCGACTTCTCAGGAGAAAAAAGAAAGAGCATGAGGAGCGCGGTCGAGGAAATTGAGAGATTGAGGAGTCAGATTCGGAAATTTTACCAAAAGGTAAAGTAAACATGCCGCGGACACAAGCCCCGAACCGAAAGCTGTAGAGACGAACAAGGGAACATAGTAGTAGAGTCGCAGTCGATGCTGAGAATGTGGAAAGATCATTTTTGTAGACAGTATAAAGGCGACAACGAAACAAATACCGCTGTTAGACAGAATAAACCTTTCAACCTGGACGATGAAGACCAACATTTCCGTCCACCCGACCTGGACGAAGTGAAGATAGCAATATGTAAGCTGAATTCCAACAAAACTGCTGGAGCGGATGGCCTGACCCCCGAGCTCTTCAAAGCGACAAGCGATAAGGACTATACACCAACTCATCTCTAAAATATGGTCGGACGAAAGTATGCCCGATGAATGGAACCTCAGCATTGTTTGTCCGATCCTCAAGAAAGAAGACCCTGAACTGCGCCAACTACAGTCTTCATAACCACGCAAACAAGATCTCATCGGTCGTATTGTGTGAACACCTGAAGAAGTTCGTCAACAACCTGATAGGTTCATATCAGTGTGGCTTCAGGCTAGGAAGTCAACCTTCGACCAAATATTCACGGCAGATCTTGGAGAAAACTCATGAGCTTCATCGATATCGATCCACACCACTTATCCATTGATTTTAAGGCCGCGTATGAAGAGCGTATCTATAGAGACGTGCTATGCAGTGCAAAGTCTAGTGTTGGCATCCTTTCCAAACTTATCCATCTGTGCAGGATGACGATGGAGAATGAACGCTGCTCCATCAATGTCGGTAAAGAGCGCGTGGTATCAGTGGTACTTCCACTATGAATTCAGACACGACACCAGCGCTGAGATCAAACGAAGAATATTCTCGCTAATCGTTGCTTCTGTGGGCTAAGAAGGCAATCGACTAGCAAAACCTTAGCTCGAACAACATAAGTTACTCTAAATAAGGCCTTAATAGTCCCAGTCCTGCTCTATGGCGCAGAGGCATGGATATTATCAAAAGTTGATGAGGGTGCTCTTGGTTGCTTTGGGCGGATAATTCTTCGAGTGATTTTCCTTTTCGGTACGGGTACCTGCATTGACGGTGGATGAAGGAGGAGATACAACGACGAACTGTATGAAATGTACAGCGACATCGAGCATAGAGCGGATAGATACCAACGCTACCGCCCGAAAAGTCTTTGAATTCGCCCACCGAGATAGCGCATTAGAGGAAGACCGAGACTCAGGTGGCGCACGCAAGTGGAAGTTGACTTACATGAACTCATCTGCAGAACATGATCGAACGAAAATATAAATGCTTTGCTCAAACCCTTTAAGAAAGAAGAAGAAAAGTTCCCTGCAGTAATATGCGTAGGTCTCTTCAATACTCCTATGCGATAAGAGCTGCTATACTCGTGTTTCTGGCTTTGTCGGCAGCCCAATTAGTAACAAATCGTAGGAAAAGTAAAAACTTTACGGAGACCTCCGACACATAAAAAAAACATGTAGGCAAGGCGACGCGCCGTCTTATGAGTGGCTCATGTTTTCAGAGGACCTTTATTATTCGCAACAAGCTAATATAATTTCAACGACATTTGTATAGTTAAGTAAAGTTCGGAATGTGTTTCTTGTCTTATGTGTGTAACTCGGGAAGTTATCTGGTTATCGAGCTGTATTTACAGGTTTCTTGGTCGATGATAATGTTTACTCCGGACTCTTAAGCAAAGTAAACTATCTTAAGTAGTTCAAAGCGCTTTTAGCTGTCACAGATTGCCATGTAAAATGCGATCGTCTTAATGTATGTTACCAACAGAATTGACTTGAATTTCAAATTCTGTGAAGGGTTGGCAAATTATGACACTTTGGCTTTACGCCTTAGAGCTTCACAATGTCAGATCGCAGCCATGGACAAGCGAGAGAATTTTCGCTGAATGTCCTTGCTTGGGACCACAATAGAAAACAAGAGTACAACATGGTCCACACATGTTCAAACCCATTGTATACCCCGAGTTCTCATTAAACAAAGTGTCCTATTTTATAACTTAAACTGAAAGACCTTGTGGCACATTACTGACAAACACATACGACCACCCCAACATATTCATATATTCGAGTAAAATATTTTCGTATCTAGAAAATCTCCTTCTTGCTTTCTTGTGCAATTAAGCTCATGCTCGAATGCACTGGCATTCTTCCATGCAAGCGTTCATTTCAATTATTTTCACACTTTATGCGAAGCAATGCATGCACTACTCTGTAAAAGCACTCCCTGTCCACAGTTGGTCTTGGAATAAATCCCAAATCCTTATGTCACTAAATTTTTGTGTCATTCATGCAACTACTGGTCCATTCGGTACATGACAAAATGCATTCTACTCGAACGCACACTCTCCAGTTAAAGAAAAATTATTTTAATGTCCTTCATGGCAAATTTAGTACATTTAAAAAAAAAAGAAAAGAGACAAACTTAACTCACACTTGTCATTCGCAAACACATATTGCGGTTGTGTGTGTTTACAAAAGGACTCACCATCAGGATTTGCTTACTTTTCCATGACTTTTCTTTTGGTTTTCTTAAAAAAATGGAAATTCAAATAAGTTAATGCGATTTAAAAATCATTTTCAGATTTCCTCCTGCTGTCCCTTGTCCTTTTTTTTTTTGTTTTACTCGATTTCCTTTCAATTTTTCGCGATTTTTTATTTTTTATTATTCTTTTTGCCAGCAAGGACCTCCTGATGGCAAACAATGTTATTATTACTTACTTCAAGTTTTCGTCCTTTTCGTCGATGATTTTGATTTCGCTTCCTTTCAAAATGTACGAGTATATACTCGTAGTATACGATTGTGGGAAAGGAATAAAAAAAAAATTGAATTTTTTCGTTGTCCTTTCCACACCACTTTGCATCAAATATTGAAAATTCCAAACTTTGGTATTTTTCCATCGTCCTTATTAAAGGACATGCCAGTGAAGGAATAAAAATCCTTATTACAACTACTTGGTCACACAAAGGACGCTTGAAGAATAAAATGAAAAGGATGAGATCCAAACAGAGTCAGCGATGGCAGCGCAATGGGTAGAAGGGTGAGGAAGGAAAGGAAAAAAATTAATTCAACGTCAAGTAAAAATAATAGAACGGATCGACGACGCAGAGAATAAGCAAAACGACGAATGGAAAGTCTTTGGAAACTAAATCCAAGGCGATAAGGATGACTTTGACTATACACCGAAATCGAAAGGTTGCCTCTGGGGGGCAAGTTCACTAGCTAGCATTTGCTAGGGTGACGAAGAGAGGGAATGGCTGCAAAAATATTTCATTTTGAAGATTATACGATTTTGGCATTTCAATAATATTCTACTTAAGTATTCAGCGAATGTCTGACTGGGTTTGGGGGTAAGACAGAGAACAGTCCAATGGAATAGGAGTCAGTAAGAGGATCTGGATCTGGACAAATGGGTATGAAGTTAGGATAAAACAAAAGACGACAGAGAAGAGGAGAATGCTTATTTTATTCTTTTTTGCTGATTAAGAATGTGTCAAGTGTGAGTGGCGATAATGGAGCGATGAGTGTTGGATGTGAGTCAGCGAACTTGATTTTGATTTTCAAATCGGTAGTTACATGGTTGTGCTATGTTTTATTTATAATGGAAGAAAGGTGCCTAGTTAAGGTATCCATAACGATCAATTCATTCATTCACCACTTGCGCGGACATGAGAAACCTAAATTTATTGACTGAGGAGTCTCGAAGAAGGCATCAATTTTCTTATCATTTCTACACATCAAACTGGAAGTAAACGTTTGAAAATTTAAATTTAAAATCTCACAGCAAACCGGCGAGTTTTCAACACAGGATTGGATAAGTCAGTCCACAGGGAAATCTAATACCACCACTGCCATCAATGGAAAAGTGCTCTTACCGGTTTTCTATGCTATGCGTTGGACAGATCCTGTCCGATTGGTAAAAGAAAAAGGAATTCCGGGAACTGCAAAGTAGTCCAGTATAAATAGGCACTAGACATCCCTACAAACATTAATTTTTCTGACTGTTTCGAAGAACAAGAGATAAAATAGTCGATGACCAAAAGATAGCACGTACTAAAAAATCCTTTGGTTCCAGTAATATTGCAGAATGGAGAAAATATTTCTTACATCGCTTAAGGAAACCCAGACATTTAGCATCAATTTTGGTGACTTCCAATATAAGTTGTCATTGACATATATACTGGGACACTTCGGTTTCAATGATGCAACTGCCAATCATGGATAATGGCTAGGTATTTGAATTTCACTATAGCGACAGTTGAACTGACACTCTGTTGACAGTTCTCAAGTTTGTAATGCAGCTAATATTGAAATTAAATTAGCTTTACATACGCTGCCGTTCCCGTTCAACAGCCGAAGAGCAGGGTCGTGAGTCTAGGAATGAATGTGAAAAGCGGAGAGTACTGTCGTCAGCGAAGAAATGTACTGGATTAAAAGCACCATACAAGTTATCAATGATGAATATTAAAAAGAGTTTTGGAGACAGTTCGGAACCCTGGGGCACACCAGCATTATTTTGTGAATATTTGACTTGAAACCATCCAAGACAACTTTATTTGAACCGTTCCGAAAGGTAATTTCTAGTCTAATGAAGAGGAGAGTCATCGATTCAAAATGCCCGCATTTCCGACAAAAGAGCCTGATGCCCAACTCTATCAAATGCCTTAGAAATATCGAGTGCAACTGTCTTCGGTAGATTGATGTAAACTTAGGTTATACTTTGCAGTGAGACATGCCTTCAAATCACCAGTAGACCTGTTGCTTCGAAAACCGTAATGCCGGTAATTAAGAAGTTTTCGTGTTTCCATGACCTTGGAAAGAAGGGACGTAGGTGCAATGGGTCTGTAAGAGCAGAGAGAAGAAGATTCGTTTTTTTTTAAGCGACGGGCTGTGCAAATACTTTCTTCCTTTTGCTCGGAAAGAGTCCTAAAGAGTAGGATTGATGAAATATCTTGCGCTGTGGTTTTGCCAGCGTAGAAGAACACCTCTTCAGAAGAAGGGGTGGTATACCAACTGGACCAGCGGATTTGTGAATGTTAAGATCTTTAAGTACTCTTGCTACTACGAGTATATGAGTGTGAAAGTTAATTTGTCCCATTGAAGACTCAACGCACTCAAGTGTAGGCGGAAATATAACACAATCTGGAAGAGTTTGGCTAGACGCAAAATTTGCAGCAAGTAGATGGGCTTTGTCCAAAGAGCTGATAGCTGGAATGTTGGGATGGAAGATGAGGCGGGATTTCTAATGTTTTTGACGAACGATCAACAATTTTTACTACCATTGGGGCACTGCAGTATTTTTTGCCTCAGTTTTTGGTCGTATTGAAATTTCAAACTCTTGAGAAAGGCGTTGCTATCATTCTCTGCTCTGGATACTTAAAGCTAAATAATGTTCCAGAATCTTGATGGAAAGTGCAATACAAGTTCATCCCTAAGGCAGAGAAACGAAGCTACAAAACTTCAAAATATTACAGACATACGGATCTATGACAATTCACCATCAGGGCTTTTAACGACAACGAAGGAGCGTTCAAAAATATTGGAATAGGCGAGGTTCTACAGAGAGAGCTTACTCATCCGGACACTAGTTTTTGTAGAGGTCTCATGCTTCAGACATGAGGTGTATGGAGCAATTTCGCAGGACGGGATTTCCTAGCCGTATATCAGACTAACCGGGTTGGACGTGATCATGCTAACATTGAAGTTATTCAGCCTTTTAAAAGGATAGCTACAGTGGTTTTGAAGCCGAAGTTAATGCTATTATCCAAAAAGTAAAAGTGTAAAAACTGGCCTCGTGGTGTATCATCAGTCTTCCAAGATCAATAGTGAGCTATATTGTATGCTGGGATACACTGTCATTTATCCCAAATCCTTATCGTAGAAGCCCAGTACCAAAATCAGCCACTCTCAAATCCATTCATCCACATATTGTCTCAATTACCAACAATTTCTATAGCATATTTACTGCAACAATTCTGAGAAGGTAGGACTACAGAGTACTGTTTTGTCGGGACAAAATATATGCACATGGATGATAATAAATAAGGAAGTGGGGATCAAGAGCGGAAGCTTATTATGGTGGACCAAAACCACGTCTATTTCGATGCTGAAAAGTCTGCAGCATCTTGCATGTCAGGGCATTTTCGGAGCCTTTCAGAAATGTCCCATCTGTGATGCAGAATAAATAATAGAACTAACACCCCTTACTTATTTATCAATAAAGTGACATTACGCAGTTCTGCAAGTACAGTACAAACCAAAGAGTTAGATTTTTGCGACCACGCGGACTTAAATATCCTGCTCTTGACATACCAGAACTTGACATGATCTGCGCCGTAACAGACCGCCTCCAAAAGTTATTATTCTTCTCAGAAATTTCTAGCACAGCAGCATGGGTTATCAAACAGTCAAAGCGACATAAAATGGTGTATGGATGGTTCTAAAATGGAAACGATAGTAAGAACTGGTATACACGGTCAACTACAAGCATATCGATTGCTATGGGCAAGAGTCCTATTGTATTCCAACTACACCCTATTCAAGACTGGGCCAACTTTATCTACAACTTCGGTATCAAAGGTGCAAACATACATATATATATAGTTTGCACACCATTGACTTCAAATCAGTCAATGCTTCAAAATCCTCGAAAACTTAACTCAAGGAACAAAATCACACTATGGTGGGTAAATTTAAAACAAGTGGTCCCACTACACAATCCTGAGGCTCTTTATGTTTACCTGAGCTAGGAGTAATATTTAAACCGTTTTTAATGTGTGAATCGCCCTTTACCAAATGTTATAGACATTACGACCTGGAAATATTGTTTCAAGGCCGAAATAAACGCCCTATGTGGCGATCCCTTTCAGTTCCAATTCTAGTAACACACCCTCTTCAATGTAACAAAAATTAAAGCACCTACTCTATTGAGATACGAACATTTTCATTACTTTAAGGACACCAGGTTGTTACAAAGACCATTCCCTAAAAAACGAAGAGGTAAAGGAAAAGTATCCGTATAGAGAAAAAAAGTAAAAGATGAAGAAAAATGAAAGAAAGAATGAAAGAAAAAAAAAGGAAAAAAGAAATCACCCTCTTCAGCAAATTATGTGAAAGCTCCAGGTGTCTTTTATTTGAAAAAGAAAAACCTCCAAACGAAATTCGATTTTCTTATTATCTCTGTATACCCATCTAAAAACGACTCCTTTACTTCGAAAAGGATCCAATATGACCCACACCGCTCTATCCTGCTCCCATCATCATTCCTTCTTCGTCTTCGACACTTGTATTTCGTTCGACATTCCCTGCTGTCAAATTGTTGACAATCTTTTCGTCGTTCATTCGATTCTCTGTCATTTGAAATGGTTTTCGTTTTTTTTTTGTTTTTTGTGTGTCTTTCTATATTTTTTCGAGTTCTCGGTGCTGTTTTCCCCAATCTTCTCTGTGCATTTTCTTCTATAATTTAGCTTATAGAGTGAACGTACATATGTCGGTCTTGGTCTCATCATTTTTTGTTTGTTTCTTCTTTAGAACATGTGTGTCCTTTATTTTTGGGATGCAGAAAATAAGGGAGGCAAAAATGAAAACACAAAATGAATGCCAAGTAATTCTCGATGAAATTGCCAACACCAATAATTTTCTGTCAACGTTACTTGTCATTTTTCGTTAGACTCGTGCTCTTTCATTCTCCGTATAAGGACCCTATCTACCACCCCCCATACGTCATACATACGAGTACATATATGTATATAATCAAATTGACATGAATTAATAAAATAATTCGATTAGGAGTTATTACCGACGTGTGTGTGTTCTTAGTTATAATTCAAATTGATGAGTCCATTTCAAAAAAAAAAAGAAAAAAAGATGGACCATGACTATATGAACATGATTAAGGACTGAGTCACCACAGGCGGGTTAAAAAGGATATTTGGAAATCGATAAGAGTTGGCAGCCCAAGACCTAAGACACGGGAGTCACAAAAAATTGCTTTCCTATGTCTTGAACCCCGATGATTGTGATTAGGGTCCTTGCTAATGTCTATTGATTTTTTTTCGGTTCACACCTGCTGCTCTGAAATTATTCTTAAGGTAAGAGTATACTCGTAAAGCCACCCACCCAGAGTGAGAGGAGGTTATTTTTGTTAAAGTAAAAACGCTAGAAGCACATTACATGATGTTCTACAGTGACAAATGATTCTTTGATATTTATCAGGTTGGAAGGCATTTTTTTTTTTTTTTTTATCCTTGAGCCAAGTGGTTAAATACTTTTTGACAAGTCTTAGTAGAAGGCAGACGAAAGTTGAAGTAGGGCACAGTGTAGTGTTGGTTGGTTGGTTGATGCCTTCATAGTGAATTTTTATATCCTTGATGATTAATGGATGAAGTTTTGTGTGGAAGTTGCCATTTGGCTTGATGTGGCAAATAATAGTGGAATCACGAGAAGTGGCATTTATTTTGTAACCATAGACAAGCAATTAGGAAATTGAAGATTTTGGTATTTCCTTTGGAGGGATGTGTCAGAAATGACTAAGGAAGGCGTTATCCTATTGTATAGGGCGAATCAATGAACTTTTTACCTGCTTAAGGATTACATATGGGGTGGGGTGTAAGAATTGATCGGCGTCAATCTGTCGTTGTCTAGTACTGCAGATATGAATACCCATTAATTGTGCTAATTCATCACGCCGCCGGTAGCCCCTGGATAGTGGTATTACCAGAGAGGATTATACTTACAGTAATTATAATCACAAGCTCTGAGGAAGGAGGACATAGTAAACTTTCGTCTAAGCTATAGCCAAACTGCTTACTTTGGTCAACCAACTGGTGAGTATAAGTGGCATTCAAAATTCTACAATTTATGTGCTATGTTTCATCGACTCACGACTTTAGAAGAATCCTATGATCTCTGCTCAGATCACTTTCAGAAATCTTTAAAATCGGCAGGAGCATGGCAAGGACAGAAAGACCATCCAGATTGACGAATAAGGAAACGGACTGGGATGGTTTCAGAAGAAATTGCAAGGAAAATATTGCTTAAAGAGTACTAATTACGACGCCGTTGCAAATAGAAGACGAAGTTGACAAGTTCGTGGAAATCATCCAAAGAGCTGCGTGGAACAACACTGCGCCGAGTATAAGCAGCCTGATGGGAGATGAGGTAACCCACTCACAGATACAATGTTTTACAATGTCGGCATCAGCCTCAAACATAGCTTCGCAGGATATTGTCCCACACTTATGCCTAGCATATTACGGACGGCATGCCATCTACAGTCCTTCCTACTGAGTGCCATCATGAAAGTCGCAGAACTCTAAAAGAAGTCAGAAGCATACGTTTGGTCTGCTGTCATTCTAAGAACTAATGTCATCTGCATCTGGTGTAATGTCCATATGAATACCTATTCTCAATGAAAGCCTAGGCCGAGGACTCAGGCAGCCCAGTCATGAAAAACTCCTCTCTAAACGTTGTCTTATAAGTTCGGCGATCACTTCCACTGCATTCAAAGAGGTCTTACATTCTCGAACCACCTTAGAAGTTAGGAGGAGGTTCGTCAAGGCTTTCAGTGCGACTTGGCTATTGCAGCAGATGGAAGTGCTTCGTCCCCTCAACCGTTTCTTCCCAATACTATTCATTGCTATTAAGAGGGTGCACTTTAACGTTGCCATCCTACTGAAAGATACCAGCAGCGACTTCATTCTCTTAATTGCTGAAATTTCACCGAAGTCCAATCGATGTTTTTGAGAATGGAGGCTCTCAATTCATCTGAGGTAGTGCAAGGCGTAATATGGTCAATCTCCATGGAGCCTAGGCAATTCATCCTCTGGAGCTTAGGTGCAGTGACGTATTTTCGTGAAACCTTGTTGAAACAGACAACCGACACATAGGATGCAATTGGTTCAATCACTGTGGTGTAAATCCAAAGAATACTCCTCAGCGAAAAGCACAATGCCGTTTCGTCACACTCCCACAAAGAGCCGTCTAGAGGAAGTTTGTCATCGAGGATGGGACCTGAACTCGAAGCTTCTTTGTAGGATCCAGTGGTGATGTTTACTGAAACACTAGATAGGTCTGACCTAAAATCTTCCTCTTTCCTGTAAAGAAAACGGTCTTTCTTCTTCGACGATTGACTGAAAACCCATGTTAATTGAAAAATCCAAAATCTAGGGCCGTTTTCGCGGAGAAGCAGTGACCTGTTCAGAAGTTTTTCAGTTTCCTCATGTATTCATTGCAAATATACCAGCAATCATAGAACGTGCCATCCGCAGGAGTTTTTCCCAATCAAGTGGGAGCAATTTAAAAGTCTTGGTGAAGACATCTTTCAAGTTCCGTACAGTTTTCTTCAGTCCTGCACGGCCTGCACGACCAGATCGACCAATTTTAAAGTGGCCTGAAATGACTGCAACGTCTTTGTTATGCGTGCAAAATTTCAATACGACCCAAAACTGAGGCATAAAATACTACAATGTCTCAAAGGACAAAGTATTAGAAATTTACCCTCATCCTCCGAACATTCCAGTTGCCAGCCATTTGAACAAGACCAATTTCCTTGCTCCACACTTTGGTACCAGCTCAACACTTCCAAATTGTGTGCTTACACTTGAGCACGCCGAATCTACAATGATACGAATCCACTTTCGTACTCGTATAGTACGAGTAGCAAACAATCCGCAGGTCTAGATGCTATATCCCTCCCTTTTCTGAAGAGATGCTCTTTCCCGCTGATAAACCCTTTTCCTAAGCTGTTTCATCAATCCGATCTGCTTCCCTGCAGAAGAAAAACCGCAAAACCAAAATAGGGAAGGCAAATATACGCGCCCGATATAGAAGGCCTCCTACGAGAAAAAAAGGAAAGCACGGAGGAGATGGTAACAATCACGTGCGCCCCCGCATAAATCCTATTTGAACCGCCTATCAAATAAGCCTAAGCAAATGCTGCAAGAATATAAGAACCGTGAGACTTCGAACTACCTCGAAGGCTTGACTGCGGACAAGAGTTCCAATTATTCGCTCTGGAGAGCCATGAAGTCGACTAAGAAGCCAGTTATGCACTTGCCACCTATAAAAACAGCCAACGGCGAATGTGCAAAAGAAGACTACGAGAAAGCAAAT
Organism: Volucella inflata; assembly: GCA_928272305.1. NCBI lineage: Eukaryota > Metazoa > Arthropoda > Insecta > Diptera > Syrphidae > Volucella > Volucella inflata. Next base: position 15,452,374 of record OV743718.1, on the reverse strand, counting down.
TTGTTTGCCGACCACTTGGAAGAAACATTCAAACCGTTCGAAGGACGTCAATTGGCCGAAGAACTTAATCCGAGAATAAGATACGACAACTATAATATTTAATCCGTGTCGCTGTCTGAGCTAAAGCAAACAATAAAAAACCAAAAAAAAACCAAAAGGCTCCAGGATACAACTTGATTACAAGAGAATTTCCAAAGGAGCTACCTCGAAAAAGCATTTGTCAAGCTTCTCCACATTAAAAATGCTTGCATGAGACTTTTGTATGTTTTAAGTCAATAGAAAGTCGTAGAAGTCATAATAGTTCCAAAACCGGGGACAAGTCCAAACGACTAAAAATTATACAGACCCATTTCGCTCCTACCGATAATTTCAAAAGTCTTCTAAATTCTCCTGCTTAAACGTTCAAAACCGATAACTCAAGAAAGACGATTGATCCCGGATCACCAGTTTGGCTTTAGGGTCAAATATTCCACAATCGAGGTCTATCGGATAACGAATGTAATTGAAAACACCCTAGAGGGAGAAAAGATATGTCCAAGCGTTTTTCTCGATGTATCGCAAGCCTTCGACAAGGTATGGCACGAGGGCTTGAAGTATAAGCTACAACAAATTTTACCGGGAGAAATGAATAGAATACTCGAATCTTAACTTGAAAATAGACTGTTTCGGGTTAGATATGGGATGGAATACTCTTAATTCAAGGAAGTTTAAGCTGGCGTTCCACAAGGAAGCGTTCTGGGGCCATACCTATTCTTACTGTACACTGGAGACATACCTCTAGATGAAGAGACTGTGGTAGTCACGTTGGCGGATGACACGGCGATCCTCTCCACATGACAAACAGTTGAATCCTCAGCTACAAAACTTTAACGAGTTCTGAACAAAATATTTGAGTGGACGAAGAGCTGGCGAATCGTGCTTTACGAGACTAAGTCAACACACGTCAATTTCACGTACCCTTATTCATCAACTGGTACAAATACCGTATGCAAAGGAGGGTAAATATTTGGGAATGACCCTAAATGCAAAACTGAAGTGGATATCATACGTAAAAAAGAAACATGAAGAGCTCGAAATCAGGCTAAGAGAAATGAATTGGCCTATCGGAAGATACTCTAAACTAAGCACATATAACAAGCTGCTTGTATATAGCCAAGTGCTAAAACCTTCGTGGACTCATGGTATACAACCAAACAATATGTCTGTCCTACAGACATTCCAGGATAAAGCGCTTAGAGCAATCGTAAATGCTCCATGGTGTATGCTCCATAAGGAATAGCGATATACACCGCGATCTGGGAATTGCAACCGTGAAAGACAAAGTAACAAGCTTTGCTCGTAAACTTCGCACTCGTCTTGTGCATCATTGCAACCAGGAAATAATCCGGAGATTGGACGAGACAAATCTTAGAAGGTTTTTACCTACCCACCTTCATGAAATCCCTGGTTTTATTAAGAGATCTGGCTAGCACATGCCGCAAAATCAGGAAGACAGACATTTTTCCTCTGAAATAGGCTAGAGATCTGAGAGACACTTGTGGAAATGGAGAAGATCTAGTTACAAGGCGACAGTTGGTGCTTAAAAAAAAGGGAAAAAGCGATTAATTGGGCACCTCAACCGAAAAAATACCCTAAATTCCGCGCTCAAGCAAAATGATATCATACAACATAGACGATAAGAGGCAATACCTTAGTCCATCCGACCAAAATGAGGTAAGAATAGCAGTTTGTTAAACTTAAGTAGCTGACGTAAATATAAATTGAAGACTTTCGCTCTTTGTGTTCGTGGTTTTAATCTGCGCCCAGTCAGGTAGGCCTGCGAAATAGCTCGGACTGCGGACGGCGGGAAAATGAAAGAAGTTTTCAAAAGCAAACATTTTTTCGTTTTCGAAGGCTTGTCATTGCCTTCTTATGCTATCTCGTCCGACATATAAAGGCAAGATAGAGATGAGTCAATAGCACGATTCATTGATACTGAGATGCACGGAGAAGGGACTCTTGAGGTCCCGAACAGCGCAAAACTAGTAGCACAGTGGTTAAACGCAGCAATCCGTTACAGCTGCATTTGGCAGTTTTAAAACGAAATTGGCCATTAGTTGTCAATCAGATTACGGATCCGGAAGAGGTAAATTTGATTATTTTAGTTCTGCTTTGAGGTAGAAAATTATGTACATCGCTAACGTAAGACGTATGAAGATATTCTAAGTTGTTTGAATGCAAGACTCTTCGAATGATGTTCTGCGGCTGCATGCAGATTTTTAGTAGCAAAATCTGTAAGGTCTTGTCCGTGAAGATTTCGATGTTAACTGGAAAATTAAGCAACTAAACGGAGAGCATAAGTTGAAATAGACAACTTGGGAGTGTGCTATTTAACGTGCTTAATAAACACATTGAAGTTCAAGTCCACTTATCCACATATAGTACTCGTATAATGCCATCTAAGTAAGTACAAGTTGACCACAAAATATCTATCAATTTCAAGACCAAGATCAGTCATGTCTGTCATACTGTGCGACCCATGTCGTCACATTAACAGGATGATGCTAAGGTCAACGATGCTTCTTAAATCTAAATTAAAGCTGAGGAGAACTTAATTCGTAAGATGGAATAAAATCAACGTTTTCAAATGCCTTCATCAAAAGGTGTATGAGATTTTTTCAACCACCATCTGCTAATGACTACGTGAAACCGCATTACTGAAATTTTTCATCACTCGCCTCTCTCATTTATGGAACTGTTTTTTTTTTGGCACCCAAACATTGCCAAGTTAATTACGCACTCAATAAAATCAAATTGATTATCCTCATAAAAATTAACGAAAGCAAAAATTCAAATAAAAATAAAAACTCCTTTGGAATGGACGGCCCATTTTTTGCTTTAAATTCACTTAATCCTTCATTTCCGAAATAAGGGTAGGAAATGGAAGAAATTTAACAGAAAACAAAAAAAGACCAACCTCTCCCGGGAAATGAAAAATATGCTCAGTGAAACCGCACTTTAATGCCATAGTTAACTCTGCAACTCTACCCACATACACGCAAATATTCATACCAATGAAAAGTGTAGTCCTAGCCAGTTCTTCCGCCACCTCTCTTTGTTTGTGACCATAAATTAATTTCACGGTTACTCTCCCGTCATTTGCTATATTTTATTCAACTTGATTATACCGATTGCAATTAAATACCTCATTTGTGCTGAATAATTTAATATAAATTGTGCTGTACTAAAATTAGAGAAGAAAGCCAACAAAAACAGAAATAAATGCAAAAAAATTTTCCACAGAATTATATCGTTAGGGCTAAAACAGATGTATCCTGTCCACCTCTACATTAATAGGCGCCACTCATCCCACTCCGGCCATGTACTTTTAATGATATTCACAATAGACCGCTCTCCCTGTTTTAGTTTCATTTTCACATTTTGTTGTGAATTTTTTATAAACGAATGAAACCACAGAAATGCAAAATGTGTTAATAGAATCGAATAAATGTTTTAGGCCGTTCGATTCGATGACAGTATATACCGCTATTATGTCGAAATAAACCAGCAGAAAAAAAAAAAACAAAACAAAAAATGAACTCAACAACTATTTACATATCAATAAGCTCTGTGAGTTGTAATTGCAATTTTAATTTTTCAAAAACAAATTACATAATATCTACTAGTATAACAAAAAAAAATAAAAAATTATCCAAAAGAGAGATAAAACAAAATTTAATTTTGGAAAATTTGCCAATGGCAATGATCATTTGGAACGATAATTCCAATTTGAAAAGGAATTTTTTAATAATCGATTGCCAGAACTGTTTGAAAAATATTTTGTTGCATTAGAAAAAAATATATGGGTTCACGGAACTCTTGTTCATAGGTCTTTAAAAAATTGCTTATTTAAAAACAAAAAGGTATCATATTTCTGATTGAATAATTGAAAAACTAAACGACGGACTAATCAGTCCCTTACTTCCCGTAGGTCGTCATATCTAATTGAAGAAAGAACTTAGAATGCTAGAAATGGAACAATATCCATATCTCTCTCCAAGCCCGAATGGCTGTGAGGCCTTTAAAGCGAGTAAAAATATAATTCGACCAAAAACACAGGCAAAAAATAGTACAGTTTCATCATCAGCTCTGCCTCATCCTTTATACCAACACTCATCTAAAAAAACATTCTAGCCTTCAGTTCTTTAAACAAGCCCAATCTTCTTGCTGCGGATTTCCCAGTCAGCTTTACGCCTCAACACTATGCCATATCTCCGCCTTCACGTAAGCGTTACGAAAATTTTATAGAACAAATCGGTTAATCCGCTGGTAGAGCCACCCTATACGGTGGCTACTCTACATAGCTCCTCTACTACTTCTGGCTACTACTCTTCTTTGTCATCTTACGGATCCATTGCACCTTCGTCTCTTCCCCGGAAATGCTAATAAACATTGACTGGCAATGCAGTTCCCATAGCAACAGGTTCACTGATGATATGATGGCATGTGTCACCAACAATTGTGGACCGCACTCGATACTGCTTGTCCCACATTCTTGATGAATGAACCTTCCGAGAAGTCAACACAGACTCAAATCACTACTTTATTGGAGGTAGTCCGGATGCGGATATCACGACCACAACAGAGTCGAGTCAGACACCTTGTTTTCGAAGTAGAAAAGCTGCAATTGCAAGAGAACGCTGTAATCTATGCCGACCGCGTTTCCGCCAAACTGTCTTAAAATTTGAGACCTCTTATACAATCCATAGAATACCAATGGGAGTGTTTTAAACAAGCCATCATAGAAGCAGCATTTGAAGTAATTGGTATTAAAACCGCCCCGACAAAGAAACCTGCAAGGGCCAAAATCAAAACCTAGTTGTAGAATAGCAGTCGGTGCTGAAAATATGGAAAGACAAATTATGCAGACTGTATAACTGCGACAACGACCATAATTCCGTTCAGAAGAAACCATGCCCGATTAATCAAACCTCAACATCGTTTGCCCAATCCACAAGAAAGGAGCTCCCTTCGACTGCGCCAACTATAGGGGAATCATTCTCCTGAACGTCCCCTACAAAATCTTCTGTGCCGTTTTATGTTATCGCTTGAAAACAATCATGAGCAGTCCGATAGGTCCATATCGAAGTGGTTTCAGGCCAGGGAAGTCTATCATCGATCCAATATTCACACTACGGCAAATCTTGGAAAAAACCCTGGAATTCCAGATCGACACCCACCATCTGTTTGTAGACTTTTAAACTGGATATGACAGCGTGCACAGGAACGAGCTGTATAACGCCATAACGTTTTAACGAATGACAATGGAGAATACTCGCTGCACCATTAAGGTCGGAAACGAATTGCCCGAGACCTTCAATGTCAAAAAAGGTTTAAGACGAGGTGATGCGGCGCCATTTGACTTTTTCAACATCACTTTAGAGAGAATCGTGCAAAATTCAATGGTCAATAGAAGGGGAACGATTCCTTACAAGTCTTCTCAATTGTTTGCGTACGCAGATGACGTCGAAGTTATTAGAAAAACAGTAAGACGTCAATAAGGCATTCGCAGCTATTGAAGCGACAAAAACCAAGTATATGCTGTCATCAAACAAGTACTCACAACATCGATAATTTGGCTAGAGTGTGACAATTGGCAGCTATAACTTCGAGGAAAGTAGTTAAAGACTTCGTCTATCTTGGATGCGCAGTTAAAAGTAGCAACACCAGCACGGAAATAAGACTTAGAATAACTCTGTACAGCAATATCGGCTTATTCCGGGGTGGTTGTGTCACAGATACCGAATAATCTTCATATCCGAGTCTCGGGGACTACCTAGCAGAGGACGGCCGAACCTACGGGGTTCCGAATAAGTGAAAGGGGACCTTAACCAAGTTGAAGTGTAACACCGAGGAAGCATTAGCGAAAAATCGTGTCAGCTGGCTTATTGGTTAAGATCCAGGCTCACCACGGACTATGGCGCCACTTAAGAAGAAAAAGACTTAATACTTCAAGGACAGTTCACAGAGATTGGCATTTGGATTTTTGTAAACACGGTAATTGCTACTTGTTTTGGACGGTTTCAAGTCGGATATCCACGCAATAAATGATTGTGTGCCTCAGGGTTTCGCTCTATGTCCGACACTCTTTTAAAATGCTATTTTGAATGCCAAAAGTAAATTTTACTGCCACAAAAACTAATATTAACCCCAACTCCCATACATGATTTGTGTATAGTATAAATTAACTGACATACAAATAGAAGACCAAATTTAAGACGACTTGGCTTTGCTTCGGCGTAAGCCTGGTGGTTGTTGCATATTGGCCTCTTAAGACATGTACTTTTTTCTGCAAGCGGTGAATCATTCTCCTATAGCGAATGAGAAGATCTAGTGACAGTGACTTTTCCGATATGAAGACAGCTGATTTGAAAGGCTTTGATCAATCTACAATTCGACGATTCTTAAGGAAATCCATGACTCATCGCTCGGACCTTAATTAAAGCATCGATAGTATCGAGAAATTATGATACTTTATTGCAAGGTTTCATTTTGTAGATCACGCAAAGCAGCAAGTCTAAAAACCAAGCTCTGTATTTTAGAGAGTGAAATCCGCAGAAATGATTTTTTTGGCCAAATTAAAACTCATAGTTCCATGACAGACATGAAGGAGTTCTGTCTTCTACAGCGATGTATTTAAAATGATCATCGGGTTGAAGTTATCTGTAAATTCCTAGAAAAATGGAATCAGACCTCTGGTATAGTTTTAGAGAAAATTTTTTCCGGTTGTCCGAAGGATTCCTACGGATTTGGTAAAACACTGTTACTAGAAATATTGGTCGTCATCGTAAGGAGCTTACCATATTTCACTTCAGGTTATATTTTCTGCGTTAAGGTTTATAGGTGACCATGGACTGTGATGCTCTATTCGAAATGAGTGACAAGCTCCAATTAATTCGACAGTACTCCGACTTGGTTCACTAAACTGGGAAGACGGCCATTAACTCGATGTGTTTAATCGGCAGAGAGTCTGGGTTCGATTCCAGGCTGGGTCACCAACAATTTTTTAAATCGCCATCAACCTTTCGGCGGGCAATGGCAAACTCCCGAAAGTAAAATTGCCTACGAAAGAGCTTCTAAGGAGTGCCGTTCGGACTTCTCGATAAACCGTAGGCCCCGCTCAGATGTGACCAAAATGATAACATGAGCAACACAAATGAGTGTCAAGAAGCTAGGCCATGGCCTATACCGGGCTGTCAGTGCCACAGTGTTTTTGTTTTTTTTGTTTAATCGGCACCCAGTGGATGAACAAAATTCATCTGCCATAAGAAGGCATTGTTCTGGAATTTCGCATTACTAACGCAAATACCGTGGATGCAATAGCAGAGCGAAGGAACTAAGTCATATAAAGACTGATATACGAAAGGTCATTCATAACATTTTGATGGAAGATAGATGAAAAAAGTGAAGGATTCGGATTTTTAAGTAGGTTACAAATACTGTGCTGCAATAGAGCATGTAGAATGTGAGAAACTTGACAAATCTACATTACAAAGAATCATAGTCTGAGGTAGGCGCGCGGCCAATTCTGGTCTTTTAGTAGACTCGAGAAATACGTCATCCGTTTGGACCGTGAACAGTTCGGATGCCTACAAATAGCCTCTTGGAAAAAATTCTCCAGATGTTCGCCTTCCTAAATATAAATCGATGCAGAAGGCCTGCTGAAGTGGATAACCATCATCTCGTGCTGCAAATGTTTCGTAAAACTTTGATAGAATTGTGTTTGGTAAAAATATCTTACATAAATTCTTATACCACAGTGAAGACGTTACTATGGCGTATGAGTAATTTTTTTTACGAAATTTAAGATACATTTTTTTTTTTATTTTTTCCTTCACGAGTATATCTTAAGTTGCATGGTATCTAGGCGATTAAAAGGAATCATCCACTTCTGACGCAATATTTTGACAGAATGTATTACTCAGCATTTACAAGCTAAGCTATTTGCATGTGTGTCATCCTAAATATAGGAAGCAAACCTCATTGGACCTTACATGCTTCAATTGTCAGTGTTAGAGAGCTTTTGGTAAGGTAGGAGGCTTACCACTTACCAGAGGGTCTTCTGGATCTACACGGCTATAATAAGTATTCTACAAAATGTTTCAGTTGTTTCTTTGAATAAACTCTCCCCGTAGAACCTGAGCCAGGAATAGAATGCAGAGGACTTTTTAAATGTGGTGCAAAGCCATTGTCAAAACTGTCTGGAAACTGCGAAATTGGCGCCTTGTGACTTCCTATAATCCTACTAATGGTCTTGCTTGAAATCCATTCAATATATGGTAGATACCCAATAATGGTGGATGTCGACTGCATCAGCAGAAAAGGCAACTTCCTCACCTAATAGATCTTCTTCGAAAATTTATTCAATTACAAGAAGTCGAAGAAAGTCGTTTCTTAATGCATCTTGACTCTTCCTGTTATTAATTTATTACATCCTCCTTCATATCTTGAAGACATTTTCACAATTGCCCTGTTCACCTCCTTGCCACCCTAATAAAGACATTACAACGTCAAATGGTAATATTATATCATCGACAGTAAGACAGAACAGGAGTACAGAAAGCGGGACCAGCACAAAAAAAAAAAAACCCTACATAAAAAAAAATGCAAAAAAAATAAATACAAAGGGGAACTCTAAAATTTATATCATAAGGACGAAACTCTAAAAGAAAAGATGTGATTACCCTTAACGAAAATTGAAGACGGGTTACGAATACATCCACCCCTTACTCTAGGCGACGAGCGACGTCATTAAACTTTAAGATGAAAGTAATACGACTACGAGGGTATTCGTATCTCGCGATATCCTATCGCTCTTTGATTCTTGTCGTCCTCTCCTAGTCTCACTTTTTTAAATATATATCTCCCTTTCCCTTTCGTTGGTTTAATGAAAAATTACAGGGTGGGTTGGTATCTTACATTTTTATTATTCATTAAGTTGGAATAAAAACAAAATTGAGAAAACAAAAAAAAAAAAAATACCGACAACCACCGGTAACTGGGCCTGATCTTATACTCTACGTAAACATTGTAAGTAGGCGGTAGTATAACAGTAGGTCCTCAAAAGAGAGATGGGCAAAATATATATAAAAGAAGTAGATGAAGGACAGAAAAAAAAGTACGTAAAAAGCTTTTAATTTTCCATTGCCTGCTTCCGTTCCGTGCCGTCTTGCCGTTTTCCTTCATTCCAAAAGAACAGAGTGATGGAGTTGACAAGGACTTTGGATGAAAAGACAAAACAAAAAAGAAATCAGACTCCTTGGAGTACTCGTACCTTGGATATTATAGTCGTTGTCCTGGTAACAACAGAGTAGTGAAGTAGATCCTTATTCTTTTAACTTGAGTAGATATATAGAGAGGAAAAGGTTTCCATAGGAAACCTCTTAGGATCGTTTACTCCCTGGTACTTGAATTTTGATTTCAAGCGAAAATCTTTCTCAACAGGAATACGACCTGTGGGATATATGTAACAAACCAACACAAACACACATCTTCATACAGTTGTAGTAAAGAGACACTTAAATCAGAAGTCAGTGTCTCATGGTAAATGGCAAGTGGGCTTCAGGATAATGATGATGATTATTTTATTGCAAAATGAAACAACGACAAAAAAGGAAGGGGCAGTCGTTAAACCGCCAGGATAGAGAAATGTTTTCCTTTAGATAGGTTTTCGTTTTCTGTTGTAGTTTTTAAGAGGTCTACAAACGTAAGGACTTTGTGAGAAACTGACTTCGCATTGGGATAGTGATATACGCCCACGAGCTGTTTGATGGGAAAACTTAGGTTGGGTTTTGCTTCTTGTCATTTTATTTTTGTGATTTCGCGATTTGCAACGGATAAGGCAGATTGAAGGGCCGTTAAAAAGGCAGGATTGATGCGCCTTTGTTTGTGACAAATAAGAGAGAAGCCAGGATAATGACAGAGCAGGAGATTTTTTTAGAATCTGCAATTGCAATAAGCCATTCATTCGAACAACGTTGAGCGCTTTGCTGAAAAAGATTCCAGGTAATCATTCTAATAAAAGTTTTCTCTCAAAGTGGAAAAGACATTATTTGTTGGAAAGGACATTATCTGTTCACAGACGCCAGTAAAAACATGTCAAAAGTGACCAGTGAACAAGGCACCATGATAGGAACAAAAACAACACATCTAGGATTTGTATTACAAAACTCAATATCTGGTCACCAACTTACAGCGAATCCTAGTTGACCGAAGGGAGATAGAGAGTGTGTTTGAGAACAAATTGGAAGAATTCCTTCCATTTGACTCAAGGAGTGCTGAGATTATGGTGATGAAAAACAGCAGGACAGTCGGAAACGAAAGCCACAGTTGATACTTTGTATATGAGCAATAAATGGTAGAATGAATTCATTTCCGGTAGTTCAAACTGAAATACGACCTACTTACAATAGCTGTAGTCCAAGAATCAATTGTTAACTGCCACGTAGAAATACGAGTAAATAGGGAAGATCTAGTACGGACCTTAGGTAGAAGGTTTTTGCTTGTTTATCTTGATGAAACTGTGTTTAAAACTTCAAGTGTAAATGATATGATTAGCAGAGAGCCAGAACTGGTACTGGGATTCTTCAAAAAAACATAACTCGTCGCTTACAAGGTTCTCTCAAAAAAAGCAATGAATTCACTAAAATGTTATGAATGTGGATGTGTTTCATGAGGTGCAAAGGATACATTAAGTCAGTTATATCTAGCTGCACAAGGAAGGCCTTTAAGTCCGAACTCCACGGTTTAAAAAGAAAATGAAAGACGAAGGCCAGAAACCTTACTATGAGCTGCTCGACTGTGACCGAAAAGACTAAAAGATGACTATATAACAGGTAGAAGCCTTTATTGAATGAAGAACCCGTTGTATAAGTAACATCAAAGATTTTTCGGCCAGCTGAGGTAAATCTAAAAAAATTCTATAGCACTGAAGATCTCTGAAAAGTATGAGTCCTATGCAAAACCTTTGGTTGGAAACTGGAAATGGGTTTCATGCAGACAAAGTAGCTTCAACACCAGCCACTGCTAGTAGGTTTATATGCTATTTTCCCACAGACGATATTCTATCTGCATATGAAAATTTGATGAGGGAAAGTCAGATGGAAGAGACGAATATTTAGTCATCCGGTTAGATAAAGTTACTGGGTTCTGCCGGTTTCGAGAAAATTGTCTAAACTTCCCGTAGCAGCTCTTGAATAAGTCCAGGCCTGGCTTTGAATTTCAGCCGTTTGAACTACAATTAGTGTCGCTGTGTTAGCTGGAGACAATTGGTAAAGAAATCAATGTTACATGACACTGAAAAATATTTACCGTTGGTTCAACATCATCCTAAAAAAGTCAAGCGAATATGCAATTCTTTACTAAGATGCAAGTCATGAGGAATCCAATACCTTCTGATCGCAAAGTACCCGGAATTTCCCATTCGAACAAACCGCGCTTGAGATATTGCCAAAAACTTTTTAAAGGTTGGTACATCTGTCAACTGGTGCTCAAATATCTATTTGAGTGGAATTTGTCAGGAGTTTTTCAGTGATAGCTTTGTAAACAAGTCAGTGTTTCTTGTGTTCTGCGAATTTCGAAATGCCTAATTACGTTGAGCAAAGAGTTTGCCTGAAATCTTGTGTTTCTAACAAAATATCATATGCCGAAGTGTTGAAGTCTTAACGCTGCCGCTCAACGAGGACTCGAATATTTCAAAAACATAAGCATATGGGTGGTACAAATAATTTAAAGCGGGCTGTACTGTGGGTAATTATTTATCTCGTTCCGGTCGTCCATCCACCAGTATGATTAACGTAAACATCGAACAAGTTAAGTGGTTTCTTCACCACGAAAATGCACCGGCTCCCATATTTCGTCTTACACTCGACTATTTGCTATCAAAAATAGCAAGAATTTTGAGGTAGCTAGGGAGTTCACCTACCTCGGAGTAAACAAAACTCCACGAATGACACCCTAGGAAACCGTTGCTACTTCAGCTTGGCCAAACAATTGGGTTCAAAACTCCTAACTCGAAGGATGAAATGTGTGCTCTATAAAAACCTTATTCTGCCGGTTCTGCTTTATGGCGCCGAGTGCTTATCGTCCAGCACTCCAGCAAGAAGGGAGAGCTTATACTGGGTTCTTTCAAAAGAAAATACTTCGGCGGATTTTTGGTCCTGTGTACGAGGAGGGCGAATGGAGGAAATGATACAACCGCGAACTCTATGAGCTTTACCAAGATGTGGATGTAGTCCAAAGAGCCAAAACACGTCGACTACATTGGCTCGGCTTCATCGAGCGAATGCACAATAATGCTAAGAGGATCTTCGAATCCCAGCCCCCAGGTTCGAGAAGACAAGGAAAATCAAACCTCCGTTTCAAAGACCAAGCGGTCGCGGATGCCAGAGCGCTTGTTCTGGACAACCCGAAGCAGCGTGCCTGGGATCGTAGAGGATGGAAGGCTGCAGCGTCTCAGGCAGAGACTCTACACAGGTGGGGAGCCCGTTAAGTAACGACTATTTGATCAAAAACAACGTTCATACTGTTTTGCAAGTTCCGTATTTACCTGACATGGCTCCTTGTGACTTTTCCTATTCCCACGACTAAAGTTACCACTTCGGGGAGAGCGTTTTGAAATGACAGAGACGATAAAGGGGAATTGAAGGCGATTCCAATATCGGCCTACGAAAAGTAATTTGAAGATTGGAATATGTGTATTAATTGCAATGATGATTACTTTGAAGGGAATTTCATATTCCGGGAATCAAAAAGTTCCCGAAATAACCACCGGTGGCGCTCTCATTGTTCCGATTTGAGTTCTGTTTTTTTTGTTAAGTTGGTACATCTGTTGTTAATCTTAAATCTCTAAATCTTAGCGTCATAGTTTGATATTTGCAAAAGTTACATAGCCAAGAGTACATCTGTCTCTGTGTGTGTTGGGGATTTTTTAACAATTTTATAAACGAATTTAAATTTGCAACAATGAACTTGTATTAAATTTTGCGTAAAAAATGGATTTAATGGTGCGTGAACGTTGGAAATGTTGGAAAAGTGTTTCGGCAACGATTCTCTAAAGAAAGTGTTCAAATCGGAGATGATGAATGCAGTGGCAGACCATTGACATCGAAAACTGCGAAAAAATTGATGAAATAAAAGAAATGTTGGTCAATAACCGCAAATTAACAATCAGAGAGATAGCGGAGGACTTGAACATTACCTATGGATCCGCCCAAGACATTTTGGTTAATGATTTGGGTTTCCGTCGTGTAGCAGCAAAGTTGGTGCCAAAAGACATAAATTTCATGCAAAAATGAGACCGTGTTGACCTCGCAAAAGAGATGATTTGCGAGGCTGAATCCGATCCCACATTCATCAAAAGGATCATTACTGGAGACGAGCCGTGGGTTTATGAGTACGACACGCGATCCAGACATCAGGCAAGTGAGTGGCGTTCACCAAATGAGTCGAGACCAAAAAAACCACGTCGTTTTCAGTCAAAAAAGAAGGCAATGCTCATGGTTTTCATGGATTACAACGGTGTAGTGCATCATGAATTTTTGCCGGAAGGCCAGACAGTAAACAAAGAGTATTATTTGGGCGTTATAAGACGTTTGAGTGAAGCAATTTGCCGAAAGAGACCAGAATTGTGGGCACAAAACTCGTGGATTTTGCACCATGATAACGCACCGTCGCACTGTGCCATCATTATTCGTAATTTTTTGATGAAAAATGCAACAAATTCCATTCAACAGCCACCGAATTCACCTGATTTGGCTCCCTGTGACTTCGTTCTGTTCAATCGAGTTAAAAAACCACTACGGGGAACGCGTTTCAGCGGCCAAGAGGAAGTAATGGAAAAATCGCAGGAAGCACTGATGGACATACCGAAAACCGAATATAAAAAATGTTTCGAGGTTTGGATCAAGCACTGGCATAGTGTGTTGCAGTCGATGGGGACAATATACTCGTAGATTTAGATGAATAAACTTGTACTATTAATTTTCTGAATAAATTCAAGGTGGTAGATAAATAATTGAACCGCTGTCGTTTTAGGGTACTTTTTTATCAGACGGTATACAATACACTCGATGATATTTCACAGTCGTTGGAAAGTAAAGGACAAAAGGGCAAATAGAGAAGTCAAAAACTGTTTGTAAAAAAAAGAATCAATGAGATCTATTTGGCCATCGACTTTTGAGGAAACCCTATGTCTTTTCTACCTTTATACATCTTCAAAACTACAAAATATAGCATAAATATCTTTCATCTATATTGCACAGGAAAAAATCAAAAAGGTGCTTTCCGATATAGTTAAAGGTTGAGGATTAAGGCGCCTTCCTTTCAGACCCGAATTTTCTGTAAATATCTGTATCTGAATCTGTAAAACCATAAGCATTTGAGGTAATTTCTTCTGTCCATTTCAAGTGCAAGTACGAGTATAATGAGATCTTACCGAGCGGTGCTAGCCGTAGCCGTAGAGGAATATCTTGGTATCGGATATGGTAAACAAAAAGAACGCAAGCCGCAGAAATGATGAGAAGAAAGAAGATAGATATGCTCGATTTGTCAGAGACATATGTTGAAATATATGGATGAAACAATATCGGCCTGAGTGCCGAATCTTGTGGTATTTCAACATTTAAATCAAATCGACGTTCGAAGCATATTATCTATTATTCGGCCGAAATATTTCCGATTTTATGGGCTGGAGAGATCCTAATAGATAAAATATTCTATTTTTCAGACAGCAGTATGGTAGTAGTTCTACTTCGATGTAAGATAGTAATGATACATGTCTTAAGGAGGGTGTATTGTAATGTAATGTAACATAAAACAACAAGAACGAACATAAAACCAGGGTCTTGACCAAGGGCTCTCTCTATATATCGCATTTTTATACTAATGGCTGAGGTCTTTTTTCACTCGACCGCATAATCTAAGGCCAATTTTTTCTTGATTGATTCCGGACCGGAGCAGTGGTATTCATTCGCTCAATATGTTAGCGAATTAGGTATCAAAATCAATGAATGCAAATCAAAGGCGCTACATACCCCAAACAGTTCGTTATTACTTCTTTTTCTTCAAATTATCATCATTTCACCTTCCTATTCTTTAAAATTTTGAATACTCGTATATAGTCGCGGTTAAAAATCACCCAAAAGATATTTTCTCTTTAAGTATCAAAGACATTTCCGTTCGGTACTGAAAAGTCTAAGTGTGCTAGCCTTACTGTCAGACTGGGAAGATAAGAGTCTTTAACAGCTAAGGATTACTTTGAAGTAATCAGGTGAAACCTAGTACATCAGATTAGGCATCTGCAACAACTTGTGCTTGATAATGGCAACATAACCCATAGTGAAAGGCTTTGGTGGACTAGATGAGAAAAAATCCTAGTAGTCTCTTATGATTGTAGGCCTCCGAAGTAAAATTTCATCATAATATTTTCTTGGTGCCTATGTCAACATTGGCTTCTCGAAACGTTCAGACATCCAGAATACTAGTGCTGTGTTCCGCGTCGTTTGCTATGGTGTTCTATATTTCTCACATATGCCAACAAATATGACCCCCATTCCCTACCTGGCATAACAAATACCAAAGATAGTCTTAGCGCAGTGCTTGCGACATTGCTCATAAGTGTTGAAGGGGGATTCATGGAAGTCATTATAGATTATGCTGTCTTGCTGTTCTTCCCTCATGAGAGCATAAATGGCTGATGTTTGCGAACTTAGTCCTAGTCTTACCACATATTGTAATCAAGAATTTTTAGTTTTACTACAAATTTACATCCAAAATAGGCGCTGCTTTTGTTCTTTATAGCAAAACTATACAAGATAACCCTGTTTCCTGAGAATTGTTTGACTGCATGTCAACTCTTGAAGGTCTAAACAATCTCCGTGTGAGCCGAAGGTCGATGTTGTTTTGCGCCAGCTTGATTGTCAATGTGAGTCCATTTCATGCTTTACAACAATCCGACGGCGCAACACCTAACCTTAAGGGCTAGCCCCTTCAGAAAATAATTCCAGAAGCCCATATCGGGATTTCGGCATTGCTTCTGGTTGATGAATGTCGAAATATCTCAAATGAGATCATCACTAGGGACTTCCCAGTCAGCAAAAGTCTTGTTGTAATACTGGCGCCTTGCAGCTTGTGGTACGAGAAGTAATGACCAGCTGTAAAGGCAGTACCAAACACTGGTCTTTCCTCTATAGAATGCCACTTTTCCTTACCATATAGTGGCAACATTCAAACTTTTATGGACTCGATATTGAAGGAAATATCTCTTCTGTAGTAGTTCTTACGTATTCAGTTATCACGCATTTTTATCAGTTCTTTCATTCCAATAATTTTGATTCGCACTTTGTTCTATTGAAATGCTCCTTTCATAAATAATACATAAACTCCTATTGAGGGATAGCCAGTAGAATATTTTCTACTGCTTCATATGACCCTCACAGGCTTTTCTAATAGTCTTTTCCATGCCATACAATATTTTTTGTATTATTTCAGCTCTATAAAGCACAGCCATTTTCTACTTAGCACACACTTACTGTATGTTGAATGGTAAATAGTAAAGCTGTGCGCATATAATTAGTCCTTTATCCTTCTTTTGAATTCATTCATTCTATTCATACTCGTAGAACGCGTATTTAGTAAAGCTCTCATTTAGGTTTTCATATTTTTCCTCATTCACTTTCGCCTTTGTTCCAGGGCCCTGATTTTACTGGTGATTGATTTTTAATTTATTTTTACCATTGTACACGGGATTCGTTATACAAAAAAAAAAAACGACGTATGGTAGTGGGGAAGGAACAACAAAAAAATATGATTTTCAATTAGAGATGGGAAATTATCAATTATATTCTGGTTGCATTCACACGCCAAGTTTCTGTCAGTCCGGCCATGCTTTAGCAGGCACACGGCCGGAGTTGTACGGATTATAACTTGTGCGTATGATTGATATTTGTTTAACAGGATTTAGCCATTATAAATGATTAATGAAATATTGAAACTACATACTGGGTTAGATGTGAAGCCAATATAACAACAGTAAGCCTATTCAATAGTTGGTTGTGAGTATAGAGCTGTTGAAAGTTGCGGTAGGCGAATGGCGCACCCACATATCAAATGTAACATTTGCGGTGTGAAAAGCACGAGACTGAACATTATAATCCTCTTAATGCTTAAGGTTGGGCATATCGAAGGTTACCTCTTGTACAGGAATCATTGGAATTTTGTATTTAATTAAAAATATTAGCCATGTTGAAAATAGAGAGCCAGAGAAAGTCCTGCGAATGATGCTTGTTTGCAGGCAGTCAGGACTTGTGAAATTGTTTTACAGATGCATTTCGAGTTAAGCTGTTTAAATGATTTTTCTCTCTTTTTAATGAGTCGTGGTTTGACTTCCACTGACCTGATTTTGACCAGAATGTGACTTAACTAAAAAATTCTGAGCCCTCAACCTGATATAATAGCTTGCCACGTAGACGGTGAAAAATGGTTGTTTTGAGCTAAATATGATAATTAACTTATGTTAGCTTGGGTAAGAGTGGCTTTTGGAGAAAGACCAACCCACTTAGGGGTGTTGGCCCATTGTGATGCCACGTGGATCTCTGATTCTTCTACTCATGGAACCAATTTGAGTTGGAGGCTTTTAACGTCTATATTGTTTATATGGCTTAAGCCATCGTAGAAGAAGGCTATTGAGTGGAGTGGAGGATGGTCTCCTCGTCCATAAAGCTTTCGCAGAAGTCGTAAACATTCTAAGCCTTCTTGCATGCTTACATATACAGTGTCTAGTGATGGCACCTATGATAGCATTGAGATGTTTTCGGTTTTGAAAGATCAAACACTTAGAGAGATTTAGATCCAGCTTTGGCCAGATTTGTTTGACCCAACAGTTCACCTAAGGTTTGTTCTGCTATAAGCATCCATAGGTCCCTGAAATATCTATATACCCCGAAACCCAACAATGGTGAAAGTTGACCTGCCCTGCAATCTTCATGAGAGATGACAGGCAATTTGTCATCGGTTTTGGAATTTAGCGAACATGGCTCCAGGAATCTGATAGCGGCCTGACTGTCAGAAAAGATGCGAATATCTATTGTAGATTTTGTTGTTCTTCAGCCATAAAATGATTTCCTTAATTGTTAGAGCACATTTCAATGATTAGAAAGGCGGAAGGGGAGTCTTATGTTAAGCTTATCGCCACCGTCACCAAACCCCCATGTCAGTCTTGGAACCATCTCTATAAAGATGGATTGGCTCGTCATCTAGAAAGATCTAGATGGGATGGTTGTATGGCAGAGGGGAAGAGTAATATATTTATCCACTGCAAAGTTGTTGTAAGACGAATAAGCCTTAAAAGCTGAGTTTAGGTTCCGCTTGTGCAAAAACCTAAACCATCTCCTTGGTGAAACATCTTATTTCATTGCAAAAGCCAAGGAAGCCTTTAAACTTCGTGCTTTCTATTTCGAAGAAGTATTTTTGTAAACATTTTCTTCAACTACGCGATATTGCCTCGCATTCACACAGTATGGGTGCTATGTTCAACCGCTTGCTGCAGAATCCAAGAATGTCCGTATCTGACAATTTGAGTCTCTTTCCGTGTTTCAGCAGGAGACAGTGTCCTGCTAGGATTCTTATTTATGTCCTAAGCTTGTCCAAGTTTAGTTTAATTAATTCTCTAGATCTTTTGCCGTCATTAAGTAGCCAGAAAGACCTTAGGCTGGCAGTCTTTATGGTTTTTTCCCGATAGTGCTCCTTACTATGCAAAGGGGTGGTTTGATGTTATCAACCTCACTATTATCGAGCAGCCGTCTTCTATAAGCTCATCCGCTTGTTCATTTCCTTCTATACCGCTGTGTCCTAGCACTCCCCTGACTATATCAGGATTGATATTATTGGTCGATTCCATTGCCTTAAGTACGGCCTGGCTGTCGATGTAGATATTAATATTTCTACCGGATACCGATCTCATCTGCATTACCTCAGGACAGCCAGAACCTCTGATTTGAAGATACTACTTGCATCCGGTAGTCATAAAGACACTCTAAGTTCTGGGTCTTCTGAGAAGATACCATCACCTCTACCTTCCTCTGTTTTCGAAGCGTCTGTGAAAATTGCAATTTCATTTGGTGGCATTATAATCCTTTTTGATTCTTTTCGCTATGTTAAGATTCCAATTCAGTTTTTGTCCACCAGGACTACTTGGCCACTTGTAGCCCAAGTTCCGTCACTTTTTTGAGGTAGCTGGGAACACTCGCTACTTTTGAAAGAATTAAGCGTAACCCCGAAGCCTCGTCTGTTCCCGCGACAGATTTATTTCCATTCCACACTGATCCGCCCAATGGGTTAATAGACTACAAATTATGCTGTAGGAGTTGTTTGATGGTATAAGGATGCTTTCTCGAGACGGCTAAGGGAACGTCATAGGCAACCACCCTGCTACCATCCGCTGTTATATCAGCAGTTCGTTGACCACTTTGTTTCAAAGAAGAGACGAAGGGGCACAGCCTTGGGGCGTACCTCTGCTGACACATCTTTTTGCAGTAGCCTCATCTAGTGTGAGGTTGATTATTCTGCTCTTCAGCATAAGACCGATCAATTCCCCAAGTGAGTCATCCACCTTCAGTGTTGATAGCGCCGTCATGACTGGGGGTATGCTGAAGTTATTAAAGATGCCTTCTATGTCCAGGAAAGCGACCATTGTGTATTCTCTAGGGACCGTAGGGATCGTTCGATGTGGGTAGTTAGTGAATGTAGTGCCATTGCTTTCGAGTTTTCTTTACAGTAGGTATGTTGAGCCATGGACAAAAGTCTTAGATCAAGACTAGATCATATACTATATGAATATCAGTATGTACATCGTTCTAGAGTTTCCAGAAGGAAAGGTCTTAGGTCCTTCGGGAAGACATGAAAACCTTTTCCTTGTCTGGGGATGGGACTACATTAACTTCTCTTTATAGCAGGGGAATGTAAGTTGACTCTACGTAGCTTCTCATGATTTTCTCAATCGTTGGTAGGATGAATTCGGAGGAACTTTGTAGATCGGCATGTAGAATATTATGCCGTCCAGGCCAGAAGACTTGTATGGTTCGAAGCTATGCACTGCGCAACGCAATTTATCTCTTGTGCTCAGGTCATCAATTTTTGTCGCAGCTGCAGTATTTGTTGAACTTTTTACTTGCCGTGGTAATTGAGATCGTGTTTCTTCAAAATTTAGCAGAGATAGAACCCGAACTCATTGAAGAAGCCATAAAAAACTGGAGTAAGAGAATCTCGAGCTGTCAGGAAGCCAGTTTAAAATATTTAATTGGTTCCATACTCGTGTTCAACAAATTTCTTTTCATCTACTTTGTTTTGAAGAAATATGTGCTCAGGAAGGTTGTCATTTATGTTGGGTCTATCATTCAACAAGTGCCGGAAAAATAAGAAAAATTCTCCCCGTTACACATTTTCGTGACGCTCTAAGTTCCAATCCAAAAATGAAGTTATGTAGCACACAATTTTATGAAAAAAAGTTTTGGTGAAACCTATATTTACCACATGATAGGGCATGTGCTATTCATATTCTGTTAGGTCCGCAGAAAAACAAATTTGTCACAACTGAAATAAGTCTCAACTGTAACTTTCTTGCATTGATTCTGCGAAATCTTCTTCGAACTACAACGAAAAGACGAATTGTATCTTTCGTTTTCAAAGAAAAGGATTCTCGTTTCAACTAAATTAAATCCTTGTCACCCTTTAAACAATTTAAGAGAAATTAAATAAAACAGTACCCTTTCCGGATTAGTACCGCCGACTCCTTTAGCGAAGACCATCCCTTGGAAACTACAACAAATTAAAAGTAACAAGCATTTCCTTTCAACCTATTAGCCTATGCTAATGAACAGCCGCTGCCATTACCATTGCAGCTACAACCAGCCAGTCTTGCTTCACAACACCAACTAACAGATTACAGGGTCTTTCCATCCTTTCATCCACATCCTTAGATAACAAACTACAACTACAAGTTCGACTGTCTTGCATACCCTTCAACACAACATACAAACGAAACAAAACGAAACGAACCAAAGAATGCAATCCTTTTTGTCAAGGATAAAGTTCCAAACATAAAATGTCAAGGCTTTTCGGGGTGATAATTTACCATAATTACAATTCGCAGTCAAGATACGTATTTGTAAGACTACAGGAACCGAACTAAACTGAAGTCGATCCGAAGGAGACTAGAAAGGAGACCCTCTGGAAATGGAAAGGACATTTATTGCATATCTATCAAATTATACATGACTTGAATAGAGTCATAGGTATAGACTTTGAGAAAGGACACTGCTACGACTCCTCAATGAGGATTAAAATTGTTACTCAGTTAATTCGTATTTCAGAAGGGGGAGGGAAGTTTTTTGGACATTTTTCGGATAACCAGGAGGAAGATAAGACCGAGAACGAATAGAAGGTAGCCGATGCCGCTGGTGTGCTCCTGATGTTGAATGTATCAGAAAGTCAAAAGTCCCAAAGGCATATCGTAGTCAGAGGATATAGTCGGACATGACTTTGTTAAAGTTAAAGTTGGTTGCCTCACTCTACTACGAGGATGTACTCGTATTGGTACAATTGGAGTTTGGAAAACCAAAAGTAATCCTGTTTTGCGGATGTTTTCCAACAGACATTTCTCGGTTTTGCAATAGAATTTAATCTAAGAAGTTTTTTTTCCAACACAGATTACTCTTAAACTCTTTTCCTCCCCTGCCGACACACCAAAAGGAGTGGCCTTGGTTTTGGATTGGAGCCTTTGAATTGTTGTTAGTTTTGGTGAATTTTAGACGATAATTTGGGGAGGGTAGACAACTCCAACTGGCCGAGAGTGAAGATAATGGAATATTTATTCGTTCTTCACGTTTTTGTGATACTGTTTGTCTTTTTTTTTGTTGTGTTCTGTGTTTCTGAGATTTTAATGGAATTTTTGCTTACAAATAGGATGGTTGACGGAGGGAGTAGGGTGGTGGGGATTTTGTTACCATTTTGGTCCTTGTTCCATACTAGCGCAGCTCAACGGACTAATAGTACGAACGGATGTTGGCCTAAAACTCACAATTAAATTATCTACTGCCTTCTTGATTCTGTACATGGGAATAGCTTTGAGAGATTATCGACATCGACGACGGCGGAGCGAATAAGTTCCTCAGTAGTACTAGTAGATGAACTCAGTTGGAAATAGCGAAAGTTCCGCAGATGGTAGCCTTGATGGAGATCTGCGCTCAATCGTGAAGTTTAGGGATCTGAAGGTTGAAAAATTGGCAATATCTGCCGACTGAAGCATTGTTTTAAGCTAGCTGAACAATGCGACGTACCATTTACTTGGATACGAGAAGCCGGTATGAGATCACTTAACCTATCATCGGTTAACACGACCAGAGCAACTGACTTCCTTACACAGTCAAGTACACTGTTGGATTTATGATCAACTATCGGATCGGATACGGACAAATCTACTGTTTACAAGCCATGCAAACGATTTAAGAACAACGAACTTCGGATATGCACATGGAATCTTAGGTTCGTTGACAGGCCATGAACACCTAGCAGAGGCTTTAGGCTTTATCGAGGAGGATTCATCGACGGCAAAAGCAGCGCCTATTTGGATTCGGATTTGTTGTTGGAGGCAAACTTAGGGAAGAAGTGTTGAGTTACGGGCATGTAAACGAGTGCCTCGTAGCCATCCGCATCAAGACAAAATTTGTCAACATTATCCTGATGTACGCGCGCCCTATAGAGGAGAAAGATGATGGCATCAAAGATACCTTCTATGAGCACTTGAACAAGACCAACGAGCAGTTCGCTATCTATGACAATGAAATTGTCTTCCGCGATTTCAATCAGTACTGTCGGAAGACATAGGCTGCACGACACACCTCCTATAAAGGATTCAGTCTAATCGATTTTGCGGCGGCACGAAACACTGTCGTAGCTAGCACGCGGTTCCTACATCTCGATTTTCACAAGAGGACTTGGAGAACTCTTGATCAATCAACCGTCAACCAGATTGACCACATTGCGATCGACGAAAGACATTCCTCCAGTAGCATGGATGCCTGAAAGTTCGAGGAGCCCACAGCGACTCGGATCATTACCTTTTTATAGCCAAGGTACGGTTGCGGATATTCCGAACAACGTCAAGACAAGCTGATACTGTAATAATTCTTGACGTCACACGGCTACAATCGCAAGAGATCGCCGAATCCTTTTCCGATCAAGTCTGTCTTCAGCACTTAAGAAGTCTACTCCCACCAGCATCAAGTATAGAACACCAGTGGCAAAACTGCCAAAAAACCAGCGAAGATGCCGCTTCTGATATGCTGGATTTCACTCGACAACCACAACGAAACCCCTGGTTTGATAACGACTGCCTGCTAGCACATGCAGCTTAGCAAGATGCATGCACAGTGCCACTGCATTGGAGGACAAGAGCTGCTTATGAACTCTATGAGCAGAAAAGGAGAGACGACCACCGGCTTCTCAGGAGGCGAAAGAAAGAGCATGAGAAGCGCGCGGTCGAGAAAATTGAGAGATGCTACTCCAGGAATGAGATTTAGAAGTTTTACCAAACGGTTAAAAAACATGCCACGGAAACAAGCCCCGAACCGAAGTCTGTAGAGGCGAACAAGGGAACATCGTAAAGTCGCAGTCGATCTGAGGATCGGGAAATATCATTTCTGTAGACTGTATAACGGCGATGACGAAAGAAATGCCGCTGTCAGGCAGAATAAACCTTTCATCCTGGAAGAGGTCGACCAACAATTCCATCCACTCGACCTGAATGAAGTTCAACAAAGCAGCTGGAGCAGGCGGCTTGACTGCCGAGCTCTTTAAGGCGGCAGGCAATGACTTGCTATGGAGCATACACCAACTCATCTCTTAATTATGGGCAGACGAAAGTGTGCCCGACTGATGGAATCTCAGCAATGTTTGTCCGATTCTTAAGAAAGGAGACGTATTATGTGAACACCTGAAGCCGTTCGTCAACGACCTGGCAGGTTCATATCAGTGTGGCCTCAGGCCAGGAAAGTCCACCATTGACCAAATATTCACACTACGTCAGATCTCGGAGAAACCCCATGAGCATCAGATCGATACACATTATCTATTTATCGATTTTAAGGCCGCGTATGACAGCATCTATCGACGCTGTATGTGCAGGATGACGATGGCGAATGTACGCTGCTCCATCAATGTCGGTAAAGAGCGCGTGGTGTCTTTGGTGCTTTCGCGAGTATTAAGATGGAAGCGGAAAAAATTGGTTTAACCGTCAACGAGGGCAAGAGCAAGTATTTGATGTCAAGCAAAAAAGGACACTCAACGTCGATGTGTGGACAGAACATCACCTTCGACAGACATAACTTTGAGGTAGTTAAGGACTAGGCTCTGCTATAAATTAAGAGAACGACACTAGCGCTGAGATCAAAAGAAGAATAACTCTTGCTAATTGCTATTTCTTTGGGCAATTGCCCAACAACAAAAGTGGCCCTATATAAGAGCTTAATAATCCCAGTTCTGCCCTATGGCGCAAAGGCATAGACATTATAAAAAATGGATGAGGGTGCTCTTGGCTGCTTCGAGAGGAAAATTCTTCGAGTGATTTTAGGTGCCGTCTGCATTGACGGTGAGTGGAGGAGGAGATACAGACGACTGTATGGACTGTACAGCGACATTGACCTAGCCAGAAGGGTGAAGATTCAATGACTGAGATTGGTGGGTCATTTAGAGCGGTTGGCCACCAAAGCTCCGGTGCGAAAAGTCTTTGAGTCCGGCCCTGAATTACAGGGCAGTAGAGGAAGACTGAGACTCAAGTGACATACGCAAGTGGAAGATTTCAGTAGGAGAAAGTTGTGCGATACATGTATATAGATTATGATTAGAACACGTCACGAAATTCGCTTGCGCAAAACAATGTCGCCGAAAGAATTCACATTGAACCTATAGACGCAAAACAAACACTAGAAGCATTCAACGTAAGATTTTTGGTCGAGATTCGAACCATATGGTCGTAAATAATTAAATAATTTTTTGTTGCACTTAACTTTTGCTCAATAAGCAAAATTGTACGATATTTGAATTTCGGTCGGCTTACTTAATTGGACCGCAGAAATCTACTCCTGAATTAATAAATGACCGAGCCGGTTCTACCATTTTGTTTGGTAAGTTACCCATTAATTGGGAGGCCAGCCCTGGCTTGCCTCTTGCACACCTGATGCACTGCTGGACTGTAGATCTTGCAATTGTTTTTCACCTAATGGGACAAAAGCACTGTCTTATTATGGCTAAGAGAGTTTGTGGTCCAACGTGTTTGTTTTCGTTGTGCATGTTTGTCATGATCATCATAGTAAAGGGGTGCTCGTAAGGCAGAAATATGGATGTTTGCGTTGTATGTTATAAACAATGCTTCGAGTCGAAAAAGGGGGTCGAAGTCCTTTTAGTGATGTTAATTTTGGGCTCTGCAAGTTGTTGTACGTGAGAATTGTCATTTTTGAATGATTCTGCTTGCATATGACTGACTATTATTTGCATGGCGCTTGTTAGTTCTGTACTAGAGGGAGATCCACCATCAAATTGTTTGGTGTCTCGCTTGCGACTGATGTTAATGAACCGAATTATGTAAGTCGTTATTCGCTGTAGCCTTTTGAAATGACATCATGTGCGCAACAATGCCAATGAAATGGATGGGTTCCTTGCTCTTTGTAGTGGTGACTACTGCGGTCTAGCCTTTTTCCTTCTCTTATGCTTTTAGTTTTAGGAAGGGTTGTGGCCATTTGATTCTTGCGCCGTAAAACCAGAGGGTTGATTCCTTTTACCTCTTTCAAGGAACTCCTCATATGAGCAAGTCAGCCGGGTTTTCTTAAGACTAAACCTGCCGCCACTGTCTCGTTTTTGTGGTAGCTTGGATAACTGATACTCTGTCAGCAATGGAAAGGGAAATGACCCCATAGGTGAGTTTATTCAGGCTTATACTATTTCTGACACGCTCCAATAGTATAAGGGAACATCCTCATGTTCGACGGATAAAAAAGGCAAGACTGCGTCTCTGCTTGAGGCAGACCTACAACATCATGTTGTATGACCTAATACGATAGAGGACTCTAATTTTGCTATTTAATATAATTCATACACATAGCTTGTATAAAAGACAACGCTTCCAACAAGTCTCAACAACTTATAAGTCCACGTTGCTCCTGTCTTTTTTCTGAACGGCAGTTTTTTACCAACGCCGTTCGTTTGTGGAATTCTCTATCCTTACATGTTAGAAGGATGAGGCATATAGTCCTGGTTTGTTGGCCCATTTTAGAAGAAGCTAAGCGAGGGAAGTAATATCAGAGATGTAATAGTTGATAGTTGAAACAATATTTTTGCTTTTCTAAACATTGCCCATCTGGTTTCTGAGCATTGTCGTTTGAGTAATACAATGTTTGTCTTGATTTCTCTTGATTCAGTTGCATAATAGTAATACTGATTTCAAAGCGAGTGATATCAGCATGAGTACAGCACATGCCTTAAGTAGTGTTCAAAGTATGTTTATTCGAAAAAAATGTTCTAATAGGTTTAACATCTTTTGGCAAAGTGTCGTTTTCCAAGATAAATGCCGGACAGAACCCGCTTTCCTGATTTCCAGCGCTTTTTTGACCAGTTCAGTGGTAAAAAAAATTATCGCCGTCATTGGCCAGCATACTCATGAAGGCTGTAGCTAAAAAGAACCACAGGTCTTTAATTTCGCTATCTAGTGAAAGTCTGGCTAAAGTGTTAATCCTGCTCGGTACACAGGATACAATGAGAAATAAAATTCCCGAGAAGTTCTTAGTGTATGAATATGTTAAGTGACTGCATCCCAAATTAGTCAAAGTATTTTTGAATTTATCGACTAAATAAATTCCATTTCAGGTACTGTTTTCTTAATAGCACCAACGATAACAAATTCTTTTTACACTTCACAATTTACACACACTACGAGTGCAATTTCAAATTCCAAGTAATATTCCGCGTGTAATTCGAAACGAAAACCTAATCAACCTCACAAGGCTAAGAGTCTTCAACATGCACTCGTAATTCAAACTTGAATCCATCCAAAACTGATAGGCATCTTTTCAAAAACCCCTCAAAAGTCCTTTCGTATGAGCCCCTTTCCCAAACTCAACTCCAATTATCCATACTCGTACATTTCAATTTACACACACGCATTTCCTAAAACTAATTACGGTGAATAAAATTTGCTAAATTGCTCCTTCGGCACTATAATCCTTGTGCATCCTCACAGCATATCCACTTCCTCCAGCCACTGCCATTTCGATTCAGACCACGCATTAATAATTCCTAACCAACAGCTAACCTATCGACTTTCGAGAGCTCTTCCTCCTCCAGACACCGTATGATGAAATTCTTTAAGAAGGTTACCTACAAGTGCATACCTGTGCAAATAGCACATCTCATGGTAGAATGCTTGTCTGGTCGGGTGACGGCGGGCGCCACCTTATATATGGTAAGACCTATCTAGAGCCTCCTTAAGGATCGCTGAAAACATTTCAAGTCAATTAAACTTTTCACCAACTGCGTTCAACCATGTGCGGTGCCGAACGCTCTGGAATCCAATAGAGAGACAACTTTTTGAAAGTTTAATAGCGTCAAGGAGCTACGTAACTCCTTTTCGCCACTAAAGCGTATACGTCATGCCACTTGTAACACTCTTGACACATACTACTAAAACACAGCCACATCTACACATACTCATACTCATACATCTATGCATTCAAAAACCCCTGCTTGTCGTTGGTATTCTGTATTCGTATGTTGAAAATTATTGCCAAGCCATTGGATTTGCAATCATGGAGCAGGGGTTGAGCCATGGATAGTGGTAGTGCTAAATGTGGTAGGAGATGTGAATCCCTTCATTAGAGGGTTCTCTTTTGGTCGGAGGAAAGGCTTTTGGGGGAATGGCAAAAAGTTATAACGTCGCGTGTAAATGTACTCGAACAGCAATTAAAGCGAATTAAAACTTCAAACGATGGAATATTGCGTGCGTAATCGTTTCATTTATAGCTTCGTAATTGCGGGCCCTTTTCTTATCCTTGGAAAAAAGTTGGGGGTAAGCCTACTATATGCTTACTCTTGAAGAGTCTAAAAGGACGACGACATCAAAAAATACTGCTGTCGAAGAATAATGGTCCATTTAACACAATGGACTATAATAGGCGGAATTTCCGACCACCATACCTTCAGCTTTTTCAAGCAAGTCCAGCTCTTTTCATATGATGAAAACACCACCACTTAGGTGTATTTCCTTACGAAGGCTTTGTTTGTATCTCACCCAGAAGAGGAGAAATCTTCTTGATAAGAGAAAGAGTTTGCAGTCCTCTGAATAAATCATTAATGGTCACATAGGCGACAGCTCGTCGGGCTTAAATGCCATTGTCTTGTTAAAACTACTTGTGCTTTGAGTAGCCTTGAGACAGAGGTTATATTCGGTTCATCTCAAGAGGAAAAGAGTGGGTGGAATGCGCGGTTGAAGGAAGAAATCGACAACTTGATAATTGCCATTAAACAAGAATTATACTGTCTGGAAAAAAGACTCACAAAATGCTGTGCACATATAAACGGGTATTAACGAGCACACCTGTCTGTCTTTGATTCTAGTCCAAATCTTCACGTTCAGTAAACCTTAAAAGATACAAATGAATTTTAGGTTGAAACACATCACTGTATGGCAGTGAAGTGCATCGGTTGAGTTCATTGAATACTATGCCAGGGGGTCCGGGTTCGAATCACAGCTTTGACACTAAAAAACAGAAAAATAATTTCCGGACCACCAAACCTGTTAGTGAAAAACTCGCGTATTCTACTGCAATTCAGGGTCGGTAAATAAAGCAAGAGTGTCAGATCCTAAATTGGGTCTTCGTTTACACCGAACTGTCAAATCATAGACCCATTAAGTTTGCATCTTATATGTCCAAATGTATACAATTTGATGCCATGTTCCTCAGCCTTATAGGGTAATAGCTGATCCTAGGATCCCGCAACAACTGATTTAGTAATGTCGTGTTACTTTGAAAAAGACTTATTGTGCCATGTGGGCTGAAACTATTAGATTCGATAAGATTGTTAAGGGAGGTGGAATAATGTATTCTAGATACCTGCGGCCACAGATGGGCCTATTTTGATGTTCTCCAGTGAAAGCTCATCTATGATGCCGAAGGTTGTGAGAATGGCGACTAAGTCGTAGGGTGAGATGGCAGCTATGTTCGCCCGTTTGACGTAGAATTTAACTGGGTAACGTTGACCTGATTTGATTAAAGCATTGCAGTCACACAGTATGTGTTCTGCTGTTTCCACGTCCTCGTTGCACAGTCTGCATATATTGTCTTGTGCTATGCCCATGATCATCAGATATTTTTCCACACGGCAGTGCCCTGTTAGAAAGCCTGTGATCTGACTTCTACTTAGTTATACAATAGTAGTAGTTTTTTTGTGGCAACTGTTCGGTATAGAGTTCTTGGCTTGTCTGTTTCCTTCGGTTTCCCTCCAGAAATGTAGCTTCTTTTGCTCTAGACAGGTTTCAATACTTCCTTTCCTTCTGATAGCCTACGGAATAGTCTTGGATCTACATTCTTGAATCTATGCTGAAATAGGGCACTAATCATATTGAAAGATATTTAAGCCAAACCAATAGCTAGTCAGTACAGACTTTTCCCGACATATACCAGACCATAAACCACATCAAGCCTTCGTTTTGTCTGGATGTATTCGCAGCTCTTGAACCTGTTCGGGTTGCTCCTCACCCCAAATACTCCCATTTTGGTTCCTCGGCTAGATTTTGTTCGAAAAAAGGGGGTCTTCTGGAAGCTTTTCAAGAGCCAAACCATAGAAAACGGAGACGATTCGGACGGGCGGGGCGGCGGTCTCAGTTCTTGCACCAATTAAATTTCAAGCCAAGCTGTTGAGAATGGCGCCAAATTGATTTAACACAGTTATTGCGTACATTTAATGCTACCGCCGCCGCTATTTTTCTTCACTACGTTCAAGATGAGGTTCATACTAAGCAAAATGTTGTGAATAGCCGAACTTTGTTCCCGCTAGTACTTGCCTTTCTGACAAAATACATAAAAGGTCGAAACAAGCCCAGTGAAAGTAGTGGCTGCTCGGAAATCTTGGGATGCGGATCCTGTTCTTGCTAGTTCGTCTGCTTTTTATTGCCTTCATATCCACTTTGTAATGGCTCCCAAATTGTAGGAGTTGCAGACAATAAATTTTATTTCAAAGGCGTTAATTGCAAGTTGGCTGTTTACTGTCAGCTAAGGGCTTGTCTCTGTATTGTGTTGACCTCTGTGTTGCTTTATGCCACCAGACGGCAACAGTATACACGATTTTAGGTTTCGTTATTGCCGTATATAACAACAGTGTCATTTTGGGGCTTAGTCCCTAATTTTTCCCGACTAGACTTTGCTGTTCGATAGTTAGGTCCTGGCCCTGTCAATAGTCTTAGAGAGATGAGTGTTCCACGTAATTATTTCATGAAGTGTGATTCCTAGGTATTTGACTTCCATTGAGAACACTGTATTGTTTCACCGAAGAGTGTGGCATTTCTGAATCTATCTCGCCTTCTTCTCTCAGTGAATGCAACCATGGTGCTTTTATTGGTATTGACCTTGGTGCACCATTCAGGAACTAGGTCCAGAGCCCTCTGGAGGCTATACGAGGTTGTATCTTCGAATTTACCCCTGGTTAGGATAGTAATGTCGTCTGCATATCCCTGGATATAGAAGCCAACATTACTGAGAATAATCAGTAGGTCATTAACTAAGTAGGGGAGAGAATACTCCTCTCTAAGGGTAGCTATCACTTTATCTCTGAGGGATTTTTCTATCCTTGTAGTGAGATTCTGTAGAGCGTTTGTGGTAGATTTTCCAAGTTGGTAGGCATATTGATACTTGTGTAGGGGGTTCACTTAAAGTGTCCCGTCTTTCCATAGTTGTAAGGAAAAAGGAAGTGAGGCTGATAGGTCTCTAAGATTTTTGTAATTCAGACTGTCTGCGTTCTTCCTTAGGTATACTATATATTTGAGAGCAACCTCTTTCCACTTTTTTGGTAAATAACCCCATGCGTACCTAGCCCTGAATAAATGGATTAGTGGAGGTAGTAGTTGTGGGATGGCCTTTTGTATTAAAGTTCGAAATATTTCATCTTCACCAAGGGCTTCGAAGGGTTGAAAAGAGTTGATTGCTCAAATTATTTTGCCTTTGATCTGTTCCAGTCCTCTTTCAGCGGTCTGGTCATCCTTCTCTGAGGAGAGGTATCTTGGGCTTCTGGAATTGGTATCGATTTTGAAAGTGTGTCTCGGCTAAGAGATGAAGCGTCTGCAGCTTGTTTTCTGAGTATGTGCCATTATTCCGAAAATATCCGAACCGTGCATCAGATTGGATTTTTCCAAAGAGTTTTGTTGCAGATAGTCAAGAAGCAAATTTCCCCTATGAAGTGACAATGTTTAAGGCGTTTTTCCAGCTCTTAGACAGCGCTGAAGACGATTATCGGGAGTGACTGCACGTCACTGTTGACAGCTATAACTTCAGCGTTTTTAGAAACTTTTTTTTGTGGGGAAAAGCTTACCCTAAAAATGGCACCTTAGGGAATATCCACTAAAGACTGATCTTGGGGGACCTTTGCATTATTTTGCGAAACAGCTTAGCTTATAAGATAATACATTCGAGGCTTAAGAGCTGAGCGAATAACTACTTCAACCACCACGCTATGGTGAAACTTGACGTAATAAACTGGGAACAACATTTAGAATACTGTGTATCAGTCAGGGGGTTTCTGTGAATTGGCGGTGCGTTAGGTAAGTAAGTAGGAATGATAGTAACTCCAAGGGGAAGAATAACTTTCGCGAAACTCGTCTCACATGGTTGATCACCACCCAGCATAAGAAGGTTTGCAAAGGCTGTTAGTCGGCCTCAAAAATTAAATAAAAATCTGATAAATCCTGTTCCGTAAGAACGGTTGCTATGTCTTATTTGATACTTTCTACTTGAGCGATTTCAATATAATTTTTGGCATATTAAAAGAAGTGCAGAATATACGAGTATTTGCCTTGGTTGACCGAATTCTGGGCCTAAACATCAAGGAAGCTAATACAAGTTGTTCTAGGAAAATAAAAATCAAAATTGGTCCCGACTTCGGGTAAAAGTAGCCAAATTTGTTCACCCAAACTTATCCACTACGAACCTTAGGTGCCAGGTAAAAAGCACTTCGACCTGATGGGCCAAGAGCTCAAGACGTTAATTGGCCCAGTTATCGATAGAATTGAATGGACCAATTCTGTATCTCAGTGGATTTTGATTGACAAATCTTCTATAA
The DNA here is from genome assembly GCA_928272305.1 of Volucella inflata. NCBI lineage: Eukaryota > Metazoa > Arthropoda > Insecta > Diptera > Syrphidae > Volucella > Volucella inflata. Next base: position 15,419,965 of record OV743718.1, on the reverse strand, counting down.
GATGAATTCAACAACATATCAAAAGAAATCCAAGAAGAATAAGTAACATCGGTTGACCACCTACCCAATGGTGGAGGTCTAATCCATAAACCTGACTCTGTAATATGAACGAGAGGAATCTGTCTACCTGTGTCAAACTTTCGTACTTTGGCTTGGATCAATTTAACTGATGATGGGTAATGATGAAGAAACTAGAGGGTCACTGATATAGAGACCTCTAACTTTGAAGCCCTAGGAGAATACGTCGCTGCTGCTTTAGAAAAGTCTGTTTCCGCTCCGTGGCTACATGTGTGTATAGATAGTTCTGCTGGAGATGTATTAAGGAAGTTCTAACCCTGGGGCCTATTTATAGGACAATACGAGTAATGTCTCACTTCCAAGTGAAGATATATGCAACCGTGTTGTCTTTTTATAGTAATGAGAGGAGGAATTGGAGTGAGCGAAATATCTGCGTCTTTGGTGATAGTCAATTTTCCACCAATACCTCACCATCCTCTATTAAGCTCAGAAATTGGTGCTCTAAACAGAAGTCTTGTTTGGTGCCATATCCAGAGTTGACGCAAGGATTAGAGGAAAATTTCTTCTGCATCATTTAAACGCGTTCGGAAGTGCATATGTACGAACCATACAAGGCTCAGAAGAGAGCTTCGTTAGGATTTGTTGCGTCCTCGACAAAGTCTTCCATTGACAATTGGGTTTCTTGTGAACATTATTGCAGATTACATGACCTTCCAGGGTGCAGAATTAGGGACAGAACTCTGCTACGTTCTCACGCTGGCAAAAGTAAATGGCTGGTGTATAAGTAAATGAAGATAATAGGCTGTTTAGTTTGAGAACATGAAAGGGCATTGTAGACTTAACAGGGTCACAAGTAATTAAGTTATAAGTAGCCACTTTCTCGGTATACCACTATCTCTTAGCAAAAAACTTACTTCTCAACTCTTCTTCGAAGTCTTCTTAGTGACGCTTCCAAACTAAAACCCGATTTTAACGATTTAAAAGAAAAGGTTCTTACCAATGCACACACAGAGTATTTCTCCCCTTTAAACTTCCAATTTTATTTCCATTCCCTTCCATCAAAAATTTTAAGGACATTCAAATCCTTCACACTTAAGCAATTTGTCAACGAATTTTTGCCTTTTTTCTGTTCGCAGAAGCAACAGGCGGCAGCAATTCAAGCGAAAATCCACTGTCTACCACTGTCAACCACATAAAATGTGTAATTCATCTGCATCTCTTTTTATTTCTAGTTCAGGTCCTTCCATTGTCACCCTCCCCTTCCCTATATCATTGGAAAAGAATTTCAAAAAAAAAAAAAAAGAAAAACGTCAGCAAAAAAATTCCAAGGTAGTTGCCCTCAAGAGGAAATACGAGTACGTCTTTCCCCTCATTCCTTTCGTTGTAGCTTTAGTCAAAACTTGACTGCACATGTGTACGAAAAGCTCAACTGTATTTGTGTATATATTTGTATGTGTGTTGTACTAGATTTGTAACTCTGGAGAACCTTTCAGAAACCTAATGATTTATTACCACTTGTGAGCGTCTGTGCTTGTGTGCGAGCAGAATTTCGTTTGCAACTGAAGGGCGACACTTTTGGCAAATTTATTTATTTGTCACACTCAATCCAAAAACTACCAGAGGAGTCTTTGTTTCCACCTTCTTTCACATCATCCTCGTTTCTGTTGTCTTTATTCGTCCTTTACACCAACTGCACCTATGTTGAGCTGCAACGCTCTTGGAAACACATTTGTCTAGCTGGTATGTAGCCAGAGACACATTGCTGACATGCAACAAACAAAAGAGGCCAACAATGCGCGCTTTCCTGACACCACATGAAAAAGGACCTATCCTGTCCTGGAAACCAGTATTTTGGGTTACCCTAGAACTTATTCTACTCCTCATCGCCTCGGTAGTATCAAATTCAGTTTTTGGAATGTACGAGTAAGTAATAAATTATCTCAAAAGGGACGATAGATGTTATGAATGCATAAAAATGGAAATACAACAAAAACAAAAAATACAAAAATTCGCCAACTTCTAGGATCAAGACTAGGACGAGCTGGAGCAGTGGTAGCCATCACATATGCATGCATCATCATCGTTGTCGTTCTCTTTTGCATGAGAAAGTTTACACTTACGCTATGTGGAAAATGAAGAGGACGAGAACCAGGACCAAGCAAAGGAAAACAAAAAATACCTTCACACTTTAAGGTATTCCTTGTAAGACACCAGGAACGTATTGTAAGGATTCCTGTCTTGTCTTCCTTACGACGCGACTGTTTTCTTTTTGAAAATTGTTTTTGAGTGTCAAAAATTTTTGTGAAATATTTGCTACTTCCTCCCTCACTTTTGTGTTGTTCTTGCCCGTAAGGACTAAATACAAATATATGCAGGAAGGATATTAAAATATCGTTTTCTGTTCAAGACCGAGCCAATATCAGTCTACAGGGCGGGGATGGGGCTAAATTGCAAATGCAAATAGAAAGGATCTTTGTGTTTGACGTATGAGATGAGGTATAACGAGGTAAGAGGTATGTGAAGGATATACCTGATCAAACATTTGCATTTTGTAATCGAAAAAATCCGAGTTTTTGTTGGTTTGTGTTTATTCTGTAGCAGGGACTATGCATGTGGATTTGCTTGTGGAAATGAAGTTCCTCCGAGACAGAATGGTGAAAGTGGGTGAAATTTGATGTTAGTCCACAGAGACAACATTCTTACATGTGATTCACGCTTTAGGTTGGTCAATAGCAACTCGTTTTGTTACTACAAATCTCCATGGCTGACCGTTGAAGCAAAATGATAAATTTTCCAGAAGCTAGGGAAACTCAGAATCTGATAATACTTTAGCCTTCAGGCTTTTCGGGAAGCAAGTTTTGCAGATCCAGATTTTCTTAGGATTTCTGTGGCTCGATAATGGTTTAATGTGTATGCAATGCTAACGTGTGCTGAAAATTTGATATACACTCTCACCTCAACAGAGACGTGGAATAACTTGGAGTCTAACACGACAACTCGAGGACTTAGACTATGAGGACGATATTTGTCTTCTATCACACAAGCTCACTGACATCCAAGCTAAATTAGAACACGTCGCAAGATTAGCGCGATGCGTCGATTTGGAGTTAAATATCCAGAACACTAAGGCCATGAGGATCAACACCTGCAACAGAGGAGACATTATCGGAAATGCGATGGGAATCCCGTGGAATATGTAGATAAGCTTCTGATATCTAGGTAGTATAATAACAACAGACGGCGGCGGAGAAGCAGACATTGATAACAGACTTTGAAAAGCAAGAGCAGTATTGGGGCAATTACGACCTATATGGAGGAGTTCCCAGATTTCCAGAAACACGAAGCTGATATGATATGATAAAGCGAAACCTGGTTGATTTCCAACAACATCATACAGAAACTTCAGGTATTGATCAACAAATGTCTCCATACCGTATGTCGAATATTCTGGCCAAACATCATCAGGAAAGCGGATCTGTTCGAAATGACAAGAGAGGAACCAATTACGATACAGATTAAGAGACGCAAATGGAAGTGGATCGGACATACCATCAGGAAGCATTACCAGAATGGCGTTAGAGTGGAACCCTCAAGACAAAAGATCCAGAGGCCGTCCCAAGAACACCTGGAGACGATCGATACCTCCTGGAACTAGGAAAACTCAACCTTACTTAGAAGAGTGTAAAGATAACTAGTACAACCAACCGAGTGAGATAGAGATGCCAAGTGGAAGCCCTATGCTCCCAAGTAGATTTCCCAGTGAGTGCAACCCAATTTAAGCCCTTTTCAGAGTCGAAGTGAATTTTTGCTGAAGATCTGGTAAAATAGTATTCTTAATTGTAGTTTTGAATTAAAAGTTATAAAATAAAAAATGTATACTTAACTGATTTGTGTTAGCGATATTCCAATAAGAACTTACCTGTAAAGACAAAAATAAAAGAAAAATAAGTTTAAATGATTTTTTAGCAACTATTGTGATATTTTCAAAAAAGAATACTTGAGGCAATATCTTGCAATACTTAGACTTTGACTCAAGACTTAACTTATTTCCCAATTTTGTGTCACTTAAAGTGTCTTTCGTCCAAATACTATCTGAACGAGATTAAGGAATAGTGTGTCTGTTTGATAGAATCTGGGAAACTTATGTAAAGTCTAAACAAAATTAAACATTAAATAAGACTGTTCCCATTCTTCATTTTAGGGCCTCAGATCAGACTTACTTTAGAGCAATAGTTGGTGGTGGAATTTTGTACTCGGTCCCTGCAGTCTCGTAAATTTTCTACTCCATACACTAAACCACTAAATCTACAACTAATCTTGCTCTTGAGATCGTATGGCAACATAATATTGTCTTGTCTGTCAACACTTCTTTCCGAAGGCAATGCTTGATGTGTGGTTTAGAGGTCTGCAATGAATGTCTTGAAACCATTTCCAAGACATTTGTTTTATTACGAGTACACCTTATTAGTGCACTCATAGCCTATGAGCTGAATTGAATGAATTTGCTATTGTTTGATTACTATGTAAGTGTTGTACTCATATTCAACAACATTCATAAGGTAGTGCACTCATAAGAAACGGGTACTCACAAACGAGTACTCTATTAAGCGAGTACACTCGTTTTTCTCAAACGAGTACTCATATTACGGGTATTCATTTGCGTATAATTGCAATGAATAGTGCACTCTGAAGAACTGTACTTTTTAAGTGAGAGCAAATGAATACATTCATGCAGACCTCTAGTGTGGTTGTCTCTACGTCCTGATTGAATGATTAACCAAAATGAAACGAGGAAAACCATAGGATTCACAATCAACAGCCAATCCTCCGGTCAACTTGAAACGGAGCGATCTAACTTTAGCAACTGCACGACGACCAAACTAGACTTTGAACTTGTTGGCTTCTGTGGTCATGACGATGATTTCTGTAAGAATCACGGCCTTAAACATTGAAACAGCAACAAACTGGCTTTTAATTGAAATATTAAAGCTTATATCAAGAAAATAAAGAAAATTAAACAGGAAAATCCTATGATTCTTGCAGACAGAACAAAAGTTTACCCATTGTTCGTTATGAAGAGTAGTTCATGATATTATGTCTTTTCAACAGGACTTCATGCATATGACTTCTTCCTTGACTATCTTTGACCAAGTGCATACTATCGCTCGAGGCCTTAGACATTCTTTTAGTTTGAATTTTATTTCAGCAAGATTGTAATATGGCTATGTATTGCCGCAGTATTTCTGTGGCCATTATGCTGGTCTATGTACCTATATAATACTGTCGGTGAAGCAAGAATTCGATTGGAACCACATATCGGGGTGGTAAGTGCTGAGCTAGGACATCTTATCAAAAGGTCTTTGAGCCGTCCGTCGAAAAACAAAGCCTGTGTTCGACAGTTAATTCCGGTTTCTAGAATTTGTAACGAGGCGTAGCTTTTTGGCCAGATAGCGGTTACCAATATGCGACTGTTGATATCCAAAAAGGTTGGATATCTCCTCAACTAGGCTGGACACATTACGATCGACGTTGACGTTAAACACTCTTCCATCATAATGGATCTCCGAATATTCAGACAAAGTGAAGATCCACTTAGATCATTATAACAACTATCATTTAAAATGCTCGCCGATTGGCCAAGGCCACTGAAAATCTCAAACTCCCTGCATAATCTGCGAAATTGAAAAGTTTTCAACGAATAACTGCTCCTGGTGTGATTGATTACAAAGCTTCGCCACAAAGACATCTCTGGTTTGATGAAGAATAAAGGCAGGCAAATGTGCAACAAGAAGAATCTGAAGTGCGTTGCCCCGAAGGACGAGAGGTGATTAACATTAAGGAGCTAAAAAGCATAGGCGTCTCGGAAAGATAAAAAAAAGGGCACGAGAAGATCATGATCGAGCAATTGGTGAGACGTTGCTTCAGCAATGACATCCGAAAAATGAATTACAGAATGTAACGAAAGCGCTAGAACTACAAAGCCAGAATAAAAGTTTTCAAAGAAGACCATGGATAACGTGCTGAAAATATGGAACGACAGATTCTGCAGACTGTATAATGGCAATGATAGTCAAAATACTGCTTACTCTCGATAAAACTCCAGACCCAGACTTAGAAGAGATTGCTATATTTAAGCTTCTTTAGGTGGCACTACAGTCCGGGGTGGACCTGGGCCTCAGTCAATAAGCGCGTCCAGCCAGTTCGATCCCCTGCTAGCTGCCTCTCTTTCGCACGCTAAGCTGGCTTAGGTCTCCTTCCACTTGCGTGCATAGCCCAAGTCTTGGCCTTCTTCTACTGCGCTGTCCTTCGGAGGCGGAATCGAAGACCATCCGCACTACATGACCCAGCCATCTCAGTCATTGGATCTTCATTCTACTGGCTAGATCGACGTCCTCCACTAGGGTAACTTTAGTTTTTCGAAAGAGGGCTTTGCTAGTCAATTGCCTTCTTAGCCTAAAGTAGCAGCGATTGGCAAGAGTTATTCTTCATTTGATCTCAGCGCTGGTGTCGTTGTCTCAATTTGTAGCGGAGCTTAGGTAGACAAAGTCCGTAACTACCTCAATCTTATATCTGTCGAAGGTGACGTTCTGTCCGAGACGTCGGTGTTGAGTGTCCTTTTTGCTTGACACCATATACTTGGTCTTGCTACTAAGCCCATACTTAGGAAAACGCCTTCTTTTCGATTATGTCAATATCATCGTCGTATGGGAGTAATTGGACGGACTTTTTAAAGAGGCGCATGAGGCATAGTGATTGCGCTTGAGTGTTGCACTATTCTTTAAAGTTTGATATTGAGGAAATCGCACGACAGCGCAATCCCTTTTTGACATCAGGGCTCTCGGTGAGATGTTTTCCGACAGGGATGTCAAAACTGGACATTGCTCTTTATTGCTCGGCTCTATAGATGCTGTCATACGATGCCTTACAATCGATGAGTAGGTGGTATGCATCGATCTGAAGCTCATGAGTTTTGTCCAAGATCTGCCATAGTGTGAATATTTGGTCGATGGTGGACATTCCTGGCCTGAAGCCACACTGATATAGACGAACAGCTTCAGGCTTTCACCTAATATGAAAGATCAGACGTATGCCTCTGTAATTGCCGCAGTTCAGAGGGTCTCCTTTTTGAGGATCGGACTAACAATGCTGGGGTTTAAATATTGAACTTAAGGTCTAATAAAGCTGATGGCGTAGTTATGTGCAGCTGCTGAAGATGATCTGAATTTTAATATGCACCCGATTATCTGTAAGATATAAACAATCTGGTTGGTCCAGGCGACCAAATTTTCCAAACACGGCAGATTTTGGGAAAGGGCATTCCAGATTCACACTCACCATCAATTTGCAACTTCAATGCAGCATATGACAGAGTGCTTCATGAGTTTTGAAGCGAGAGTGGTTTAAATGGGTCTGATGGTGAAAAAGGCAAACCAAAGACAGGTGATCAAAAGTGAACACAGGCCACCAAGAGCTTGACCAGAATACAACTTTGAGGTAATTAAGGAATTTCAGAGTCCGAAGTTTTAAACAGCATCAAAACGCAGAGGTTTGTACCTTGTTATAATAAATGTGGATGAAGAAGCACTGGGCCATTTCGAGAGAATGAGATTGTGTACGATTTTCTGTCCTGTTTGTATGGTATTGACGGGCAATGTTCTTCTCAATTCGATATCGGTCTAGGTAGGCATCTTCGGAATCAGCGTCTGAGATTGATTGGCCATGTAGAGCTTAAGAAATGCCACTGCTATAGCCTAGTCCAGAGGCTCTTCAATCAAATATAATCACAAGGCTTGACGCAACAGAGGCCAAACGAATTTAAGGTGGCGAACGTAAGTGAAATGCAAAATCAGCCAATTTGAAATGCGGCACTGGAGGCACCTAGCTAGGGATCATCTAAGTTGGAGAGATTTGTTGTTTGAGACTCCAGTTCACCTCGGACTATAGCGTGACTTATGTTTAGTAAGTGAGTACATTAGTATTTGGCAATATCTCTTCAAGATTTTTGAGGTTCAAGCATATCTATTCATTATAGACAAATAGTTTGGAAAATATCGGGTTTTCCAATAGGGACTTGACAACTTTGAATTTAATTTGTGAACTGTCAATTTATTCAGTAAACTCAACATTTTCATCATGGTACATGGTACACGAATGAGCAACGTCTGCAAATTATAAAAATGTTCTACCGAAATTCGGAGTCGGTAACTGCAACTTTAAGAGCGTTAATTCCAATTTTCGGTCGTAATTCTCGCCCTAGTAGACAGGCAATAACAAGTTTGGTGCAAAAATTTGAGTCTACATATTCGTTGTGTGAAGTTGCCGTGTCAGTGAGACAACGGGTTGGTCGAAGTATCGAAAATATCGCTGCCGGTCAGGCGTCCGTAGCAAACGATCCAAATCAGTTAATTCCACGGCGTTCTCAAGAATTGGGCATCGCTCAGACCACATTATGGCGTATTTTGCGTAAGGATCTTGGTTTACACCCATACAAGATTAAGCTGACTCAAGAATTGAAGCCGATGGACTATTTGAAGCTACGTACATTCTCCGATTGGGTTCTGGAGAAGATGCGCCAAGATCGCAAAATCATCTTCAGTCGATTGGCCGCCTCGTTCGTGCGATTTAACGCCGCTTGACTATTTTCTGTGGGGCTATGTTAAGTCATTGGTTTATGCCAATAAGCCGAAGACGTTGGAAGAGCTCATAGCCAACATTGAACGCAAAATAGCTGCCGTTTCGGCCGAAATGTGTGGCCAAGTCGTTGAAAATTGGGTCTAACGAATCGACCGCTGCAAACGTGCCCGCGCTGGCCATATAAACGAGGTCGAGTTCCATTCATAAATGTTTTAATTGTACTTCAAGCCGATAATAAAGTTTTTGAAATATCTGAAATGGTTTGCGTTTTATTTAAAAAAAAAGTTGTCAAGTCCTTATTGGAAAATCCTTTATATAGTGAGCAAGAACCAGTTGCTTTTGCACAGAAATACTCAGATACTCCATACACCACTTCCAACTTAAGTTGTTTTCGCTAAATTCTCAGCCTTTTATTGGTTTATTCAAATAAAGTTGAAATTTCCTACAAAATGTCTCTGAAATTTGATAAATATTCAAACGCAGATATTCCCTAAAACCACTTTAAATGTTATCACCAGCCATTCATCCTCTTTAAGCTCGTACCTTGCCTGTATTAAGTTTTTTTCTTTTTAATCAGACAATTGTTCGCCAGTTAACGGATGCCTAACCATGATAAATTCTTACCATGCACGCGATACACACATACTCGTATATATATACACCTACATTCTTTTCCGCGTAAACAAATACATTCAACTTTTATAGAAACAAAAAGCAACAGCATAGCAGAAACAATCCTTTTATAACTTCCACTCCCACCACTATATGTACTGACTAAGTCTCTTTCTTTCAATTATAAGCAACAGCGACAGGATATTACAACACGAAAGCAAAGTAACTGCAGTATAGGTACGAAGTCTAGATATATATGTACACATGAAGGATGGATGCGCTTGGTACGAGACTTCCTTCCCGCAACATTTTTTCCCATTTTCTCCCTCAACAATAACACTATACTCCTTCTACACTATGTATGTATGGCTTCTCAACCATTTGTTGTAGTATAAACATCCCTGTGGAATTTGCTTTCTTAAAGAGCAATTTTTCTCTTCACTGTTTGCCTTTTATGCTTCTCATCCTGTTACATCCTTTTTGCACATCCTAGACAACAACACTTTGTTATTTGGTTTGAATTTTTAATTAACACTTTGAGTTTGTGTTATTAAATAAAAAAAGTATTCGAAAGGAGTGGAAAAAAAAAAGGATCAGAAGGACGAAGAAGAGCAATTTTTGAATAAAAATAGAAAAAAAAACTTTGCCTCAAATATCCGCCGAAAAGAAAGGGAAATTATTATAATTAAACCCAAAGGATGGCAAATCCAATGACCTCTTCGTTGGCAGTTGTATTCGTATCCTGTAGAGTTAGACTTTGGATAAAGGATAAATAATTGCTGACCATTGAAACTACAATAGTTGTATAATTATCCCCACAAACAAAAATAAAGGAGGAAACGAAATGCTCCAGCTACTCGTCGTAAGTTAAAATCAACAAACAACCCAATACACAAACCATGGGCAATCACCAACTTCTACCACCACAACCACCCACTAAGAAGGACGACCACCTTTTCCAGGATATAATTGTTGTGCTCGTTTCTTGTGTTCTGTTGTTTCATCGAGCAGTTTCTGTTATATTTACAAAACAGTAATAAACAAACAAATACCACCGGCGCAAAGGATAACTGACGAAGTGTGTATTAATAGTTCGACAGAAGCTGTAGCCAAAGTGCAGTGGCTTTGTCATCGCCTCTGGTATGGAGTATCCCTTTTTTCCTCTCCACTTGAGAACACTTCTGCCCTCGAAGTCGGCTGCAGCTAGACAAATTGATGGCGTTTTTATCTCTGGATGTCTGCAATTAATTATTGAGACATTTTCTTATTGTCCCCTCACTTCTCTTCATCATGCTGGACTATTGCGCCGTTTGCAAAAAGGGAAGACGAGTTAACAAGTGGACTGTTTTTACAGACTTCAACAATTTTGCAATGGTATACTGGGAGTTGATGATATCCTTAAGGACTAGCCGAAGTAGTGTAAACATTACAGAAAGACCACTCAACACATATAGATGCTAATACACAAACTGGCAGAAGAGGGATACGAATACGCTACCAATTAGTTTTCAACAGCTGTTGAGTGGTTTGGTTAGTTCAGTTGGTCACTTGCATTAAGGATATGCACGCAGAATAATTAGATATGTAATTGGAGTACAAAAGGAATTATTACGCCATTGGCGGTGAGTGGAGAGCAATAACAATTTATGTGACAGAACAGTTGGCGTTGATGGATGCAACTACACAAACTGAAGTACGATAACTACTTTCAATAAAATTTGGTTACTACAAATAATTTGTAACTTGAAGAAGGTTAGAGTTGATGGGTCGATCGATGCAATAGGAATCCTTTTAATTTAGTTCACGTTTGGCCAATGTTGACTGAAATATAATTCGAGTGGGCTACGTTGCAAAAAAGCGCAGGTATCTACGAGTATCCAGAAAGTACAGGAAAAGTAGAGTTGAACGATTTTTGTTAGAAGAAAATTTGTTTCCACTGAAGGAAGCAGTCTTAAGTGCAATCTCTGAGGCCATAATTTATTTAGGCAAGCAGATGGGAATTGAAGTCAGAAAAGCCCAGAACTTTACAGAGGGAGGAACGAGCACTCATTCGCACGAGGATCTGCGGGAGAGAAGGACCTACGAAATTTAAGCAGCAGGCATGTTGACGAAGGTCTGTTTGAAATTCGACATCTTTGCTTGAACTGATATGGGTTTGCTGGATGCATTATATGAGCTCGTCGGCGGATTCAATGAAGTGATTTCTGGTAAAATCTTATCATCGCCACTCCGCGGCGTTCCCTATATTCCTTTTAAAGAGCTTACTATGGGAGCGTACTAAACTTGGCGAAGTCTCATTTTAGTGTAAGCCCCTTAAAAAGAGTGCTTAATTGTGTCGCCAAATTTGACTCTAAATAAGTACATGCAATGAATAAACACAAGAGCAACACTTCACAGAGCATAAACAGTAGAGCTCTCTAGGGGGTTAGAAAGTGGAGTTAACAGCAGGTCAAGTGTATTATAGAAAACGCAAGAGCCGCATTTATTAACATTTATCACCATCGATAAATCATGTCATGTAACATACCGTGAGATTGAGGCGTACATTCAATATTGCTTGCACATTTGGCCGTTAAAACAATTTATTTGCGTTGGATACCTTGCTCAAAAAAGGCTCGTGCCGATTGGTCCCAAGTAATATTGAAAAAAAAAATCAATCGCCGTCCTTCAAAAGACGTGTATAAATTTGTGATAGGGGACGAATCATTGATCTATGCACATGAACTCGAAACTAAACGGCAATCGACTATATGGGTCTTTTGGGCCCCCACCTAATTTTCAAGGCTTCTTCCATCAATGACCTTGTCTTATAAAAAGTGGGGGTAGAGCAAAACTGGACTTATCATAAATATCATCAACCCTTTACGCTACTGATGGTTGGTACTTTTTTATAGGCCTTGTTGAGTGGCACACTGCTAGTTCATACCAGGACTTAAAACACGGTACCGTGGGTGTTAGGAGCCCCCCTGACTTCGGGCCGGGCCTAACTTGTTGACATAGGCATCCTTGTGGGAGGGTCACGGTGTTTGTGGTTTAAACCTAAAACGCTGGGAGGTTGCACCTGCTGGTCACACCCGATGTAGAGTTGCAAGACACTGGGTGCTGTGACCCTAAGAACAGTAAGAGGTTTTGGGTAGGTCTCGACTTATACCAAGGGTGGAACTGTGCCCTCAACACAGTTTCGAATTGGTATCAAATGAATTGACGGAAAACGATGGCAAGGCATATCCTTGATCCCATGGATGTATGGGCATCCCGTCAACTGAAGTCTCCATGACAGACAGTCTCCATGGGTCCTTCAAGACGAGCCACATCCAACAAAAGTGGTTCACGCACTAAGCACTTCGAACCAAGTGGTCACCTGTTGGAACTGTCGCTAAGGTGCCATTAGAACAACGTAGAACGGTCAATTCTGTACAGTACATTATCATTTGTTTTCCAAGAATTTGTTCGTCGTATTTTTTTCCATTTGACGTCCAACAAATGTCTCATTTTGGCCAACATAGGCGAAAAGATTTCTCATACAACAGTACCTCCAAAACCGACTCAAGTGGATCGCCTTTCCAGGTAGTATGTACATCTGACCACCCACGGAAGGAAGGTATCGATAGGCATAATCAGCAGATTCTCCGTAAGATTGAATGTACGCGACATACTATATACATGATACTAGCTTTTCAGTATTCAAGTTGCCGCAACACTCGAACATCGGCTCAAGTCATTTTATTGTTTTAGCTATGATACAAATCAAAGTCGTTCTGTCCGAAAGTTCGACGTAGGATGACAATCGCATAAGCAAGATATCTCTTGGGTTTTATACTCGTAGGTTTTCTTTCCACAATTCTGTTTAAATTTACGAAAATCTCTGACATGCTGCCGTATGCTGCCTTTATTAATTACAAAATTTGCAGCAACACGTCAGAAATGTTGAATGAAACATGCCATTCATTCGATGAATAGTGCCGACATGTTTATGCACCACAGTAGAAGGTACACCAGCGATTGCATCACTGAACGAATTTGTTCTGATGGCTTACCACTGGGAACTGAAATAGGGCCCAGTGATGGCAAAATTATGCCCTGTGTTAGAATAAGTCACACACTATAGACACTTTCTGTAGCATAGGAATGGTAGTGCAATAATCGTGATTATAATGAAGTGCTGGCTTACTATCTGGCGGTGCTCCATGATGGCTCTCTCTAGTCTATGCAACATGGGTTAACTTAGACTGCGAGGACGAGTTTAAGAAATAAGTGTATCCAAGCTGAGATGGGTTTTTTAAATTTCAATGAGTTCCTTGGCATAGACAGCGTGCTTACTGGCAAAGGCCAATGTAACAATACCTCCAGCAATATCAGATTATAAAATCAATGAGAACAGAAAACTGGCGTGAAAGTACGGAGTCAACAACCTCTTTATGCCGAAAACATCGCTTTCGGTATGGAATAACTTACTATAGATGGGAGACCGCATAGAAAATCCGTCCCAACCTTTTTTGTTGAAACTCGGAATATACGGGGAACAATGGGAAAGTTGTTCTCTGTTGGAAAAAAGCTGTGAATTGTTGTCACATAAAGCGTTAGTGGGATTTTCCTAAAAGCAGCTCCTCTTCTAGATTAACTCTGAACTGCAGTAAGAAATACCATTACAGTGCGGTGTCACATGTCAAAAAACCTTTGAGTAAGAATGAAAATAGGACGCCTTCTTTGTGGGGTGAAGAGTCGTTTGAAACGCAAAACAAAACTCAGATATCACCACCGAGAGTGTTTCACCCAAACGTGATGGTCAAACATGGTATCGATCAATGATCTTGAGGACCTCGATAATGCTGATTGCCTTGCCACTGAGAGCACGTATCATAAGCGCAAAACTGCCCCAAATTCAGCTAGGTATCACCAATTGGCCAAATTAACAAAAGATAACTATCATTTGAGTATGCTTATAGATCGTCGTTTTAGTGGTGAAATTCCGAGCAACCGGGGGAAACAACTTATGGTAACCGTAAACAAATTATGTACTGCGCCAATTGAACTATTCCACAATATTGTAAGGACTAGGGTATCCTAGCACCGATGGATTTCAGAAGAATGCCTCATTATTTGGGGTTCATCTCTCACAAAAACAAGTTATTAATTTTAGCAGTAGTAAACCTAATCCACCACTAACTTTTGAATGCTCCAAAAAAAAAATGGAGGAGCAAAGATATTGTCGGAGAATGCCAGTGACTGCAGTACATGGTACTTTTGGAAAACTCGTAGGCGGTCAGCAATAGCAAAAAGTATTATAAAAGGGGAAACAGGACACGCGGCTTTTGGATGTCTATTTGAAGAATGTTAAGACTTATGTTGCAAATCCAGTAGTAGAAGGGAATGAGCTGTTTTCGTACCACTAGACTAGATAAAGCTGAGAAGAAGACAGTGGAGGAGTTTAGTCAAAGAATACCAAGTAAATGCAACAACATAACTGACACCGGACATGTCAGGATTCGCAAAATTTGTAAGCCGATATGTAGGTAGACCAATATTTATTGGGTCAGAATCGAGTCGAAGAAAGTCTCAGGGCAATTTGGGCAAAGGTAGCAGTAAAATGCAGCATTTTGCTATTGTAGCTAGTGTATTAAGGACTTTTTTTTTTTAAACCTGATTCACTAGTGGCGATAGAGAAGCACTTCGACCTAAAAAGATCTTTTGTGCTCAATGAGTCAGAAAAGAAAATTAGGCTACTAGGGTTTCTACCTTCTGAAGGAAACTAGCAACTCTACCAGCAGGGGAGTCCCTTATTTCAGAGATGTCGAGTTGTTCTCTGAGAAAGGTGTTCCGCCTGATTCCATTGAGGGCTGTACAGTCACATAAAATGTATTCAACTGTTTCTTCTAGGGCTCTCGATTTAAAGCTTGTATGTAATTACACGTGTATTCGTGTCACGTGTACACGGTTAGTAAGAAACTTTTACACGTGTACATTTAAATACACGTGTTCATTTTTAATATGCGTGTAAATAAAATAACACATGTAATTACAACACGACGTTTTTTCGATTATTGGATGTTACGAGTACTTGCCGAAACAGTTATTTCTGCTCAAGCCATAGTTTATTTTTCTATATTTTATTGAGATTAAAGATAAATCATTAAACCGGCTTATGAATTGATGACGAAGAGCTTCTTATCAGTTTTAGTTGAGTGTTGATCTCGAAAGGCTGATAAGTTTATCTTTTGCTAATTCAAATTGTTAAAGTGATAAAATGAAACCAAAGAGTTAGGTATAGCAATATGCGCATCGAGAAGGGGATATAAGCTTCTGTGATTTGTGCAGTGAGGACAGGAACAATTCTTTCTCCTGTCGTGGTGGTACGACAGGGTCATTAGGACGGCATTTGCAAGGAATTCATGCAATTCAAACAAACATAAATAGAGAAAATCCGGTTTCTACTCAAATAAAAATAGATTAACACTTTAACGTAAAAAAATACTTTTTGTGATTCAAATAACAGCATGATTGATAGAGATTCGTCAAGAACTGAAATCAACGATGAAACGCAGAATACTCAAAAGGAAAGCCCAAGAAGTTAGCAATGCCCGACCATGTTCGCCGGATAGGATGGAAGAGATCCACCAGGCCCTAGCTAAAATGATTGCGTTAAACCAAATTCCAATTTGTTTCTGTTCAAGCCCGGGTTTTCTCCAATTCATGACTGTTGTTGAACCGAACTGTAAACCGTTGAGAGAAGAGGCAATAAAAAAACGACTGCAATTAGTTAAACAGGAAGTTGAAACAATAATAAAGGACAAAATTGGTAGCGTTAATGGAGTTACTTGCACGTCCGATTGTTGGACGTCTGCCGCGCAAGAATCATATATGACAATGACGGCACATTTCATAGATGACGATTGGGTACTTCAGTCTTTTACACTTGAGACAAGTGAAATTGATACACGTCACAATGCAGAAAATCTCATGAACAAGATGGAAGGCATTTTTCTCGATTGGGGATTTAATGAAAAAGTCACAGCAGTAGTCACAGACAACGCTGCAAATGTGGTTAAAGCTGTGGAATCTATGAGGCAAGTAGAGCAGAATGTCGGTTTGACATGCGCAGTACACAGTCTTCAGTTGGCAGTAAGGACATCCATGTCTTCTGAAAATATAAAAAAATAATTGAGAAAGCCAGTAAACTAGTTTGCCATTTTAAACATTCCAACGTTGCGAAATATGCTTTGCAAGAAAAGCAGAAACAATTGGGTCCACCAGCACAATCCCTTTTACAATCATGCAACACTCGGTGGAACTCAATCTTTTTTATTCCTCAGGGTCTAACACAAAACCGGAGTCGAGTGATAAATGTATTGACAGATCGTACAGTCACTTCCTCAGCTATCGCTACAAAGTTGGAAATTTTAGAACAAGAATGGGCATTGATGAAAGAATTTGAAAAATTTTGCCTCTTATGCTAAAAATGCTGGAGCAACATATGAATTTTTCCGCGAGCGACTCAGACATGATTACATCGTTCAAAATCAGTTTACGTTATGATATACGAAATAGATTTGATTTAAATCAGAGTAACACAACTGATGTTTCTGCAAGGCAATTAGCATCTTTTCTTAAAGTCAAGCAGCTCATGACAGCATATTTACCTTCCGAGAATAATTCGGAAACAGAAACTGGGTCCACTATGAATTTTACAAGTGACTTAGAGTTTCTTTATAACACACATGTAACTAAGCGAAAGACTATCCAACATCAACTGGACACTTATTTAGCTGAACCTCAATTGAAGTTTGACCTAGATCCATATGAATGGTGGAAAAATAGACATGATACGAGGGCGGGTCAATAAGTCCGTGACTTTTTGAATTTCTGACCTCTTTACTGAAACAGCAACACTGCTCCTGTCAACAGGCATCTGTCAGTTGACTCCTGTCAAAATTTAAACTTGCTGCGTCAGTTAGTTTGTGTTTGACAGCTATTTTTATCAGACTACTCACTAATTTGAGGAGAAAATGGAAAAAAGTGAATTTCGTGTGCTTATTAAGCATTATTTCTTGCGAAAAAAAAACCATTACCGAGACCAAGGCTAAGCTTGATAAATACTATGGGGACTCTGCACCATCGATTTCAATGGTAAAAAAGTGGTTTTCTGAATTTCGTTGTGGCCGTACAAGCACTGAAGATGCCGAACGTCCTGGACGCCCAGTTGAGGTCTCTACACCCGAAACAATCGAAAAAATTCACGATATGGTGTTGGCCGACCGAAGATTGAAAGTGCGAGAGATTATGGAAGCCGTAGGGATCTCGCATGGCTCAGTGGTTTCAATTTTGAATGATCACTTGGGCATGAGAAAGCTTTCCGCAAGATGGGTGCCGCGTTTGCTCACAGTCGACCACAAACGCAATCGTATAACAACTTCACAGGAAGGTTTGGCGTTGTTTAATCGCAATATGGAGGAGTTTTTGCGCCGTTTTGTAACCGTGGACGAAACATGGATCCATCACAACACACCAGAGAACAAACAACAGTCAAAAAAGTGGGTTTCTAAGGGTGAATCGGCGCCAAAGAAGGCCAAGGTGGGTTTGTCAGCCAATAAAGTTATGGCGACTGTTTTTTGGGATGCACGCGGGATAATCCACATTGACTTCGAAAGGGAAGAACAATCAATGGGGAATATTATGCCAACTTATTGGACCGATTCAATGACGATTTGAAAAAAAAAAGACCTCATTTGGCCAAGAAAAAAGTTCTTTTCCACCAAGACAATGCAAGGGTGCACACATGTGCAGTTGCCATGGCAAAAATCCATGAATTGGGCTATGAATTGCTCCCTCATCCACCCTATTCTCCAGATTTGGCTCCGAGCGACTACTTCTTGTTCCCAAACCTGAAGAAATGGCTTGGTGGAAAAAGATTTGACTCCAATGATGAAGTCATCTCGCAAACAAAGGCCTCGACAAATGATTTTTTTTGGAAGGGATAAAAAAAATTGGAGAAGCGTTGGACAAAGTGTATAGAGCTCAAGGGAGACTACGTTGAAAAATAAAATTATTTTTTTATCAAAAAATCTGTGTTTTAATCCAAAAGTCACGGACTTATTGACCCGCCCTCGTAAATTTCCGGCTATCGCAATTTTAGCGAGAAAACATTTGTCTATACCAGCTACATCCGTTAGCTCAGAACGCTGTTTTTCCACGGCTGGAAATAATGTCACATCTAAAAGATCTTCATTGCTCCTGATAATGTAGATTTGTTGGTATTTCTTTATCAAAATAGAAAGTGTTTCTAAAATAAGACCATACATATACTTTACTTAGGAATCAATTTAACTTTTTGTTTGATTTATAAAATAAAATTATTTGTCACAAACTACCAAATAAAATGAACTTTGTGTTTTATTTCTAAATAATCAAAATTGATATCAAAAGAATTTCATAAAAATTAAAAATGTAATTACATACATATACACGTGTATATTTATATACATATATATAATATATATATTATATACATATAATATAGTATATAAATATTCACGTGTATCGCACTGGCTAAAGAAGTACTTCACAAATATAAACGGTATCGCAGACTCACTTAGCCCGCAAGAAATGTGGAACAGCAAGTCCCATTTGGGGACTATATTGAGATACCATCACGTCGGCAAAGAAACATGGTGGTGGAATGACGAAACCAAACGAGCTGTGGCCGACAAGAAGAGTGCATTCCAAGCGTGGACAAAATGCGATCGGAGTGACGATATCGAAAAAGCTCGACTGGCTCTTGAATACGAGCGTCTTAAAAAGATCGCAAAGAAAGTCCTGGCTCGAACTCGAGCGGCAGCAGCGGAAAATCTGTACCAGGAGTTGGAACAAATATCCTCATGATCGGCAGATAGAAGACAAGCTATCCAAGAAGTTAAAACGTCGTACAATACAAAAATGCCAAATATTTTTAAGCTCGCTGCACAGAGGCGAAAAAATTCAATGGAAATAACCTCGCCGAAATACATCAAAAACGCAGACGGTCGTTTACTAACAACTGAAAAGGAAATTTGTGATCGGTGGCTTGAATACTACAAGGAGTTGCTTAACAAACAGTTTTCACGTGATATCGTGCCGACAGCTGGTCTATTCGAGGAGGAAGTTTCGGACATTTCAATCGAAGAAATAAGTATAGCAATCGGAAAATTGAAGCGTTGGAAAGCGGCGGGACCAGAGAGCATTCCATCAGAGTTTTGGTCGAAGATGGAGGGAATCGGCACCGAATGGCTATCGAAACTTTTAAATAAATTAAAATGTGGACAACATTCGGCATTGCCGAATCAATGGAGAAGTAGCTTCTTGGTTCCATTATACAAAGGAAACGGCGACTCTCGAGAATGCAACAACTACCGTTCAATCAAGCTTATTTCACACACAATGAAAATCGTCGAAAGAGTCTTAAACGAACGTCTTCGGCAAATAATAAAGCTCGATAATAGCCAGTGTGGATTTGTTGAAGGAAGATCGACGTTGGACGCTATCCAAAGTCTACGAATAATAGTGGAAAAGCACCGAGATTCGTCTAAGGACTTACACATGGTATTTATCGACCTCGAGAAAGCATTCGATCGAGTGTCTAGAGATCTCATATGGGCCGCGCTGAGGTTTCAAAACGTAGCGGAAACGTATGTTAGAATAATACAAGACATGTACGGAAACGTGAAAACTGCGGTTAAAAGCTCTGCTGGCCTAACGAGAGAATTTCCAGTTAATGTCGGAGTGCATCAAGGAAGCGTACTTAGCCCTTTCCTCTTTAACGTAGCATTCGACTATCTTTAAAAAGACAGCATGCGCGAAGCAAATGTAACGCCAATTCTCTTCGCTGACGACGCAGTTATACTTAGCGATAACGTCGAAGATTTACAGAACGCCTTAGATTCATGGAGAAATGCGCTAGAGAGAAACGGGTTTAAAATAAGTCATTCAAAGACGGACCATTTGACGTGCCCATTTGTGCATCCATTGCGACCTGTTCCGGATATAATGTTAGACGGAATAGTTCTTCCGAAAAGCACTATCTTGAAGTACTTAGGATCAATCGTTAACATGGAAGCGAAATGTGACGACGACGTAAACCACAGAGTGAGTGTGGGATGGATGAAATAGCGGGAAAATTCGGGAATCTTTTGCGACCGAAAATTTCCACTTAAATTAAAGGGGAAACTCTACACCACGGTTGTTAGACCAGCTCTTATATACGGTTCACAGTGCTGGACAATGTACGAAGCGTTTAAAAACAAAATGACGGCAGCGGAAATGAAAATGTTAAGGATGTCTAGTGGAGTCACTAAACGCAATTGTATTAGATCTACGCGTATAAAAGGAAGTCTACACATAAAGAACTTGGTAACCGAACAGCTTGAGGCGAATAGAATAAGCTGGTATTGCCACGTTCAAAGAAGATCTGCGGAAAATCCGGTTAAAAATGCACTACCAACTATGGTCACTCCAACTGTAAGAAAACGAGGTCGGAAAAAGAATTCCTGGATTTCTCAGATGGCAAATGCGCAACAACGCCTGGGGCTAACCACTGAAGCGATCCAGGACCGAGCATTATGTAGACGCGTTCTGCGGTCTGCGACATTAGCCAACCCCATAAGCGGAGCAGCAGCGATGCAGTAAAAATGGGAAACTCGTTACGCATAAGTTCGTATAATGAGGAAAGGGTTAATAAAAGGATAAGAAGATGAAGAAATATACACGTGTACTCATAAATACATAAATTCTTCGTCTTCAAGACAGAGTCGACATTCTACGGAGCCAGCAAGTCCTATTTTGCTGACGTGATATCTTAAACCGTTGTGTCCTGTAAGGTATCCAGCTAGGTTTCTGATATCATTCCGATTTAGATTCAGACTTCTGTCGGCATTTTTATTAAAGGGTAGGATGGCTCGTTTGGCCTGCCTTAGGCCTGGAGTCTCCTCCCAGTATGAGATGCATTTTGAGTGCTCTCAACGCTTAATTGCTAAATTTACTGCTGTTTTAGATGTGCAATAGAAGGGTTCAGGTCCGTTGCAGGGGGTTTCTGAACCTTTTCTGGCCAGTTTTCTGCCTTTTCGTTTCCGTCAATGCCCTCATGCCCAGGAACCCACCATATTTTGGTCTTGTTTCTTGAGCTTAGTTTTTGGAGGGTATTGAAGCAGTGCATGCCTGATTTGGAGTCAATAACATGACAGTTAAGAGCATTTATAGCTTTTTGACTGTCCGTGAATATATGGATGTTTGCACCTTTGATACGAGAGTTAAGTATCAGATTGGCGCATTTTTGAATGGCGTGTATTTCAGCTTGGAATACACTCTGACTCCCATTCCATTTTAGAACCATCCGTGTACCACTGTATTTACTAACTCATGCTTTTTTGCTGGGATTAAGGTATAGTTAAAGCATTAGGACTAACAAGTGATTTTAGGGCATAAATAAAGAATTTACTGAAATCTGGTGTTTTGCCAGAAAAAAGCTCTAAATGAAATTTAAGACATCGTTGTTAATGTATCAATTGGTGCAGATACACGTACAGTTCACTTACTACCACCAAACACCTTCTCCACGAAAATCCTTCTGAAATTACTTCGCCAAGAAATCCCATTGAAAAGGGTATTCGTACGTAGGATGCCAAAAAGCAAATGTTTGCTTAATTGCTCGTAATTAAATTACAAATCTACCTATGTACCTTGTGACATTCGCTCTTTGGTAACACGACGAGATATCTAATTAAACTTACATCTTACACCATTCGAAATGAAATGTGAAAATCATTAATCAACCACCCCTGTCGTTCCTTTCCCGAAACCGACAAAACACAGTAGAATGTAGAATCCCTCCAGCCAACGTGCAATATCCCTTCGTGACAAAACTTAGAAACTATTCAAACAAAACGTTCCTCCCACCTGTCTTTTCTTCTCAATCTAAGTCGTCCCTTTCAGAGGTCTCCCTGTTTGAGGGCTGCCATTCCAAGCCCCTATTCGTTAAATCCATAGAAGAAGAAGGTTTTTTGTTTAAAGTGTCAAATCCCTCGTCGGCTTAAGGGGATTTAAATTCAATTTAAATCCAATAACGGTACCCAGGCCAAGGATACAAACATTCCACCTTAGGACTAAGAAAGCGCAACGAAATTTTTCGCACAATGAACAAAGGTTCTTCGATTCAGTTGCGAATACATTCTACCTATCCCACATACTCGTACATGACATATGTCAAGGATATCCGATCCTTGAAGTCACATGTCAATTAGTATCGACATTAAAATACACACGAATACGCACTTACACAATCTGGCAAATACATTCCAAAGATAATTTGATTTTCCTTTAGGCTACATACGAACGAG
This sequence comes from Volucella inflata, assembly GCA_928272305.1. NCBI lineage: Eukaryota > Metazoa > Arthropoda > Insecta > Diptera > Syrphidae > Volucella > Volucella inflata. The sequence goes on along the minus strand of OV743718.1, from coordinate 15,397,340 downwards.
TATCTGTGGATGGATATTCGACTTCGAAGTAATTATCCTACCAAACAGACGCAGGCTGGATCGAGTGCATAGGTCATTTTGGATACACCCCCCAAGGACATGTAAAAGATTACTATACAAAGTAATTACAAATATTTGTACAATTATTAATATTATTTAATGCCTTATGGGTCGGAGTTTTACTTGTGTGGGTGGTGTAGGATCCTTGTTCATATAATAATCGAGGTGCTTACTGCTTACCGGCATTGTCTATGGCCAAAAGGATTAGAATAGGCTTTGTCCCTGCCCTGGTATGCTTTCGTCTGTATTTCAAGGATTTACATCACTAATGGTAGATACGAGTATAGTCGAGAGAGAAGACACAAAAAAAAAAAAGATTGTTTACCCAGTTTAATGTATCAATTAAAAATGATTGAGTGTAATATGTTCGGGCACGTACCAAGGATAACGATTTTATTTGGTCTAGAGTCCTAGCTGAAGATTGAATGTTTACTTTTTAGAAGTCCTTGGGGGAGTGCGATATTTGTGAGATAAAATCTAACATCAGAGAAGAGAGTAGACGGTATACGAGTAGGCGAAGGGAGTAATTTTCGCCTGGTCGATTCTTTTGGTAAACAAACGTAAAAGGACATCGTTGACAGGCGACACTGTGGTGGATTTTTCTTTTGTTATTTTTGGCACAAAATCCTTTTCAGTATACTCGTACATAGTCCTCTTTTCTCAAAGCCCAGGCATACGAGTATAATGCAAACGATGCTTGTTGCATGACATAAGGATATATTTCGAATGTCTATGTTTTTGTTAGTGTGTATATGAGTATACTCATTACTTTCACAGGACACGCTTGGGTGAATTTGTGTTTCCGAACTGTTGCTTCGGTTCGGCGTAAATATTTGCAAAGCGTACACACAAAAACGCCACTCATACAAAACAAGTTTTCCATCCTTTCACTTATGTTTGAGATGACAGTATGGGTATAAGAATGAGTTTGAGTGGATGGGGGTGTTTTAGTAGAATGCACCGTTATTCTATTCAGAACCCTAAACAACTTGAAAGATGGGTGGGATGGTCTTTTGTTGTTTTTTATTTTTGTTGATGCTGTTCAAGGATATACGGCTAAGGCTTGAGTTTTGTATGCCTATGCATGCATGTGGCTTTTGTTTGCTTAGAGAAATCGTCTTCTGTTTCACTCAGTTGAGTTGAGTTGGATTGAGTTGAGCGCGAATAGGCTTTGGCCATATGGAAACACAGGAAAACAAGTGAATTGTGCAAACGCTGGCTAAATTTGATGAGGAGACTTAGCGAAGCATGAAAATGTTTGCTCTTTTGGTTGGATTTTGTTCGGATAATGGAATGAATGAGAAGATGGAATACGAAGTGGGTGTTCTTAAAGGAAAATCTTGAGCATTTTATTTGTTTAAGGAAAAGCTTTAAGAAAAGGAGTTGAGACAGGGACTATACGCCCAGCCTATACAGCATGGTAAAAAGATTGTGGAAAGTATTTTTAACACTCAGAATCTACAAAGACAGAGACAACGAGATCAATGGAATGCTGTTTTGGTATCTACGATTTAGGGATTTCGGAGAATTTGCTGTAACAAAACCAGTTCTGAAATGGCCACAGATTTATTGACTTCAGATCACACTTAGTCCTTTGTGAACCATTACCAACTTAAGTGCATCGGCTAAAACTAAACCTTCCTCTACAACGCCGACCGCTCATGATCTGATCTAGGGCGCTAGTATGCAGTTCTTTACATGTCCATCTTGCTCCAATTTGGATTGAAATGAAGTTTAACCCTCCGATCAGCGACAGCTTCGATAGCGTTATATCAGGAACAAGGTCCATAGGGATCTACAAGGATTTGTGTACAATTTTTCAAGAAATGTACGGTATTATCGTTATGCAGTTGTGCCTGATTGTTTTGTTTATTAACTTACTAGGTGGGGTGAAAAGTAACCTCCTTGGGAATGAAAAAATTTTTTTTTAAAATGTTTTTTTATTTTATTCAATATAGTCCCCTTTTAGCTTGATACACTTTCTCCAGCGATTTTCCAACTTCTTGATCCCGTCCGAAAAGTACGAAAAGTAATTTTCCGGAAGGTATGCAAAATACTCCTCTGTGGCGTCGATGGTTTCCTCGCGTCAGCTGAAATTTTTATTGATGAGCCATCTTTTGAGGTTTGGGAAGAGTTAATAGTCCAAGGGAACCAAATCTGGCGAATACGGTGGATGCGACAGCAGTTGGAACCGTAAGTCATTGATTTTAGTCGTCGTTGCGATGCTCTAGCAAAAACAAAATTTTTTTTGGCTTCATGTGAGGCCGTTTTGCAGCTATTTCGGCCTTCAAACGCTCCAATAGTGCACAGTAATACTCGCTGTTTTGGTTTTTTCCTTTTTCGAGGTTGTCCACGAAGAGTATGCCATGACAATCCCAGAAAACCGACGCCTTAACCTTTCCGAACCATTGAGCCTCCCTCGGCCGCTTCGGAGCACTCGTGCCGGCTTCAGTCCATTGCCGGGCACTCATTCTATTCTCTGGTGTGTAATCCAGGTTTCATCAACAGTTACCAATCGACGCCAAAAGTCCGCCTCATTCCGCATCAGCAAGTCTAAACACTCTTTCGAAATGCTCTCGCATGTGTTTTTGGTCAGGAGTGAGCATGCGCGGCACCCAGCGAGGCAGAATAACTTTTTCATATTCAGAATATTGCCCAAAATATGGCGTGTGCGCTCAGTACTAATCTTTGTGATATCTGCTAGCTCGCGCACCTTCACTTTCCGGTCAGCCAACACCATTTCATGTATTTTTTGACATTGTCCTCTGTAACCGCATCGAAGGGCCTGCCGTTGCGGACTTGATCGGTAGTGGAGCTGCGGCCACCACGAAACTCTCGAAACCGATATTTGATGGTGTTATCTGACGGAGCATTAGCCCATAATATTTATCCAACTTTTCTTTTGTTTCCTTCCTTTTGCCTCTCAAAAAATAATGTTTTATGAGAGAACGAAAATCGTTTTTGTCCAAAAACAAAACTAAAGACAGTATCGCACTGAAATTTGGCATGTCTGCCTAAGTATGAACGGACTTCAAGGCACTATAACCTTTTTTGCAGTAGCAGCGCATTCAGGCGGTCAAGAAGGTTACTTTTCACCCCACCTAGTATAGTTGTTATCAGTCCGAAAATGTATAATGTAAGCTAATGCAGGTTTGGCACCGATATAAAAGTGCTGAGTGTTCAGCATAAGCCGCATTATTGCACCAACAGCAATACGCAAGGGTTTTCCGCTGGCTTTTGTACTCCGCAAGACATAAGTGGCATGATGGTCGATTTGGACGCGGTACAAAGAAAGGAACAGGTCCTGTTGTTGGTGTTGCTACCTATTTTTTTTTTACGTGGCTTTCAGTTCAACTTTCAAAAAGTTGTTAACCACCGCAATCGAAGCCTGGGGATTGTAAGCTGCTGCTAAATTAGCCTGCAACATAAGCCATGGATCATCAATAGCAGCAGTTTTACTAATTCATTGCTCTTCGGCCTTGTTGTCGCATTATCAAAGAGAATTAACTTTGTGAAAAATATGAAACGATTATATGATAAAGCGGCTCCGTGTTTGATTTACACATTCCAGCATACAAAATGATAGCCAAAAAAGCATTAAACGCTTTAAGAGCCATTACTATCTTGTTTCTGCTTAGTCAGATTTCCTTCATTCCATATACATAGCACTATATCTGCTTGGCTTTGCGATTCGTTTCTCGAATGATGAGGATTCAGTGATTAGAGATCGAAAGATGGTAAATGGATCATGAACCAAGTTTTTCAATGACTTGCTTCTAGTATAATCGAAAATATTATGAGGACGAATACGACCACTCGTTGGTGGGGGGTCTTTGTACCATTTTGTGCCATTTTTGGAAATAAATTGGACAGAATCTGTCTCAGCCTGATGACGGGCAGCAGTGGCAGTAGCAGCTACTTCATGAAGCTTTTCTATCTTATCATCGTGGTCTTCATCGAATTCATCATCATCCATTTCCACATTTACTTGGATTTCTGTCATATGGCACCCAAAACAGGTAGGGTAGAATAACCATCAACGGATGCACTAATGCTGCCTGCGATTCGACTGCACATGGCTAGTAAACAATCGGAAATCGTTATTGCAACCTTAAGGATGGTATATGAAGAAGGCCCATAAAAAAATTATTTTCTAGCCTAATTCCTATGTACATAGATCTTTGTTAATCTTTCTCCCTTATTTTCCATAATCTCTTCTCTATAACACATGCAGGTCCTTAGGGACCTTCTTGGTAATCCGAGGGTTAACTGCATAGATGACCTTAATTCATTGCTGAAAAAGTCCATTTCCTCATACGAAGATTGGGGTAACAAAGAACAAAGGACAAAAACAACGATTGCGAGGAGTTATACTTTGTTTGTTTCTATTTCCGATGCCGCGGTCATGATTTATAGGAGAGGCTTCGGTAGCCAACTCTTTTAACTGTAGCCAAATTTATATCTGCCTAGAGTTACGCTTTCTTCAAGACGTGTGTGTTAAACCATCTTTTGTAGACAGCTCATACAAGTTCTTTGGTTTGTCCTCTTTGGGTGCTAGGGTCATTTTGATTGCTTCCAGAGCATTCATTCCAGCGCATTACTGGCATCACGTTGGACGCCTTTGGAAGACTGTTAAAGAAATCGCAGGATATTGCACGGTTTCGTTTTTGATAATCAAAGTCTCGGTGAGGTATTTACGGGACTAGATAGAAAAGCATGCATAATCATTTTGTGCAATCTGGTAAGTTTGACAAGGATACCAGTCATGTTTCTGTTTTTATAATTGCTGCGTTTCTGGACTTAAAGTCGATAAAGATGCTATGTGTACCAATTTGAATGTTTACCGTAGAGTCGTGTCCTATGCGGTCTTAAAGCCACACTGCAAGGACAATCACATTAAATATAATATAACAGGAATGATTTTGTATCAGTTGTTGTGGGTAGCTATTTGTTGGTGCACTTTCAAGAGCTTCCTTTCATTGTGCCATGTGCCATACTTCTTCGATAAGTGAGTTAATACCGTCTATAGCTTATTCAATTTCATTCTAAGCAGCTACACTTGTACATAATTGAAAACGCTTAGGAGTTGCCCGTTCTCCTTTCTTATGAATGTTTCGACATTTATAGAAGAATTTTCTTGTATACTAGAAAATGAAAAATCAAATAATGTCATTGTAATGGGTGACTTCAATATTAACATCTTGGAAAAAAGTGAAATTGTCTCGAGCTATATGGAATTGTTAGCATCGCATGGCTTAGCTAGTTTCATCAATGAACCTACTAGACGTATCTCAGGTAGATGCTTAGACCATATTTATGAACGGTTCAGGAATGGCTCTTTCAGTAACTGTGAGAAATGTGTTATTGATTTAATGATGATCACTGATCACTCTATGAATGGGTTCTTGTTTAATACTCGTATTACTGATAGAATGTCCAATTTGAATTCTGTACCTCCTGACACGGTAACGAAGATAAACTACAACAATCTCAAATACAATCTTTCTTGTGAGTTTTGGGAAGATGTCTATCTGTGTTCTGATGCTTCTGCTACCTTTTCAATGCTTATTCATTGTCTAAAGAGGCATATTCTGAGTTGTTCATATACTTTTAGTCTCAGGCTAAAATCAAACTTAGAACTAAATGCTATAAACACCCTGGTAATCTGTGTTTGAAAAGCAAATACAAAAATCTGTGTACCGAAGGGAAAAAAAAGGGAAATTTCAATTTGCCGTGATAACTATTACCGTTCTAAGTTCAAGTCTGCTAGAGGTATGTAACTTAAAAAGTGAATGGCAAATTGTTAAGAGTATCTTTAACAAATCCTCTGCTGCAATAAAACCGATTGTTATTCGTGTTAATGACTATGTTGTATCTGATAAACTAGTCATTGCAGATGCATTTAACTGGTATTTTACGAACATAGCCACCAGCATGCAACCATGTCCTGTTCAACTTTCTTGTCATTTCTGTTCGACTACTGATTGCTTTGCTGAACCAATGTGTTCTAATAGTTTAGCATTTGAACCCATTACTCCTCTTGAAGTTTTAAAAGTTATCGGCACTTTAAGAAATACTTATTCATGTGGTGCTGACGGTGTCTCCAATATCCTACTTAAACAAGTTGCTTGTCATATAATGGATGTCCTTGCTTACATTTTTAATCCCTGCATATTTGAGGGAGTTTTTCCTGAAGGCCTCAAGTGTGCTGATGTTATACCATTGTACAAAAAGGGTTCTACTGTTGAAATGTGTAATTATAGGCCCATCTCACTCCCGCCCAGTTATAAGCAAAATCTTTGAAAAGCTTGTGAAAAATAGGATAATGAGTTATCTCACAAAAGCTAAGTTTTTTAATGGTACACAATTTGGCTTTCAAAAGGGAAAATCAACTGAGGATGCACTCCTGCAGTTTTGTGGAAAAATAATGTCAAACTTCGATAGTAAAAAGTGTACTGCTGGTCTATTTATTGATATTAGCAAAGCGTTTGATATGGTTGATCATCTAATTCTACTGGACAAACTTGAAAAAGCAGGTTTTCATGGCTCTATGTTAGACTGGTTTAGATCTTACCTAAAAAATAAATAAAAAAGAGTAAAAATTCATGAAATCAGGAGTGATGACTCTCAACTTAGGGGTACCCCAAGGTTCTGTCCTAGGTCCGATTCTCTTTCTAATCTACATAAACTCACTTTTTACAATTAATTTTAAAGATGCTCCAACGGCTTTTGCGGATGAAATAGGTTTCTCCTATGGTTCAAATAGTCGCCTAGATCTGGTTTCCGACCTAAGTTGGTACCTTAGTCTTATAAGAACATGGTTTTATAAACACAACTTGCTTATAAATCCTGAGACTAAGATTATGATTTTTAATTTGTCGATTAATCTCGATCTGGATCTAAATGTTTATTTTTAAGCTCCAGGTTGTCAAAGATTCCTTTTTGGAAATTGTAACTGTGGGTCTGGTTTATTTTCTCCTTCTTTCGATGGCAGCATGAATTGCAGTGATAAATGTTTCCCTATCGATATTGTTAGTGAATTCAAATACCTGGGACATACTATAGACTCTAAAATGAGCTTTTCTAATCATGTAGAAGCTTTGAGGAACTATTTCCGTTACACGCTTAGGCACTTCTTCTATTTGCGAAATATCTGTTCTACTAAATTGTTAAAAATTATTTCTTATGGTATTTTTCACTCAAAATTACAATATGTTATTACTTGCTGGGGAGGTGCTTATATGAATAAAATACAACCTCTTTTGATTATCCAGAAATATACCCTACGTAAATTATGTCGCAAACCTAGAAGATATTCTACATACCCTTTGTTTTGCGACTTAAAAATTCTTCCCGTCAGACATTTATACTGCTTTAAGGTGATTTTTTCTGAAGTCTGGTAATCGGAATTTCTGACTGATTTCTTACTTTAACCTGTGTGGAAACTTTTCGTACTCCTTATCTGTTCCACCCTTTCATACCACTGCTTATCGTAATTTTTATTATATTTTGTCTCTTCGTTTATTTACTAGACTTCCTCTATCGCTCAGATCGATTACTATGCCTGCATTGTTTCACAAACTCGTAAAAACCTGGCTTCTCAATTTCAACTTCACTAGCTTAGAATCTGTTCTCTTTGACTAACTGGTATAACCAATGAAACAAGATTTATACTAATCATCTATTTGATACTCTATAGCAAATTTTATCTATTATGTGTCTGCTAAAGCTTGCTTATATAATATTTGAGTAATATTTGTATCAGTTTTTTTATTTTGAGGGTTACCCCACCCATATATATATAATTTATTTGATATCTCATTCTCAATGAGACATCTACCCTAGCGTAGGCTACACTCGATCCGATTTTATGAGATCACAGCCAGCCTTGGGAGATAAGCAACCCAAAAATATACACAGTATGGCAATTAATATCCTGGAAACGAGTCATATCTCAGAAACCAGGAGCGCCATCTATTTGTTCGAATCTTTCTTTATTATCTGTCAAAATTTCATGACATTTGGTTTACAATTGACAATTTTAAAAATTATTTTGTCAGAATGCCTTTTCATTTAATGTTGAAATTTTAACATGAAACCAAGAAGGTCAATGAATTCGACCCGAAATTTGTTTAATATGCATCAGATACATTCCGATTGATGCAACCAGTTTATCGCTGTGATTGTGTGTGTAGAAAAGTTGCTTTCAAGTGGCATAATCGTTTTTTGGGAGGCGGGGAGATGCTGGAAGATGACAAACACACAGGAAGCCAATTTCAGTTCGGGCGCCTGATGTGATCCAAAATTTACGTGATTTTGTTGCAGAAGACCATAATGCTCCACTGAGAATGATGGAAGAAACTTCAAAGTTCAACAGAAGACTTATTCGAACAATTCTTCAACCGAATATCACGACCTAAGTGGGTGTATTCACCTTATTTGGCATAGTACGACTTAGATTTGTTCCCGAAAGTGAAATTGAAGGCGAAAGGAAGATTTTTTGATGACATTCCGACAAGGGCACTAGAGGCTTCCTCTAGCAGGTATTAAAATCATTATCGAATAGCTATTACAAGTGTATTGAAAGGGAAGGCAAAATAAATAGAAATCGGGTTTAAATTATGTTTCCTAGAGCCAGTTCGGAATATTATTTGCCACACTGTGTAGTCATGGAATACTTTGCTTTCAACAGATATGCAAAATGATCTCTCCAGAAGCTACGCGTTTCTTATGGAACTGCCTTGCATTGGCAGGGTTCGAAATGCAATTCTAAGAAAAAATAACAGAACGGCTAAGTAAACCCCAAATGAGAACCACTCCATCTTAACGGGTGTTAAAGCTGAATCATTTAATCCAAAAGTCATTTGATCAATCGGATAGTTGATCTTAAATGAACAATTCTACAGAATTTAACCAGATACGAGTATATTTCGCACGATAGATGATAGCACAGACTAGAAACACATCATCTTACTAACCTAGCCTAATCCAATACTTTGGAATTTTTGCTCAAAGATGACTGCAGATTCCTCACTTTCTAGGTAGGTTTTACGTGGAAGGAAGAGCATGAACACTTTCCATCTGCAAGTCAAGTTGGAAGAATTCACATTGCTTTAATGTGCATATGAGTCGGAAAGTTTGAATCAACAGTATCCCTCTTGGACACAATGTTGTCACCAAATCCCTCTAAACCCCGACATGTTCAAATAGTTGATTGGGAGTGAAAGATCTCTTATTCAAAAAATAATTCCTTGCACATTCCATTACTAACTGACATAGTTCCAATTGCATCCGTCGAATCATAAAATGAAAATTTGTTCAAATATTCGTGGGTACCAAGGAAGAATTTTACAACTTCCCTACAGTAGACGAAAACTTTTCCCGTACTCCATTAAATTGTAACAAAACTTAGTAACAGTCGTCATAAATAATTTTCGAAACGCATCCATCCAGGATATGGGATTCTAAGTACCTGAAAATATTCTCCTGCAGCAGCGGCAAAGTCAACATAATATCATTCAACGTTCATTGACCATTTTCTGTGCAAGTGAAAAACTTGAAATGTCGAAAAGTTTTTACCAAATCCCCCGTATCCGTCATGACCTCTTAGTGGACCCTGAAACATCAGCCGTACGTTGAAAATTGCTCGTAATCTCCGCTAAGAAAAGTCCATAAAACTGCGAACGGAAAATCTTTGTTTAATAATCATGAGCATGACTACTATGACGACAACGACTCTCAGATGATGACGGCAATGATGATGGAGTCAGTGGAAAAAGTTCTCATCTACTTTTGAGATTTGTTTTTTTTTTTTTTGTTTTGTGTTTTTAGATACCCAGACTTGGAAGTTAACTTTGGGTATGTGTGTTGAAATGATGCATAGAGTGTGTAATAATAATAAAACCGGAAACGAAGTGTTGCTTCAAATCATGTTGCAAGCACGAAATGTCTTAGAATGTATTCTATCTGATGATTCTTCTGTTACAGCCGTTGAAGATACTGAATGCCAGGATACAGGGAAAAGTCCTTAAAATAATAAAAAGACGGATCTCATCCAATCTTGTGCTGTTGTATTAGCAAAACTACTCACAAGACACGATATACCGGTTAACATACTAGATACGAGTACGAGTACGAGTAGGAGTATGAATACGAGTGCGGATAGTATCTGTATCTGTACTTCTAGACAAGGTATACTATACTTACACTGTATACTTAGTCGTAGATACTCGTTTTGTAGTCAAACATTTTTGCACTTGTAATGGCTGGTGTATGGCTGGAAATATGTGCGAAGGTAATTGCTATCTATCTGTCTGTCTGTCTGTTTGTCTGGCTGCATAGGAGCATAGAAAGATATCGTTCGCTGAGTAAATGTGAATGTTCTTTGGAATGGGTTGGAGATTTTTTTTTATATCCACTATCTTGCTGTTTAACTTGTATCTAGATAATAGAGTCGTAAAAATTTACCAGCGTGCATTGGTACGAGTACAATTTGATGTTTTCTTTTTCTGCCAAATAAAAATACGAGTACAACAATGTATGTGCCAAGAAAGGAAACGATGCAAAGAAAATTATTAAAATAGAGGTTGGGTTTGGAGAGAGATACTCCAGGTGGAGCTTTACCAAATATTATCCTTCAAAACATTAGAGAATCGAGTTATATCTAAGGCAATACATAAATACGTCAAGGGGATCTAAGAACATCGAGAGGTTATATGTGTGACCTTTGCAAGTAAGTTTAGGCTTCCGGGTAGACGCATGCTTCTCAAGCGACCCGGTGCGTCCCCAGGTGGCGGATAGAGCAGTTGCCACGCAGTGTGGCAGTGGTTTAAATATCTCCGGGGACGAAGAGAATAATCCAAAGACCCAAGTCAAGGTGTTTTGGAATACGTGCTGACGACTGAATGGTGCAGGGAACAAAAAAAAAAAGCATCTCGAACGTAATGTCCGTATGCGACACCGGGCACCCTCTCATAGTAACTAGCCTTACACCCGTACAGGGAGCTCTGCGGTGTTCGTGGGAACATTTATGGAAACAGGGTCAGATGAGGAATCTCTACTCCGATCCCCAGTATTTCAGACAGAGGACATAATAGTCCCATCTCCAGATAAAACCAAATCGAAGACTGCTCAGGAACCTAGCAACACGGTTACGGGAAAGAAGATGAAGAAGAACAAAAAAAAAAAATATTTCACCCGGGCGCAAAGGCGCCGCATAGCTGCCATGATAAGAGATGGCATCGAGCCCGAATTGGCCAGGAAAAAAGAGCGAGAAAGATAGACACAAGTTCAAGCCAATAGGGCAGAATCTACTGGCATCGAGCCAGGTACATAAAAATGGTGCCGCTCCGCTGACAATTCGTCCAGAGATCGCAGTACCAAAAAACACAGACCTCATTCAGAACCAATCCAAGACAGGTGTGTCAAAAAGGATTCCCTCAGGTATGGGTCACGAAAACAAAAAGAAAATTAGAACGCTCAAGAAGAGTTACCCTGCTGAGTGATCTAACCTCAAAACTCACTCAGAGGTTGTCAAAACCACAAGTGAGGGACGAAAGCAGCTCTCAGCGGATCAACACCCATCATCGGGACTCTCATACAGAGATGCTGCACTCTATGCACCCTATGGAATCCCTAATGACGCAAATCCTACTGGCATAAGTGGACAGATCTGACAGCAAATGTTCACAAAAATTTGCCGCAATCTCTCCACGAGATGGTTGGATATCCATCACCTGCCACGACACAGCGACCAATCTATGTCCCATGTCAGCGGTAAAGAGGATAAAGCCATGGCTGAATGCAAGCCTTCGTATCACTCAGGGCAACGATATTCCCAAGTTACATACTTTCATCGTCTTGCTCCCCCCCCCAGACGATAACATTCTCAATGAAGTCTTCTTAACGCGGACCGCCAAACAAAATCAATGCCTATCCACCACAGGTTACCGAATCCTCAGGCCTGCCAAGAAAAAAAGTGGAGGGGTAAAACAATCACGTTCTCTGTTGACGAAAAGTCGAAGGAATACATAGTAATGCAGAGAAACAAACTATTCCAAAAAACGCCTTACCAAACCAACATCACCTGCAGAGGTTCGACAAAGACAAGTACTCGTATACAGTGTGGCAAATGTCCTCAGAAAAGCATCCTTTCAACTTCAATTTCAATTTCGGGAACAAAGAGAAGCCACTTTCACCATTTGGAATGAATTTTTCGTGGATAATTCCTTTGCTCTTTCAGTTTTGAAGGAGCTCTTCTCGTGTTTTCCGCTTGTGGTGAATTTTTTAACTTCCATTCCACACTTTGACCCTTGGTTTCTGGATTGTATTTTAAACACCATGTTTCATCATACATTATAATTGTTGCTTATGAAGTTTGGATCATTTCACGAGGCCGCAAAGATACCTCTGGAATACCAGTTCATAAATTTCTCATCAATTTTTGATCATTATTCAATGTTTGCAAAGACTTTTGTTTTGCCCAAACCATTTCAATATTAAGCGAAATCTATAATTATTAAATGTCAAGCAAAGATCATAAAAGATAGTAGAGAAAGATTCAAGCTTTAAAACACATGTTCGGACAAATAGATGGCGCTCTTGGTTGCTGAGATATGGCTCATGTCCAGGATATTATTTGTCACACTGTTTATACACTCGTAAAAGCGCATTTGAAATTTGAAATCCCCTTTGATTTCCACAGGTCTTGTCCGAATCAAGTATGTTTGGAGTTTTTTAAAGGTGAAATTCAGTGCAAGTATTAAGAAAATTACGCCCGAGGCTCAGCTGCAGAAAGCAGTCGAAAGCACTTCTTCTACAATACGACAAGTGATCGCTTTTGCTGGAGCTCGTATTACAGTAGTACGTATCGTTGAAGATTCTCATTCAGGAATCCACAAAACAACTTGGCTCACTGAAAGTGCTCTGGAAATGTCCACTAAACTCTGATCTACTCCGTACCGCAACGGCATCTTAACCAAAATAAAGTAAGATCGAGGCAACTGCGACTGCTCTGTCTAGGTTGTCGCAAATTGACCAAATATTCGTCATGGGGCGATATGCCGTGAGGTTCTCTCCTTGTCACAATATTTTTTTGATTGAAATTCTTTTTTGTGGAGAATTTTTCGCTTAGTTGCTGGAATGAGAAGCCAGGGTGTTTTACAAGAAGTTGTTGAAAAATATCAAAAACCCCCTCCTGATGTGCCATATGTATGTTGCATGTGATTCAGGATTAAGGACAAACACTTTTTTTGAAGTTAGGTGTTATATCAAACTGTGTTCAAAAGGCATTCATTCAAAAAATACTTTTGAAGAAAATTGAATTCATCTTCCGAATTCCATCATTAGATCGATTCATCTTTATCCACAAAGAAGTACTACTTTGCCAACGCACCTCATGGGACCCAAAACAGATGCTTCTTTTGCAACCCACTGTTTTTACATTCGCAACAGGATAAACGAGTACTTGTCTGTCTACTAACCTCTCTGGCAGCGTCATTTTTCGCAATGCAATAGTCATGGGTAGAGTGGCCGCTGTTATTTTTATGAGTGTTTCCTTTGCGATTTCTCTTAACTTCCTCTAGTTGGTAGTCGTGTGTATTCAGTAGACAGCAGACTACAGCTTCCTTTAGCAATAAGCACATCATAAGGAACCCTAGGAAGCGCCAATAAATTTGTTTTTTTTTTCTCATTTTAAAGAAACCGGCACACCTCTGGTTAGGGTCTTCCAATGTGCAACTTAACGGGTGGTCCTTAGAAATGATTCAACTAGATTTTTCGATTTCCAAGTAAATGAAATGTCCTTTTGAAAAGTTGCCCTCTTCATGTTTGACATGTCTTAGTTGGTTTTAGTTGGTCTTAGTTGGTCATCCTTAAACCTATTGTCCTTGTTTGAAGGAAATATCAACGGTATGTGAAGATTTTTATTATTTTCTTGTATTCGTATCGTATTCGTATGTGACAATGGCAGGATTCACTATAGATAGATAAAAATGCGATGACGTTGTCTGTAATATCAATAAAATTTTATTAAGAATCCCGGTTTCTCTCTGAGAATAGCTACCAGGACGCTGCTGTTGATGTTTTTCAGTTCTTCCAAACGCAGATTGGAACCGAAAAAAAAACAGACGGACAGACACATGGAATGGAATTGTACAAAAGCAAACGACCGTCGACAACGGCAACGACAGCGACAATTCGAAGGATATTTCTCTTTCTCTGGTTTTATTGTGTTTATCTGTTGAAATGAATCGATTGGTTGAAAGGAAATGTCTTTCTTTTTTTTTTGTATCGTTTCTGCTGACTACTCAACAATTGGATGTTTGGGAGATTAAGGCTTCCAAAAGTAAAAAAAAAAAAAAAAAACAACAACAACAAAGTAGGGGTGGAGTACGATGGGGAAAATAAAAGTATTTATGGACTCGAAGGAGTTATTTTTCGAGTAATTTTCATAAATTTCAAGGATTAATGGTTCACATTCTGTACCAAGGATAACAAAAGAAATCCTGTTCTCTCTCCGATTAAAAAGGATTTCTGTTGTTGGTTCTTGCTTTTGTTCCTTAAATTCAATACAATATTTAAGTTTTGCGGTCAAGTGAGCTTTCTTCATCTCGAAATGGATGTCAGGATGTCAAAAATTTGATGGATGTGTTGTTTGGGTTTGAGTTTGGTTTTGTGCTGTGCTGTGTGAACAAAAGAAAGTACGCTTTCGTTATTGTTTGTGCAATTGAAGATGGGTTGGTCGGGCTGTCGCAACAGTGTGATAGGCTTAACACAATTGGAACTATGTATCCTGAAGAAAGGGGAGAAAATTGTTTTTTTCTGTTGGGGTTTTAGGTGGTCATACAAGTTGTATCTTTGAGGGGAATTATAACATGAAATCAATCCTCTTTCTTCTCTAATCTTTCAAAGTACTACACCAGTGGTTGAGTTGGCGCTTTAATGTAATATGAACAGACTATATTAGCCTCTCAATAAGTTACATCAATTTATCATTGAGTATCTTACGGTAAATGAAAAGGAAAGGCTTAGATACAAAATGATTCATTCAAAATCTTTTGAATTTGAAGTTTGCAAAGAGTCTCGGATTAACTTAAAAATTTACACTGAACTGACTGACCTACAAAGACATGAACGACTGGAGATACCTTCTTCATTTAAAGAGCGTGATCTGGATGCCAAAGACCACACAAACTCTGTGAAAAACGGTCGAGCTCAACTGTGAAAAGATCGCCTGAAAAATGTTAAGCAAACCGTGATTGGTGTCGGTGGAGAAGAGGTGAATAAGGTAATGAAAATCGAAATGCCGTTGAACTGAGTCATGTTAGAAGGCAAGGTGAACAGTTCTCGGTTTGACAATGAAGGACTAAGATTTTCAATTTCCCTTGACTTCAACACACTTGGTCCAGCGTTTATCTAATATCAGTATTCCTTTCCAGAAGTGAGAGTCAGGAAGGCTGTGAAAATATTCATCTACGGCCCTCTCAACTTTTCCCTTGGATGTGAAACGCTTCCCAGAAACAAATTTCTTCAAGTTTGGGAACAGATGGAAGTCTAAGGGGTCCAAATCAGGGGAATAAGAGGATGGTCGAGCAAATTGTACACTAAATCCCGCAGTTTTCCTATCGCCAACGCACCCTTCTGTACAGGGGCATTGTCCTAGTGAAAGATGGCCTCCTGGCATCTACTCGCGAATTTTGGCATCTAGCTGGTCAAGAAGGTTGGAGTAATATTCGTCTGTAATTGTTCTGCCTTTTTGAAGGTAATCAATAAGCCGGATCCCTTTTGCATCCCACAACACGCTAGCCATAACCTTTCCGGCAGACTCGACCGACTTCGTTGTCTTCGCGCTGAACCACGGGCTTCCATCCATTGCTTCGTCTACTGTTTCGTCTCGGGCGGGTAGTGGTGGACCCATGTCTCATTCATGGGGAGAAATTGACGCACAAAATAGGTCGGATTCCCATTCAATCGATCCAAAGATTGCTGGGAATATCGTTTGCGCATTTGCTTTTGATAGCCATTCAGCAAATGCGGAACATATCCCTAAGTTTTTGTGCAAAGTGTTTCGCACACTCTCTTTCGATATCCCCACAACCTTAGCTATCCCATTCACCTTCACTAGCCTATCGTCCAAATACATCATGCACTTTTTGACGGTTGCGGTTTTTGACCGTTCTACACGTGGGTCATCTTTGAGGGATGTGCGACTACGTTTAAATTCAGCTGCCCGCTTTTAAACGGACGTCTACTGCAAAAATTCGTGTAAACAAACTATTTGAGAAAAGTGGAGACTTGTCGTACAAACTAATGCCACGTGCACCCAGGGAGGAAATATAAATTTTTGCTGATTAGAACGCCATCTCTGTGTCAGGTCGAGAACTTTTTATCTTATCTTCGTGCCTCCCTCCTGCTCATAGAAGAACTTTAAATTTTAAATGTTTTCCGATTTCTATTACTCACAGCCTTACTTAAATGGCGCGTGGTGGTGGACCAGCATCGCCACCAATAGACTTCTCCAGTTGAAGCGGTCTCTGGCTAATTACCTACTGTTTTGTATCCCAAGTTGGTTGAGATACTTTTCATTCGTGCGCGCTTCCTAAGGCGAGATCTTCTTCTATTTTCGAGTGGGAATCATAGAGTCTTCAATCTGAAGCATTGGTCTCCATTCACTCCACACTCCTAGCTATCTTAGGCGACTAATGTGCACTTTTCCGACCAAGTCAATATTACTGTTACCTCCTAGACTTCGTCGTTGATTCTGTCCTCTGAAACCCGCTAACGTGAGCGGGACTCACTCGAAGAAGTTAGCGTTCGAAAGGCCAGGCCATCTTCGTTAATGTCTATTCACTATAGCAGGCACACTAAGCAGGTCTGGGCTTATATACGGTCTCATTAGTGTATCTTAACAAGTTTCTGAGGCTGAAGAAACAGCGCTTGGCAAGAGTAAGCTTTCTTTTTGACTCGGCGACTTTGTTTCGCATCTTTATGAAGCAGCGAGCGTTCTCCCTTATTATGCACAATCTGATGAGTTGGGCAGGGATATTGACACTTGAAATGGCTCTGCATCAGCTGGAGCATTTCGAATTTGAGTTTTTTCATTTTTTGCCCTTGATCTGTCGTTGTGAGAATACTTGATCTCTTGTGGACTTACCCTGCCTAAAACCGCACTGACATGGTTCATTAGATTGTTGATAAATAGCTCAAAGTGTTCACATGCGATATGCGATGATGAGGAGACTGATGCCTCTAAAATTACCGTTGTTTGATGATCGGGCAAAGGATGCTAGGGATCTATTCTTCTCGAATGTTTTCTGCCGACCAAATATTGGAAATGAGACGGTGCGTATTAAACACCGAACATGAGAGTGTCTATTTCTATGACCGCGCGCTTCTCCTGGGGTATCCGTCATTTCTCTTGTAGTTCGCGTCGCAACAGAGATGTTTACCTACGTTAAATTGCCTATATTCTTCATGAAACCATGGATTTTTGGTGACTGATGGCACTAGTCTTCAGCACCTGGTGTTGGTTTCATAGGTAATATTAAAAGGTTGAAGGATATGTGATTGCTTCCTTCGCAGGTGTGTGAAATATGTCTAAACGTACCTTGGGCACAACGATGTAGTGGTCTGAGCATATGTTCGCCTGGAGGAGTATCTCGTGCCAACCGCAACATGATCGATTTGGCTATGGCTATGTTTCCATGTAGATATTGACGTTTGACCCTGCAGCAAAGTCTCTTCTTCCCACTTTGGCATTAAAATAACCTTTGACGATTTGAACGTCATCCTTCGGACATCGCTTGTTAGTTTTGTTGAGGAGCTCGTAGAAACTTTCTATGGTAGCGTCGTCCTTTTTCTCCGTTTATTCGTCAGAATAATTTCCTTCGACTCTATATGCCACTATATGAGTATTTCTCATCTTATCATACTTTGGTGTCTCCCATCGCTGCAAAACGATATCTTTATATAATTAGCTCATCTGATGCATCACCGAGAACATGGCTCAATTAATTTACTTGAACCATCAAACTGCATCAATTTAAGTATGCCATCGGTCAAATAGCTCATCGAGAAGTCCTTCCATATAAACACAAAGACCAATAATCAAGGACTAAGCATTTGTCGTAATTGCCAGCAATCCAATTATTAAAAAGTAAACAACACTTCTCATCTGTTCGTGGCAGCAATGCACTCAAACACCCCTGCTTGTATCCTGCACTCAATTTATAGCTCACACACAAGTAAACGAGTAAATACATACAACACGAATAGACAAAAGGATCACCATCACCACCCCCTTTAATCAATTGAATGTTTTGCCAGAGCATGTGTATGGTTAATTAACGTCCACAACAACAACAACAACAAGAACAACAACAAAAGAACTGCTTTACTGACGCCACCGCTACACAGAGAATTAAGTAATTAAAAAGCCGATAAAAGCGCCTGCAAAAAGGGTTGAGAATACAACTCAAAAGCCCAGGCTTAGCTCTACACAGCTCTGCAGATTTACCTCCCACTCGTCCAACCTCCCGTTTTATTACATCAATATATTATATTCCTTTTGGATTTTACCAGAAAAAAAAAAGGAATTAAGGGTTCCATTCGGATTTAGTCCTGAGTTTTAAGTCGTGAACGTGGGGCTAGAATTTTTCATGGATTTTACCCCCTTTTTGTGGATTTAATTACGAACAGGAATCTACCCTCGGGGAGCCTTTAAGACGAGAGTGAAAGGAAGTTAGCAAGCGCAACAGTAGTAACAGAAAAACCAAAACGAATGGGAAGGAAGCCGAAAAAGGATGAACATGATGGAAAAAAAAAGAAGTAGAATGGAAAAATCCTGTTCTAATGTCAACACGGGCCAGGCCATACACCCACACATAGACTTTATAGACTCATTTCTAGAGGCGGTGAAAAGGGTTGAAGGTTGTTCTCCATCATGTTCGAGAATATTCTCTTCACAAGATATACACATCCGATTGAGTCAATATTTACCCGAATCGACGTTTTCGTACCCTAGTCTGTAAGAGCTGGTCCCATCGCCAGGAAGGAAGCAGGAAGGATTCGCATCCTGAACAAGTGAGCTGGAGTTGTGTTTTTTTTCCTTTCTTCTTCTTTTTATTGTTGCTCTTCTGAATTCTCCTTGAAATCTTTAAGAGTTTGAGTGAACGGGGTGGCGTGGGGGTATAAAAATTCAGATTGAATGGGGAAAAAAAAAATTAAAATAGAACCGCCTTCGGTCCAGGGGCAGCGTATGCCGGAAAGCCCCCGAAAAATTCAAAACTTCATTGGAATTCGTTAATTAAAAAACAAAGATAAACACACTATAAGGCATTATGTCGTGGGGTGAGTACCTACAGATACACATATTTCGAAGACCAGTCCAATCGGGGAGATGGTAACACAAAGAATGTGTTGTAACCGATGAGAAGAATTTCGAATTACAATCGATAGATTGTAGGGAGATACTCTTACTTGTCGATCGAAGGAGATTCATGGGATTGATGTGCCACTTCTGATGATGATGATGATGATACTCGTCCCTGTCCAGAAACAACATGGAAACATTCTAAAACCACAATTTACAAGTTTCATCCTGTCAGTGCTGCCAGCGGCTAAGGGAAATATTTCAAAATTGAATAACCTTTTGGTTATACTGGAGTACGAGTACAAAGTTGTATGATATCTCTTCGTTAGTATCTATTGTATATTTATGTGGTAGAAGAAAAGAGGACTTTATGGCAGGGATCAATCGAAGTATCTTATCAATTTTCATTAAAATTGTGTAAATTTACTTTTGACCACTTTATTGTAGATACACGAAATATTGCTGCATAAACCCAAGTATAAGCATTGAATATGAATAAAGTTTTGGAAGAGCAAAATCATGAGAGTCGACCAAGGAAGAAGATGAAATTTGATTTATGGGGTGAAGAACATGATGAGAAGTTTCCAATTGCGCTTGGGCTTATAGAAAGTTCTTGGAGTTTAATTAAGTGTTCATCCCTTAACCCATCCCAGTTTGGAAAGTTTTACCAAGAGCTGGGTATTACGTGAGGCACATGTGATGGTACACAGTTTTTTTTTTGGTCAACAAACGAAAGGTCTTGCATTTAAATTTGGAATAAATCTTCATGAAGCTCCAGAACCAAATGAGGCTAGTAAAACCATTCTACAGATACATCAGATGGTACGTACTACTCGTATATGGTTTAAGTTTCTCGGTAAATTTTTGTTGTTACAAAGTGAAATTCAACAGAAAATTATTCGATGGCCATTAGAGGGTGACTTTACCAAACAATTTTAAATCGTTGTATCGCCGGTGAGATTTGCTCAATAAAATAGAAGCAGCATTGCTATTGTCTGCAGAGATACAAGTTAGAGCTGCTACTTATAAACTGAGGTTTTTATCAAAAACGTCTGCAGTACACCCCTGATTCTGTTAGCCTATGATCTCTTTTAACTTCCGACATCGTCATATCTGGTCCTAAGCCTTATTGAAAAAGGAGAAAGGGAAACTTTCAACAGCACCGTTTACGTTGAAATGTGCTGCGGTCTTCCGATGAAAGTTCACCAGAGTATAATTCAGTGCGAGAACTTGTACCAGATATGGCCCAAGAAATGGACTAGATGGAGACAACAATGTTTTAAGAGAGGTTGATTCTGTGGTAAGTTCTTCTGAGCAATTTGAACATTTTTGGCTATCAATCCAGGATTTTTGGCATTCCGGTAGAGTGTTGTAGAGTTTAAGTCACTAATCCCTCAGCCTTTGGTATTATTATATAAGGCGTATTCCTCTAAAACTAGTTCACGCTGTGAACCAACGAACAGTGTGGGTTGTGGACAGTCTTAATTATGACCACCTCAGTGAACGAAAAACGAAAATAGTCCCATAAATGTAAGCAATGTTGTCTTGATCGGCTGTAATAGTACTCATATATACTCGTAGTAAAGCATACCGTGATCAAGAAAGGCTCACAAAGATCTATGTTGCTTTGTGAATAAGGAACTTACAGGTGAAAGGTACTCGTAAGTAAGAATTATCAATGAATCATAGCAGAGTTAGAGGGCTAGTCAAGATATTGGAAGAGCTTCAGCTTGAAACAACACCCATAAATGACGAGATAATCAAAATCAACGATATATAGGTATGTTACAATGAGTATTATCACGTCTATGGCAGGTTTGGATGCAGGTGTTCCCTTGAAGGCAGACCTAAGTACCTATAAAGTTACAGGCAAGCGACTGGAATACTAGGCCTAAACAATCCGTCATTAAGGCGCGTTTGTCTCAACAATGTGGAATAACGGCTCTAGCAGTTAAAGCAATATATCCTTAGGAGTGCATATGACTACTATTCCAATAATGACGTATGAAGCATACTCCATGGCAGAATAGATAAAAGAGTCGTACATGTGGTAGCACCGAAAGCATAATATTCAGTAGCAGATACTCGTATAGGCTGATTGGTTTCGCAATTCAATCAGACATCATTGTAGCAAGTATGTGTCTTGGCATCTTATTATTCACGAGTCCATTTGAGGTTCTCCTGATTGACATGGTTTAGGATATACTGAAGGCTGGTTTTGGTGATGTTGAAATTGAACCCATTAACCATATTGTTCGCAGTTTGCAGCATTTTAGTCAAAACTTCATTCAAGCCGTAATCGCTTCGGTGAAGGTTGATGTGGCAGAGGGGCGCAGACCTAACGTTGCTTGGATTGGTATGTTAGGCAAAGGGGAAGGGTTTCTTGGAGCATTGCTTAATAAATTCCAGTGATGCACCGGGAAATTAAGTTCTTTATTGCATATAACACTTAGATCGCGAAATTATGTAACAGGGGCTATTAATTCATTGCCAATGAAATAGGACCTTCCTACGATTTACCGAATTAGTCATAGTTCGCCATTTACTAGCATAAACTCTGAACATTTTACAATTAGATCTTGTGAGTCAGAGGGTACAGACATACGCTTATAGATAGGATTTTTGATGAAAAAATTTACATCATTGATTGCCAGTATAAATATCAGCGGCCCGAGGTGACTTCCTTGAGGTACACCAGATGTAGCTACATTGGAATCAGAAGCAGAAGATCTAAAAAAACCTTATATTGACGATATGTAAGATAAGATTTGATCCACAAATGAACAAACTCAACGGATGTAAGTGAATTTTGGGCATAGCTGCTTATGTAAGAAAAATAGTTGATATCTGTCAAAGATGCGTAGCAAACGTTTGATAAAAGATTTCAGAGAATAAGTTTGCGATTTCTTCAGGGTTGTTTAAGGATTCGTTTGATAATCTTAGGTAGGTGGGTAAGAATCAGATTTTCGTTTGGTGTTTATAAAGTAAGAAAAGCGTTAAGGATTAGAGATAAGTTCAGATTGCATTCGGCTTATAAAATTGTGATGGAGTGATTCACTGGTAATCGAAGAAGTTAGAGGTAGACTCAGATTTGAGGTACGTGCGCCAAAGCTAATTTCTTTTGCTACGGAGCCATCGTAGATCATTATTGTACCACGGTAGTGAGGAGTTTCAAAACTAGGCTGTAGAAAAGTTCGAAAGCATTATCTATGGGTAAATTGGAGCTGTTTAAGATGCTGTCGAAATTACTAGTACTAAGCAAGTAGGCAGTTCAATTTGACGAAATCAGTCCTACGGAAAATTGAAATTGTAAGAGTGCTGCGATGGCGATGACGCGATAGTTAGTTCATTGGACTATCACGTAGACGGTCTGGGTTCAATTCCTGGCTGGGTCACCAACAATTTTTGCAAATCGCTATCACTCTTTCGTCGGGCAATGGCAAACTCCCGAAAGTAAAATTGCCTACGAAAAAGCATCTAAGGAGTGCCGTTCGGACTCGGCGATAAACCGTAGGCCCCGCTCAGATGTGGCAAAAATGAGAACATGAGCAACACAAATGAGTATCAAGAAGCTAGGCCATGGCCCATACCGGGCTGCCAGCGCCACAGGGTTTTTTTGTTATTTTTTTAAGAGTGCTGCTACTGGATTTTTTAATTTTCTAATAGATAAAGGTGAGTGGTAGCTGTCTGGTTTAGATAAAAGATGTTTGATCTCTGTGACAACACAATCTTCGGCATCAGACGAGAAAACAGGATCAAGTTGTCTGTCTAAATTGTTAGTAATGCCATTTGGTTGACAAACATGGGAGTCAGAGAAGCAATCGATATAAAAGATTTCTTTATCTGATGTGTGATTGGTAGCAAGAAAATACCATAAGTCTCGTCAGTGGAATGTACGCATTGACGGTGAAAAAAATTCAAATCTTCCAAAACAACATATTACCACATCTCCTGGCTCTACAATATCTGGTATGGACTCAATGGTGTCTATAGAAAGCCGGTGAATCAATTTAGATCGACGAATGTAGACGTATATTATGAAAAGATTGCGCTTGGAGACTGGAGTTTTTGCAAAAATTTTGCACGCATTCTAAGAGTCCCGAATGAGCGGTATTGAATGGTCAAGATCGGATGATTTGCCAAAACAACGCCACTAGGTTTTGTGAGTAAAGGACTATGGTGGAGATCTTGAGAGCAATCCTCTACCGACAGGAATGAGGTGAGGAGCCATTAAGTAGGTGGTCATAAAACGTTGTGGAAAGAAGTCATTAGAAATTTTGACATTGTAGGACGGCCAGTGACTTACAAAAGGGTTTTGACGTTAGTAGCTTATTGAAACCAACTAATCTCCAAGTAACAGATTCAGCTAAGATTCGGCTTAATAAATTGCAGTTTTTTTTTAGACTAAGAACGTATCTTCAATGAAAGTCGCTTCTCACTGGGACCTTGATATATCTATGTGGTATATAGATGGAAAATTTAAAATAAGAGTTTTTCGAGTGACACAAAAAGAAATAGGAACACGTAAGCGTGAGAGGCTAGAACATACGAGTACATATATAGCTGATGCACAACTCCTCCGAAAACTCTTGACCTACAATGTCCTCGTGGGAGTGCAAGACTGATAAAATGATAAACGAACAGATCCGTGCTCTAAGGTGAAATAGGACTTCAAAACTCATATGGTGCGTACGATTAGAGTTGGTTGGCTTACAATTTACAATTTACAATTTAACTTTATTGAGACATAACAAAATTTCGATCAGTTAGGTTTTTTAATTACAAAGTTTATAAATGTGGCCGATTTTAGCAAGCATGTCTGGCTATTTAAAACAGAACAAAATGTATCTTTTACATTTACATGAGCAATCAGACTGTACAATTCTACTTAATCTTCTCAGTGCTACTCTCTTTGGCATAACTATGCTAAATAAAACATAAAACAACTCTAACTTAAAATACGAAATACTTGGCTTTACAGTTTGGTTACTGTTTAATATCAGAGACCGGAGACCATGAAACACTGAGTGGTTGGGTAACCTTTAAGGTTACATGGAGATGCTTTCTTGTAAAAGGGAACGACTAAGTTTATACTTGCATTAGGTCTTAACAACTGTAACGATGTGGTATGTAACTGATTAAATGGCGAAAGATAGTACGGATCGTTCACGCAGCTGTTAATATTGGAATCTAACGAGGTTCTCACAAGTGGGTTGGGATGCTACTTTATTCGCTACAATTTCCCGAGTAGAATTTCTACTTGATAACACATAAGGGGGCCATTCTCATTGTCCCGTAGAGCGTTTTATTAGAGAACCACTTTTTATCTGGTTTTCTAAATTTACCACAGCAAAAGCGTAATATTTTCCTTTCAAAGCTCTCCATTTCCTTGGCAACTGTAGGTGAAATTGCAAACCAAGATGCAAAACCGTAGATCAGAATTGGCCTAATGAGCGTTTTATATATCAATATCTTCGTGTTTTGCGAGAGTTGTTTTGAATTCAGCAGAGGTTTTAGAAATACATGCTCTACGGCCATGTTTGTTAAACAAAAGTCTATTTTGAAAATGAATACCTAGGCATTTAGTTTCAACTCGTAGTGGAATGGGACTTCCATAAATTTGAAGTTCTAACAGTTTGCTTTCCTTGACTGCAAGATAGTGACCTTTTCCACTAGCATTTCTAAAACATGTTAAACCGCTTTTATGGTTTTATGGTTATCTTTAGTCCCCACTTCTCTAGATAATTTTGTAAGATATTTATTTTATCCTTAATCTCTTTATGGGCATCGATTGGTCTTATTCCACTGGCCAATATTGTGGTGTCGTCGGCGTAGAGAATAGGGCCAGGATCTTCTATGATAGGGTGCTTAAAAGGAAAGTCGTTGAGGAATATATCTAAAAAAATTGGCCCAAAGACAGACCCTTATGGTACACCTGAACGCACATGAAAATATTCCGACTGCTCTGTGCCCATGAGGATAGAAGTGATTCCATTTTGAAGGAAACTATAAATTAATTGTGTCGTCCATGACGGGCACCCTAGTCTTGTGCCAAACCGAGTCAAAATCTTTGCATTTTTTGTTCCTTAGATTTTGCACAATTTTTTCGTGCAAGGTAATGGATGCATGTTCGGTTGAGTGACCTTTTTTAAGACCGAAGTGGTGAAACAAAAGTGAGAGAGAAAGAAAGGGGTCGAGCGAATAAGGACATTTTCGCAGGATACTGGCTTGGTTGGTTTAAGATTGTTATGAATGGAGAGATCAGTAAACCAAAGAAACAAAATGGTTTACAAAATAAGAAAACTGGAAGACCTAATTAGTATTTACTTGACACAAAGACCTAGAACGCTAACAACACAAATTGGCATCGATAGTTGGAGAACTTCGACACATTCAATATAAAATTTGTCCATCCCAACCATCACCAATAGAAAAACCTTTTCAGTTTTATTCCTCTTACTTGATCCTGATTCCCAGAATCATAAAAATTCAAACCGCAAAATTACATTAAATACTACTTTACGTGCACTTTGGCTAAATGAAAAATAAACTTAACTCTCTGCCAACTTTTCCAAAACAAAAAAAAAAACGAACAAAATTAGTTCCTTCTTTTGGAGTGCGACACAGGCAAACCGTCCGAATTGAAAAACTGGCTTTTTAGCTCTTAGTATCGTGTCCTTTTAAGTCATCCCCCTAGCGCGCATGTAAATTCAAATAGAACTGCGTTTCAACTTTTCAATTATTTGCTCCAGCTACAGGACTAATACTACGAGGCGAGGCGGAGGGATCAAGTGTATTCAAAGGATAGAAAAGTATAGTTTTGAAAATTTTAAATATGGTTTAGCTCCAGTCTCCAGTCTCTGTGTAATTTAAGGATTCATTTTCAGAGGTGCCGTCAAGGACTGTGCGAATGTAGAGTAACTTTCTGCATCAGTTATATGAGTATCTATTCAAGCTCGGCAGGAGAAACTGCTAAATAAATATTGAGATTAAGGGATTCCCAGCACTGAATGGGGGTTTCACCTAAATTTTTACTCTTAGACCGCCGCCGCTGAACAAAGTCATGTTGACTTTTGCAGGGAAACACACAATTTATAGTAGTTTTGGGAAAAAGTTGGCGTTGCAAGGAATTTTTAAATTTCACCCTCTAGGCTTGACTAAGGCAATCAAATTAAATGTTCTTTTACTCTGTGTGGATGTGTGTGTATGCTTGCTAGGATCTTTCCCACCGACCACTCGTTATTCGTTGTAATAAAAATAATTACCCCAAAATCGTACGCAAAGTCCTGGCACAGATTGTTGATGACTGCTTCCCTGGCATGTTGCTCCATCATCTTGGGCGTAGGAGCACTAATTACCTATTTCTCTCTCTCTTGCTTTGCTGGCAGCGAGCGGTGGATAGGTGGATGAAGAACAACTTTGAAACAAGACAAGATATATCTAAAAAAAGAGGGGGAGACATGGAAAAGAGAAATGGATAAAAACAGAAAAGAGAAAGCCGTCGTCTCATCTACAAAATTAGCCAGGTGAAAAATTGCAGCTGTCGGAAAGGATATTAAAGCTTGGTGTGCCAGCGAGTTTTTTTTGTGTCCCCTCCAACCTTATGCGGCATTACCAGCCCACCGTGCTTCACCCTCTGTCAGGCAAATGTTTCAGAAATTAATCTTCTGTTCTTCTGGAGCAGAACATGGAATAAAATGCCAGAGAGTTCGGACCGAGAGGACGCTTCTATCTCGTACTACGTTACGTAGACAGTATAGAGTTAAATGGAGGACAACCCCGTGGGATAAAATTTAATTCTCACCATTCGAGGGTAGGTGCAGATGATGAAACATGGAGATGGGCATGACTCAACTCAACTCAACTCAAATAAAAATGTCCAACAAGAAAAATTATTTTTGAAGGCTTTTCTGTATTTTTTATTTTTCTCTTTTCTCTGTTTTGCCTTTTTCTAACGTCCTCCTGAAATTAGAATTTTCCAAGTCCTTCACTAAGGGATGGAGGTCGAATGAGAGATTGTAATCAACCACTGGGTGGGGGAGTGAAAATGAATGTGTGATATTTGTACGCGAAATTTATCAAAAAAGATTTTCAGTCATATTTCCATAGAGAAGATTGCCAGTGTGGTAGTTGTTAGGATGAGGATGAGAGACCTGTTCTAAGGCTTTTGGATGCCAGTGGAGATAAAAGTATCTTTCACCTGACGCATCCTGTGATATTAACTTGTGATTTTTCTGTTAAATTAACATAATTGATGTGGTGCCAGTGGCTTGTGGTGGAACTTTGGTTATAAATCTTCTAATTGCCTTTTTGCGTTGGAAGTTAGTTACTAGTCGTGTACCTGTAGGATTTGTGAGATTAAATTGCTTAGTAGGTTGGCATGATTTATGGAATGGACCAGAGGATACATATGGTGTATGTACTGAGGAAAAGAGGACGATTTATGATGTTGTAGTTACGAGACTTATCCGTCTTTAGTTATTAAATGCTGACGCTTTTGTATACATTTTGTGCCTTTCAGGAAATGTTTTTGGTATGATCTTGAGTTATTATCAAATAGATAGTTCGGGTGTTTTAGCTTGTTTGCGTAGCAACGAGTTCAATATACAAAGCCAATTTTGCCTTTCTTTCCAACTTATATAGCCAGCGAAAATTGTAGTTGGTCAAGTACAGCTCTGCTAGACTGCAATTCTCTGGACAAAAAACAGCAGTAAGCGCGATATCAAATTCATCAGAAGCAAAGATATGTTACCAGCATCGGAGACAACAGAAATATCAGAAACATTAGAGGCATCAGAGGCGTCAGACGCATCAGAGACATCAGAGGCATCAGAGGGATCAAAGGCATCAGAAAGATCAGAGGGATCAGAGGCATCACAGGCATCAGAGGGATCAGAGGCATCAGGCGCATTAGAGGCGTCAGAGGCATCAGAGGTATCAGAAGCATCAGAGGCATCAGAAATATCTGACACATCAGAGGCGTCAGAGGCTTCAGAGGTATCAGAGGAATCAAAGGCATCAGAAAGATAAGAAGTACCAGAGGCATCAGGCGCATTAGAGGCGTCAGAGGCATCAGAGGTATCAGAAGCATCAGAGGCATCAGAAATATCAGACACATCAGAGGCGTCAGAGGCTTCAGAGGGATCAGAGGCATCAGAGGGATCAGAAGCATAAGAAGTATCAGAAGCATCAGAGGCATCAGAGGGATCAGAGGGATCAGAGGCATCAAAGGTATCAGCGGCATCAGGGGCATCAGAGGTATCGGAGGCATGATGGTGAATTACCGGGACTGAATAAACGGTGGCGACAACAGTAGATTTTTGAAATGTATTCTTAAATGCCCCTTCGGTGGAAGTGACCCCAGTATGTGTCTAGTTACCCATGTTGGTTGTTAGAGCCTACTGTTGCGGAGCAACCATAAGCGGAGGATGATTAATAATTTACTGTCTACCACTGGCGATGGGGGCGATGGCGCGATGGTTAGCTCATTGGACTATCACGCAGGTTCGTACTTTGATCCCAGAATCCCAGGCAAGGGCAAGCTCCCGAAAGAAAAATTGCATATGAAAAAGCTTCTAAGGAGTACGTTTCGGATTCGGCGATATACCGTAGGCCCCGTTCAGATGTGACAAAAATGACAACATGAGCAACACAAGTGAGTGTCAATAAGTCAGGCCATGGCCCATACCGGGCTGACAGCGCCACAGTGTTTGTTTTTTGTCTACAACTCAACATAACGGATCGGGTCATAGAAATTCGGGCCTTAAACAGGTTAAGCGCAGCGGATGCCCTAGATTGTTGTTGCTGTAAGTTCGGTTGGATGGGTCAAACACGAGGTGTAAGAAAACCGTGACATACACCAAGGTATAAAGAAGCGTTGTTTTGGGTACGGATTTGTTGTGAGCAGCGGACAAGTACAAGAAGTTTGGACCTTTCGGCCCGTGAGCAAATGCTTTATAAAGATCTTTACTAAGGCTAACTCGATCACAGACCTGATATTCGGTTACATCCCGATAGGGCAAGAAGACGACCTCACACCCTCTTGAACAAAACCTGCGAAAAATGTCCAAGAATAATGCCAGAATCGATTGTTTCATAGATAGAACAGATTGGCCACAGGACACCGTGTCTAGAAATTAGTAATTTTGCACGCAACGAAATATCACTTTGGCAGTTATTTCTCAAAAGGACATCGTGGTCTTCTTACCATAAAACAGCCAACCAAATTGTTTATGATGAGGTCGACGTAAGTCATGTACGAGATATGTCTACCAGCACAGTGCAACATCCAATTAAGGGCACAACCTTTCTTGGATACCTGTATCAGGTGCTGGACATTTCCAGCATTGATCTCCAGGAGTCGTCTGAAATGCAGTGACTGTTGTGGAGTTCAGCTTGAACAGCTTCCCGAGTCGGCTTGTTGTATAAAGTTGACAGGCAAGAAGAGCCAAGACAGCGGGTTTGTGAAGCAATGCCGTATAGAAGAACGAACCCTGTAAATGCGTATGTTTAAGGCGTGTCCCAGAATTGTTTGTCTGGTAAAAAAGAAAAGAGCCGATATCATCGATCATTTTGTATTAAACGAATAAATATCAACACTCTGGTGCGAAACAGACACCAACAACTTTGAAGTGCTCAAACGGTGGTGGTTGGCCGAAAACTAGCTTATTACTTGAGCCTTACATTGTGGTAGTAGTAGTGGTACACACAAGCAACTAGACGTACTACACTCAATTATCCCCAATTTATACCCAAAAAGTGCTATGAAACGTAGTTTGTGAAAGTGTAACAGCACTCTCAAACATCCGTGACAATGCATATAAATTCCATGCTACCACCCACTCAATCACTCATTACACAACACCTCATCCAGGACACATCTATTCCATAACAATCCAATTTCGCCTCAAGAAGCAACACATGTGCTCCAGAAAGGCCCTGACAACAAAGAAACGACGTAGAAAAAGCAAATGAAAGCTCAAAATAAGAAGAAAAAGAAGTAACAAACAAGTTCCAAGAAAACAGCCCTTCCCGAGAATATCTAAATAAAATATGAATGCGTACAATTTTCGTCCATAAATGACGCCATTACTCGAAGATGTTTCGTTGTTCTTGTTCTCCATTGTGCTCCACCTAGCACCGTAGCTATTCCCCATCCACCTCTGCGTATTCGTATATCCTTGTGTAGAAAGGCATCAGTAAAGAAACAAGGTGACACCAGGTGTAATATATATTCTTTGTGCCTTTATTTTTATTTCCACTCGTCTCCGTTGCCAACGTCCTTGGGTATTTGTCTTATTTTTATGAAATTTCATTGTAAGGAATGAGAAAGGATGTGTGCATAACACTCAATTTAGTTTCCCATTATTCTCTCTTCCCTTTTCACCTTAAAAGAGAAGAAGAAAAAAACAAAATCCTATAAAGGCAGAAACAGACGGAAAACCCTCTTAAAATCACCCACCCATTTGGCTTGACATCTATTTTTCAAAAAAAACGCGAAATATAACACGATGGTGGCTTACTAAATACGGGATAAGGGAGAGACTTTCTTTAATTTGTAACCTCGTCAAGGATAACGGAATGATGTCTCGAGATACAGAATAAGGACTGAGAGTTGTGAGGTTTTTGGGATAAAGTCTGCTAACTCACAGTAGGTATTCTATTTTTATTTTTTATTTTTCAACTGAAGGGTAGCACGCTTAAGTCCTTTCTTTTGTTGGACAGGTGATTGAAGATTATTTCCATTGTGCAGGGATGTAAATTGAAAAGATCTACCCTAACCCACGTACGTACAGTATGTGGATATGGGCGATTCGGTGTTGCTGGAGTCATTGTCTGTATGGAGATTTATGTTGATGTTTATTGAAAGTGAATTTAATGTAAAAACAAAAACGAGAACGAGAAAAGAACTGAAAGGAATCGCAAACCAATCTCATGAGACGTGACTGTAATAGAGGCAACAACCACATGCACCCACACCCACACCCATTTGGGGAATGGAATTTGGAAAGAAATCAGTTTTTTTCCGCTCTTTTCGCCAATTTTTGTGTTAGTCCTTGGAATGTTTAGCGTCTCCTGCTGTTTTATTTCATTTTATTGGATACAACACCAAGTCAGGTGGTGGTTTTATCAAATTAGTTGCGATAGAGTTGGACGATAGGAAAGGTGTCTACACTACACATACCTTTTTCAGTATAAATTGAAATCAATGGCACAATCTGTCTGCATGTAACCCATGATTTTTTGGCTCTGTCGTTATTCGAAGGTAGGTGGTTGAGTAATGTGTGTAATTTGAAGAGGCCATATATTATCCTGTGCATTTGCATGAACCACACGAAAAGTCAGCCGAGGTTTGGAAGGATAGAGTAGGCGATGAGCTTCAAAATAAAAAATTAAAAGAAATATTACATTTTCCGGTATTGCGAACACGAGTATGAATTGATAATTGAACGGAAAAGGAATGTCTATTTATCATGAAGACGAGTTGATTGCATTAGGCTGAGGTCTACCGATGAGTGGTAGTAATCTGGGGAATTCCTCGTGAATTGATTTTCAAATACACTTTGGAATTAAAGAGTGATTTTGATGGATATTGGCAGAGAAGGTTTGTAAATCGGATAAGCATTATGTAAGAAATACGAATATTAAGGCATAAACAATGCCAGGCAAGCACTTTATTTCTAAAAACTGTTCCAAGGCCATCAGGTATTTTGAGCAAATAAGGTAGAACTATGGTTCGATTTAACTATGGTCTGATCTCGGCTCATACTTATTTTAAGGAAGTAAGACCCCATACCGTCTAAGTCTCTTTCCACTAATAGGCCAAAAACTAGAAGGTCGGATTATGGTATGCTGAACGTTCAATAGCACCACAGCTCTTGCACTTGCACTCTTGCACTTTTTTGACATGTCCGACTTTGGGGATTTGTAGTTGAGTGGCACAACTACTACAACTATACCCTTGCTCTACTCTGCAAGGTCTCAAATAAGAAAGTACGGACTTGCCTTATGATAATAACAAAAATCAAAGGTCACATGTTTGCTGCCAAGAAAACTGCCCAGAGCTGCATCACAAAATTATTCTTGCATGCCACACTATGGTAAAGGCAGCAACAAACTATGGAAATTTCAACGATACCGCAAGTCACAATGGATAAAATACTGAATGCCTGCGAAAAGATGGGCGACTGGCGTTTGGCGAGGTGTGGCTCTGCAATACTCGTCAAAACAAAGACTTTTTTTTACTGATGAAAATAGGGAAAAATCCCAGCGATGCATCCTCCTATCGTCCAATCTGTTTGCTCGACACAATGGGAAAGGCTCCTGAAGTAGATGGTATTCCGGTCGAGTTATTAAAAAAAATTTCTTCCGCGTGTCTCGAAATACTGTTGATTACTTACAACAAAATATTAAGTCTAGAAAAGTACCAGAAGTATTTCGAAAATCCGTCATTTACGCTATATTTAAAAGTTGCGATAACAGTCTCCCAGAAAACTACAGGGGAATCTCTTTTCTCTCAGTGTTTAGAAAGGTCTTCACACAAATCTTATACCACAGGTTGACAGTTTGGTGGAGACAATAGTCGTCTTAGTGTTTTTCGAGCAGGTTTTCGTGCAGGATTCTCTGCGGTAGACCAAATTTTTGCAGTGATCACGGTTGCCACTAGATTTAGAAAGAGGGGGAAGAAACTGTATTCCTTCTTTGTAGACTTTAAGGCTGTCTTTGACACAGTTAATGCTGTACAAGTTATCGACTCTGGGACTTTCGACCAAATTTATTAGAGTGTATAAGGAGCTTACCACACAAACCTTTGCTATGGCTTAGAACGGTAGTGTTTTATAAAACTATTTTTCAGTTCAGACAGGGGTTCCCCAGGGCTGTGTGCTTAGCCCACTTTTATTTACTCTGTACATAGATGATATAGCAAATTATCTATCGAGAAGGCTTCGAGTTGGTCAAGTTGAAGTCCTTTTGTATACTGATGATCTGGTAATTTTGTCTGACAGCCCACATACTCTTCAGCTGCAAATAAACAGATTGAAAAGCTTTTGCGACTTATGGGACTGAAAGATTAACACCTCTAAGTCAAAAGTTATGGATTTCGGTTCTGGTAGGGGTAGCAGGACTTCCCGAGAAAGCTGTACTTTGGAGGGCGAGCCGATAGAAATTCTCAAGGAATGTAATTCCCTAGGTTTTCTTATAAAAGCGAATTTCGATATGAAAGCTCATAATCGCGGGAAAGCAGTAGCTGCTAAACTGCTAAAACTGCCATTAACCTAATGTGTCGAAGCTTCTTTGGCAACCAACGAATTGGCTGCGTTTCAAAGTCCAGGGTTTTCAATGCCACTGTTAATGCGTGCCTTTACTACGCAAATCAAGTGGTTAGCTATAAGTACTTTGAAGAGTGTGGTTCTTCTTTAAACTCCCGCCAACTACCCACTCATACACCATCTACGTTGAATCTGGTCTCCTGCAAATCTACCTCAGAAACTTAAAAGCGAATACTGACTATATGATCAAAGTGATGCGCAGGGCAGACAATAGTATCCAGAAGAGGCTTCTCAAGATGGCGTGTCAGTATGACCTAGCACCTTTCAAAGAATGGAATGAGCTCGCTTACTTACATGACATTGAGTTGGGTCTCACAGAGGCAAACGAAAATAAGTGCGAAGATAAGCTCTATGCGTGCATAAAGAAACAAGATGATTATGTTTATAACGACTGTATAAGTAGAGTCCAATCTTCATCTTCGCGGCATATATATAGACTTCTGAACCATGCACTAGGCGTCCGTAACTATTTTAGCACAGAACAGTCATTCAATAGAGCAAGAACTGAACTCCTGCGACTTAATCACTTGCCGCATCGACGTGATGCCAATGCAATCTGCACGCTGTACAATCGTAACGAGGACGAGAATATCTACCGCTTTATCACAATCTGCCCTATACTATCAGAATTACTTTTGCTTTACTTCTCTAAAGAGTTTCTCACATTTGAAGAAACAAAGAATGTTCTAAATGGAATGGAGGGTTGGAACCTGCTTCTTCGTTTTTGTAATCATGCCTTGAATTACCGAAATACCTTTTTTTAGTGCCATGATTTTCCTCTATATGTATTCTCAAATCCCTTTTTGCTTTCATGTTGTTTGGTTTCTTTTTATTAAAGTAGCGTCAACTCACAACAGACGGCATTTTGCCATGTTAACATTTCTTTTGTATCTTAAACTTTGTAATAATATAGCAAACCAATAAAGAATGTTTAATAATTATACAATGGGAAAGCTACGTGAACACCTGATATTCAATAGACTACTCCGGGTGACTGAATCTGAAGAAGGTCTCTCGGACCAACAACATGGATTTCGTAAGGCGCGGTCAACAATAGACGCTGTTGGGAAGGTAAGAAATACAATGAAGAAATACAAGGCTCTATATGGAGACGAGGACAAAAAAAAGTACTGCGGAGTGATTACACTTGACGTAAAAAACGCATTTAATGCAGCGAATTGGGCGCATATTATGGAGGCGCGGAGAAGTATGTATAGATACACCATGACATATCCTTCGAAAAATAAGAGGGTTATGCTATTCGATACGGAAATACGGGTAAAGGAATACTCCATAATCGCTGACGTTCCACAGGCTTCCGTTCTTGGGCCGGTTCTTTGGAATATAATAACGATACCATACTGAGGCTGAGAGTTCCACGGAATTCAATTCATGGGGTTTGCGGATGATATAACCAAGTGGTTACAGACGAGCTGGAATTAAGCGCAAACAAAATTATCAATTTTGTCAAACAATCGCGCAGGTCAAATAGTTTTGTAGAACATAAAACGAAGGTAGTTCTTATTAGTAGCTGTAAAATAAGAGAGTCCATCGAAATTAAGATGGGAACTTACACTGTATACTCTAAAAGCTACATAAAGTAACTTGGCGTTATGTTAGATGATCGACTGAATTTCGGTAAACATACGAGTATTGGGTACATAACAAAGAATGCGATAAATGTATACAGGGAACTTTCAAGAATGTTGCCGAATATTGGGGCCCAAGAAGCACCACAAGAATACTCCTGTATAGTGTCGTGAGCTTAACAATACTCTAAGACAAGAGAGGGCAACATCAATAAGAGTATAGCAACAAAGATGTGACCCCTTTCACAAAGGAAGGTTGACATACATTCATTTATAAAGAGAAGACACGGGGACGTAAGCTACCAACTTACGCAATTCCTATCGAACCATAATACGACGACTCGTCAGAATGCCCAGTATGTTCTAGATGCAGCGAAGACCTGGAACATGCCAGATTTAACTGCCAAAGGTTCCACGAGAAAAAACAAAGACTGGAAAGTGAACTAAGTACCGCACGCGACGTTTCAATACAACAGCGGAGATGCTAAAATCAGTACACTGTACACTGGTAACCCAAATATAAATCGAGTTCAGAGAGGCTGAAAAACACAGAAGAGTGCTGCAAATACAAACACTGATGACTGCATACTGCGGAGCACTTGCCTAGCAGGGTCAGGTTTAGTCATTAAGATTTGAAACTACAGTGGAACTTAGAATGGGGTACCTCTACAAGGTTTCCCCTTCGCTTACACTAAAAAAAACGTCCTTTTGAATCTACTATACACCTTCCAAAAAGTATCCAATAGAAATCTTCATAGTTCTACTGATATGAAGTCATTGAACCACTTGAACGTTTTGCTGTTATGATGTCTGCTAAGATTGTGAGGGAAGTGCTATACTCCGATGAAAGAGACTTTTCACTCCTCAGACTTTTCAGCAGGCATCCTGGTACTATCTAAAAAAGTTAATTACCGCCGATTCCGGAGAGAAATGAATAGTGATGACGTGAATTAGTTTTCGGTTAGGCAATCTCCGATTCCAGCGGCAGATGGCAAAGGCCATTTCTGAGAACCTTAGCATGTTTTTCAAGATCAGTCAGTTTATAGTTTCATAAAATTTTTAAGTCAGTTAGACTTTCACATAATACTCGGTGCTACACAACCAACGTTTCAGACTTGAAAAGTAACGAAGCACTATACGAGTATATGCGATAGGGGCAGTGTAAAACACTGCACATGAAGCAATACCGAGACAACAGTGGTTATAAGGATGATAAACTTCGCCTTTACCCCAGATGAAATTGCATAATAAAGCCGCTAGTAACCTGGCAATATATTTCTAGTTGCTAGCCACTTAAAATTTGGAGAGGAGCGTCAAAGGACAGTACTATGCTAGATCCAGTTCTATGGAATTGTGTGTAAAGAGGATGCCAAGGCCAAGCGGTTTAGATATAAACGAATCTACTGGTCACATTGCATTACATAAACTAAAGAAAGCGTCTGAAAAATTAACCCATCAAAAAGACACATACCTATTTAATAGTGCAGAAAGTATTTTGCTTGGTAGAATGACAGAGATATTGAAATCGTTTAGCAGACCATCAAGTTGAAAAAAAAAAACACTGTGGCGCTGGCAGCCCGGTATGGGCCTTGACACTCATTTGTGTTGCTCATGTTGTTATTTTTGTCACATCTGAGTGGGGCCTTCGGTTTATCGCCGAGTCCGAACGGCACTCTTTAGAAGCTTTTTCGTAGGCAATTTTACTTTCGGGAGCTTGCCATTGCCCGCCAAAAGGGGATGGCGATTTTGAAAAATTGTTGGTGACCCAGCCAGGAATCGAACCTAGACTCTCTGCGTGATAGTCCAATGAGCTAACTATCGCGCCATCGCCATCGCCAGACCATCAAGTTGAGCCCTTATAATATTTCAAGTACCCAGAAGAGTTTGGAAGATAGAAGGAACCTGCTGACCACCTTAACCGAGTGGATCCTTGTGTACCCGTCCTCTATATGGACATCGGCGATAGTTTACGCTAAAGACCTACATTTTGCCTTTTAGTGTCTTTTATTTTACTGAAGAATTGAACTGTCTTTCATAAACGATAGGAATACAAATTTTCACAGGATTAAGTGATCTCTCAACATGTGAACAACGAAAGGACAATCTACATTTGCTAGATTTGGGACACTTTTAGCAGCCTAATATACAGTATCATATAAATCTATTAAAATGTCTTGAAAAATATTTGTATGTCAGGCTCGACTGTAATTTAAGTATTTATCAAATGAAGAAAGCTATTCGGAAGGGCTCATAGCCTTGTAAGGGCTATCTTAGGACTAAAGTTATCATTTGTCATCTTCGATTTATAGGCAAGCAACCAAATGAAATAAGCATCCGATGAATATGTCCGGAAATCTTTAAGGTTTCAATCCCACACTCAAAATGAAAACTGCATTTGAAAATATAAACTTACAAAATAGGTGCAGAATAGAAAAAACTATTTGACAACGCATGGAGAGAGATTAAATTGAACAGGGGAAATAGTTAGGGTTTCAAAAAGTAATTAGAACCATCTGACAAGAAGGAGTTACCAATGCTTATTTTCTAAAAACCATACGAGTAATCTGGGACGATCGGTCTGGCACTATGGTGGCTTGACGTTAGGGTATAATTTTTGTTTTCTCCGCCTTCTGCCTGCTAGGCTTGTCACTTTCTATACCACAATAACCAGAAACACTGACGAAGCTCGCCGGAAACCCATTAGTCTTCTGAAAATATCACTTTTGCAACTTAGAGAGAGCGTTCAAGAAGCTTTCTTTGTTTTCTGAAAGCCGTGGGTATTTTTTCCAGTAGTAAATGATCAAAGGTAGCATATCGTTGGCAATTTATGGAGAGTTTAGTATCAGTCCTCAAAAAAGCTCGACGTTGTTACTTTGAAAGTCTATGGTAAGTCTATAAAGGCAAATGCGTCACGAGAAATTGTAACAACTACAGATCGGTGAAACAAATATTGCGAACGATAAAAATGTTCAAGTGGGTTGTAGAAGACGCATGTTCCAAACTAACTCACGAATAACGACAGAAAAATATCGTGACGTTATGAGAAATCGAAATATTTGTATGCCATTGGGTTTCTGCCTTAAGCAATGCGCGTCAATTTTGAGTGCTCCAGATCTGCTGGTATCTGTTTTGGGGTTCAAAATGCAACTTATATGAATGGCAACAAAACTGTCGAGTTTTTAATTATTTCTCTATTCGTTGTTTAACTTCAATCTGTCAAAAAAGTTTGCATTTCTCACTCGGTTGTATTTTTTTTAGCAGATCAAATGGCATCGGGGATGATGCCAAACTAGTTTTTGTCTGCCATAGGACAAATTGGGGTCTCTGAGGACATATAAATCAATTGAAATAAATGCATGATTCGAATCAGAAAGAAGTAGCTAAAACCAGTTGATTTGTCACAACTGAAAGTAAATTCTCAGAATCTCTAAGCCTTAGTTCTACTCTGTTGGTTCGATTCCCTTGTCTTTCACCATAACTTTCATTTTGCGCCTCATTTACCACCGACAGTATCTTCATTTTTACGGTTCACCTTACCATTTGTCCCTTTCGTCATTTGACAAATCGCATAAAAGTTCATAAAATACACCAAAGGGCCTAACACGTAGGTTGATAAATTAAGATACATTTCATCCTCTTTCCCCCAGCACATTCAAACATATATCTGCACAAGAAAAAAGAAGAGATTTTCTCAAAAAAAAAAAAGAAAAAAATCCCTTGAGGACCTTATTCAAAATAAATTGCCAAAGTTTCTTACAAATTTCACCTCAACAGCAATGAAAAATTTCCTCAGCAAAACAAAAACAAAAAAATAAATAAGGAATCTCATCTACGAAAATCGTAAAATATAAATCTGTGGGTTTAATTGACTTTTTGACTTACAAGCTTACTCGTACAAGTCCACAAGTCCACAAGTCATAAACGCAAGCAGGCGGCTTTGTAGAAGATTGAGATACATTCGTATAACAACGCCCAGTCTCTCTTAGAAATATGCAAATAAATTTTGTTTGAAACAAATTAATCATTGCACCAACACAGGATGCCAGGAAACACCTTTTAGAGTGTCCACAATTATTTAAAGCCCTCGCACACTCAGATGGACTCCGTCACGCAAACTACGAGTACGACACCCAGCGAATAATTTCTCCACAACTTAATTGAGCAGCTAAAGCAGCCTTAATTCAATTTATTATCAGAAAGCATGTGCTCA
Organism: Volucella inflata; assembly: GCA_928272305.1. Lineage (NCBI taxonomy): Eukaryota > Metazoa > Arthropoda > Insecta > Diptera > Syrphidae > Volucella > Volucella inflata. The sequence goes on along the minus strand of OV743718.1, from coordinate 15,357,782 downwards.
AATGTATCAAATGGATATGCAGAGGCAGACACATAGCATTAGAGTTAGATACTACTTATACTTAGTTGATGTACTACTACAGATATGTCCACAGATAGTTAGGTGAAATGTGCAACACTTACCGGCATAGTTTGACTTCCGTGTAAATTAGTTATAGCTGTTTGAGCTTCCTGATGGGAACTAAACTTTACGAAAGCACAACCTGAAAATAGACAAACATAGAGAAATGCTTAATTAGTTATACATAGTTTAAAGGATGGATGCATTTACTATATAATAGATAAAATAGGATGAGGCTCCGCTGCGAGAAGAAGAGGAAGATGAGTCTCTAATGAGTTTAAGAGGGTTTGATGGAGACTGACTACAATTTTAAAGTGATTATGATGTGATTTGCCAGTAAATGGACTGGTCTAACAGAAGGTGGAGCAACTTGACTCGATTTGGTTTTTGTTTTTGATATTTTCCATACTGAGTCGTTAATTAAAATACTAATACAGAGAAGCCTAGAGATTCCCTTTCTCAGAGAGATGATGTACACGAATTATAATTAAAGTACGGTTTGAAGAATACCACAAGAGTTGATGTTAGGACCGCTATTAGTAATTGAAACATAAACGAGTAAATAAACAGAATGTGAAGATGTAGACGGCGAAAATTTGCCTGAAGAGATTACCAATGAGCGAAGTTTGTAAGAAAGAAATGATTTAGGATTCAGTGGTTAGTCTTTTCCTCACGCTGACAACATATCGCATCTTTGTTGAAATTTACATGCATACGCCGGAAGGTGACTTCAGCCAAATTAGCGAAACTGTATGCAGCTGACGTAAGATCGATGAGCAACTTCATTGAAACAACAAACAGTCTCGCTGACTTTAGCGTCAGGCTGTGAAATGGGCATGGTAATGGATCTTGCAAACGGCCTAAATGTCATCATAGCTAGTAAGCCCCTTCTACACATTTTTACTTACAAGGAATAAATGTGTTGGATATCTAAACATTTTACGATGCCGATAGTCATCTGGACCTCATTCTGGCTAGGTGTAAACGTGGCATCTCAGCTTCCAAAAAGATTGAGGGATGAAAATACTGAGAAGCGACATGGTTATCAGGTTTTCAGAGATGCTCTATTTCATGTGTTGAGTCTCCAGCACAACAATACTGTGTTGATGAAGAGCGCTTAAAGTAATGAAGTGAAACAGGAGCCGTAGATAGCTCACAAATCTCTATTTGAACTATACATAGGTGTCTCTAGAGACCCTCAATTAAGGCTTAATTCACTTTTGCTCCCTTTGAAAGATTTGCCGGACCACAGTGTTCAGAGTCATTTAGGGCGAGCTTACAGCTTAAATGGATTCCTTTATCCCTTATTGGATAAGAGGATTAAACTTAAGTTAGAAAGAGGCTGCCAAGAATAGATCAAATAATAAGCTATGAGCAGAAATGGTTGCAACTTCATTCGTAAGTGTAACAACCGAATGGTGGTACAAAGGGTAGTTCCAAGGCAGTGAAAATTTTCGATCATATGTTGAAAACCCTAGAAATTCTGCTGTACCTTGTCAACCCTTATTTAAAATGGCTGTGGTGTAGTGGTAAAAGCCATCGCTTCTCACTCAGAGGATCAAGGTTTAAAGCCTACTCTTGAGAAGTTTTTAATTTGTGAAAAATCTGCGTGTGAAGGCATAACACCGGCATGTAGATTTGGCTGTTGTAGAGTTTCAAGCACAAAACAACCATTAAAATTGATAACCTTAATCATGCCAAGTGAAGAAAAAGTCTCCGTCCTATTTTATCACAACAATGCTTTCCTTTCTCCTCATTCTAACTTTCCGCCCGCGCCCTGGCAACAGTAAAATGGTATCATAACCCCCTTAGGCGCGCGTAAATTATAAAAAAAAAAAAAAAAAAAAATTCAGGCTCCTTGAACAGGGCTAATCTGCTTGCTGCACAGTTAGTTGAATGTACTCAGATTGTGTTATATTTTCACAAGCACTAGAGCGCCTTGAATATTTTAATTTAGTCGAACCTATTTTCAAGAGTATTGAAAAATATAAATACACACAAATCCGCTCGCAAAACCAACTGTCTTTTCTACTGCTTGGGACTGTTTTCGAGATGGAAAGCATTTCTCTTGTCCATCTTTTCCTTCCAAGGCCTTAGAAATGTTAATTAGACGTCAGCTCATGAAATATCTTGAGACACGGAAGCCTCTCAATGACGGTAGTAGCAGATTCATCAGTAACTTGATGTCATGTCAGCCTTTCTCTGGTATGGCTCAGGGTTCTCTTCTGTCTCCTGCATTTTTTAATGTTTCGCTAAAGATGTCTTCTTTGTCGTTTTTAACACCATGTTGGAGGAGAGCTCAGCTCCTCAGCTATTATTCATGAATCTTAGACCTCTTTGCACTGTCTAATGCACTAGGATGATTTAGAATCATAGGTCTTACTACTATTCTTAAGGACTGACTTAATGTTTTCAAGATCTATTACTAAAATATTCAAACCAGCAGTGCTCCACTAAAATTGTCAATAACAGCCCTTAACATTCGTCTTGCTAGATATGCTCAATGGTTTACTTTAAGGACCATTTCCAGACGTTATCTGAAATATCATGATCGCACAAGTCACTTTTGAGCTCTTTGATTTTAGGTCATGTTAACCTGCATACATTCAAAACCAACGCAAATCTGTATCTCGCTTTCATTCTCCCTCCACTCTTTTGTGCGGCCAAACATTTAAAGGAAACATTTACAAGTGATTCTAATCCCTTTTGCCTTCGCCCAAGGATTAATTATTCAAATATTCAGTATATATTTGCCTTCCAGGCAGAATGAACCATTTAATGTGGATGAGAGTTGATCGACCGTCAATCTGGAGCTGAAGCAAACAGGCTCTACGCCAAATTTTTGACGATAGCGAATGTTAATTTGGTAAAGGTCATCAAAAATTCGCCTTCAAAATGTGGTTGAATGATGGACAAGGACATATCGACAAGGAAGAGCACTTAATTTCAGTAAACAGTAGGCAACAACTTGAAACTTTGACGTAATGGAGGACGTTACTTCTGGCATGAACCGAAGCCTTTAACCACCCACTCATAGTCTACAAATAACTAAAACCGCGAGATCGCGTTAAACTCTATGAGCTTTAGGTTCTCCTGACAGCTCTGACAGTGGCCTCATCAACAGTAATGTAATGGAGCGCTCCATTGCGTGGGCGACAATGCCCTCCAGTTTTAAGATACTCGTATATATGTAGAAAAAAAAATACAATTCTAAGAGCCGGTGCCTAAGTAAATTTAATGTCATGTCCTTCATTGACTTTTCTACTTGTACCTCCATCAATTTACTTGACCAACCATGGCAGACATAATAAACAAAGGACGACTTCGCAAATGAGCCTAATTGTAAAATCCTATCGGATGTCTTCACCCATACAAATGTCGTCCTTCTATCATCCTAACATCATTTGTATCACAAATATCTGCCCCACCACCCTCAAATTGACAACTCCTGGTGAAAGCTTCCATAAAATAGGATCAGGATCAGGATGATCCATTTGCTAGTTGGAATTTTCATTAGCATTCTTGATTAAAGTCCTGAAAAAGGATTTTCGTAATTATTTCCGAATCATTTTTTACTCTAATGACTTTTGATTTCGTTTCTGTCATTAGCCCTTGTCTCGGCCTTCTTGCCCACATCTGTTCTTCTTCATTTGAATGTCCTTGATACCTGCCTATGGATACAATTTTTTCGAATTTTTTTTTTTTTCGAAAGAATACAAAAAAAAAACGAAATGAAGGAGAACTGAAGGAGAATTTGTAATTACAAGTAATTGTGAGAAATGGCCTAATTAAAGATTTAAATGTCTCCCTCCATTCAAAGCGAGACTTTTGAATTTTGACTGGATGGAGAAATTGTCCCGCTCTATTACAGTTGTTACAGTTCGGGGTTGACAAGGAGCTTTTATAGTTCATTTTCATTTCAAGGATTCTTAACTTTTGTAAAAAAACAAAACAAAAAGAAAGAAACCGTGGGCGGGATTGGTTTTAGTTGAAGGTAATTACTTTCAAAAATTCAAAAAAAAAATCCAAGAAAAGAAAAATCGAAAAACAGAAGGTTGTGATGAAAAACTGAAGTAAAAATAAGCACGGAATACGAAGAATAAGAAGAATAACAAGTAGAAGATACTAGATAGGAGAGACTTTACAAGACACAAGAAGAATTTGAATGAGTGACGGAGGCAAGAAAAGAACTCATCTGAACGTGGACGTGAAGGAATTCGCTTGATTAAAAGGTGGAATCAATTAGGCTTGTAATTTAATTACTTTACAAAAGACAGCAATAAAGAGAGGAAAAGAAAAAAAAAAAATACAACACAGACGTGAGGCTAGATACCGTTTACTTTTAAAATTTTTTTCTGTTTTACAAAGAGATGACTAAGGGTGGTAATGGTAATTAGAAGGGGTTGAGTCCTTGAAGACAGTCAAAAGTAAGGGTAATTTTAAGCTTAAGTCTGTTTGGCATTTCAGTAGTTCTTAAGGGCTTCAGAAGTTCTTCGAAAGTTCTTCAAAAGACTGCAATTCATTAGAGGAAGACCAACTATTTAAATGGAAACTGAAAAAGTGGCGATGATGAAGTGGAATTACTTTAAATCTTAGTCGGAGATGTTTCTTACTTTAATTGAACATTTATCGTACAAATGCATAAGTAAACACTGCCTATACACACATTTTTCCCTATGATGCCATGGCCGAATGCAAGTTCCTAGAAAACTAACTCAAGTCTGCAGTTTAATTGGGGATGGTATGTGGCTTATGAGGAGTTTTCTCAAACCTGTGTACAATTAAACTCGCAATGGCTTGAGATAATGAGATGCATTGTTTTACGTTGTAGGCGCGTGTGCTCTCGCAAACCACTCTGACTTCTCAAAAACACCTGGTAGCAATCTTTATTCCGTCTCAAACCTGAAGAGTCATTCAATTCAATGTTCTGTTTCATAATATGTTAAATTTTCAGTAGAAATCCTAGCTGATGCCTCAGGACTAGGGCCTTTTAGATTGGACAATCTGAGAACTTATGCCTTAGACGTAACTTGACTGTCACCAAACGCATATATACTAAGCAACCTTCACAATATATCTCACCAGGACTGCGAGTTTTTGCTTCTGGAAGACAGAAGCAAGTCTTCCTGAGTAGGAGTGAAATATCTAAGAAAATTCTAAATTTTGGAGCCATTCGTGCAGGACCGAAAACATTCCTTTCCTGACTCAGATTTTGGCAAAAAACATTCCTGAGTTCGGGTAAAATATTCTTCGTACTTTCATAGTAAGAGAGTGTTCTGGTGTCAATGCATTAGACGGGATATTTGTAAGACCAAAAGGGGAGACGATGTGCAAGGTCATCAAAGCTTCAGTGAATGTTTTGCCGAAGAAAGAGAAAGTGAAGCAAAGATGCTCAGGGGCTTGCGAAAAGCTTCTATACATTGCAGGAAGTCGACAGCGCATTGGAGACCTTCGTCGCTACCGCAGAACATGATATGACAGAAGGTACCTCTATATGATCTGCACATTCCTTAGTCTAGATATAAGAACTGTTGAAATCATCAATTACGGAATCGACTCGAATTCGCCAAAGACCTGCGGGAGATAGATGTCTGCCCACACCATCGCATATAGCAGTCAGTTTCTACAAGCAAAGATCAACTCCCTAACATTGCTTCTTAACTGATAAACTTTCTACATGTTGTCAGAAGTTGCGCAGTTGAAAGTATTCCCCAATGGTGATGAAATGCCCGTCGTTCCTCCTTATTAGTGAGTGCACTTCAAACTTAATGGCTTAAGTGAGCCTTTCAAGCTGGACGGTGTAGACTAGCAATTCCGTCCACCCGACTTGGATGAAGTGAACATAGCAATATCTAAGCTGAAGTCCAACAAAGCTGCTGGAGCGGACGGCTTGACTGCTGTGCTCTTTACGGCAGCAGGCAATGGCTTGGTAAGAAGCGTACACTAACTCATTTCTAAAATATGGTCAGACGAAAGTATACCCGATGAATGGAATCTCGTTTGTCTCGTCTTCAAAAACAGAGACCCTCTGAACTGCGCCAACTACAGAGGCATCAAACTTATTGACATCGCATACAAGATCTTACCTGCCCTCAACAACTTGATAGGTCCACATCAGTGTGGTTTCAGGCCAGGAAAGTCCATCATCGACCAAATATTCTCACTAGCGCAAACCAATACACAACACCTATTTATCGTTTTCATGGCCGCATATAGACGAGCTATACAGAGCAATGTATAGTTTTGAAATTCCTGTGAAATTCATCGTCTATGCAGGGTTACAGTCGATAATGCACGCTGCTCTATTAAGGTCGGTAGAGATCTAATCAAGACGCTTGATATTAAAAACGGATTTAGACAAGGCGATGCGATGTCAGGCGATTTCTTCAAAATCGTAGTTGAAAGAAAAGTGCAAAGCTCACTCGTAAACAGAAGAGGCACAGTCTTTCAAAAGTCCGTCCAATTACTCGCATTCGCCGATGATATTGACATTACCGGAAGAAAGCAGCGTGATGTCATTGGCGCTTTAGAAAGTATTGAGATGGAAATGGCGGAAATGGGTTTAGCGATCAACTAGGGCAAGGCCAGATGTACGAGTATGCTGTCAAGTAAAAAGGACACTCACAGATATAACTTTGAGGTGGTTAAGGACTTGGTCTACCCTGGTTCCGCTACCAATTCCGACAATGACACAGCGCTGAGACCAACCGAATGGCTGCTTCTTTGTACTAAAAAGGCAATTAACTAGCAGAGCCCTCTATCAAGCAACAAAAGTTACGTTAATAAGTCCTTATTAATCTCAGCCTTGCTCTATGGCGCAGAGGAATGGATATTATCAAAAGTGGATGAGGGTGCTCTTGGCTGCTTTTGGAGGATAATTCTTCGAGTGATTTTCGGTCCCGTCTCCAATGACGGTGAGCGCAGGAGGATATACAACGACGAACTGTATGGACTGTGCAGCGACATCGACTTAGCCAGAAGAGTGAAGTTGCAATGACTGAGGATTGACACTATGGCTCCGGTGCGAAAAGTCTTCGAATTCGAACCGAGGGAGAGCGCAGTAGTCTCAGGTGGCGCACGCAAGTGTAAGGGGACCCCAGACAGCCTAGCGTGCGTTGCCTATGAATTTACTGTCCATAAGGCAAGGCTGTTATGTGGAGTACTAACTAGTTCGCAGTACACTCGATACAACTTGCGCCATTTAACATGGATGAGCTTCAAGAGGCAGAGGGTAAAATCCAAAAATGTGGATAATGTTCAGGCTGAGCCCTTTCAATTTGAGGGTATTGACTACATCATTGTTGTCCGAATTCGGGATCACAGTTTTCTCTTCTTGCTTCTGGAAAAACTGTTAAAATGTGTCTTTGACTCCACATGTATCAGTGACAGCGGTCAAGTTTGTTTATGCCAAAGCATCTTCAGTTTGACTATTTCACAAAAAATGTCCAGATCAGACAGTCATACCTTCAAGAGTGAGTACGATTTGCGTGTCGTCTTGACCATCTTCCAGTACAAGAGTGACTCCTTCGGCTGGTTGATCTTATGCTACTTCTTGATGCGTTTCTTGGAGCTAATATGCCATCCGGAAGATGTCTTCATTACAAACACATCTGTATGATATCAGGTCACAGAGGACAATCTTAATGTCGATCTTCAGAACCACTACGAATTCTTCACCTTAGAGGTTGTACAGTTTGAAAACATTAGCTGATGAAGGATATTTGCTAGAAGGGAGAAGTAGTGCATGACACTGAGGACATTTAAAGTTTTTTAAGTTACGTTCTACATTTTGGAGACCTTGAATCACTTATCTATATAAATTTGATTTAAATTGAAGAAATAAAATATTCAATAGAGCCATGTCTTGGAATATTTATTAAATGCCCAGCCAGCCGACGACCTAGTTAAACAGCGACCCTTCAAAATATTCATGCAAATGTCAGTTGTTCCAAGTTTTGTTATCTTTCTGTATTTATTAGTATTGCCTGTCACTTTCAAAGTGATGCGAAGACCTTCCGAATACAATCGATGTGGATTAAGGCGATATTGCTTAACAATTAGGGCCCATGTCATCCACGGAATGTATGCCAGTGACATAAAGTTACTGACGACATTTTAAAATGAAAGAATCCACAATTCCCATCAACTTCGTAAATTTATTTATAAATTAAAAAAATTAAAAATTAATTACATTTTTGGCCAATCTCCACACCCTTAGCCATATCTCATCCCATCCCCGGCTCATTTAAATAAGTTAATAACCATCAGTGGAGAATGGACCGTGCGCCACCCAACAGCAGATACCTCGTGGATGGTATTTAAAAAAATAAAATAAAAAATCTATATACGAGAGAGTAATTACTGAATTCTTCCTCCAGGACCGGCATAAATATTCATATAATTATAAAGCGAATACCGCGCATAAATAAAGTCAATTTGAAGATAATTTAAAAATGTTTTATGCCGACAATTTTCCCAGCAACAATACGGCACTAACAGAATGGGAACCGAAAACTCAAAAACTGTCACAGAGACGAAGCGAGAACAGGATATCAAAAATATAAAAATGACAAAAAAAAAAAACAAAAAAATATATAAACGTCCAAGCTGAAAGTTGAAAGCTGAAACGCTACCACTTGAATTAATTGTTATCGAATTGCAAATGAAAAAACAACGCAAGTACAAAATAAAATGATTCAGATCGCTCCGCAGGACTTGGCGAATCCATCTACAATCCATCCACCTTCACCCCTTGAATAATACAAGCACACCATAGGTCCATCCTTCTTTGTCATCATAAATGATGAGCCACCCCTAGACTAAAATATGCAAAGTCGGAGTAGACTGGTTTGGGTTGATGGAATTGGTGTTGGTGTTGGGGTTTTGTTGAACATACATACATACCCCGCTCCAAGGACAGTGGAAGAAATTTTTAATTTTTTTTTAAATAAAACTCCATTAGCGTTGGACGCACTCATTAAAAATGCTTTAAAATTCACTTTACCACAATGTGCCAGGATGTGAGCGGTGTATGTACGAGTATCTTCTCTGCATTATTAATCTTCCCTGGCTTGAAAGGTACCGACTACCTATCCATTCCACTGGATCCGGGTCTTATTGATGTCGAGTGAAATATTAAATTAAATATCCGTGAAATTGGTCATTTTCAAGCGGGCGCAACAATAATAATAACCAGAAACGACAGAGGGCTTCAGAGAGGCCAGAACTGCAGTAATGACATTGCAAGAACGTATGTAATAATTGGAATTTAATTTCGTTCCCCGGTCGATGGAAATCGAAATTTAATCGATGAAAAGGTCCAGCTGAAGCAATGATCATTTTTTTAGAAGATTTTTCTTGACCCAACTCTTCTAAGTAGATGTATGGTGAAACTGAAATATCAAGGAAGCATCGTCCTTTTGAAACAAGGTTTCGTTTGAGGGACCTATTTGAGGATTATTAATTTTTGGGCTGCAGTCGGATGACCGAATGGGAAATGATGATTGTGGAAGACGTGCGTTCAATAGATGATGATGATGGTATGTCCAAAAAAAAGCGCACTGCCTAACATTAAGCTTCTCAGGACGTGTGGCAAAGGTAGGAGGACTACTGAGCATACAATTTTCTATATATTCACCACCATCGACAAATGCCAAAGAACAAATGATCCAAAGCCGTTAATTCATGGAGGACTCGACTTCTTCGAAATGACTCCGTGCTCGATAAAATATGAGTTCTATATATGCATTTCTAAGTGACCCAAATATTTGTCGTAATTTTGCCAACACCCTATAACAACAAAGCAATCAGGGAGATCTCTGAATTTCCCAAGACGCCTGGAATAAAATAACACACCGCGGTTGGTTCTACAGAACGAGTATAGAGCAGTTCATAAAACAGTGCAGCGCTGTGTGAGACGTGAAAGGAGGGCCAGATTGGAAAAGCTGGCGAAGAGCGCGGAAGAAGCTCCAAGAAGAGGGAGCATGGACATTATATGTCAAAAAAGTCCACCACCAAAATATCGAAGAAAGCCGATCTTAAGAACTGCAAAAATTAGTATCGTATCACCATTTTGTCTGTATTCCCAAAACTGATAGCGACTGCAATATCATTCTCGAGACGATAAGGTCCATGATTGACATCAAGAGGCACCAAACGGAATTTTGCAGTGGTCGACCATGCTTCGATGATATTTACACCTTGCGAATCGTCCTTGAACAATCGTCGAAGTACCAATCACCGCTCTTCCTTATGTTCGTCGTCTTTGACAAGACTATCTATCGCGTTAATCGTGATTGCATCTGGATGAAAAAATTGTTGTTTTTATTAAACAGTCGTTTTGCACAGTGGACAGCTTTCCGATGTATTTGAAGTGCGCCAAGGTGTGAGACATGGAGATGTACTGTCACCAATTTTGTGTTTACCTGCGATCGATGATGTAATGACTGCCATGGTGGGTACAAACGGGGGACTTGGTATCCAATTAAACTCTTTTGATAGGCTAAGCCATTTGGAATACGCTGCTGATATCTGTTTCCTGGCAAACAACATTGTGTCATTTCCTGCATCAGAATGGAAAGGTGGCTGGCTTAAGACAAAAATTATGCACACTAGCCGAGACCAATAACAGCAGGTTATCTTGAGAAGGGAGACCAAAGAGGAGGTGACGCAGTTCAACTATCTAGGTAGTTATGTGTCACTCGATGGTACAACGGATCTGGATGTCGGACCTTTCTCCAGTTTGAAACTCTAGAAAAATATCGCTTCGCACTAAGTTAAAACTGTTTGAATCATATGTAAAATCTGTACTGCTATACGCATGAGAAAATGCTCAGACAACATCTCGAGTAGGTTACAAGCGTTATAGCCTTAAGATCCTGTGGCCACAAACGATTTCTAATAATGAATTGAGGCTTACGACTGGACAAACAAAGGTGAATGTTGACATTAAATGGAGGAAATGGGGGTGGATTAGCTATACACTGAGGAAACCAGATGACAACATAGCGAAGCCGTGCTTCCAATTGAACCCTCAAGGGGTAAGGCGAGTTGGTAGGCCAAGAACAAAATGGAGGCCAACTGTTTTGACGGAAGCTCAGTCTCAAAATTTGCGATCGATTAAAAGCTCATAGCTCGAAATACGAAGAGGCTGGTTTTTGTACGCTCCAACAGTGGTAAGAAGCGACGATGAGTCAGGTTAAGTACAATCGTAAAGTGCTGGTTGTATTGTAAATTCACGTTTTGTACTGCTTCCAATCCGTACTAACACTTATAGTTTTCAACCTATTCATCTATTGGTTGTGACCTTACCTGCCTAGTTCGGATAATCCCTAATAAATTGGAAGAGTGGTGTGCAATATTTTTATGCCCAGAACCCAAGCATTCTAGCCTTAGCAAACGATGTCTAAAGGTCCACTTAACGGTCTTTGACACTTGAGTAAGTTAAATCCTGCCTATTGCAGAGTTGACGCTGACAATTATCTCAAAAGTAGCTAAGTTCAGAGTTCGACTGTTAAACGAAAAGTTGCTACGAACGGACGTAAATGGTACTTTACAATGCTTGGAATGGCTGGGGACCGAAAAGACCTCTTAAGTAGGAATAATTTTGCTCTACCACGCTCATTTAAATTAGTTTCGCAACATCATATAAAGGCAGCCCAGGTTACCAGCCACGAGAACATGTTCGTGATAATATGTTGATTGCAATAACCGCAAGGAAATGACGTGAGATTTGCATCTCAAGACCCTGGTGCATAAGGCAAGATCAGTATAAGGAGAGTATCACATCCCGTAAAAGATGAAAATAGCATTTAAGTTTGCCAGGTCAATGAATTCGAAGACACACTCAAGAATATCCCTTTGTTCTTAAGGAAAGGCAGACAGCTTTCAAATTCGTCTAGGGACCCTAGTCACACATGCGCAGAAGATTGCTATACATTTTCAGCAGTTGCTATATGGTCGCACTATATAAAGTAAAATTCCTTAAGAAGAACATCCATTCACCAAACAAATAGTACGCCTGCCACCAGAGGATGTCGCACTCTTTAAAAACTTATAAATATGAGATCGCCAGCTCTGAAGGCTTGTTATAGCCCTCTTAAAACAGGGATAAGGTGGGTGCACCAAATCATTAACAGACTATGGGTATACGAATGTAAGCGCTATTGCCAGGAAAATAGCGCGATATGTACACTTTACAAAAAACGATCAAAAGTAATCGGAAAGGTTATAAAAAGTTTCGAGGCATATTCCTTCCCAAAGACCCGCATGAGCACTCATATTTAAGAAACATGAAACATTTTTTCTGTAACACACCAGTTGTCAAAATCCAGTATACGAGCTTTAGTATATGGCACATCGACAATAGACAGACTAATAAAAAAATTCCTGAAAAGAATGACGAATATCCAATTAGTGTCTTTTAGGCCCTTTATGACACCTTTCATCGTCTTTAGGGCAAACATCTTTCCGAACTAATCCAATCATAAACCAGATTCTACGAAGAAATTGGACTATCATGTGACTTTGTCAATCCAGTGCCAAATGGGATAGTGTGCTGCAATATGTAAGTAGTTCCCGCAGGTGCTCTCAAGGAAGAAAGAAACTTATACAGAGGATCTGAAGAAAAGAACGACATCGCTGACAGCGGTAACTTCGAGAAGTTCATTTTTCTGGGAGTATTTTTCTTTGGATGACTTAGGGCTTTTAAGGCTCAAAGTCCTTAACTCAAAAAACGAAACGTATGCTCCATAAAACATTGATCCTGTTAGTTATAGTTGATGCACCTAGTGCGTAGGAAGAAAGTTGAGCAGATATCTGCGAAGTCTATAAGGTGTTCCAAGATGTGGAGGTATTCGAAAAGCCCAAATACAACGATTAGACACCATCCCTAAGCTAAAAGTAGTTTTGGTTTAGGTTCGAAATGGACGAATTAATGTCTTGAGGACTAAGCAATCTTGGATGCCAAGGAGAACTGTAAGCAATGTGCCAAGTATCGGAGAGAATGGGGGGCTTACACACTCATATCAAGTAGAGCCTTATTATGGATCGCTATTCCGCTGAGAACACAAGTGTAGCTCACATCTTTATTAAATGAATACAACTCAGGAATGTAAATCTAGAGGAATTTTATGGCAGTTCTTCCCATCGTATAGCCTCTCCGATGATAAGCAGAGTGCTCTTGTAGAAGATATTAAATAATTTCGCAAGAGTAAGCCCAAGTTTGAAAATGATTGGACATGATATAACCTACGTCTAGATCAATGTCCTTTAACAGAGAAGAAGTTCTTATACACTTGACTTTGACTAGAGTAAGCCATTTCGAAAGGTTAGTGTCTACACATATAATTGACTCCATGACTTAAGTGATTATCCTAAGGCATTACGTCAAAAGAATTGGCCTTGGCAATTGCACTAAATCACTGTCTGGCTTAATGTTACAATTGAGTGGATACGTTTTGGTAGAGAAGCACTTGCTTCAGCTGTAACCTTTTGGAAATAATTATCGTCTCGACAGTAAAATAACCGTGGTTTGGTGTCTGTTGGCCTTTGATAAAAAAAAAAAAAAAAAATCCTAGTCACCGCCGATGTAATCTTGCCAAGACCACAAAAGGGCAGGACCTTGGCAAATGTTACCATTAACTTGTCGTTTCTAAAAACCATTTTGTTTTGAAAGTAAAAAAACAAAAAAAAAAAACATTGTTTGTTACCTTGATTCAGTTGATAACTGTCACACAACTTCATTTAGCATTCGTTTTACCAGTAGACAGATATATCATAGAAATCACAGGATAAGTGCAGGTGTGTAATTACAGAACAATAGTTTGACAAACAACCATCGTTTCTGGCCTACCTTTGCGTCCCATTTATAGCCGATGTCCGACTTATCTATCTTTTATCCATTAATTTCCCATTTATTCAGGTTTTTATTGTTACCTTCGTTTTTGTACTTTAGCACTTCACATGCATACGAGGTACAATCACTGTCACATTAAACAACCAACTTGGTCACAATCGGAAAAAGAAATAACAAAATACAAAAAAAAAAAAAAAAATAGAAAATAAAAAAATAAGGAAAATCTCATCCCAGTACTCCTTGTGTCAGCACAGGGCCTCATGCCATTATATCGAGCGTACGTAGGGCTGTATGCCACACCAATCTGCTCATGTCATTCGAGTACATATCTACTACCCCTCTGTGGATGATGAAACCGAGGCATGAATGGTGGTGGACAAATAGCTGTCGGCGAAAAGAATTTAATTTTCCATTTTCTCTTCGACAGTTGAAGTCTCATTTTTTCCGACAAAATTTGTTTTTTTGTTTTTTTTTTTTGACAATTTCGACGAAACAATGATTTTAATGTGTGTTCTAGGATTTGTTCGTCCTTTTACTTTTTCAGTTTTTTGTTTGAGTTTTTTTTGTGTTTTTTTTTGTTGTTATTGGTCAGAAAAATTTGAGTTGATTTAATGTTTATTCATGCGTCCCAATCATCCATCCTTCGTTCTGTCCCCCACGTTGACGAGAGTCAGTGGAATGTCACTCCCCAATGGAACAAAAGTGGAAGCGCATCAACAGCTTGAAAGCAAACAGTTCTGCCTGACATCAGCAAGTGGTCAGTTGGATATTTTGTTTTTTTTTACATTTCCCTCGTGTATATGTTTGTGTCCTTGTCCAAAACAAGCGCACGATATTTACCAGAAAAAAAAAGAATCCACTGATTGCTTCAACCCCTGTTGCTGCTGATGTAAGCAGCCGAGGATGTGCCATGTCCTAGTGGGTGATTTCGTTGGTTTTGGGGTTTCGGTTTAGGGGTGGGATTTTTTCTCTCACTTTTTCCTTTTCGTTTTTCTCCGCTTTTTTTCTTTTTCTCATTTTCGTTTCGTTTTTATGAATTTTTGGTTTTTTTTTTTGTGTTTGGATTTCATTTCATTTTTATAATTTTTTTTTCGTGTTGTCCAGTGGTCACCCTAATGAAATTCTCTTTACAAACAGGGATAATGGAAGTGGGAATAGTAACAGGCTTTCCACCCAATTCTATCCTCCCTCATTCCTCTCACCCTTTTATCCACTCTTTTAGGTAAATTTTTGATTATTCGCTTAGACTTTCGTTCGTACACAGGGTAACGTGATTACTTTGTATAAAGTCCTTTTTCGCTTACATTTTTCCGCTCTAGTCCTGGTTTACTGCACCCCCTATGTCTTGTAATTTTTATTTATTTTTATTTTTTTTTTTCATATATTTATTCATTTTCGTTGGAGTGAATTAAGTGAATGAATGAAGGTAGGTTTAGTCTAAAAGATAAACATCCGTGTTGATGCTTAATTGCCTTCAATGGTTGAGGGTTTCCTTTTTACCTATACACACGGTCATAGACTTGCTGTCATCCTTAACGTATTTATGAAGAAATTGGTTTTGTTGTGGTTTTAGATACTCGCACTCATATATTCGTACTTGTACGGGCTTTAGCACTCCATGTGCATGGGTAATGCTATAAATGATTGAGTGAGTTTTTATGTATTTTTAATCGACCTTAGTTGAGAGGGTGAAGGTGAGATGGTTCATTGAGCCGAGGAAACATATGTGGCCGGAGCCATTAATAACACTGAATAATTCAACGAAGTTGTCACAGAGGGTTGGTGTTGTAGTACGACGAGTTGTTACGAAATTGGAACAACAAATTCGGCATCAGACCACCAAGTTGTGGGTTCAATTTTTTATCTAGTTGGACTTTGCACTCCTGAGATACTGGCAACCTCTGTTCCTTATACCAATTACAGGCAAGGATAGCCAAAAAAAAAGAGAACATAAATAATTGAACCCAGCTGCAGGTGCATTGGGCTTGTCGTTGGGGTAATGCTATCACCAGCAACACCTATGAGTTTAAATTCGTGAATGTCGCGTAGTGACTGGATATTGATGGTCGAATTTCGGAGTGGAGTTAGCCACCATCAACAGAGCTATGCAACGGTGGAAACCTTGACTGAGGATGAGAACAACATTTTTTGTGATGACAGCGAGCTTAAAATGTTTTCGCATCAAAGTACAATAGATGGCAACAACACCAAGCTCGATGGGTATACGGGTACGTCTTCTCAGAATGACTTGAATGATGTGGCAATGACAACAGGTTTGACGATTTCTGTAATTCCAATCGAATCCTGTGCAAAACAGGTTGGTAGTTAACATCGAAATGGAACGCAACCTTGTAAATGTTCAAACCTACCATGGTGCTAACCACTTCCAGGTGCAACACCGGTAGCTTTCAAGATCCCGTAGTGCATCAATATTTGCCAATTGTCAGTTCATCTGAATACACAGAAGTGAGCAACAATTGCAGATATTTACATAAATGTCGCATACGCATATGACAGTAAGAGGAAGGGAAACCGTGGTACATTGGTACAGGTAGGATTGGTGAATGGAGTCATGGACGGAAGAGTAAATCATGTAGGGGCAGTGTAAGCGAAATTTCCTGCAAGTATCATATTATGTGAGAAGTTATACAGTTGCAGGGCCCCCATCTTCGGCCTGAATTTAGGATACCACAATGCAATTTAAATATGTAGGCTTCTATATCATCTTACAGGGAAAGCCTTGCCGTAGCGAGTTGGCTAACGCGACTGATACTACGAATCTTAGGAGTATTCGATCGCGGAACTAGTGTCTGAAGAAGGGCCACTCATGGTCGTCGACAAGATGAAGTTGACTAATAGATCGTAAATTATTACTCTGCAACGTGGGAACGTGTGATTCTAAGCAACTACGAACAATACGACGGCGAAAGATCTAAGACCGATTGTATTGTCTTTCTAAATATTATGCTCATAAGGATCACTATCGCTACCATGAATTAGCGTCGGTTCCCCAAGATGGAGCAGCTATAAAAGGCGTCTATTTTCCTACAGTGGGCGGCCTTGATTAGTATGTGCTCGACCATCCTAGACATCTGGGACAAAATCGAGTATCGTAGATCATTGAAGCAAACACCAAAATCGACGTTCAACGTAAAGTGGCTCTATTTGCCGAGTATCTCATAAGACAGTACAGCGCTGTGTGAGGCGTGAAAGAAGGAGCTTTAAAGATCGCCAAGGATATTGCTGATCGAAAAAGCACCACCAACTATCCTGTCTTGGATGTGGACTTGAACCTATTAGTAACAATTGAAGATCAATTGCGGAGATGGAAGGACCATTTTTGCTAGCTGCTTGGTGAAAATTCTGTTGAGCTGAGTGCAACGAAGAGCTCCAAACAGCTACTGGGTATTAACACCGGGCCTCCTATAGCTGCAAAAACCAAAACTGCGATTAACCTCTTAAAAGTCAATAAAGCAGCTGGACTTGATGGCATACTAGTCGAGTTCCTGATCCTGACACAATGGCCTGTATCCTGCTTCCACTAATACAGGCTATATGGGAAAACGAAAAATATCCCAGGGACTGGAAGATGAAGTGATTGTTAAGATAACAAAGTATGGAAACCGTATGAACCGTTTAGTCTGTTTTCTCAAAAATAATGGCATTCTCGAACGGGCAAAGGACAGAATCGCAAATACGCTCAAGAGGCATCAAGCGGGCTTTCGTAGTGGCGGGTTTTTTGTCGATCACATCAACACCCTGTGTATAATTCTCGAACAGTCAACCTAGTTAACGTCACCTCTCTACCTTATGTTCGTAGACTTTGAAAATGTCTTCGACCGAGAATGGATCTGGAAATTTTAAGATAGGAGACGGATTTCTTCGAAGATTTTTGCTGTTATAAAGGAGTCCTATCACGCCGCAATATGCTTCGTTCTTCATAATTGGCAGCTTTTCGACTCTTTCGGGTACGACAAGGGAATATACTTTCGCCGGTCTTCTTTTTACTGGCGATAGACGATGTACTGACTGTTACCGTTGGTACATCTGAGAGACATGGTATTCAATGGACACCGTTTGAGAGGCCAAGGCAAACGGATTATGCCGACGATATCTGTTCCCTGGCTAATACCAACAGCGGGATGAACGAGATGTGTCAATCGCTGCAAGTGCCTGGTCTTAGAATTAATTGCAACAAGACCAAAAATAATGCAGACTGGCTGCTTAGCACATCAGCGCATTATTCTGAGACAGACAGCCACTGAGGAGGAGGTCTTCATCGTCCGATGGAGGAACGGATATGGATGTAAATACCAGAATAAGTAATAAGTACCCGTAGTGCCCTTGGAATGTTGTCGTCAGTATGGAACTATGAATTCCCCTACGCATCAAGTTAAGGCTCTTCGAATCCAATATCAAATCTGTATTGCTGTTTGCCTGTGAAGCCTGGAAAATCTCTACGTCTATCTCAAGAAAGCTGCAGGGATACGTAAGATCTGATGGCCGCAAATCATATCGAACCAAAAATTGTGGCATATAATGGATCAAAAGCTGTTGAATGGCGAAATAAGGTATCGGAAGTGGCATTGGATTGACCACACGTTGAGGAGACCAAACATCAACATCGTGAAGTATTCCTTTGAATGGAATCCTGAAGGTACACGGCGAGTTGATAGACCGAGAACAACATGGAAATCAATAGCATTGCACTACCGGCCTATATGTTATGACATGAGCATACGTTTAGAGTGCAACACCTCTATTTTATCCCTGTAGTGTGCTCTTCGATTCAATACAAGATAAGAAACTCGTTTAACCAAAAAAGATTTGCTCTAAGCCCGAGAACATCACATTACACTGTTCCAAATTTACTTTCCTCCAAGCTTACAACTACGAAATTCAATTAAAAAAATGTAAATAAAACTACTTTCATCTTGGCCGCTAGGCATTTATTTACAGCCTAACACACAACTCTGTATTTAACTACAAAGTACAACCTATCACTAACAACATCCGAGACCGTCCCAAAGGACATTTCGATGCGTTCAAAAAAAAAAAACGAAAAAAGTGGAGACCTTATAGAACTGCAATTCTTAACAAACAATTGTGCCCCGAAACGAAATGTCTGGTCTTGAGTTCAATTACACAGTACACAGAGTGTCAGAGCCGGACACAGGGTAGAGTGAACTTTAACGGAACAACAAGGGATTAAATACAACCCATCACCACTGGTGCACTGTTTGGAAGACTTTCACCCGAAGCTAACACAATTCAGTTTTTTTCAGTACATATTTCGAAATCCAATTAAAAATCTCGCACTGACCGTGAGGTAGAAATCGAATTTTCCAAACGCATTTTCACTTTTCAGTAACGATCCAATTTCGTTTTTTTTTTTTTTTTTTTTAATAAAATCCCACACCACCCTTAGGGGTTGCTGCTGCAGCAACATGGAAAAGAGAAAAAATTAAATCAAATCAGAAGAGTGTATCTGAATCATGTCATCGGGGAGGAGGAGGAGGAGAAAAAATGCAATAATTTGCCCTCAGGTAAACATGGTGATGTCCAAGTACATATATAAGAAAAACATACAAAGACACTCATCATACCATGGGAACGGTCATGTGATGATTACATGAGGGTCACTCATGGCTAAAACTCAAATCCAAAACCCAATAACTAAATGGAAGCCCAAACTCGTACTCCCGTCTCAATTAATTTAATGAGATAAGTTTCAGGTGACGTTCGAGATACTTGTACGTTTATGGATAACGGCTTCGTCCTTTCCCTTCAGTTACATACTTGAAGGAATGGTGGGGGGTTGGTAAACCTAAACATATTAAAGGACATCAGTGTGGACGATGGAAAATAATTGCAGATTGTCAAAGTTGGGGTATTTGCTGAAGGGAGAATTAGTGAACAAACTCTCATAACGGTATAATGATGTTATCCAACGGATATTTCATATTCTTAATGAGGTTGGGCAATTTCGTACGTGTCATTGAGGTTTTTTTTTTGCTGGTGGACGTAGGCTTGTTATGACCATGTTCTGGACCCTTCTAATTGTTAAATTTTGGAAAAAAGTCTGAGCAGAGAAGGCCGAATGGAGACTCAAGACTTTAGAATATCTTCATGCTATGTATAATATTGATTAAGCTCGAGCTTGCCTTAGTCGTTTATTGAAGAGATAAGAGCAATATCGTGCTAATGAATCCACACCAGACTGCAGCGTTCTCGAAGTTGAAGTAAAGTTTGAAAAGTGACCGCTGCCTCACAGAATATTATTTTGATGAAGGACCTGTTCTAAGCTCTCATCTATTTTATTGACGTTCAAATAAGAGAAAGCACCCATGCCAATACGCGTATAAAAAAGTCAAATAGACAGAAGCACCTCTGCTAAAACTGACAAAAAAATAAATAAAACACTGTGGCGCTGGCAGCCCGGTATGTTATGTTGTGTTGCTCATGTTGTCAGTTTTGTCACATCTGAGCGGGGCCTACGGTTTATCGCCGAGTCCGAATGGCACTCCTTAGAAGCTTTTTCGTAGGCAATTTTACTTTCCGGAGTTTGCCATTGAAAGGGTGATGGCGATTTGAAAAGTTATTGTTGACCCAGCCAGGAATCGAACCCAGACTCTTTGTGTGATAGTCCAATGAGCTAACTATCGCGCCATCGCCATCTGCTAAAACTGACAGCAGAAATAAAAAGCTCCTTCTGCTGAATAGAAGCTATGATAGGATTAACGCCCCTACACCTGTTTATCAGCAAAACGGTGTTCAGCAAGTATGGTACAAGCCAAAGAAATAGATCTATGCGACCACTCGGACCTCAAGATCCTACTCTCTGATGTACCAGAATTTGATACGGGTAAACGGATGGGTTTTAAATGGAAACGGTGAGTGGGAGCTGGGATAAATGGGCCAACTACAAGCATATCGATTGCTATGGGTAAGAGTCCTTGTGTATTCTAAGCTAAACTACACGCCATTCAAGAATGCGCCAACCTGACCTAAAACACAGAGATTCTCTGTATTCACTGATAGTCAAGCAGCTATAAATGCCCTCAACTCGAATATCATTCACTCCAAATCAGTCATTTACTGATTCAAAATACTCAGTTCAAGGAACAAGACCAAACTGTGGTTGGTTCCTGGGCATGAGGGTATTGACGGCAATCAAAAGGCCGATGAACTGACCAGAAATGGTTCAGAAACACCCTTCAACGCACTTGAACCCCTTTGTTGCACCTCTAAAATAGCAGTAAGCCTAGCCATAAATTACTAAGAGCTCTCAAAATGCATCTCGTATTGGGAGAAGGCTCCAGGTCTAAGACAGGCTAAACGAGCCATCCTGCATTTCAATAAAAAATGCCAGCAGATGTATGAATCTAAGCCGCCACGATATCAGAAACCTAATGGGGCACCTAACAGGTCATCACGGTTTAAGATATCACCTCAGCAAAAAGGGACTAGTCGATTCTCTGGAGTGCTGACCTTGTCTTGAAGAAGACGAAACATTGTTGTACCCCGAATAGAGCATTGAAACGTCTTCTTCACTCATCGCTCAAAAGACCAAGGGTCTTGCAAGTCTTTATGTGTGAAAGTGAAATACGCAAATAACTGTGGTGTGCCTACAATCGGTTCTCCTGTGACATTTAAGAAAAGTATTTGGTTCTTTATAAATGCCCTATGAACAGTTTGGTTTGTCGGAAGCGGTTGAGTTTCTCAAAGACTTACTTTTCAATAGATCGTGAGAGGTATTCCCTTGTACCTTGTCCAAGGGAAGAGTATTGATAAGCTCTCAAAACTTCTCTGTTTTCTTGAAAATTCAAAATGCTGTGGGCGCCTAATTTCACCTACGAGAGGACTTTTAACTTCCAAGAGGGCCTTGTCCTTTTTTATTGGTATTCAAGAGTCTGCGGCTTAAAGAGGGATATGGGTTAGATTCGTTTGAATTTGTTGCGTCTTTTCACAAGAGCTATTCTTTGCTTGATATCTGGGCTAGAATCATACCGGTACCAAATAAGACAAAGTCCTTCGCTACTTCTAAATTGTAGCTGTCAGCAGTGACGTGTTGTCTAAGACGTGAATATTTTATAGCCATGTTGGCATATAGCCAGCTGGTTTCGAAAGAGGTCTGTAAATCGACATAAAGATTGTGCGTGGCAAGTCGCTCATGGGGGGGTTTCTAAGTCTTAGCGCGCTGTTAATACCCAGAAGATTTATCAAGCCTCGAGCCTGGTTTTGCAAGACAGCCGATACATGTGACTTTACTGCTCCCCACCTCCAGTTTGAATAGTTCTGCCAACTCATTCCCAGCTTTGTTGCTTTTTTGTTGGAATTTCAGTATCATCTCCGTCGTTGACAGATTTGTTGGTGTCGTTCTGTAGTTGGGAGATATGGTTCACTATATCCCAAGGATGCCTATGACACCCGACTCCCGTTTTCATCCTTTAGGAAACAACTCCCGGTCTTGAAGCAGTTATTGAGAACCTCTATGCTTTAAAAGAATTTCTCGAGCCTATCCGCCAAGTACGTGGGTATATCAAACTCTTTTCCAAATGTCGCTCAACTGGCACCACAAGGCATTACAGATCGTTCGGGCATAAAGCACATTGCATGGCTTTTGTAAATCACAACGTGATCAATCTTAGATGGTTCATTTAATAAGAGATGGCCAGATGGCTTTGAAAATATTTCGTTACTACAAAATACCATATTACGAACCTTTCGACGGTCAAGCCGAAGACTGCCTGCTCACCGTAGCATAAAGTCGACAAGCGCATTTCTTTTCATCGAGTGCGGACTTGGATTAACACAATGTTTCACACTCAAAAATGGCATTCAAGACAATTAGTCAGAATGGTACATTGCCGAGGGAGTAGTTTTCACCCAAAAGTTTGGTACCAACTGCTGCTTATAACAATTCTCTCTAAAACCGGTAACAGGTGCTTCATAGCTTCATGATACACAGATGGGTGTATTCCATCTATGGTAACGCGGCTGGACTTCATATGTGGATTTAATATACCAGTTTTGCTGACATCTTTCAATTCATTGAATGGCGTTCTTGCAGCTGATCGAGTTGGGATCTAGTATGTATATAGGGGGATGGTTAGGCATATCTCAAAGATAACAGATTAAATTTTTAAGCAACAATGGTTCTTAGTTTTATGTAATGTGTTGCTAGTAAGATAGGAAAACTACATAGAATTGCCTCCAGCAGACATCATAAATACTCATACTTGCATAGTGTTACATAACACTTCAATAAGCAACCTCGCTCAGCAATATTTCGAAGGACAGGCTATTTGTTGAAAACTGTCAAGTGAAGTGTACGCAGGTTTAAAGCAATTCATTCTGACACTGTTATTGACACTTGGATGCATTTTCATTGCTTTAAACTCAAATAACAGTGTCCGTTCACTGAAAAAAACATAAATTCTTCAATATTCCTTAAAATATCACCCCTCAATCTCTAACCTTTATTCCCCCATCTAGAGCCAACAACGAACGGTCCCTATGTGCCTACTCACATTGATTGGATATGTGCATATAAGCGGAATTTATTTGGGTCTATTTAGGCTCACTTCCTCTCCTCAAGACATTTCATATTGTCGAAAAAAAAAAACCCCACCACCACATCGTATCACTAGAAATAAAAGGACACGCTGCCCTTTCATACAACAGAGACTTTCCAATACAGAACTGTCACTTCAAATAAGGTTTACTTCAGTGATCGAATATTACGACAACCAACAAGCTGAAGATGATATCAATGGACTTCACTTACTTTTGGAAAGTATGTTATGTACGAAGACTTTGAGTGTCCTTCAACAGTTCAAAACCAAAAACAAATTCCTGAACAACAGAGCCTTCACATAACAAAACTGCCAAAGCCTCACCATTTGGGAATAAAAGAGGACAAAACTTTACCGTCTTCGATTTTGTCTTTTTCCATTTCTTTTTGGATTTTTTTATTTTGTTTCTGGGAATTTGGGGGAATTCCCCTAAGGACTTTACGCACAACATACGCGTATACATCTCTCCTTGAGAATAGAAACAAAGTCAAGGAAACAGTCTCTGGCATATCGCAAATAGGAATTAAGAATGGCGGTGTTGTTTTAGCTTACTTTCTTTCCCACAACCATTTCGTTTGAAGGTGGGCTGAGAGGAGTCCAAAGACCTACAACTTTTTGTTTTGAGATAATAACGAGCAACTATAGTGTGTAGTTAGTTGGGAAAGCCCCCGAACGAACATTAATTTGAACGAATTTTCCACAAAAAAGGACATCAGTCGACGTCTTCTCATAGTCCTTGTGGTGTTCTCTATTCCATGTCATTCTTCTGTTATCCTCCCTTACACCAATTGGATGATGTTTCTCTCTATAAACACAATCAAAACATGCCCAATGGTCTTGTTTTGAGGAATGGAATAAATATCCAAACAGTCGGGCCAAAACAACAACAGACACAGAGAACATAACAACAAAAGCAACAACAAATAAGAAGAAAAATTCAAAATCGACTTATTTGAGAAAGGGTGGTCCGGCCATAGGTGGGTGGATAGTGAATAGAAGGGGAAATCCCCTAAAAAGGACTTCGTATTTGTTGTTGTTTATATGCAGATATGTACTCGTACATAGGAGGATTGTTTGGTTTAACATGTTTTTTGTTCGGTTGTTTGTTTGCCTTTTGTTTTGTTTGTCATCCCTAAAATAATTGGAATAAACGCACAGGATATCATTCATTATAAAATAGTAGAGGACAGTATGCATAGAGAAAGAGAAGGAAAAGCTTAACCATCCAACCGACAACATATTGCTATGGTAACTTTTGCTGCCTCTTGACTACTAAGCCCGTGTATGACTTGCTTTTGCCTTTTGCCTTTATACCAAATTCCCCAGTTCTCGTTTCAAAGCTCTCAACCCAGTGTGCCTTGTTGTCCTTTGATCAGGATGAATTTGAATTCGAATATACGAGTAGAGAGGACCAAAACTGGACTGGCAGAGTTTAAGGTTGTAGCTGTTGCTAAGGCTTTTCAGTTTGTACAATATGATATCGGGAACGTCCACCACTACCAGCCAAGGGTAGGACGAATGGAACAAATCGAAAAGTGTAATAAACATCAATTAGGGAATTTCATAACATGGCCTGACTTGAGGGCATGAAAAGATGTAGATTTTCCAGAGAGTTATCCAGAATAAGGTCACAAAGTTATTGCAATCGTATGCCTGAGAGGGTTGGAATAGATGTTTTGTTTATATGAAAACTTTTGAAGGATTATTTGTTTGTTAAATGAGGATGTCGGACTTTTTAAGAGGGAACGGTAGAAGAACTCTTATGTTACTTTAGCTGGACATGAACACTCTTGGGATGTTTCAATTAAGAAATGACAAGGGATATACTTGATGAATTGAGGTGA
The DNA here is from genome assembly GCA_928272305.1 of Volucella inflata. Taxonomy (NCBI): domain Eukaryota; kingdom Metazoa; phylum Arthropoda; class Insecta; order Diptera; family Syrphidae; genus Volucella; species Volucella inflata. Next base: position 15,332,445 of record OV743718.1, on the reverse strand, counting down.
CTGGAAGATGGAGAAACTGGCTATGTAAATGAAGAAAAGTTTTTTATTTTGTAAGGATGAGTGCCTTACAAGATGAGACTTTAAATGATATTTCGATAGTACGATGCCAAACAAGAAAACGACCAGAGAATTCCATTTAAGAAAGTTAAGTAATCCTTCTATCCATTTAATGTGAAATGAAAGGTAAGCGAATGTGTAATAATTATGCGACCAATATGTAGCGAATTAAACCAGTGTATGCCAAGTTGATGTCTAGCGAGTAGGTAGCCAATCTCTAGCGAATACCAAATAAGCTACATGAGAATAGAACGCAAATGGCTAGCGAATACCAAGCGAATGATTGTGATTGAATGATTGGGAAACAAACGTCTTGTTGAGATGCAGCGAATGGCTAGCGAATGTGTAATAAATAAACTAGTGTATGCCTAGTTGATGTCAAGCGAGTAGGTAGCGAATCTCTAACGAATGCCAAATAAGCTGCGAGAGAATAGAACGCAAATGGGTAGCGAATACCAAGCGAATGACTAGCGAATGGCAATCAAAAGGAAAGCGAATAATTAGTGAATCAAGACCGAGTAAGAAATTAGTTCATGATTGAATGATTGGGAAATACTTTGTTAATATGAGGCGAATCGCTAGCGAATGTGTAAAAATTAATCGACCAATATGTTGCGAATAAAACTATTGTATGCCATATACCAAGGTGGTGAATCTCTAGCGAATGCCAAATGAGCTACAAGTAAAAGGAAAAGGAATACCAAATGAATGACAAGCGAATAGTATAGTAGAATAGTTCGTAACTGGCAACAAATAGCTGGAAAACGGCAAGTGAATGGCTAGCAATCCAGTGGCGAATGATAGATAAAAGGCTACGGAAGATAACCAAATGAACTGGGAATGACAAATGAATGCCTAAAATGACTAGGACACAATCAGACGTGATGTTTTTGTTGCTACACGGAGCAGATGGGGAAAGTTTTAACCGAAGTTTCTCTAAAATTAGATTTGGCCTTGTGATAATGATGATAAAAAGCCGTTAAACATACAGGGACAGTCAACGCTCAAGACCTTTGGCAAGCAGTAAAACAGATTGAAGGTGTCCTAGTTGAGACAAAATATAGTAGGAAAAAGAAATGCTTAAGTTCCTCTGGTGTTATACGGACTTTCAAAGTGCTTGTCATTGTGTTGGCCTGTGCACTACAACATAAAAGATAATCTACAATTGCAGGATTTGGCTCTAGAAAGGGTCTTAAAAGACAGCCCAGTTCTCACTTTCCGTCCCTCAGTCTCTATAAAGCAATATGGGAAAAATTTATCAGCAAAGTCGATTATCTCTTCCCAATAAAACAGATACCCTCATATGATGTCAAAGTTATCCCAAATTTGGAAAACTTCTCTCCCCCTATGAAAATGTGAGAGCAAATCCGACTAAATTTTAAAAATTCACATCCTTACTTAACGTCACTGCAAAATTTATTGCATATTAAGTGAGATTACATACAAGAGAGCTGCTCTCAGATTCAAATGACTTTTTTCTGTTATAAAACAAAAAAATATATATATAAAAAAAAGGGAAGAAAAATTGGAAGGAAAAATCTCCTTAAACGAATTAAGGCTGAGGCTTATATCTCCTAAGTATCTTCAAATCACATAAACTTCTGTGCACCAACAGAAGGAACACCAACAAAAAAAAAAAAAAAAATCCTGGAACAGGAGAATAAATTTCCAGGACCAAAAAGAAAATACAGGTACAGATACAGGTACCTGCTTATCCTTACCCCCAAAAACTCTCTGCCCAAAACCGAACAAATCCCTTCAAATTGATTTCGGTGCAAAAAAAAAGAAAGAAAAAAACCAAACTGAAGTTGAATACTGGGAGAAGAGCAGAAAATACATGTATTCACGCAAGGAAAGTACATACATATATGCGAAGGGAGGCTGAATACAAAAGTAAAGACGGAAGAGAAATAAAGAAAACTTTTTTCAACTTCCAGGGATATGAATAAAATACGCATATCCTTCTAAATCAGCCAACAAAAAGCAATTCTCATTTATGCGACAAACCGTAACGCAATATATTCACCCTTATGTTGGGATCCTGATCCTGTATGTAAGGATATAAGTTTATATCAAGAAAATGAATAAATGGTCATATTTTGAAAACTTACAAAGCCCGAGTCGGTACGTTCGTATGTGGAAGTTGTAAGTTCTAAGGGTTGAAAGAGCACAATAAGTTTAAGTGGTATCCAAGCGGGGAAGAGAAACGAGGTACGTTTGGAACTAAAGGTTTGCACGAAAAAAGGGAGTCAAGTTTAATTACGACGTTTGTTTGACTGGTACTCGCAACGATTTTACGTTTAAGGTTACTCAACGATCTGAGACCCCGACAAAAAACTGGCCCTACGTTGGGCGCCACTTTAAATGGTTTCAGGGAGTCAGTTCATTGGCTTTCGATTCAATAGTTGATGTGTTGTCTGCTAAATAAATATTGATTTTGAAAGACGGCGGTTCGGAGAACCTTGTGCTAGAGATCTAGTATAATCTGATGTCTTTATGATCGCGGATGATATACGGTGCCAGGTCCGAATTCCGCAGACAGGATGTGATGGCCTAGAATGTCCTGTTTGGAGGCTATCTAGACAACACACAATAATCTTTGCTTACACTCATAGTGAGCAATCAAGTTGATTCTTGTAGTAAAAAGTTGATGCGATCCTAACTCGACACAAAGTGTTTGTACTAATTTTTCTTGAGATCGACGACTTCAGAACCAACCTGTAGAGACTCTAGAATATGTAGTACATCTCCAATGACTCTAGAATTTCTAATGAATAGACAGCCCGCCATCAGAGATGCTTAAATCAAACGTTCCTTTACATAATGCTTCGCCTCTTAAGAGGAGAGAATCATCAATGTTATTAAGAAACCATAGGCTTGAGGGAAAAAGCATAAAAGACATAAAGCATATTTTTGTGAAGTGACACAACTAAATAAGGGCTAAATCTAGTCCTGATAGTCCTGGCATCAACTAAAGTAAGAGGACGCTCTTGGGATTGCTCCTATGATAACAATTGGGCTGCATAAGGCAGTAGAATCGAACCATAATTGTCATTACACTACCCAGCGCACTACCATGATACAAGCACCAGGGTTGAATCAATTTTGAGTTTCAAACTAAAGCTGATTATAGACTTTGTAACAGAAGATCCGATTGTAAGTTAGATGTATACGTGAGGTTAAGGCAATAGTTGTCAGACTGTCTGTCCCCGATATTCCTATATGAGGATAAGTGTCTAACTCAACTCGTTGTTGAGGTAAAACGTATTCTCTACTCCAGACGGTGTAATGAGAAAGATGAAACTATAATAGTTTATCAGAGAAGTAAGGTAAGGCTCAGATGAAGAGCATATATCCAGCAATATCTTCTAAATCGGTTTTAACAATAGACAGTTGGTAGATGCCTACCTTAATACGAGTATAGGCTCTAAGCCATTTCTTAGAGGAAGGTAAGCGTTGCTTTTAAGCTAAAGTCTGATAAGGCCTTTCATTCAATTTTTAAGGACTTCATGCTAATCTCTTAGGAGTATCCTCCTACTTGTCTAAAGATGGAAGACGCCTTCAACCAACTGAAATCAGATGCTTTGCCAGCGCCTAAGATGATCTTAATGCCACTGTTTAAGTAATGCATACAGAATTATCCATGCTTCAAACGATCAGATCAAAGGAGGTTCTGCGCTTTTGGTTATAAAATGTAAATGTCGCACTCATAACCGTTGAATGTGGGGGCTATAAAATCAAAGCGAACTTCCGGAGGTTGCTCTATACAAGTTAATGGCACAAGGATGCTGTTTAAGAAAGTGTTCATAGCAGGTTTAATATATCACAGTTCGCCTCTTCGATAAATAAATAAAGTGTCGGTCCCAGCGTAACTCAGAGATGGTTTACTTTTTTCAGGATCTGATTAGCAACACTGATACAGTTCTTCTCGGGGTCGCGTAAAGACCAAAAAAATCAGTTAACCTGTGTCATCTCACTTCCCTGCTGGAAGAAATCTCAGTCGACTCATTCAACGTAATACTGTGCGGAGACATCAACAGTCTTCTCTTGGTGGAGTGTTAACTTATCGATAATTTGAGTTCACTTAATCTACAGCTTTATTTTAAACGCCTGAATGCGTCATTGTCCGGTAAACAGTTGTGGAAGAATCCCAAGAAGATTGGCGTGGTTAAGCAAAAGAGTAGCCTTCCTGACAATGACGATGGTAACGAACTCAACAAAAACTTTGTGTCATATTCCCCCCCTCCGATTGCTTATCCTCCTCCTTATGGTCCCAACCTCAACATCACCACCAGTACAATGCCTTTCGAAACCCTCGAGTTTTCTGCTATAGAGCAGGCGGTGGTGGAGAGTCTACAATACTTTCCACTTAATCTAACTCAGTCGGAGTAGATGATGCACAACAAGTTTATAAAGGTTATTCTTCCCATAATATTACCATACGTTTCCCATATCTTTAATCATATACTAACTACGGGTGTGTTTCCTACAGTCTAACAAAAATCCAAAGAACCTTAGAACCCTACAGGTAATGACTTTCGGCCAATTGTGATACTTTTATTCCTATCTAGAGGCTTCGAAAAAATTATGCAGGAACAAATTCACCTATTGACATCTAAACAATCCGACTTCCGCGCTATACATAGCTGCACTACAGCTCTTTTAACGATAGTAGACGTCATGAGACGTAACTTAGATAATGATCAGCTAACGTCTCTAGTTCGCCTTGATTTCTCAAAAGCGTTCGATACCGTCAACCACGCTATATTATGCGATAAGCACTCAAATAAATTCCAGTTTTCCCTTTCAGCGGGGAGACTGTTGGCTTCGTAACTCGTAGGTCGTCACCAAGAAGTATTTGTAAACGGCGGAATGTCCGACTTTCTTTCCAATTCCTGTGGATTGCCACAGGGATCTATATTGGGACCCCTTCTGTTTTCATTATATGTTAACGAGCTACCTTCCATTGTCACAAGTTCTTCCGTAAACTCTACTCGACTCTGGAGTTCCCTCCCACGCCTAATAATGTATCTTACTGTGTAAGCCATCTAAATAAACTGAAATTGAAATTGAAATGAAAATTGAAATAATGGCATAAAAGTAGAACACACTGACATTGCAAATATTACTTAGTAAAGGCAACACTTGCGCTCTATACTTGCAGATGGGCTCTGGTCTCTGTAGAATCTTAAGATTGTCAATAATTCAGAAATAAGACCGTGACTTTGCCGAATTTAAGAGTCGATGTCAAAGTAGTTGCCAGCGAGATGAAGGGCCTCTCCAAAGACTCTTGCTTAATGCTTACTTCTTGAATGGGCTTTATCTTTAAGAAAAAGAGACATTTAGTAAACATCAGCTTTTTTTATATTCCACAAACAGTGCTCTACTGGAGTCTGGTACGAATCACAGCGTACGAGCGCGTATCTGGTATAATAAACCAAATCTCCGGCAAAAGTTTATCTTGCATTCGTAAAGACTATTACTTGAATTTTATTTGACTCTGCACTTCTTGCCCTAAAGCTGGTACCAAAAACAGATTCTAGCTTGTTTCCAAAATTTTATTTAGATAAAAGTTAGGCAAAACACTTACCCTTGTAATATTGGCCGATTGTTTCTGCCACGAAATTTCGACCTGATTTCGTCGTATCATATCTAGACTTATGCAGCTCTATTGCAACCACCGACTCTACTCCATCCCTTGTCAAAAATCCCCATAAAATCGCCGCCCGCATTAGACAACACCAATTCCTCTGTCAACAAAATGATTTGTTGTAGAAGGACGAACTGATGAACCAGCAAATGTTATCAATGTCCCAGCCTATTCCGCAGCAGCTTTATCACCTTCCCTTAAAAGCCAAACTGTTCCCTTTTCTATCCGAAAATGTAAATTAATTCAATTGGAAGTTTATTAAGCCTACTGACTACCAAAATTCACATCTCAAAACTGAATCGGCCAACTTAAGCACCGAGCTATGTTAAACCATCCAAAAACCGACTATATTTACTATGCCACACACAAAGTGTCGTGTCCGCTTGGGTATATAAATCATTTGGAATCCACCTTTGTTAGGATACGGTTTGCTGACTAGTTGTGTTGAAATGATACTCACGTTGTTATTCACTCTAATTCTATCCCACCTTACGTTCAGACTGTGTATGGAGTAAAATGATATTCATCCAGGACGTTGCATTCAACAGAGTTATATATTTATATTTTGTGGAGAGAAAATATATCCTTCTTGTTCCAGGACTTGAATACGAAATTACGTTTATCAAAATTTCCATCAAAAATTGATCAAATTGCAAATCCTTGGGCTAGGCCAGCAGCCTATTAATGGCAGGACATGGACGAACACATAAATCACAAATCACATAGCATCGATTTTTAATTAGATTGGGTGATGTTTTCATGTCCTGGATTATATCGTTCCTTAAAACCAAATCTGTTCTATTAAACTTTATGAGGTTAGGCATCCAAGGATCAACGAAAAAAATTCAATTTTTCTTTCTCTCTGCGACTAGGTATTGACAGCGGCATCACCTGCACCATTATCGGGACGAACCGATAAAGTATTTTTCCTGATGACCTGACTAAAGGGCTCTCGTAAAATTTTAATGTTCTGACAAATATTGAGATAAATACTAGTACAGGTACTGACACAACGATGTAGCTGTAACCGGACTTCGAAAGCGTGTATCTACTCTTATCCACTTCCAGGACCTATCTACAGTCATCACCTTTTAATCAGGATATTCCCATTCAATTTCTCTATCGATAGTAAGAGTCACTTCACCTTTTGAGAGTCACAGGGCTTGGGGTGGGGGGTGTTTGTAGTAATATTATTATTTTTAATGGCTTCATGTAGTAAAATGATTTTTAACAGTTTAATTGAAAGTGGTTTCCCTGACCAGTTGCGTGTATCGAAACGAAACGAAGCACACAGCTCGCTTTTGTTAATGAAATCCACTTTCAAAACTGCAGAATGGGGTTGGGAGCATGGTTCTTGTATGAGATAACAAAGTTGCAACGAATAGTAAAATGCCACCCTGTAAGGGGGATGATGTGCTCATTAAAAATAATATTTTAATTAACATGGTTTCCAGGACGATGGGGCTGTGTATTATTAAATTCTGCGTGTCGGTTAGTCGATCGGAATGCGGTGGCTTAATGGATCTTCTCAATGGGTGGTGCAGGATATCCAACTGTGAACAGAGGTAGGCAAATATTTCACTCAGCCTGCAGGGAGTTGGTATTCGATTGGTATCTCACCGACCTAAATCAAATAATGGACATTTATGTATGAAGTTCTTATGAGAATTAGTTTTCACTTAGATGATTCTTTAAATTAGATGCAGCAGTAACCACAAACTTCCATCTGATTTCACATGAATTAGTTGGTCGTTTCTTAATCTAATTAAAATGTTTCGTTCGTCTCCTAATTGCTTGCCATGTACTAAACGAAGACATCATGCACCAAAAACAAAGCTTCATATGTGGCAAAAGGTGAACCACACACCAAATCTAAGAAAACCAAAACCGCATTAATTTTATGACTTTCTGGAGAAGGTGCACTAGCTGCTAATTGCCAAATATTAAGCATTCACTACGTGCTTAGAAAGATCCTTTGGTTGGATTTACCGTAACTTGCCTTGTTGTGTACGTTGCCCTGGCTTAAACTTTAACTTCCCGGAGGAGCAATTTCGCGAGATGGAATCTTGCCATCAAAATCAGATGAGGGCATCGTGTACACTCGTATGAAATGGGATTGTTGTATGATGCTGATTATCCTTGCAGGAGGATGTTATTTTATATACGGCTAAGTGCAAGTGCAAGTGCAAATAAGTGATGAACTCTATGAAAGTTTACCGCAAATTGGCCTCAAAAGGTGTTTCTAGTTTGTGGCGACTAATTAAATGAACATGTTGCAACGAAGAATGGTGGTTGGCACTTAGTCTCATAGCAATAATTTTCAACACGTTTTCGCCATTGAGGAAAGTAAGGACATTCATTGGAGATTCTCGCTTCAAAATATTTAGAAATTTTTGAGATACGTCGAATGATTCCCAAAACAACTCACATCTTTTGATTTATACTCGTTGGACGGGATGATTTTTGTATCCATTATTTTAGTATCCATCAACGTGAGTCCCATATTTGTCATTCGTGCTTGAAAGGTCTGACATTGATCTGAAATTAATTGACCATTTGCTCGTAATTCGCCTAACACTCGTATGCCATTTGGTTGTCATTCTCTCTTTATTTGAGATTAATAGTAAGCAGACTGCGACTCCATTAAAATTTGTTAAAAAGCCGATATCCGCAAAACTATTTAAGATATTTCAAGGTTGTGCTTCTAAGTATCGTAATAGCAATCTGGTAGCCACGGCTTTGTCGACTTGATAAGCACAGGAGGCACCGGTCTAGGTAAGAGACAATACACAGCAGAAGCAACTATGTGTTTGGCCATCACCATATGATCCAGACTTACAATAGCGACGTGCTAATGTAGAACAGCGACTTCTCTGCCCTCGAAAATTTGAGTCGGCACCTTTTTTCAAGGCAAAGCGTGCGTACTCCGAAAAGTTCATACCGCCAAATGTCTTCCAACTGCGCTGAATGCTCCCTCTTCGGGATATGTGAACTCGCTGAAAGGGATACCATGATTGCCTGGCATATTCGAGAAGCGGTCACACAAAATTAATGTAAAGGGACCTGGTCACATAGGGATTGGAAAATTCTTTAAGAATTACCTTATCAATATGCGAGCGGAAGATTAACTCAGTATGGTATCGGGTGACAGTGCAGAAATTAGGTCGAGGAGCAGATTGATTGGACCTACGTGACAAAGTCATAAATTGACATTTGGAGGCATTGAGTTCTAGGCAATTTATTTGACACCAAGTAGAAAACCTATCAAGGTCTTCCTAAAGGATATAGAGTCATGGAGAGAACAAATTGGTTTCGAGAACTTGATGTCATCGGCGTAAACGGATGGCGAACACTGTTTAACAATTCTATCTAAGATCGCTTATTGTTAAGATGAAAAGAAGGGGACCTAGATGGTTGCCTTGTGGAACACCAGAAGTAGCTAGAAATGGAGTTGAGATGGTTGATCTGAAGTGAACGCTAGAATAACGGTTTTCCAGATAAGAAGATATTCATTTTAATAATATGAGAGAAGGTAACTTGACAATCTGTAGCAACAGCATCGATTATGTTGCCATTTTCAAGGGTTGAAAGCGCAAGCGACACGAATTCAACTGAATTTGTGGTATCATCATTGCAGTAGTAGATCTACCTTTCAGCAATCCAAGTTGACTGGGGATATAGGGGACCTCAACCAATTTCGTATGCGCAACTGGAGGCAACAATTAAGTAAGCAAGTTAGTAAGATGCACAGATTCTATGTTTTACACTGAAAACATTGAAATGACGACGCCGATTAACAAAAGTCTTTGTGACAGTTTTTATACAACTGTAATCCTAGACTGTCTAAGCAGCTGCCCTGCCCTGGAAGTACGATAACCACTTGCAGAATCTTTTGTGACTGGACATGATGTCATTCAGGCACGCACAACCAAAGATTCTCTCCTTTCTTTTTCTATGCTAGGATTGAGGCTAGTAGAATTTGAACATAGGACACTACTCAAATGTTTTAGGAGTTCGTAGAAGCCCTTTTTGGTATCGAAGCCTTTTTCCTCAGTTGGGAAATGTTTGCTGACTGGTGTCAGTGAAATAAGCTCCTATACGGGATATGCCGTGCCATTTTACTTAAAGGATTGAATGCCTCCTCTAGGTATTCGAGAGCAAGTACCTTGTCGTCCATGTTGTGATTGGATGAGTGTCAACATTCAACTCAACTTTTTTCAAAACAGCGCTTACTTTCATCGAATAAATATTCCCTACTGTAATGGCTTTTCTGTTTAAGAGTATAAACGTCAACCAGTTTATCATGCAAAGTGACCCAGACAACGCAGGGAGTCCAGATAACCAAGTGTGCTCTTCCAGAACCCAAATAACCTTTAGAAACATTGGAAGAACTGCTGAAATGCCTTATCCTGGATCGTATGATCGCTCGTTGAATGGGTGGAACTGGAACTGAAACAAAGACGTCAAGGGAGCCATCTTACTTCGACCTAATGCAAATAACTGTGTTCAAATATTTGATGGTTAACCTAGGCAAATAAGCTGCTCCATACAACAATAGAATAACGCATTCAACTTCGATTATTTGTTGCACATCTATGAAAGAGCAATCGCAGATGAACTCATCTAAGCCGGTCTAAGAGCTTAAGTAAAAATTCGACATAGGAAACTGAGTCAGTGTACCTCAGCAAGATTCGTTAGCTCAAGACGAATTTTAGGACTCCGGAAGTGGATACAATAGATGGATGGACGGTGACAACACCACTATGGCGAAGTATTTAATTTTACTGGCAATCTTATAAATGTAGATTCTTTCCGAACAAAGAGTACCCAGAATTTCCTATTCAAACAAGTCGCCCTTGAGATTTTGTCAAAAACGCTGTTTTTGGTTGGTCCATCTGCCATCTGGTGCTCAAATATTGTTCCGCTCTGCAAATTTCGCAATGTCAAATTGAGTTGAGCAAAGAGTGTGCCTGAGATTTTGTATTTGTAACAAAATATCATGTGCGGAAGTGTTGAAAATGTAAACGGTGGTCTACGGCGACTCGACAATGTGGAAAACACAACCGTTCAAGTGGTACAGAAAGTTTGAAACGAGCCGTACTGTGCTTGATGATTTTCCTCGTTTTTGTCTTCCATCCACCAGTATGATTGACGTTGACAACGAAAAAGTTAAGAAAATAACCCTCGAAAATCGTCGTATGACCATCAGGGCGAAAGCAGCCGTTTGAGTTAGTTTGAGTTAGTTAGTACAGAGCATTATGTATGATGTTTTGGGCATGAGACGAGATGAAGCGCGGTTTGTGCCGAGAAGGCTGAATTTGTTGCAGAAACAGCATTGCATTGATATCGCTAAAGAAATACTTTCTTTGAGACAGAGTGTTATTGATGGCATTATTACCGTGGGTCAATGATTGTGACGTAGAAACTAACCAACAATCATTGGAATGGCGCTTCTCAGTCGAGCCAAAACCCAAAAAAACCACAACAGATTCGATCTAAAATCAAGGCTTTGTTGTCTCTTTTCTTAGATTGTCGTGAAATGGTCCACTCCGAATTCTTCCACCAGGCCACACAGTAAAAAAGGAGTATTACGTGATCATAATGAAGGTAAAATGTTTGTCGCAAGAGTCCAGAATTGTGGAGCAACAACTCGTGGTCTCTTCACCACAACAACGGAAGAGTTTACACATCTCAATTGCAAGTGACAACATTCATGCCGTTCGGCAAGCTCCGTATTCACGTGACATGGCTCCTTGTGACTTTTTCCTATTTTCACGACAAGTTACAACTTCGCAGAAAGTGACACTGCGTGCGAACAATTACTAGGTGGGGTGAAAAGTAACCTCCTAGACCGCCAGAATGCGCTGCTACTGCAAAAAAGGTTATGGTGCCTTGAGGTCCGTTCATACTTAGGCAAAAGGACTGAAGCCGGCACTGAAGCCGGCACGAGTGCTCCGAAGCGGCCGAGGGAGGCTCAATGGGTCGGAAAGGTTATGGCGTCGGTTTTCTGAGATTGTCATGGCATACTCGTCATGGACTACCTCGAAAAAGAAAAAACTATCAACAGCGAGTATTACTGTGCATTTTTGGAGCGATTTAAGGCCGAAATCGCTGCAAAACGGCCTCACATGAAGCGAAGAAAATTTTGTTTTTGCATCGCAACCACGGCTAAAATCAATGACTCAAGGCTCCAATTGCTGTCGCATCCACCGTATTCACCCGATTTGACTCCCTTGGACTATTATCTCTTCCCAAACCTAGAGTGTAATCAAGCAAAAATATTGAATAAAATAAAAAAACATTTAAAAATTTATTTTTTCATTCCCGAGGGGGTAACCCCACCTAGTAAGTGACTATTGGGTCAAAAACAACTTTCGTTCCGTGCGGCAAGCTCCATATTCACGTGGCTCCTTGTGACTTTTTCCTATTTCCACGACTCAAGTTGCCACTTCGCAGAAAGTGACACTGCGTGCTATCAATTAAAAAAAAAAACAAATCAAGTTAGAGATGTTTTTAAATCTCTACTGGAGTATCTCTGAATGAAGAAACATTCATAGGTCAGCGGGTCACCTCTTGCTTTTTTCTTTCTGTACTCACAGATTGTTCAGACCTGATTGGATTCTTACCAAATCCATAAAAGACACATCAAGGTAAGAAATAGAATTTGCAATTGATGAAGTAAAAGGTGTATTTTTAGCTGTATGAGAAGTTTCGATGGTTCTTGTCTATGGTTTGACAAATGTCAATGTCAAACTGTGTTTACATTTCTGTTCAGTAAGGTTTGACAATTAATCATGAATTGCTTGATGCCAAAACGACGCTTCCAAATTGTGGAAATTTACTTTGAAAAAAATAAATCTGTTTGTGAAGTTCATTGAGCACTTCGTCAACTCTACGGTCAACATAATCGACCTAGTGAGCAAGCAATTCGTGCAGTTATTGATCGTTTTCGCACTTATTTTACTATTCTCGATTCAAAACTATCAACAAGACAAAGAAATGCGCGCACCTTAGAGAATATTGCTGTTGTAGCGCGAAGTGTTGATGAAGATGCCGAAATGTCGTTACGGTGAATGGCGAGCGCTATCGAGCCATGCTGACTAATTTTTTGTTTCGAAAAATTAATCAGCTAAACATCGACAATATTTTGTTCCAACAAGATAGCGCAATTTGCCATACAGCACGCTAAACCATCAATTTAATTTAATTTGGTGTCAACATAATTTCCAGAAGTGGTCCTGTTAATTGGTCCCATCGTTCGTGCGACTTAACGCCTCTCGATTACTTTTTATGGGACTGTGTTAAGTCATTGGTTTATGCTGACAGATCAGCAACTCTTGAAGCATTGGAAGCCAATATTCAAGCCACCATTGACGCCATATTGCCAGATTTATGGGAAAAAGTAGTGAAAAATTGGACTAATTGAATGGGCATATGCCGGAAATCATATTTAAAAAATAAATGAAATGAGATTATCTCCCGGATTATAATAATAAAATGTTCATTCCAATAATATTTCTGCTTTTACTATTATTTAGAGTTTTCAAGCTCCTTAAAAACCACCTTTTATAAGTAGGGCTTGTATAGTTGCTTTAAAGACTATGGCCATGTGGGTGAAAATACCCACTGTACACCAGCGATGCAGGCTGTCACTTTTGACATTTCCCTTTCTTCCGGATAAATTTCTGATTTGTTAAAATGTCGAAATTCTCTCCTCTCTAGTCGTAACTTAAAGTGGATGCAGACATAGTTTTCATCGCCCTCAGATTGAGTTCCTTTGACATCATTCGAACCTCACTCCCTTCCCAAGCTCTAAAGGAAAAAAGGATAAAATGATTTTTTTTTCTATTTGAAAATATTTCTTCCTCACAGAGAAGGTTGGTTGAAACCTTTGACATTTTAAAAACTGCTAAGGCAGGATACGAACGCAATTACGAGTATCTTTGTCGCATCTGCTAACGTGACAACACTATTATCGTCGTCCTTTTTATGAGACCCCACTTTTCTTTCATAAAGGTCATCTTGTAATGAAATATTCACAACTTAACAGCAAACAAAAGATAATTAAATACGAGAAGCAAAGGACTTGTCTCTTCGAAAAAAAAAGGACGAACTCAAAATATTCCAAGGGGGGTTGGTCAGAGAAAAGGTTTGTCGAAGAGGCTCACTGAAAAAAGGGTTTTTTTAATGGCAGACGTACGAATACGAGTATGTACGAGTATTCGTATCCCTTCGTCAAATTGTAACCCAAAGTGATTGAGATCGGAAATTATATTTCAAATTACATGATAATTTCTTTCTTTTTCTTTTTTTGAAGGATCAACATAAATAGAATCCATTTTTTTTTGTTTAAAACTCAAGTGCGAACTTGTGGTGAAGATACACCCACACATTCGTATGTTTGTACATTTGTACAAGTACAATTGCAAAGGAAATGTGGTTTTCCACCACAAAGTGAAACTGAACATGAAGTTAAAGCAAATAACCTCAAGTCACAACCGCAAGTCCTAGCCAGATGCATTATTTGTGTGATGAAGTGGTTAACCCAGGACGAGAGAGGGTATCTGAAATGAGTTCAAGGATGTGGGTGGTGAGCAATGACATTTCTCTACACCCGGAAGGGGTTTTCGTGGCTCTTCAATGGGGGTTTACTATATATTTTTTTTGTTACTCTTAAAGGGTAATCTCAATACGGTAATTAATTTCCTGTGGCTTGACAAACATAGTTATGAACAACAAAATCTGAATATACAAAGTTGAGCGGATATAGACGGTGGTAGGTGAATCAACTTGTGGTTTGAAAGTCATTTCAAGAAAGGTAAGTCGACAGGAAGGATATTTCATTTCGAATGCGAGAGTGGTCTTTGTAAGGCCACAAATTATGTCTCAAACGCGGTTAGTGCAATTAGTTGGCATGCCTTCCAAATTGGGTGTAACTGACAAGTTTTCCAAAAACCCAAGTTTCAAAGGACAGCCAAACTCAGGCATTTGGTATCGCCGATCAAGTAGTTGTAGCTTGGGGGATAGAATAGCGAGGGCAACTTCAAAGTAGCAGGGTGGAGAAATCTGTTTGGAACGCTAAGAGGCACTTGAAATTAACGGAAATCGATAACCTCAGACTTTACAATTGAACTGAAAGTGGCATCGTAGGACTTTGAAAGTTTGGAAAATGCAAGCGCAAGAAGGACTTAGGATTATTGAGGAGCCTGCTAGCAGATATACGTGAAGGTATGTCTAAAAGAACAAAAGTCTCTCTTAGTTTTAATTTATTTGAACTGAACTGAGTGGATGATTTCTGGAATTAAATTTCTTGATATTTAAAATGCCAGACAGACTGTTGACTTTGCTGGCAGCCGATGCAATTGTTCGTAAGAATCTGAGTTAGTTTTCAGTTCGCAGAATATTTTATCGCCTAAAGGTTTCGTAAAGATCGGTCGATGGCATGATGCTGCAAGAACTTGATAACCTACACATTTAAAGGATCGAGGCGTGAAGCATTGTTTGACACGATTTGGCTGAATGATAGTGACTGAGAAGATTGACTTGCTCGGAGCATGGCCACATCGCTAGAAAAAACAGAGACTGGGTCTCTTCTCGAAGGTAAATAAACTACGAGCAGATATATCACAATAAGAAGGAACGTTAGGCTGCAAAAGAAAGGAGGTTTAATATGGCACAGAACTTTTTAAAAGACGGCTTTAAGTTCCGACTAAGTATGGGAAATCGTGCCTGAAAGAATTCCATAAGAAAAATCGTAAAACAACGCTCTGGAGCTACGAATATCCAAGAAAACTGTCATATGTTAATGAGTTGTTAGTAAAGTTTTACAACTTGACTACACAGTGTGGCAAATAATATCCCGGACATAAGCTATATCTCAGCAACCAAGAGCGCTATTTGTCCGAACATGCGCTTTAAAGCCTGAATCTTTCTTAACTATTTTTCAAAATTTCCTGACATTCGGCTGACATTTAACCATTACAAAAATTATTTTTCCAGAACACCTTTCCATTTGATGGTGAAATTTTAACATGGAACAAAGGGCGGTTGTTAAGTTTCACGCAAAACTTGCATCAGAAACATTCCGATTGATGCAACAAGTGTGGAGTGATGATTGTTTGAGTAGAATAGTTGAGTGGCGTACAGGTTTTTGTCAACGGTAGAGAGATGCTGGAGGACGACAAATGAAAAGGCCTTAAGTATCAACAAAGAGACCATTCGAATCTTTCTTCATGAGGACTTGGGCAAAACAAAGCTGGCCTCTGATATATCACGATAAATCACCGAGTCACACAGCAACTATTGTTCGTCAATTTTTGGCTCGAGATCAAGTGTTCGTGTTGATTCATCCCCCGTAATCACCTGATTTGGCACAGTGCGACAATTTCCTTGTTCCCAAAATTGAATTTGAAGTTGAAAGGATACTTTTTCGACGACATTTCGACCATTCAAGCAGCTTCGTCACGGGCACTGAAGGCAATTACGCAAAATGAGTTAGAATAGTCATCTGAATCACTATTAAATCACTGTAACAAGGGAGGAAAATACTTCGAAAAAACACCGAGGAATAAACAGAAAACGTCTTTTCATTATGTTTTCTAGAACCAGTCCGGGATATTATTTGCCACACTGTACATTTACCACAAATCGCATGAATAGCCTGAAAGAAGGTGGCCATCAAACAGAGGTAGTCCTTCGGGCAAGTTGTGGATGCATATTTCCACAGGCCTCGGCTTGAAGACTAATTGCTATACCTATCATGCCCAGGGAGGAAGAATATCGAAAGTAGATGAAGATATCCTCAGTTACTTCGATGCAAAAATTTTTTAAAAAATGCTCGATTGCGTCAAAGCTGACGGGTTTTGAAGGAGAAAATTCAACGACCACAGTCGCCTGAATTGCCAAGGACATTTAGAGCGAATAGATACCAATGCCCCGGCTACCCAGAGTCATCGAATTCTGTCCGGAGAGACAACGCAGTTGAGGGACATCTCATTTGGATCGCACAGGAAAAGGGAGTCAGGACCATGTTACCTGCAGAGGCCCATGTTAATTGCTTGCTATTTGAGTCACCAGTTCACCCCGATCTGCAACACCACCAAAGTAAATAAGTTAGTAAGATTCAAGGCCTAAGTGGACTTTTTCAAATATTAAATGGAATAGCGGAGGGTTGCATGTCCACGTCGCTGCATTAGAAGTAGTTGTGTGTGATGCAGTGCAGAAAAAAAGAATTAAGAAACTTTTTTTCAGGTAAGTCGCGGCACTATTGCCCCATTTCCATCAATCATGCCAACAACAAAGGACAACAGAATAAAGTTGCTGAAATGAAAGAGCTTAAGAGCTATAGATCGATCAATGGCAACATAGTCCATTTCATTTGACCTCAAATCAACTTTGGCCCATCTGATTGAGGATTAAAGAAAAGTAGCATACACTTAAGTACTCCAATTTGAAGAAGCAAAACAATCGATGGAAAGTCCAACATTAACGAAGATAATTTCACAAGGTCTCCTTTACAAATTGCACAAAAATTACCATGAGATCTAGAATCTTCTCTTTAGAGAAAACTTTTTTCCAAAAACAAACTTAACTATAAACTTTGTCAAAGTCTTCTTCTTCTTCTTTTTCGTCTTCAATGTTGTGATGAATTTTTTTTTTTTTTTTTATATTTTTTTTTAAAACTCTTCTGAAAGGTCTTCTTCTGCAACAAAGTAGAACTCAGAAGAAGAAGATCAGCAGCAGCGAGCAAAAAACAAGACAAGACACTTAATTTAATCAGGATTTTGATTAAATGACTTTCTGATGACCCGTTTACGTTAAAATCTTCTCCTCCTCCTCATTCTTCGTATTCTGCTATACCTTTGCGTATCGCTTCTCCAAAATCTCAGTGTTCATCTTCTTTTCCAAACTCCCTCATCTCCTTCTTGTTTACTACTTTCCAGTTTATTTTTTTATCAACGGTAGGACAATACTCGGAAAAATGAAATCAACACTTCAGTACTACCCATCCGTAGTTGTCTGGTGGGTTTTTTGATTCAAATATCCTTTGCCAGGATATTTGGCGGGCTTTGCTATGCAATGCCTGCATTTCCTTTGGCAGTGTTATACCCAAGTCTGTGCTGGTAACAACAATGTTTGCAAGCACTTTAGATTGTCGACTAGAAATTAAATGTCCTTGTCATTACATTAAGAGGCTGACTAAAAGACTAAAAAACAGGACAACTATTACTATTCACACCTAGTAGTCTTCCTCTCTGTGTGTTTGTGTTTTTCTGGAGAATCCTAGTTTTGTTGTCTTAAAGGATAGCAAACAGTTAATATCTTTTGTCGCGCTGTAGCGTATGAAATTTATCTTCTTCCCCCGATGGAGATTTTGTGCAACATTTAGCCTTCCAAGGTCCTATTAGAGAATACACAGACAAGTGTTGTTTTGTTTTTGTCGACCCATTTCTACCATCGTCTCTCTCTGTCGACAACAACAAAAAAACAAAAAAGGTGTTCTAAGGATACGAAAATTTTATTAAAGGAAAATTGTTGTTTACGTAGCACTTAGGTGTGAATGAGATAAAATAAATTGTTTAGCGCTATTCCGAAGTTTCTTTGAGTCATTCTACTGGGATAGGACTACGCGTCTTGTCATTTCAGATACAGAGTTGGATTCAAAGTAGAAGCAAACGGAGCTGTGGGTATTGTCTTTTTGTCAAGCGGAAACATTCCTTTTGTTTTGTGTCCTCATTGTCCCTGGATCCGGTTGTTGCTGTTGACTTCTCTCCATTGCCACTCTATAGTCATTGAGCTGTTTTGTGTTGCATAGTGTTGTGTGTTTGTTGTGTTGTCAACACCGCGTCGCGGTATAATACAATATACAGCAACAGAAAATGAAGCACAACGAAACCCAATACAAAAGGAGCCGTTTAGAAAATTTGGGTGTGGGCCAAAGTATGGGATGAATCAGTGAGTCCATAGCCTAAGTCGAAGTGTGAATCTCACGGTTTATCATAGTGTAGGTCTAAGAGAGAGTTGCCACACTACTAATATTCTATTTGGTTTCTACAAGTATAAGGAAATGAATTTTCAGTGCCACTTGGAGAATGGCCTACCTTCGAGTATTTAGAAAATTTATTTCTATCACAGGAACTACGCAAGCTTCTTTTAGAAGCCATATTGTTAGATACGAGTTCGCAGTTAATTGGTTGATATCAGACCCAGCGGTTAAGGCATAGTTACGAGACTATCATGATCAGTTGTCATAAGCTCTTTAAGAGAACATTCAGCATCTGGAAAACGCCCTCAAGATAGTAATTGTGCGGACCTCAGACGTATGACTTGAGCTGGTGAAACTGAACGTGGGAGTTTGTAGTTTAAGCTGCAGATGTCACATGTGTTTAACGTAGTGAAAGGTCAATGCTACGGGGCGTCTTTCCACGAGATATCAAAACAATGTATTGATCAACGCCCTTCGGGTAGTACAAGTACCACAACCAGTACCAGATTCGAAGTCGTGTGTAGGACACAAACTTCCCTTTTGGTGAAGGGTAGAGGCCTATTTAAAACCTCAACCATTCTGTGAGTCATGGTAGCCGGTTGCAATGTATCTCCACATCGAGCAGACCGATTAGCTCCATGAGTATCCAATGGTTTAGCACAGGTCCTAGCACGCTACAACATATGTTAAACCACGAGATGTCTAGACTCTATTCGGTGTACTCTACCTGCGATTTTGGGTATAAAGCACAGCCACTACGATACTCCCACAAGGAGGTCTACTACAAAGTCAGGCTGGAGGAAAAGTTCCAGGGCCCTCTGACTTCGCGTGATACCATAAATTAGCTTCCCGTCGAGCTTCGCGATCTTGTGGTCACCTCCAGGTAGACACCTCACTGCCGAGGACTGGCGGCCTACCTAGAGATTCTTTTCAATTTCCTTTTTCCAAGGAGAACTCCACTGTCTTCGCAGGGCACATCACCATAGGCGATGCCATTAGCTTGCAAATCCCTACATCTGAGTAGGCTGGACATATGCACAAAACATGCATCCAGTCCTCGAGAGGAGCTTCACATGTACAACCTGCAACTTCACTAGGACTTCTCTTATGCAAAATGCACTAAAGGAGCCATGTCCGGTCAGCAGAAAGCCCAGACTGAGGTTGAAACTCAGCGCTGGTAGCTTGTTCATGGTCAATACGACGGGAATGAAGCTGTAATTAACCCTGCCTCTAGACCAGACACATTCGGAAAGTAAGAGCCTACGTTCCCTACGAGACAAATCCTCCACCTCCGTCGCGGAGACCCAATCTGCATTTTTCAACAGTCCCTTCCTGATCTTGTGGGCGATAGCACGATGAACCACCTCCAAGTCAAGAGGAGGCACACCCAAAAGCACTTGTAATGCATTCCTAGGTACGGAGCTACAAACCCGTAAGCAGTCAAGTAAGGTAACACTCTTACAAGCCAGTTTATGCCGATGACCAAACTCTAACATTACCCTCTCGTACCAAGCCTATGGCGAACATTTAGTATAGTAGATTGCTGATGTGTTAATCGCCTAATCATCGGAGGCATTATTCTTGTACACCGGATTTGACTGTAAAGAGGTGACCTGGTTTTCATGTGAAACGAATTAAATGTCCATTAGAAATACCACACCGCGATTGGCCAAATATTAACTGGCTCTTTACACAGGTTGTAGAGAATCTCGTCTATGAGAACAGATCAAGGTACCTTGTTTGCTTGCTGCAATTACAATTAAATGAAATTGAAGGCAAAATTGGAATTTGGTTTCCTCCAAATGGAATGGAAGATCGGCGTAGCGCTAGACGTCAATGCTTTAGCTGGGCAGGATATGAATACATGATGAAGCTTATGTAACAGTAGAAACACACTAATATTTGATGATAATCAGTCTAAACGGCGGAGGAGATTATTGCTAAATTTAGGCCATTCTCACTAATTGTGGCATTATAGATGAGCTTTAAATAGAGGATATCACAATAGGCCTATCTGTGGCGGTAGTGATCCGGGATATACATATCGTATCGTTGCTTATATAAGCAGGCTTTGTGTGTGAAGTAAGACAGGAATTATAGACGAACGACTACCAGGCCATTCGCCGCTTCGATGGCGAAATCTACTTGATTTCGCATGGGGTTATGGGCCTGCATTGAGTTTAGAGTTTGAGGCTCGCAGTGTAAACCCTCACATACATAAAATATGTATGTGCATAGATTTACGCTTTATCGCAAGGCCAATTTTGTTTTGAAATCAGAAGGGAAATATTGATATCACGAAATTTTGACCCGGAAGGGGCAAAACTACTACTTGGAGTTCAAAATTCAAAGTGAACACAAAGCCTGCTAACCACTCCCTTGCACTTATTTAGAGATACAAAAATGAACTGCAAAATTCTCCACTCAGTGTGGCAACCCCGACTTTAAATGACTCATCTCACTGTGGGTGTAAAAATGTCGCACGGTATTGGTCCATTTATCCTGGAAATTTGATTCCACCGAAAAAGTGTTGAATTTCGCGAAGTAACGAAATAATTTCGAAGCGTTTAGTAAGGGCTGTGCACAGTCAGTCGCCTTTGAGTCGCACCCCCCTCTGGTCGTGCGTCGCCACAGTAGGAGTAATATAAATTCCAATTTAAAATGCCATTACAAGGAAAGCACTTTGGCGCGTCGTACACATAGGCATATTGTTGTTAAGGATAAGAGAATTTCCATTACCCTTGACAACGGCAGCCCATTGGTTTGGTTTTGGTGCTGTTTTCGACGTTATTTTCGTCGTTGTTCTCTACAAGGACCTCCTGCAGGAATTTTTGTTAGCGTCATTTTTCTTTAGAATTTGCCTTACATCCTTTGAGGACCCCCAAAATCAGCTCTCAGCTCACCCACCCAACTACCATCCCAGTGTAACTAAATACGATGGTGTAAATTAATTTTATGCGCACACTTTATAACAATAGTTCGCGGGAAGGATCAAATGAATGCACGGCTCACTGTGTATGACTACAAGAAGGCATCCAAGGATATCCTTGAAGGCAAAAAAAAAAAAACACTTTTTACCGAACCAAATATTGTTGCCACTCCTGGTTCTGACACCCAGGATTCGGGCCTCCTTAGAGTCGTGTTCGCTTTTTTGGGAATGGTTTGTGTTAACACTTTAACGAGATTTTATTGTAGTCTCATCGAGGGAAAGACGTAAAACAACAGCCAGAACCATCCAACCGAAGACAAAATAAAAGGATTCTGTTTCTAGGAAAACATCCTTGCTGAGGATTTCATTGGAATGAAATGTGTTTCTTCGGTTTCCATGGGTGTCTCGGGATTTGGATTTCTCTGAGTTGCTCTTATTATTATTTTTTTTTTGTTGTTGTTCGGGTTAAAATTGCTTTCGCGGTGTCACATTGTGTTGGTAGGCAATCGAATTATCATGGCGTAAAATATAAATTGTTATTTTCAAGGAAGGATAACATTATGAATAGATGGATCTAGGACCATTGAATAGGATTTCGAAATGGGTTAAGCGAAGTTTAGTTTTAAACAAAACGAAGCAAGGGAGGGTTGGATCTCTCAATGTGCTAATGGGTGAATTTAATTAGATTCGAGTGCGCTCTGAAATGTCTTTCGACAACAATGGGTATGAAGTCGACAATTACAATATTTTGAAAAGCCGATGTTTTTGTCTTTGAATGTAGTGAGAGTTTAACATGAAATTTAATTGAATGAAAAATCTTTCTAATATCTTCTAATCTGCTGCTTAAAGAGGTTCACAATGGCTTAGCTGAAGTATACAAGTAATCGTAGTTGGACGATTTGACATAATGACATGCGTGAGAAGACAATTGTCGAATAATACTCGTAATTGTCCTTAAGATGAAGGGGAATTTCGAAGGAAACATAGAATTTCAATTCAAAGTTTTGAGTATCATTTACTCAAGTGCATTGTTTGAGTGGATTTTGAAAATATTCGGATTTCCGAGAAGGTGTAGGAGGGATTAATGAACGGGTAAGACTACGAGAGACATACTCAAATGCGTTAATGATATAAAGTCTGTATTATTGCTTAGAAATGTACATACCTTCAAAGGGTAATGGTATCGAAATCGACTGTTTTTTTTTTAGTTCGATTTCAGTAACTTTACTAGTGTAGTACTTTGGAAAGTAACTCAAAATTCTGGAAAGAAAATGTCATAGAGAAAGATGTTCATGCTCTAACTGGGCCTAATATACCCATAATTGAGAAGTATCTATCCATGTATTCAATAACCTGAGGTCCCGACTAAACAAAGTCTTTCAATAAACTAAGGCCGAACTGTTGGAAAGGCCAGCTTCATGCTGCGAAACAATTGCTTAAAATATCGGATTCACATATATAAGAAACGAAAATGGACCTAAAACAGAGCCCTGTGGTGCACCTTTAGTTATTTACATCACTTCACTAGAAGTTCCATCAAGCTTAACTCCTTGTAATCTTCCTCTTAAGTATGACGCAAGCCGAAAACCAGCTTAATATAGTTTATCAAAGGCTTAGGTCATACAATAAAAAATGTTATAGCACTATTGCTACCATTAAAACCATTATGAATGCCAAAATCTCAACAACGTATGCAGCAATTCGTTTAAGAAAAATATTGGTGGCATCATTAGATGTACAGGAACGTTTGTTGTCGAGATTGTTAATTTGTTTATAAATTTCAAACGCGGTGATGAACTCAAAAGCAAAACTATCATCAATTAAGTCCAGATATGGATCGCACAGGCAATCATCGTCAGGTACAGAAGGATTTAAGTTAGCGGCAACAGAAACGAAATAATTGTTGAAGTTGTTAACAATATCTTTCATTTTCGTGACTAAGTTATTTTTAACCTCAATGTCGAAGACACTATCACTACGCTTTTCTCTATTTAGGATACTACAACTTTCCACTAGTTTTTGATATTTCCTTTACACTTCTCATAATTAACTAAATAATACAGGGCCATTCATTTCGTAGTTTTTTCACGCTGGCATTTGACACCTGCCAAACTCAGCTGTCAATTGAAGTGTCAAAATATTAGTTGAATGTTTGCCATTTACAATAATGGATCGCTTACAAATCGAACAACGCTTTAAAATTATTAAAAAATACTACAAAAGTGGTGATTCGAGCGTAGCCACCTTTCGCTAATTACGCGATGATTATGGTCGCCATAATCGACCGACTACGCAGGCAATCGGTTAAATTGTGAAGAAATTTGAAGAAGCCCTCAGGCCTGTGCAACATCGTAATGCAGGCTCAGCCGGAAATAATGATGTTGTTAGTACAAGTGTTGCTGATGATCCGAATTTATCGATTTCCCGGCGTTCGTAGCAATTGAACGTGTCGTTCACATCACTATTTCGTATTTGGCATTTGAATTTTTTATCTCCATCCTCATAAAGTTCAACTTATGCAACAATTGAAGCCTGCTGACTATTCACAACGCCCTAGATACTCTTCTTGGATATTGAACAACAGACAATAAACACCGATTTTTCGAACAAGATTTTCTTCAGTGATGAGGCACATTTCTCGCTCTGTGGGTATGTTAACAAACAAAATTGCCGCATATGGGGTCAAGTGATCGAAGAGGTGCTATTGCATTCAGACAAAGTGACTGTTTGGTGTGCTCTATGGTTGAAAGGTGTCATTGGTCCGTATTTCTTCGAAGATGCCAATGGGCGGACGGTTACAGTCAGTTCGGAGTGATAATCGATTTTTTTGGCCGGCGATTGAAGATCATGTAGTGGACGATATGTGGTTCCAAGACGGGGCAAGAAGCCACACAACACGACCAATTATGGCTTTATTGCGTGAGAAGTTTCCTGGTCTCGTAATTTCACGTTTTGGCGAAGTCAATTGGCCACCAAGATCATGCGATTTGACTCTGTTAGATTTTTTTCTGTGGTGCTGCCGTGTTTACGCGAATAATCTCCGAACTCTAGACGTTTTAAAAATAAAAATTACTCAAGTTATGGCTGATATACCTCCCGAAATGTGCGAAAAAGTGGTTAAAAATACCTCAAAAGAATCACATGGTGTAGAATCTTCCCGAGGCGGCCATTTGAATGATATTATTTTTCACATTTAATGGCAAAGTCCAAACTTCATAACGAATTAAAATTTTCATCAAAAATTTATCGCTGTGTGTGTTTTATTTAGCTTTACTTTCGAAATCGAAAAATGAATGATCCTTTACTTATCCCGACAGTCCTCTACTCGATTTTTCGCCTTCCTCAATTTTTATATATTTTTGATTAAGTTTCATGTCATGAGGATAGCGTACACAATTTATTTTGATTTAGCAGTCCCTCACTAATCTAGTTTAGAAGGTGGTTCACACACAGTCTTTGAAGAGCTTAAGATGTAGCGTTGTAAGACTCCTAAAAAGGTGTCGTAAGCCAGTGAAGGATGTTTTTTTTTCACAGTCCTGTTCGCAAGATTCAATAGACATCCTGTGTAAGGAATTTTTAATTAATGAAAGCTTGGTCGATACAAATTGAGTGATTTCTGTAATGCGAGTTGTTTCAGTGATTTTTGAATCTGATCCATACGATGATACTACAAGTTCTTATTATTAATATCTTTTAGGAGTTCACCAATTTGCTCAAGAAAGACACTATTACATACATCTTGCAAACGGCAACACAAAGGATAAAAAGGCGCTCGTTGTTTAAATTGCAATTTATTTGAACAATATCAGCACTATTTAGATTTATGCACTTAGTTTCACACTGGTACGGAAAAGGCTTTTTAATAAACACTGCGTCAGCACCATGACAGTCTGGTATGGTGGCTCAATATGACAGTATTAAAATTAGAAATTCCAACCATTTTACCATATTTCCTTTATAAGAAACAAGTCACGATTATTAGTTTTTAGGTCCCGAAATTGGAACTGATCATCATCGTAATCAAATAATTCTGATTATAGTTTTAAACAGTTCAAAACTACACTTAGCTCAAGAAAGTCTATGTCTATGTCATCGTTGTTTTGGAAAAGGTAATGGCTTATTGTAACCTTTTAATGTTAGCAACTATAGGTGATGCAATAGGATGAGGTTCGTAGAGATAGTTCTTTCTTTATGCTTAATTAAATTGTTAAATCTCATTCGGACTAGGTCACACCGTATCGTCTTAGGAGTGTTGTAATTTTCTATAAATGTCAAACATTCAAGGCCTAAGTTTACAAAATTAGAGGGGAAATTGGCAACATCGATGCACATGGATATCAAATATTTGAATGTTATAATGGAAAATACAACGTTTGTGATAAGACAATACGAAGTTAGTAAACTCTTACCATTGATTCTATTGAATATTACTGAATCCTGGTAAGCAGGTGCGGGAGCATTGTATTCTGATCTGAATAGAATTTATAGCGTACAGGATGAGAAACCTAAATATCTGGAAGTATTCTTGAAGACAACGAGTGCGATGTCATTCTAAAGTAAGTTGCCGCCTATCGAGAATTGAAAAGATGATTTCAGTTATGAAGAGTATCGAAGTAAAAGTATAGCCCTGTGGCATACCAGCATTTGTTTTGGGAAGATCCTGGAAGTAATGGACACGAGAAGTGTAATAGGCTAAGAAATACGTTTGTCTTCATTAAGAATGAGCTGGGCAAATACATTTTTTTATGTATCTGAAAAAAGTCCCTATTGGAAGAGTTGATGGAAACCTAATTTATTTTGCCATTGCGGACAATCCCAACTTCATTGAATACTCGACGAATTTTTCTTTAGAACAAGGCAAGCAGATTCACCATACCCAAAGAGCAGCGTGTAAAGGCTTATTAAACATAAATGAACGAAGGGATACCCAGAAGAAAGAGTTCTAAATGATTTTAATGAAAATCAAAAATATTCCGTTGCTCTTGGGATATTGTAGTATCTTTCGTGTGATTTGAAAATTCTGTTCACTAAGAAAGCTATCAATCTAAACTTGTATATGGATAAGGCACCTGGACGCAGCAATCAAAAATAATGGCTTAATGGCTTTCCTTTCATTAATTTCAAAAATGAATGAGATATGGTATTCCAGAAAGACTGTTGCTTACCTTCTTTTCTACAATATTTCAGCAGAGGATACACGACAGTACTTGAGTGGCTTGGCGAATGACGATAAAATTGTGCTGAAAAACTTCGCAGTGAGTTGGAGTAGTTAATTTTTCTAAGAATACCTCTGAGCTGATTGGTTCTTAGATTTTAGACCTATCCAGCGCCAGCGGTCAGTTACGAAAGTTATCTTTTTCGCGCTGCGCTGTAAAAGGCTTCTCTTCTATAAAATCATGATTATTGAGTGCTGTCGACATGTAGAAGTCAGAAAAGAGTATCTCTAGCTGAAATCAAGATGCTTTTTAAGATCATCAACATCCATTGCTTTGAAGAGTAGAAAGATGAACCTTCCAACTCCTTGCTGTGGTTACATTTGACATTAAGGATACTTTCCACTCAAGGAAACCAATCGAAAAGCAACTTCTATGATAGAAACCTGAACTGACAATATTGCAGGAAGTCCCAGGAGGATCCCTTTATTTCTGGAACATCGCGTTCGACGAGGTGTCAAGATTTCTGCTCTATCAGGATGCAAAATGCATAGGTTGTGCTGATACCATCGTAATACGGTTGCAGTTGCATGAGCAAGTTTGATGGTCATTTCAAGACTAACAGAATGCATAATGGAAATTCACCACTAAACCCAAAACCTACTTCCCACTATAGTGTGAGCTGCAGCGTCATCAATTTGACGCCTATTTTAAGCCTCCGTATGCCAATGACCTTAGAACAATATTAAATATTGTTTGTAGCGCTGTAGCAGACTTGATTCCGATAGACTTGCTAGGAGAGTGATGAAAGATTATTATTTCTGAAACGGAATAGTGTGCTACAAGGTAGGTGCATGATATTATCCGGAGTCTAGGTGTATTTCTGAACAGAAACTAAAACAAAATAAAACATTATCCGTCTATGTGCTCAATCTTTGTAAATCAAGGAGAAGTATGTAGGCCAAGTGATGTTTTAGTGAAACAAAAGATGGAAAGAACCACAACAAAAGTTCCCACTAGGTCTCTTTACAAGTGCAATGGTTGATGTAAGACATAACCGAAGGCAATTCTACTTGCTCCACAATATTGGCTGGTGTAGGTCAACATTACGATCCCATTTACAATAAATTAAACATAATGCCATCGCAAACAAACAAAGGTCATTGTGGGAGTTAAATCTGAACTAGAAGCTCTTTCATGAGATTGTAAAGTACGAATCGCAGCTAGTAGTTGTCTTATGATGAGCTACATACTAAAGTCATTTTGAGAACGCAATCACAGCAGCCATTGCATGCGATTGTAAGGATATCATAACTCAAGGTTCAAGAATAAGTTAACACCAGCTCCACCTAACCAAAGTGACTGTGATACCTTGCCTTCAACTAAAGTTACTCATTTTACTTACTCATAAAAAAAGTATATAAATTCTGGATCAACAATTGAAAGAGGTAGTAGTGTACGAAGTTCTTTGGTGCGGCGTAAGAATTTTCAAAATTTTTGCAGAAAACCTATCCTTAATCACTGCAATGTCAGTTATCCGAATAACATAGTGTTGCCCCTTCCGCGTGACAGTCACAAATTTTTGAAAATCATTTCGATTTCTCGAACCTTTTGCGGCGTCACAGATTTATCCCTCCACTTGAGTACAAGTATGTCACATATCAGTACAGACAAACGTAAGGGCTCTTTAACCTCTCAATGTCACCACCAGTTCGGCAATATCCATTTAGTCATTCATATAAATTCATCTCAATTGCAAATCGATATTTCTCAGTTCCAATTTGAACTATTTGCCACTCCATCCATCCCTATGACACCGTGCGTCGGTCGGTCGCCTTTAGGCGCGTCTTTTCATCACACAGTTCAACTGCGCGCACCATTTAAAGTCACAAAAGCCATACAAAAGCTGTCACGAACGTGACAAAATCATTTTCATTCAACTTTATCAAATTGAAAAGGAAAATAACCATCCCAAAGAAAGTCATCAGATTTTTTATTTTTATTTTTTTTCTTTACGGTCTGAGTATGAGTCGTCGTATTTGTGTGTATTTATAGTTAGATCTGCTTGTGTGAATTCTGTTGAATTATGCAAATTTTGTTCTGTCCTACCCTAGTCAAATATCCACATGGCACATATGACTATGACGAGCAGCAGAACTGAGCAGAGATCCCTGTCATGCTGTAAAGCGTCAGTAACGATAAAAATTTCGTTCGTAACATTGCGCGCCATTCAACTTCATTTTGGAGTTCCGCTCTTATTTTTTCTGCTTTCTGTTGTTGGCGATGTTGTTTTGGAGCAGCTCAGATGTTTTTTTTTTCGTTTGGAAGAATTGCCTTTGTCGTTCTATACAGATAACTAATGCGATAGATTTCAGAAAATGTCAAAATGACGAGGGCGCGCACTGCAAAGAGGTTATATTCCGACAGATTCCCTATGATGACTGACAATATCCTGTCAGCTGGCACATTTACATATTCATGCATTTTAACGCGCGTTGCTCGCTTTATGCCATATCATCCCATAACTGATACATAGAAGTTTGTATGTGTGTTACTATAGTGTATGTCATGAACATAAACATTTCTCGGGATATTTTTGTGAAAAGGAAGGCAGTTACGAGGGGTAACTGTGGTGGAGTATTGCTCCAAAATACCCAATTCAAGTCCAAAATAAAAAAAAACCGTTCTCGCATGATGGGATTTTTGAAACGCGAATTTTAAAATGCACTGCCATTCTGCAAAATAGAGATACCATTGGGGGTGGAACGTACACCCTACCCCACATATGTCATGGCCAACTCCAAAAAGGGGGTACCCTGCATTCAGAAGGGGTACCCAAACCCCTTGGCGTGTGATCAAAACAAACGAAACGGAAAAATATTAACATAACATTTTCGTACGCTCTATATAGTTGGTATCTGCTCTGGCAGGATATCAAGGCACACATGCATACGAGAACATATGAAACGACGGATGGACGGATGGACAATAAAAAGCGAAAATGTTTGCGATCAACGACGGCACCGAAACAGAACAATAACAATAGCGATTGGGAGATTGTGAAAAAAAAAAAAAAACCGAGGAACAATAAAGCCAGGGCTATAGAGATAGAAGAACTGAGCGGAACTGTTACGAGTGTGCTATGTTTGTTAGGAATTCGAGGTTAGTGCTTTTGTTTGCGAATAGTTTTTCTTTCTATTTTATCTGTCAAATGAGTTTATTTCGAACATGCGGTGGGTGTGAAACAGATGGGAATAGAAACATACCCTACAGAATGCAGAATACAAAGTGCTTAGTGAAATTGGGGTCAATCGTTGCTGTTTGTTTGAGATTATAGACCATTCTGTCAGAGCGATGAAAATAGTCGTTTTGGGGCTTGTGGCTCAATAGATGACGGAGTTGAATTTATGATTTGAAAGCTTTGTTTGTCAGATTAAATACTTTTCTTATTTCTTTTTTTAACTCGACATCGCTTCAGTATGCATATCCAGCTGGTATTAAGGCCATCAAACAAAGCTAGTATCGACTTAGGCACTTCATTCAAGTAAAATATTATCAGATGGGAAAAGGTATTTGATAAGTACTTCAAATTGCTTGAAAATACCAAAAATTTAATTCATGGGCATTTAAGTAGTATTTTCAAGCATAAATATTCTCGTAAAAAATTCTACATCAAAGAAGAACACCTGTTGTATGCGGTGTGCAGGTATAGTTACTCAATACTGATATTTAAGGGAAATATTCCGAAAATTGTTTTCCTATTTTTCACGTATCTATAAGACGTAGTGACATGTTCAACATTTTTGAAACCACCTGTCGTAAGACAGGGTCAAAGAATACAACCTTTTATTTTCCTATTTCTGCCCACTTACAGTCCGTTTGATAAGATCGTATACGGCAAAACTCGTTTATGAAAACCGGTTTGGAAGTTGCATTTGCATTAGCAGATAAAAAAATACTTCTGCTAAGATGCTTTGAATAAAAAAAATTTAAAGAGTGTTCAATTTTTGTCAGAGACGGAAGAATTTTAACATGAGTGTCGCGTTTTCATCACGTTATGAAGCAGTATTCTTGGCACGCATCCAAAAGAACCGAAAATGTCATACGGAGCAGCTGCTAAATACATGAAAAAGTCAAAAGCATTTGTTAGCAAGTGGGGGCACCGTTATTCCCAAGTTAAAAATGTGGATGATTTGCCAAAATGACAAAATGAGTCTAAGCGTGTTTGGGACCAGGGATTTTACGTAAATGGGGTCTAAATGTGTGTTGCGATACGATACGAAGACGTTTACTAGCCAATAATGTAAAATTTCGAAGCACAATAAAGAAACCACTACTGTCAAAAACACACGTAGAAAAACGGTTCAGTTGGGCCAAGGAGAATTTGGACAGAGATTGGAACAACGTTATTTTTTCGGATGAAGCTTATTTTTGGGCATGGTCTCCTATCACTTATACCTGGTGTATACAATCCAATAAATTAATCCGGTCCGCTGGATTACAACAAACACCCGGCAAAGGTGCACTTTCGGGGATGCTTCTCAAAACAAGGATTTGGCAATTTGTTCATGTTTACAAATAACTTAAATGCGACCAACATGTTCAAAATTTATAAGAAGGCTTTATTACCATCTGCCCAAAGTTGGAATGAGAATTGGTTACTGCAAGAAGATAATGACCCGAAACATTGCAGTCGTTTGTGCAGTGCGTGGAAACAAGAAAATGACGTCGATGTTTTAGATTGGCCATCACAGTCGCCGGATGTAAGTCCCGTTGAAAATGTTTGGGCATTCATGAAGCTAAAGCTCCAAGAAAAGAAGATCTCGACAGTTAAACAATTATCACGAAAAATACGAGTTTTATGGAGATATGTCTCAAGATTATACTATTAGATTAGTAAAAAGCATGCCTCGAAGACTCTAAGCAATTATTGATAATGGAGGAGAGTAGACAACATATTAATTGAAAAGCATTCAAGTAAATAAACTAAATAAACCAGTACAATTAAGATTTTTTTGTTATTATAAGTTTTTCTTTAATTTTTGCCGCATACGATCTTATCAAACAGACTGTACATCACTTACAATTCCTTTCACAGTGCCAAATGAGGTCGCCAAATCTGGCAAAACATCATCTAGCTGCAGAAACCCCCGAAATTCGAAGAAGACTCCTTAGAAAAAGGTTGAAATCTTTACAGATCAAAATGACAAGAATATAGGACTCAGTCTTGGAAACCTTTACAATACTCGTAGAAAGCTTTCGACCCAAAACGAGGAAATAAGCCAGACCGAGCACATACAGTGACCAATAACATCTTCACAGATTGCTGCAGAACGAAATCTTCCGAATTCTCATTCATCTTAAGGTTGACCTGCATTTGTCCTTCAAGTAAGGTAATCGTCGTAATAGGCAATCGTCGAGGCCACATTTTATGACAAAACTTGGTACCAGGTCATAAGGATTGCAGGAAATGAGGTTGCGAATGCACCTGCTTGGTAAGGCCCATAGGCCAAATTTATTTTCAGCACCAGAAATGGAGTTGGGACAGTTTGTGTTTTTGTTTAGGTTAGATCTCTAATGAGCACACTGGAAGTTAGCAAAAAACTCCCATCAAAACAGACGCTTCGCATTGTTGCTATTTGGGAAAGACTATCGTTAAGTTAATGTCATCCAAGGCCAACACTATGTCTCCATAAAGTATAAATGTAAGCATCTTCTGTAACGTCTGCTGTGAGATTGATGGCATCACCGCGGACTAGTTCTTTTGTGAGTATCCGGCTTATGTATGTATCAGTGTGCTAGCATTTTTTTGCTAAAGCCTTATAATAAAGACTGGAAAACTGCAGGCGCCGATGGATGATTGGTTGAGAGGGTGCTTAGTCTCTAGTTTGCGATCTTCGGATACCAGGCAACCTCCGACTTAAAGATAGCCTTCCTGTGGTTATACGGGTGACAGTTTATCCTGCCTTTTCGTGAGATTTAACATAGAGAACCTTAACAGAACAAAAGAACAGAGAATGGTGCCTCTACATTTGCATCATGCATCATGCATCATGCCGACACGATATCTGCCAATCGAGTGGAGTCATCAACCATTGTCACGAAGATGGGGGACTTCGAAGAGAACTTTTATCTACTTAGTGACTCCATTTCAAAAACCGGCACTCTGTGCAATAGTCTCTGATCGGACGAAATGCAGCCTGATAAGGCAGACGTACCCGAGAACTCTGGCAAAGTGGCGCAGATTGAGATTGAGTATGTCATCAATTCGCCAAGAGAACAACAAAGGTTCAAGGGATTCCTTAAAATGAGTTACAACTAAGAGCAAGCCAGAATTTATGCAAAAGAAAAAGTGACAGAAAAGGTTGCCGAGGTCAAGCGTATGCGATTCGAGGACAACAGCCCTCCCCAAACCGAAGCGAAATTAATTCGCACTGGAAACAAATACAGCGAGTCTGTCAGACTGGGAGTTGTACCAGTCGACCTTGATTGCATACCTCTAACAAATCAACAAATGATTCAGATACATGGTTCAGGATCATGGACAGCACGATCAATCTACGTGATGAGGAGGTAAAGCCAGCATTTCGTGGCGCGTCTTTCAACGCCGGCTTGATTTTGATCCTCTGTGCAGATGCCTCCACTGCCGTAGGAAGACCTTCCAAAACCACATGCCATCAGATGGTTCTTTTCATAAGGAATAGACAGCGAAATACTAGGGTAGACAGCGAAAGGGTACTGGCAATTCTTGATAGCCAAAATTAAAAACTCAGCAAAAGAACGTGGAGAGGTCAACAAAGATCGAATGAATTAACTCCAAAGGAAAGTGTCGTCATTGGTAATCTTCTATGCTCTTTCTCTGTGAGTATTAAGTTGTATTACCTATATAAATGTTTCCGTAATATAGGAAATCATTATGTCGCAAGGGCTAGACCAGTCTATTAAATCGCTAGATCTACAACAAGAGCTTAGTCCTTACGACGAACGTTTCATTTCTCTCATTATTTATGTGAACCGTGCCACTTTCAGAAGGACTACTGTAGATATAAGGAAGTCAAACCTGATCGTTCTATCCCTGCTAAGCAACACATTGCGGTATTTGAGTTCAGTGTTAATGAAGACAGAAATTTGTCGATTCTAAGTCACAGGAATTTGGAATTTGTCCACAAATTGAAACAATTTTCCGAACTATCTGAGCCTTATCCCTAAATACATTCAAATCGTGCAAGTCTTTGGCATGTATCTGACTTTCTTTTAATGGATTCAGAACAAATTGCAATCGGCATGCACTATTGGGTTGGCCTTATTTTCTGTGAATTCAGGTTGGTTCTCATGTTATAGTTATTGATCACTGTTGCAGAGAGATAATCAACAAACATTTCTTTCACGATTTACTTGATATATGGGCAATATGTGGTCCAAGCAGAGTGGGTTGATTTTTTGAAACCAATGTTTCGGCGAGGGAGGGATATTAAGATCGGACCCTATAAGTAAGCCGCCAAAATCTTGTGATCAACGCCCCTCTATTATATTTTATGGAGATACGACAAATCGCATATGGATATACCTGCCACGATTACAACTTTGTAGCACAATATATGTAGCGTAATGGCAGGTATACGATCCTAGATGGATTGGTAAAAAATTGGGCACGCAGTCGTCCCTCAAATGTGCGAAAAAAATCTCAAAATGTTCAATGATGAGAAGTTTTCTTACGAACGAAGTCATTTTTAGGATCAAAGACCAAAAACGTTAAAATGTTTGCACACAGCGAGTACAAAGGAAAATTAGGAAGAATGAAGCCAGGTTGCAATGAACGTTGGTTTTGAATGTTTTCAGGTTATAGTGATAAGAAAAGGGCGAGTTTTACTGAGCATTTCATAAGCAATCTGTACTGCTTATGAGTAGAGAAAAATTTCAGAAAATTCAGAAAAGTAGTGTCGGGGGTAAACTGATGAGAATTCATTGCAATACAGGTTCCGCGTTTAAAGTTTGAAGGGTCGGAATGCACAAAATGACAAATTTGCTGGACCACTGGTGGTAAAAATAGCAATAGAACACGGTAAGGCAAGCGATTCTAAGTCGGTGGTTGAGGGTTTCGATTGACTACGAATCATCGCCATGTATGAGTTATGACGAGTAGGTTTGAATTGTGTCTAGCAAGTCCAGAGTCTATGCATATGTTACCTCGTTTCCGGATATTTCGCAGCATTTTTGTTGATATAACAGTTTCAGAAAAGACAGCATTATGTATCGGAAGAATTAAACTCAAATCGTCATTAATATCGAAATTCAATGATCTTAACATTCGCTGCCTTTCACGTTCTCTAGCCGAAGATCAGAGACGTAAGTAAGATATACAATATCAGGCTTGGAACCGTCTTCAACAATTTGGATTAAATGATTTGAAAGGTAATTTACAATTAACGAGTATTGGTTAAGACTTTAGTATTATATTTGAATAAATTTTGTTTCACAGTTAATATTTTCTTTTATTAAAAATAAAACTATAATTATGCTCAAGCGCCCGAAAAAGCTTAAAAGTGTCCAAGAGCATTAAAAATAATCAGTGAACTGGAATACAACCTTTTACAATTATTGCACCTCAGAAAAATATTAATACTCCACTCGACGAAAGTGTAAGCTACCCATGTCGATATGTAAAATAGTTGCTACTGAAAGATTATAATTAATCAGATAATCGAATAAAAAAAAAAATATAATTGGAGTAAATGAAGTGTAGTTAGCAAAGCATAGTTGAAATTTTTGTTCCTTTTTTTTTGTTACTAATTACCTCTACTATTATTATTCTTTACTGAACCGTATTAATTTTATTTAAAAAAAAGAAAGATTTTTTTTGTGTGCAGTGCAGCTTATACGCATCCATTAGGGCTTAAGGCTATTAAAACGCTTCGTTATTATTATTTTTGTTTTATTTAAAACAATTTCAATACATGCATCGATTTTCAATAATTAAATCTGAATTAACATAATTAGATATGAGAGAGAGAAAACTGAAAAAAAAAGAAAATCACCCCTAGCCACAGACGTCCACGCCTATAGGACATTGTTTTCGTTTTAACTTTCCAACTCTCTGAAACCAAATCAAACTGCAACGCAACGGTGGGGCTATAAAATTGTTTAAAAAGAAGAAAAAAAAATAAAAATAAAAATCCGCCACCAACTATATATATAAATTTATATGTATGTATATCGGACCTTTAATTATTTTCCTCATTCAGTTTTTTTTCCTGCACCTTGCCCTCGGTTTTCTCCCTATTTTTTTTTTTTTTTTTTGTATTCAATTCCTCCTCATTCATTATGCGTCATTAACAATTACTACGTGAAATGTACTTTGTTACCGTTTAATCGCCATAGGCAGTACCGTATTTAATTAAAATAACAAAAAGATACATAAAAATATATAAATATACCAGAAATCAAAAAAAAAAAAAAAAAACAATTGCAGAAGCAGTCAGAATAAGAATAAATAAAACTACATCCCTTGTAAACGTAAATAAATCCTTTTTAACGATACCCAGCGATCGTAATCATTCGGTTACGTATTCAATTATCTGAATATAAAATTTAAGGGACACACTGAGAGTGGGCCAGTGGCATTGTGTAGGAGTTACTTCAGGGTAGATGACATGTTAAAAAATTAATAATAAAAGGTGCCAGCCATGGTCCTTAATAAAATGCGACACGACAAAGACAAAGTCAAAATAAACAATTAGCCAATGTTAATCCCATTACGTTTGAACGAATCCCATTCTCTGTTTCCATTCTGCCTCAACTGAACTTGAAGTACACGTGACTTTTGGTTTACTTTTGGATAACCTAGAGGTTATCTGGGCAATAAATCTAATTAGACAGAGGTTAGCTACGAATAGTATTCGTAAAATGTACAAACTACGGATAGAGGATTGTGTTTTTTTTCTACCCTCTTTCTTTCAATGTTTAATTAATTTTCAAACAGTGCCAACTAAATAGTAATAGTGGCCGACAGTACCCACATCAATTCTTTCTTTCTCTCTCAAACAAAAAAAAAAAAAAACACCAAAAAAACTCAACTTCACCCTTTTTTATATCTGACTTAGAGAAAACCTAGCGAGGATAGCCGATAGGTTATCCTTCGAAGTCACTCGATTCGATGGAATAAATTTATATACAAGGGACGACACTTTTATTGGATTTCACCTTCACAAAGGATAAACTAAAAGTCCTTTTCATTTTTTTTTTCTTTCTCTCCCTCTGTGTACTTCATCGTCCTTTTGGTCGGTTTGGTACCTAAATTATGAGACAGTAATGAGATAGTTCTAACCCATCCCACCCACTCACCTATAAAGCACAGACCCGAACCCAAAGAGACATTAATTCAGGCAAAAACTTTTCCTATCATCTGCAAACACAAACCGAATAAAAAAAAACAAAATAAAACAAAATATTTCGAAACATTTTCTTTAGTGTCCCGGCAAGGTGCGGCAACGTACAGTTATAACAACCTTTTCGTTCCTTTTTACCATCTTAGCCACTACCACAACTGACTTTTCTACTGTTTTGTTTCTCTCTATATTTCCGTGTAAATTACTGTGACCTGGCGGTGACCTTCACAAAGGATATTGGTATATATTCTCACTACACCATAACCCCGGCGACAACCTTCTAGCGCGGAGGTAGTGGAGTTATATTAATTCCTTTAGCAAGGATTACAGTCACGGATACGAGTACGTATACCTATGTATATTTTGTATCCTTATAGAGGTTCGTTGTATTGTATTATATAGGTATATGTACACAGAATGAGAAGAGTAACCTCTTTCTTAGCGCAAAGGATAATAAGTAAAAGTTTTCGTTATTGAATTCTTCTTCCTTTTGTTTCAAGAAGCTCTGGTTTGTTAGTGTATACTCGTATACTGAGAGTATAGGCTATTAGACTCGTATTTGTGTAAGTGTTGTGTATGTTGATGATGATATCATGTTATTGTGTATCCTGAAAGCTACATACACTGGTGGTCTTAATGACCACCACAGCGTGATGCGATATAGTTTCAGATTTATTTTTACGATTAATAAAAGTGGGCAGAGTTGTGTTTCTCACCAAAGACTTTATCCTTATTCTTCGACTTTTCACACTCCTTCTCCTATTAAGCCCGCCCTGAAGAGTGTCATTTATGGATTTGAAGAGTTAATTTTAAGTACACCCAGGCGAAAGGATATTTGCATTTCTTTTTATGAGAAATTATATTAAAAAAAAAAAACACTCAAATAAGGAGAGAAGAAGCAAGAATTTTTAAGAAAACCACTCTTTACAAGGAAGGGGTGGGGGTGGGGGGTTGGATTACTATAACCATAGGGTAGAAAAATTATGGTAAACACTAAAAAGGACGTTGGAAGCAATTTTGTTTTATACGCCAAGATGAAGGATAAATTATGAGTTGCAAGGGGCAGAGATGCACTTAGGGTCGTTTCAGAGGACCAAAGTGTCTTTGTAAGTGGAGTTTTGATTGAAGATGCTGTTGTTGTTGTTGTTTTTTTCATGTTTTTTAATATTGTAAGCTACAAAAGTTAATGCACTTTGGCGAGATGTTTTTGAAACATTACGATGCATGATTTAATGGAAACTTTAGTGAGCACTAAACATTTTAAAAACATCGAAGAAGCTGTTTGAGAGACTTGTGTGGAGAGAATTTTTTTTTTTTTAAAATGCATAAGTACGGAGGAAGAGGATAAAAGAGCCATTTATGGAAAAGAGCATGATAATAGTCGGAATAGGAGATACAAGAACCGTTGTGTTGGATGAAAGTTCAAGAAAAAGAACCAACAAATCACGAATTTAAGTGTAGATAGCTTGGACCACAAAATGTTTACTGAAGATGTAGATTCAGTGACGCACAAGCCATAAGCATAAGTTTTGGAATTTATAATCAAATTGTCGCTCAATTCTCAGCTTCTACCTTGGGCAAATTTATCGTCAATTTCATTTGTACAGTGTCAATGGCTGCGAATTGATTAGATGGAGACACTTAAAGGCTTTCCATGCTTTCCAATTAGCTCTACTGACGCGAATACAGGCGTCCAGTAATCTTCACTAAGTCCTCAGAAGTTGTTGCCTAAATGGCACAGACTATGTACATAGCCCCGATGAAAATTGGCCAATTTACAGAGCCATTTCTGAAGACTGAACTTGTCTTTCATAACACACTGTGCGAAAGGAGCACTTTCCTATTGAGACCTCTAAGCCTTTCAGTTTCAATTTTTCTGACACAAAATGGGTTAACTGGGAGCAATAGCAGTATCCATTGTCTGTAACCGACTTCTCGGCATAATCTCGTAAAATAAATCTCCGAGGGACATATCCGGCATAAGGGTGTCGCGGGTATCGGAATAGAGAAGCTTCATCATTTTACAGTGATTGTTTGCTGGTCTCCGAAGTACATCTATTCGAAACCAATAATAGCTCCCATAAAACCATGATTTACCAAGGACTCAATCCAACAAAATCATTTATTTTTGTAGGGCTGAGTAAAGATTTTGGCGAATACTGATTTATCACAAACCATTCACGAAAATTTGACCAGCAGTTTGCGATTCGTTAAAAACACTCTTTCGTGATGGGGTCCAGTGAACCAGCGGTTTATTAAAAAATCCGAGCTACAGATTAATTGCTGAAGTGGTTCATTTAATCTGAATTACTTAGCTCCAGTAACGTTGGACTCTACCACAAGACCTTCATTTCATTATTAGTACCACTATGAGCCAGGAGTTAAAGAACTAACGTATTCCATACCCAAGGCTGCATCACCTTGAATGTTTTTTCTGTCACCCATGAGTAGTGAAACCATTTTCTTCTTGCCTCCAAGAGGGTACCACCGAATTTCCATTTCATCACCAATTTTCGCGCGAAATAATTTTAATGAACTTAAAATGGAAAATTAATTTCCACCATATTACTCGGTGTTTAATTTTTTTTTTTTTGCGAAAGATCACCCTCTCTGTCAGAAGCATTAACATCAGTAATTTTGCGGACGACACCACAACATCACTCAGTGAGTGAGTGTAGAAACAAATTCGCGGCGCCTTCAAAGGTCTCACATTTTCATGGAGCAACTTTTGTAATTCGAAACCCCTTCCGACGGAGTCAAACAAAGCACTACCCGTCCCATCCAATGGTTAACCACAGAAATTTTCTGTAGCCCAGGGGGTAGAAGCCTCAATACCGACGCCTTTATGGTAAACTGCATTACAAACAAAAAAAAACACCCACACTGGCCTGCAGGGTATTTTGTTCCTTCCCTATGCGGTTTATTGTGAAAGGCCAAATGTTAATGACGTCATTTTAATTTTTCCCCTTATACTCGTATTTTGTTTAATTTCTCTTCCGTTCGAATGGAAATAATAATGAAAAAAATCGTTTTGCTGTTGACAATCAAACCACATTATAGCAGTGATAAAAGCCGAGCGCTGAAAGCCGGGGAGTGATAGTTAAATGGGACAATGAGTGGAAACAGATTAAGATCTGCTATCCGTTAAAATAATGCAAGAAAAGTCGAAAGTATTGTAAGAAGGATAACACATACTACCTTGATCAGAAAGTTCCCGGAATCGCAAAACACACAGAGGTAGATGTACTCTTGGCTACGTAACTTTTGCAAATGTTAAGCTATGACATTAAGTGGGAATATCAACAACAGATGTACCAACTTAACAAAAAAAACAGAACTCAAATCGGTACCATGGGACCGCCACACGGTGGTTATTTCGGGAACTTTCTGATCAAGGTAGTATGCAAAGGCTAAGGAGTGAAGGGTTTGGACAAACGTTTTTTAAGGCTTCAGGACTACCTGGAGCATGCATGTTGGGATCGCCTTTTTAACAAGGCACAGGAAACCAAATCTTTGGTTTAAAGAACAGGAGATACTTAGAGAGGTCGAAATACCACAACACATGGTAGTACTCGGCTTATCATGATCTTTATTTCAAGTGACATTTGAATGGCAAACTGCTTTGGATAAGACATATTTTATATTTCGATAGGGACTCCTTACAAGGAGTGATGTTGCGGTTTAACCTTCAGAGTTACAGAAGTGCATTTTTACACTTAGCCATAGATAAGATATTATTATTGACTTAATGTTCGAATACCTGCTGATCCTGTAAAGGAAATCAGAAGTGAATTAATCTTGTATCAGATATTTAGTAGAGCTAAGAAGCCCTTAAACATGCTATAAGATGTCAAATCCATTTTGACATTTGATACCAAATACACGTTAACAAGACACGAATCGCTAAAGAACAGGGAGTAATTTTATTTGCGGAATGATTCGTCGGTGGTGTTGGCGCAGCGTGAATTTCGGCGCAGATTTCCCGGTCGTCTGATACCAACTGGGCAAACACTACAACGTTTAGCCGCTCGCCTAGAAGAGTATGGGACAATATGAGATGCTGCCAGGTCTGGCCGGCCCCAGAGCAACCGTTCTGCTGAGAATTTCGCAGCTATGGTGGAAGATGTCCCAGAGGATCCCGGAGGGGTATCG
Organism: Volucella inflata; assembly: GCA_928272305.1. Lineage (NCBI taxonomy): Eukaryota > Metazoa > Arthropoda > Insecta > Diptera > Syrphidae > Volucella > Volucella inflata. Next base: position 15,291,134 of record OV743718.1, on the reverse strand, counting down.
CAAAGACAACGTGCTACGGAATTGGGCATAGTTTTGGTCAAAGACTGTAAGATGTTCCTTAACAAGGTGCAGACAGTGCACCAGCTGTTAGCTGTTGACCGCCGAGCCCGTATATCCTATGCTCAAGCCATACATCTCGACCATGAGGGAGACAACTTTTCATCGAAAATTATCATGAGCGACAAGGGCTCATGGATATGTGAATAAGCAAAATTATCCCTTCTGGGGCATCGAAAATCCGCGCATAACCCACGAGGACCAGCTCAAAATTACTGAGTGGGTGCTGTTTACACTGGAGGTGTCATCGGGACTTATTTTTTCGAAAACGCAGCACGCCAAATGACTTCTCTGGACAATGAACTCTACAGAGTCATGCTTAACGACTTTCTCCTTCCTCAATTGGATGAATTGGGAATGCAGAATATGTGGTTGTGCTGCATTAATCTCTCGTTTTGGCGATTTGCACCGGCCGGCAATATAGCCCGATTTAACCTCTCTAGACTTCTTTTTTGTGGGTTTTTTTTGTAGTCACGAGTCTGTGTCAAAAAGCCTCGGACTGTTGAAGCCCTCTTGGGCTCCTGCCGAATTATCAAGGCTTCATATGTTTTGTTGAGTGGCAAGACCACCAGTCCATAGTCCATACCGGGACTCAAAATACGGTACCAGTTTGGAGCCCTCCGGACTTCGGTCCTGGCCTTGCTTTTTGAGTTAGGCCACCTTGTAGAAGCGTCACGGTGGCTGTAGCTTAGATTTGTAATGAAGGGAGGGTGATTCTGCTGGTCTCACCCAGAGAGGAGTGGCTATTAGTGCTGGGTGTTGAGACACAGCTCGGAATTGGTATCAGAGGAATTGATTGAGAGCGATTGCAAGGCGTATTCTTGCCCCACGAATGTATGGGCATTCCGTAAACTCAAGTCTACACGACAGGCGTTCACGCAGAAAACGAGACATATATGTTAAAGCCCTCAAAGAGAATATCCTTCAAGAATGCAAGGACCTACATATGAGCAATACCCGAGGTATGGCGTTAAAGTCACCTTTCAGAAAGGTGGAAGTCTTCGGTAAAACAGTTCGTAACTATAGCCTTCACAATACCACGTCAATGGACTAAGACTTATTGAGTTTGCGGCTGAACGAAATATCAATATGGCAAGCACACAGTCTCCTCATCTCATGGCGGGGACATGGCGGTATCTAAATCAGGAAACGATAAATCAAATTGAGTATAACGCAATGGACATAAGGCTCCCTCTAGTATTCTTGACCTTTGAGCGTTTTAGGCAGGCAACATTATCTCGGATCAGCACCTTGTTGCAGACAATTGCTACAACAAAGATAAAGAAACCCCTAACTTAATGAGGAATACCAGAAAGGACATGCACCTTAATAAGGCGTTGACATTTTTATGCCCAAAACACATGTGCAGAAAATCTACTTGCAGTTCTGCTGGCAGCTCTGCCCTCGATACAGATGTGCAGATATTTTTTGAAGTCAATCGCATCGGTTGCTGTCATTTTAGATCTACTGTCACTTATGTGTGACATGTGACACTGTCGATTGCAGCAAATTTAGAAAAAGGGATGTGTTGCAGCACAGCGCTGCGTGCAGCATTTATATGTAGCTTCGCGAATTAAAACACGTGTATTCTAATTTCACTGCAGACAAAATTCTGCTCATGTGTTTTAGGCAATAAGGTATCACTCTCGCTGCTCTCTTCCAAGTCTTGTTTCTTTCTACGTGGCCGCCGCTTAGCGGACATGAGATATACATATATAGTTAGCAGACCCTTCACTACCCACACTATCATACGAGTATTATCTTTCAACACTGCACTTTGTTCATTTCCGAAAGTGCCATAGGACTGTGCTGAAGATGGATTGGCCGAACTTTGATCTGTAGGAACAAATAGTATTTCTGCTGAAGCAGGAAGGATAAAAAGAAAGAAGAATCTGCTGTTCAATTCCTTTGCAACTGCCATTTAGAATGCATAAGGGGGTTATAGCCGATTCCACGATTTAAATGCTTAATATAAATCACTGATCTTCATATATTTGCTAAGAAATCTATCCTTTAACCAGAAGAAAGTATGCCAACATCGTCCCACGCACTCTTAATGTTGAATTATAACACCTCACTTACAACAGGTCTTAGTGGAACTCGAATTAGGAGCTGGCCTAATTTTATAGTAACTGGCCCACGAAGCACTTTGCTCATGCACGTATTGCGAGCAGACTAAAGTGCTTGGAGAAAGCAGTGATACATTAGGGCCGTTGGTGTGCTTTATCAGATGGAAGGATGGGCAGTTCCTCCTCCGCACTCTTTAACCAGCAAGATAAGAAAGATGTAAAGCCCTCAAACTGCTAGCTTAGTTTTGGATCGGTCTTGCAAGATAAATTAATAAAACTCGAAGTTCGTTTTCAGTTCCATGGGCAGTCTTCAATTGAATTGTATGATATCAAGATGTTAAAGGGGTCTCTACTCGTATGTTCAAAGCAGTTTTACACGGGAAGTCCAACAAATCTGGAAGGTAGAATACATTTAAACAGAAGAATATATTCGGAAACATATGAGTTATTAAATGTTCCCATCATTGACGTATCTCCAAGGGCTTTTCACTACATACATGATGAATTCAAGGCTCCAAAAGAGTCCACACAAATTTAAGGAGTGAACAAATAAGCTCTTCTGAATCTCTAAAGAAATTTTCTACTTCTGTCCCCATCAAAGCCTCTTTCGCTAATTAAATTATTAAACACCAACCGTCGCGTCGGCGACACGATACAGAGAGTCATCCTATCAACAAAGCACAGTGGGGGGTGGAAATTTTTCATTTTGTTTCAATGCAACTGCTATGTGAAAATACCTCAGCGACACTTTCATTAATCCTCGCTGGGATTCAACTGACTGCCGACTGAAAAGCCTGTGTCCCCGCCTGCTATGTAGTGGCGCTTCTCCTCCTGTCTGTCATTTTAATAGTTCCCCTGTCAATGTCAGGATTTCCTCGCTATTTTTTTCCATTTATTTTACACTCATTTAATTTGTTGTTTCGTTACATTTGTACGTCCTCGATGCACACAGAGCCGGCAGCATACAGTGAGTGACACTTTGGATTGTAGTACTCGTAAAATCCTACCGGATACACTGACATGACTACCGAGGACAATCGTTTCGATTTAAATTCATTAAAGACCAAACAAATACAGATACGAGTACAATAACCGAACGTGTATCGTTATATTTTCCACATTTGGTATCTGACTCTGATTCGGAGAATTTCTAACCTATGATTGTTTTTGACACGAAATCAATTAGAGTCCTTCGCATGGGTAGAAGGACAAAACGACATACGAGTACGTACGAGTATTTGTTGCCATTTTATTTATTTTGTCTCTCTATTTCTCTTTGATACGAGTATGAAGGTGAATTGGATGTTGATAGAACGAACATTGTCTACATTAACCTCAATAGGATATTTTACTTAACTTTTCAGAGGAAAAGTTAAATTAAAATCCTTCCCGCTGCGAGCACAGCACAGCACAGCACAACATAGCAGTAACGATACGTAAGTCCAAGTTTCATACACATCTGAGTTCATTAAGTTTTGGTGCAGGATTACAAATACGAATACCTGTGTGGAAGTTCGAAAAAAAAAACAAAAAAAAAATGTTGCAAGGGCGAAAAATTGAAGAGAAAAATTCGTATGCTGGAAATGAAAACGTCCATCAAGATGTCCAAAAACCACTTAAGAAAGCTGAAATAATATTTTTTTGTTCTTTTGTACTCTCAGTTCGGTTTCGGTCTGTGCCCTGTTTGTTGCAGGTGGGCATTAGTTTTTAGGTAAAGTCCTTGGGCAGCTGGTTTTGAAATAAAAGAAGAAAAAAAGTAGAAAACCAGTCCGAGTCAGGTGGATTAGGTTTTCTTATTGCTGCGAGTCATGTTCTATTTTTTTTCCTTTGAGATCAAGTTAATTGCTTCGCAACATTGTAGTAGTCGTATTGGTGTAGAATACATCTAAAAGTCTTAAAGACATGTTTGACAACTTTAACTAAAGCTACGGAGCTGTATCTAAGGTACATAGGTGATTGTTCAAGGTGCTGCTCAACAAAACTAAGCAAGAAGTGGCCTTAGCTAGGATTCATGCGTAAGAACTCATTGAGTGGGTTTCATTATTTCGTCAATTGGAAAAGAGGTAGTATAGTCCACAAATTCAGGAGTTACTTTACTTTAGTTCGGGGTGGACCTGGGCCTCAATTAACAAACGGCTCCAGTTAGCTCGAGCTTGTGCTAGCTGCCTCCAGCTTAGCATGCTAAGTTGACTAAGGTCTCCTTTCACTTGCTTGCCACCTGAGTCTCGGTCTTTCGCTACTGCGCTGTCCCTCGGGGTCGGATTCGAAAACTTTTTTGAACAAGAGCATTTCTTGTTCATCTACTGTCGATGTCGCTGTACAGTCCATACAGTTCGTCGTTGTACTAGTATCTTCTCCTCCACTTACCACAAATTCAGTGCCAAAGTTAATATACGATGGTACCTGTCTACGCTAAACAAGCTCGACAAAGTGGCCTCGTATAATTACTTTGCTTGATTAATCTCTTACCCACCTTCCAAAAAAATTTACCATGACTACGTTTTAAGTGGCCCATACGGAGAGTCCAATTTTGAGTCATTTTTTCGAGCATATTAGTTTGAATCTCGATAACAACATGTGAAATGTTGTCTTCCAAGGCTGCAATTGAGGCTGGCTTATAGGCATAGGCGAGTGATTTGACGTCAAATTTCACGATCTAGCCGGCCAATTCACCGGTCCAAAACGAGAGATAAATTGCTTACCGGGCTCATTTCTGAATTGCTCCATCGATTTGCCTGTTCTTTGGGATGCAGCGCCGTCTTGCTGGAACCACATGTCAACCAGGCTCAGCTCATGGATTTTGGGCAAAAAATAAGTTCGAAATCGTTGTCGAAACGTTGATCTCACGGTCAACTTTTTTCAAATAAATACAGACCAATGATTTCGCCGGACCATAAACCGCACCAACAGTGCTTGTTCCAGGTGCATTGACAGGTCTAAGGTTGCTCATCGGACCAAATATGGCAGTTTTGCTTATTACCATACCCATTCACCTCACATGAGCTTCGTCGTTGAAAACAATTTTCTGATAAAAAAGCGGATTTTCCTTCGGCTCGACACTGTGGCAGATCGTGTGGCTTCAGAATTTGCACGAGCTGTATTTTGTAAGGTTTAAGACCAAGATTCTAGCATAAAATCTTACACATAGTCGAGTTACACAATCCCAATTGCTGCGAGCGGCAACGAATGGATAAATCAGTGTCTTCATTAACACTGGCGGATACAGCAGCAATATTTTGCTCTGTACGCATTGTAAGCATATCTACGGGTAGGTGGGTTGATGTCAAATATCGTGAACTTGGTACGAAATTTAGTCACTATGGCCTGAGTTGCTTATTCAGTAAGTCGATAATGACGACTGTAAATTGGTCGAAGTTCGCGTTTTTAGTCCTTCAATGATAAAGTGCCAATGCTGACTGAGCATGTTCGACAGTTGACAGTATGCCACGAATCACGCATGAGCTCTCAGGAATATAAAAACCAAACAGCAAAAAACTCACCCGGTATCAGACTCAATTTAGCCAACAAAACCTGCTGGAAATCATATCCAAATACATGGATTTTTTCCCTTTTAAAAGGGCAAGAATTCATTTAACGAAATACCAAAAATCTGTGTGAAAGTACTGATAGGTTTCCCCATAGTGTGTAAGAAGAAATATGTCGTCATCGACCTTATTGCAGATCTTAACTATGGTCTTGGTCGACATTCAAAGTGTTAGATAACGGGCAAAGTAACTAAACGTAAGCCATATGACTATCCATAGACACCTTATAAATATGAGAAAAGTCATAAAGGAAAAGGAAAAATGAGTACCACATCACCTATCAATCATCACCATCAAATGCAGCGAAATGTCTAGGTTTCCTTAAGCGATGTAAGAAATTCTTCACCCCCCCTGATCAGGCTTCAATATACAAGGCTTTCATCCGCCCAAAACTGGAGTACAATGCTCACATCTGGTCAGGTGTGTCTAAGACTTCTTTGCACCTACTAGATAGGACTCAAAACCGCACGTTAAAACTAAAGGTGATGCCAATATTACACAGTCGATTGCCACCCTCGACCACCGACGTAATGTCTCTTGCCTCACCTTGTTCGTGCTATTGCTATTTTCACCACCAGTGGTCCACAGAAATTTCCAGTAGCATTCCGCCGCTCCAAACCTCCAACCGTAGTACCCGTCTCGCTATGAATGCTCATTAGTACATTAGTATGAATAGGGGTACTATTTCCAGTAGGGATTTCATGAGAGATCATTCATGCGTTGTGTCACAATGATATCTCCTTTTTGTTTGGTATGGTTTGACATTTGACTTAGCCTGGCGCGGTTTTTGGCTTAATGGCTTTGTTACTTAGCAAAACAGCCGAATTTGGGGTTTAGAGCAACCCAAAAGGTTACGATGGCGTTACTGCGAGATCGATTCATTGTTAATTCCCGTCTTTGGACCGAAGAATTGCCCGCTTAGATCATGTGACATTGCACTTCTATACTTTTTCCTTTGGCTCTACGTAACCTCCAAACTCGACATGGATAAACCGGCTTCGGTTGACAAATTGGTGGCCAACATTAATCGAGTCATTAGTCAAATACCTGTAAAGCATGGAGTTGAGATACAGCAATGAACACAAAGATAGGGCTTATAGCAGCAATATTAATGTTGACAGAAGAATCAAAATTAATTGATTAACCTGGTGAGTAAATATCGAGCGACGATCCTTAAAAAAATTAAAATTATTAGATATATTTTTGATGGACAATTTAACAAAAGAATGCCTTACCCTGCAAGATACGCTCACATTGAAAGAGATCTTAATCAAACTAGTAAACAAAACTAGAGGAAGTTAGCCAAAATATACTACAATAAATAGAGGAGTGGTGTCTGAGGTGTAGGTTCAGATGTAGACCTACAGATAAATAGGAAATCCAAATGCTTATGGTTTTTCAACAAGACTCGATACACCATCTTAAGTGTTTTTTCTAGAATAAGACCCGACTGACCGACTTTAGGGTCACCGTAGTAAGTGAAGATTCTTCGACCAAATCCGGAAGCGCGGCATGCTTGCTATCGTTTTGGGTTTCAAGCTATATAAATAGGAAAATAAATGCAAATCCATAGGGAATATCCCATAAATTCCGAAAGGCATTTTAGTAACATTGAAACAGAACCACTTTCACATGCAAGGCAGGCTTCTATACCACAAGCATTAAGACTACATCCGAGTGATTTAACCTGCGTTTCAGAGACAGGGCACTACTCTCAATACTACTCTCCACAGTTGTGTTGGATCGATCATTGTATAGGAAATGCAAACTGAGAAGAATATTGCGTCTGTTGAGGAGTGTGTTGAAGGGGAATCAACTCCATCTATTCGACAACGTTCACAATAGCTTGGGGCTTGGGGGAACATTCTACTCAAAGATGAAGGGTAACGATATCCATCTTGAACATGAATTGAAACCGGTGAATGGGCCCAAAATTAACTGGCATTGGATCTGCTGTTTTATCGAAAAATTGTGTTCAGCGATGAGGCTCATTTTTAGCTCAATTATAAAAACTGTAGCAGTTGAAGTGTGTTGCGGTCTGTCAGTTGCCGGAGTCATTGGAATATATTTGTTCAAAAATGAAGATAATCAGCGTTTTACGGCTAAGGGTATTCGCTGCAGAGCCATGATTAATAATTGTTTCGTTCCCTGATTGAATGGCGTAAATGTGGAAGAGATGTGGTTCCAGCAAAATAGCGATAATTGCCATACAGCAAACGAAACAAACAACTTATTGAGGAAAACATCTTACGACGACACACTCAACTGTTCCGAAGCATCCGTATAGATTTTTGTGAAATAGTTAGAAGGCGTTCTAAATGAATAGACCTAATTTCAATAACAATCAATATATACTCGCACAACAATCTTATCAAAGTCAATCAATCTGTTTTCAACACCTTCAAGCAATCAGTCCTTCCGTCTAACACTTCAATGCATGTCATTATGCATTATGCACCCATCAATCGATACAGACAGACTAGCCCACTAAAGCTACTTCCCACAATACAACTATGTAAATACAATACAACAATTACAAAATGGCGCATACAAAATAAAATAGAAAAAAACATCTAAATACAGGGAATCATAGTCGTAGATACTTTGTTTGTTAAACAGGCTACGACACATGAGTTGTAATTTTTTTTTTTATGTAAAGAAAAGTTTGTACTCACCCTTGCTGGCGCCGTCTGGTCCTCGTAGGATGGTGCACTCTTCAATTGTTCCAAACGCATTAAACAATTGTCTTACATCCTCTTCCGTTTGCTGCTTACTTAGCATACCAACAAACAGTTTACGATCTGCATATTGTCAGTCCCATAAAAGTGAGGAGTTCCAAATCCACGAATTGGATGCAACATCATAGTCACCATTACCATCATTGCCATAAGCATCCGAATCAGTACCAGTGTCAGTATAACCATCATTTCGAAGAACAACAACAACATCCATTCGGACCATTGTCCGCATCATTGTGGAATGCAGCATTGAAATTGTTTTTAATGTCGGAATTGTTGTAGATAGGATTTTTGTTTGTTTTTTTTTTTTTTTTTTTTTTACATCAGATACCACAGGGTGGATACATGAGAATCATTTGCGTATGTTATGCGTCCAAAGAAACATTCAATATCCCCATTCAATTGAATTGAATCGACCAACAATGGGTTTGTAGTTGTTAGTCAGTTAAAATGGGTGGCAGGCGCTCAATAGGAAAGTCCATGGTAACCATGTTTGTGCGAGTAAGTTGTTTGTTCATCCAAAGCCAGTGGAGTGATGATAACGATGATTACGATGGCGATGATGATGACATGAGTTACATACAATAGACATACAACGACAAAATGACGTTCATGTTCGAAATGATGACGACGGTAACGGTAACGATGACGATGACGATGACGATGATGATTGTGTTTTCGGGTTCATGTTGTAGATGTTGATGTTGTCATGTTGTCATTATTGTTGTTATTCAAATTGTTGTAGTTGTGATTTGCATTCAATAGACGATGAAACATCAAACACACATGTAGATACATTTTAACGTTTTCACATGTTCCCAGGAGATGTGATGATCAGGTGCGCACACACAGATAGAATATGTGTAGTTAAAGCGAATTAATTTTGTTTATATGTTGAAGAAGTTGCAGAAGAAGAAGAGAGAAAAAAGACAGAAAAAAGATATAAGATTGAATTAATTAATTTTGTTTAAATAAATCAATAAAAAAAAACAAACTAACAATAAACACCACACACATACACACACGTACATAGACACTTAGGTACAAACAAGAATTTTGAACATTTACATATATCGAGAATTTTTTTGTTTTATAAAAAAAAAAAAATTTCTAATAAAAAAAAAAATTGGAAAAAATCGTGACATCAATGCAAGCACAAAAGACACTTTTCAGGAGGTGGATTGAAGTGAATCTGAGTCCATTTCATACCTTGCCAGGGAGGATCTCACAGTAGCTTCGATAACCCTGTCAAATTGGAAGATTCGTTGTGGAGTCTTACATCTCTTTAAGCAACCCTCACTTGTTTCATTCGCAGTACCCTAATCCGATGGCTAAGTTGGACATAGACAAGGCTCAATTTCAAAGGCATTTCAAAAATTTTCCTAAGAGGTTTGGTTTTGATGCCTTTTTATATGAATGCTGAGCTGCTCTTTATGTTAAGGGATCTATGCGGAGCTTCTCCGCACACGCGCAATGTCCTTAATTCACTGTGAAGGTAGTTTAAATAATTTTGAAGCAAAATTAGGAAAGAAAAGGTTAATTTGGTAAAAACCAGAGACTACGCGACACAATGTCTCCCAATGGACTTAGGCTAACCCATATGATCATACATGATCTGTTGTCCAAATTATCAGGCTACTAGCTAGATAAACTGTATCGATATGGAGCTGCAAGCATCGACTTGACTTACAGGTGGTTGTGGACATGAAATGGAATCGAAAACCATTGCAAATACAATAAGCAAATATGACGTCCGACTGTTATAATCTGCGTCGATTGGGCATCCCTTAGTCTCTCGGCAATAACTAGCATCTCTGTTGTTCTAAACAATTTCCAAAAATATATTGAGCAACAAGCGCCAATTAAACCCCTTTACTGATGACAAATACCGGTAGCACTATAACTCGAGAGCTCTACAAGCAGAGAAGAATGCAAACGATTCAAAAACCGTGTCCTAGCATCGGTTGGTCGATCCATAAAAAAGGAGATCAGAGATCGGTCGCGAAAGGTCGAAGTGCATAGAATGTCCAAAGGGAATCTTCAAAAAAAGCTCAGGAATTCTAGGTCGATATCAGTGCAAAAAGGAAAATGCTTCACATCTCATCTAACTGTTCAAAGTGACAACAGGAATTGCACTCGAATCGGGTAGGATCGAGAGTAACTCTTTTAAACTAGAAGACAGTGCAATCATATGACGTTTTGAGCTTTATCTCCAAAAATATTGCACTTTATCATTGTGACTTAAGGTAGAGAATATTTGTGCTGCTTTGAAATACTAGATGTTCGCACCACACATGGTGGCATTTGTATCAATTGAACACACAGAAAAAGTTGAATAAAAAACAATGCGCGCTATACAAAGACATCAACCGCATTATGCGACAAACTTCAGAGAGATCTCAAACTCAGCAAGGTGTTTAAATAAAGTAGTCTGACATAATTGAGTATGTAGCGCCATAAAAAGTTAACATTTTAAGCTCTTTCAGCTTGATGAGAAGGGTTGAAAGTGGCAGCCTAGGAGAAAAACAGCCAAAATCCGATTAATAACTAAGGCTAAGCACTTACAACTGAATGTTCATATCGATAAGAACTCAACCTCATACCTAAATAATCAAAATGAAAACCTTTGATTGATTTTATTTGCTAAAAGATGTCGTACGATACTTTTGAAGACCTGACAACCTCAGCAAATTGAACATGGTAATTGTCAAAACTGTTTAAAGAATGTCCAAGTGGACCACATGAAGTCGGAGAGTTAGTAAGTTCTCCGATGCCGAAAAACAGCCCCTCTTTCTGAATACTTCAGAGAACAACAACGACTTGCCATTTGATTATTGGAGAAAAGGTTTGGAATGCTTCAAATCTTAATAAAAAAAAAACGAAGAAGAATACTTAAGTGAGTAATTCGGATGACAACTTTTCAAATCATTTGCCTCATTCGATTGACACAAGTTCTTTCAGAGATGTACTCGTATGAATGGCAACTCTGAATATAAACTCAAACTCCACACGCAACTTGCCTTAAACTCTGGCTCTGAGGCTACAACCACCACCCTATACCCACTTTGAGAGACTAACGACCAACCACATGGCATCTTCAAATTAAATTAAGTCTGCCACTTTCCTAATTTTGCCAGAGAGGAATAAAAGCAAAAAAACAAAAAAATAAAAAAAAGTAAAACTTCACAAAGTTAACCGAAAATAACTTCATTTCGAGACTTTGTATCTCCTAATTCCGAGAACTTTACTGGTAGCCCATAACTATTCCTACCCCAACAATCCCCAAAGGCTTCAGCTCATACCATTGAGACAAAGCGATTAAATGTTATAGAGAATTCTTTCTGTCTACTAAGCAATGTCCATGTGCAACTTGTGCAAAACCGTTTTTATCCTTTGCTTCAATTTTTTTTTCTCTCCTTTTTTATGTTCATGTCCTTTGTGCAGGTTTTCTTTCTCATTTCACATGCCAACATGGGAAACATTTGGGCGGAAAAGATCATTAGGCTCATATAGACAAGTTAAGTGGTTCTTAACGTCATATGGCTAATGTGATGCTGCTCCATGGAAAACTGTCCCTACCGACCTACTACACTCAGACTCGGTGTCGAATCGACCGACCCGAAAAGACATTCAAGGCAGTTAAAAGGGGTTAACCTGTACGACAGTAGTATAGGTAGATCTGAATGACTAAATGGCTGAACAGCAGTATAGCAGGTACATATGGTTAGCCATTCTACCAATCGGTCGACATCTCGGTCTACCTCTCGGGTGTGCTAAGATTTTATTTTCCTTTTGCCTTTGCCCCAAAACCTTTCCTTCAATTTCAAATTCACAGCTTCGATATACTGGGGGGCGGTTATGTGTCTCTTTGCGACCTTTCTCTTTATGGTTTAAGTGTTCAGAAAAAGGGTGAAAATTACGGTGTTTCTGTTTTTTTTTTCTTCTTCTCCCCTACTTCTGCAGCCGTTTTGGAAAATGGCAGGGTAATTTTCTACGATCATTCGAGTATAGGGTGAGATATGGTGAGCAGATTGTATGGGTAAAGCAAAGGCAAAGACTGGGAATGAAGATGGTGATGGGGATGGGAAATGTAATTGCACTTTAAAAGGAAAAAACCCGAAAGACAAATTTAGCAGATATGAACATCAAAATCTGCTGACACCCTTAGTACATAGGTGGAAATAGCAATGACATGCAGATTGACATGGCCATACACCAGACATGGGTTATCTTATCGATTTCGAAAGGCAATTTAACGTAAGTTGAGCGTGTTCAAATAGAGTTGTGTTATTGGAGAATATTGTAGTGCCATTCGTCATCAGTCGACCATCGATAATTGAGGCGATCAATGATAAATTCGTCAGTTATTATTCGTATGAATCGGCTTATTCGATACACTAAAGTCGATAATGGGGCTAACCAGGCCATCATTCATCCGGAATGCTACCATAAACACTCACTTGCGTTTGATTATAGAATCAAACGAGTGATCCGCCTCCTTTGTGAATTATAACACAGAAAGGTAGCTACCAAGTGCCGAATCGTAAGACTGATTTGGCCAAATGTGTGTTGGTAACATAAACCTGCCAGCTTATCAAAGTTGATTGGGTATACTCGTATAAGGTGATGAAGTTTCATGTTCAACTCCAGGGGTATCCGTATCCGTATACCGTAGAAATAGCTACTAAAGACCGATTTTGGTACCTGTTTTGTACGTTTTAAGACCAGAAAAGATAGCTTAGTGTCTCAGGATGTTATGAAGCACAAGTCTTGATTAAAAAAGCGCAGAAATTAGTATCTTACCTGGAGATAAAGATGGAACTCAAAAGCTATTAGAATTTGTCTCCTCCAATTGTTTGACCGATATGACTGCGGTTCAGAGGTTACGCTATGCCTAAACAGGCATGCAAAGAAGAAAAAGTTATGCGGTAGTTGCACATTAAGGAGCATGTCATACATCGCCTCAGATCGGTACATACACGCTTGAAACGACCAGCGTCTTTTTTAATGGTTTAAGCCTTTTCGTTGAAGCATACACGGTACCTTTCCAGGGTTTGACGGAACCTCAGTGTTGGAATTTATAAAGTTACAATTTTTGGGAGACTTATTGGGAGGCGAAAACACTACGAAACGACAGTAAAACAAGTAGAATTTATTTCGTGAACATGGTTAACTTCTGACTTGATATAGAGCCCTGTGATATTTGTCATTAATCAAATTGCTTATGAAGATTTGGGTTACTTAGAAAGAAAACCAGTCAGTGTGTTGCCCTTCTCCGTAACTCTTCTCTTCTCTCAATCAGTACTTGGTCTATCCTGAAGGGAACAGCGATAGCGTCATTCAGGGCTGCCGCAGTAAAGTTTGAAATAATTCAAAAAAAGAAGCGGATTTGACAGAAAATCAGCACAGAACCAGACATAATCGGCTTCCTTTCGTTTAAAACTAAATTTCACTTCGCCAGATATGACTTCAAAATATTATAGTTGACTTTATAGCCGGGGTTTAAGTTTAAGTAAACCATAAGTGAAGTTTCGAAAAGAATCTATCTAATCAACCGTCTCTATCTTGGCTTGGCTAAATCATTTTCAGGGAGCGTGTCGCAAATGAGGTAAATAAATAAGTAAACTTATCCATCTTCCTTTTATTTATTTTATTTATTATATTCGCGCCAAGAAGCCCTATATTAGTATCAAAGTCCCATAAATAATTACCAATTTGCTTCTCAACACAGCAGAGAAAGTATTTTTTTCAGGTATCGTGGACAAGTAAAAAAGCGAACACAACCATCTTTGTGGTCACAACTTACGGCAATTGGCTTTAGACTGGCTACTAAGCTGAAGTACAAATAACTCATCGTCGATTGTGTTCCACTCCATATATGCACTTGGGTTCAGTATAATTTAGACAAGACCTCCTATTGGGCGCCACTTTAAAAAAAAAAAAACCGTTTGTGCATTGTCAAACTGCCACCATTATTGATGTCTCTTTGTTTTTTTCTTAAAAAATAAAAAAAAAATAAACTCTGCCATAAACGCAAGCAGACCTTGAAATGTGATTTGCCATCCCATGGTAGTAGTCATTTTATCTGTTTGTGGTCTGTAAAAACCTCTTCATTTCATTGCATTATCAACGGAAAAAAAAGCAACAAAATTGTTCAGATCTTATTGCCCATCAAAACTAAACTACCACATTGCTGGTATCGGTACTAGCTACTCCCTTAAGGACTTTCCATTTCCAGAAATCAACCAATGGAGATTTCTATAAAATGTGGAAAAAAAACCTCTCATTCAATTTCCACAAGATCTAAAGCACCCACCACACTCACTTGCATAAGTCCGAAACGACGCATTTCCATCTCTAATGCTGTCCATAAATTCTTTCATTGACTCAAGTTTCCCATAAAACCGAGGAAAAATAAGGAAATACCTTCCTACCCACCTAGGTATTGACAAGAATGCGGAGTCAAAGTAGATTTTGCATTCCATGTCGAGGCTCTTAGTTCGCACATCTAAAACCAAATTATATTCCTTTTAACTTTACGTTTATTATATCCAATAAGGCAACCCTCACTTGTCGTTGCTGTTGTTGGAGTTGTTGTCGCATTTTTATAATGCAGCACCCACACCTTAATGCCGGTGCAAATATTTTATAGGTACACCGCCAAACGAGCCATTCGAGCGCAAAGCGCAATCACAAGCATTAAACTGAAAGCGACAATTTCGCATAAATAAAATTTTCTACGACCACAGAGGGCCATACACTTGGACAAGTATCCGTATGAGTAGATAAGTTGGTATATGTGCCTTTATAATATATAATTTTTTTTTTATAGCAAGAAAAAAATACTTGAACGGGATACCTTATATCCAACAAACGAGTACATCCTGTATCCTGTCATTCCTGTTTGGCGTCGCCACCGTGCCGTCAATCTCTTCGACAATGGTTCGCTTCTGCTCGAGTAATAAAATAAATTTACAAGTGCAGTGAAAGGTAGGACTCTATAAAAAGTCAAGAATCACTGGGCCTTAGTTCCACCCCTGGTTTTACTTTGGTTCGTCGTCTATTTACTTAACTACCCCTCAGTGGATTTTCTGAATTTTTTTTGTTTTTTGTTTTATAACAACACTCTTAAATCAGAGCGGAAAATGAAAAAAAAAATGTTCACCACCTAATCCTTGACGACAACAAGGATACATAGTCGTACATAAATAGAAATAACTCTGAATATATAATAAAACACATGAACAGGAACATGAGCTAAGTGTTGCTCTTAAATTTAAATAATGTCAACAGAGAGTCGGGAAATCGCCACCCTAAGTATCGACTGTCTGTAGTAAAAATTAATTTCCCAAAAAAAGTAATTAGATACATTTTTAAGTGCTTGCTAAAGTATTCGTTATACCAAGGGGACCAGAAGATCGAAGAAATATTGCGAATTTTATTCACGAAATGTGATACAAACGAGACAACAGATACAACAGATAAAACCACTTTATTAGGTTTTCGATATCAAGTTGAAAGTTGTTATGGATGTTTTAAAATTCAAGTCATGTCCTGACTGACTGGCTTTTGTTTGTGGCCTATTGTTAAATGGTTCAAAGATTAGGTAGTGACACAATAGACTCATAGTCTAGTCGCGTGTATTGGAAAAGTTGGGGGAATGTGATGGTTGAGCGAATTTTATTTTGATTCTGGTCCATGGATAATAATAAATTCAATAATTTAGACCTCATTTCAAGGGGAAGTACAGTGAGTATTTGTTTCTATTCTCTTGGTTTACAAAAGTCCATCAAAGATAAAATAGAAACATGGGTGTTATGAAGCATTTACATTAGCAATGCATCCATAAAACCATAGAAGATAGACAAGATTTATGTCAGAACCTTTTCGATGACTACTAACTTATTTTATGAATAATCTACTGCTCTACAATTTTGGGAACATGTTGCTAACCTAGGTAACTTTAGAGTGCCATCAGAAGAAATTTTAGTTCTGAACAAGAACAATGAAATCATAACCTCGACTTAGAAGGTACACTAACTAAGGATTGCAACAGTCGTATCAAACTGGGAGACGAATTAATATGTTAGTTGGCCTTGATTTCAGACAACAATTCAGCAATTCAGTAACAGTACTTATAAGGCTAAAATAAATGCTGTATGTGGTTGCTCACAAGCCCTTATTGAACTTACAAAAGAACAGCGAAAAGTGTAAAAAAGACTCCGCAGATGTGTTGGCAAGCAGCAACCTCTGTTTAAACCGAAGTCCTCTTTAGCCTTTAATTTTACAGAACTAGGTACCTTACATATTTCATAAAAAAATTCAAGATATAAGCTTCGACATACAAATAATAGGACAAGATTTAGTAGAACAACTTGGTTGGAAAAATTCACATCACATTTCTTTGGAAAAGCAGATTCACTTAAAATATTCGTCGGCCTCCTGTTGGGCGCCAATTTTCTTAAACGCTTCACTCTGAGTTCTTACTTGTTGCAAATCGCAGTTGTTAGTTCAACAATTTTTTTTCAAAACTACCCACTAGTGCATCGCGACTGAAACGAAGCCAGTAACCAGAAAATGGCCGACTTAAATCTTGCAGAAAATCAAGTTACAATCATTTTAAGGTATTTTTTTGTTTTCAATTGATTACCATTTTATGAAGGCCATTTAAAATAGCAACAAGCTCCTCTTAATGTTGCGTATAGGTCGCAAGTGGAACCGTGAATAATAAGATCACCCTTTGTACAGGTCATCCAAAAAGAAGATAAACCATACTAGGAGAGGGAATGATAATTTTAACACATAGCATTGACAGTATTATAATCAGCTTAGACTAGAACTTCAAGATTTGTCTAACCTAATGGAATACTGATAGGAAATACGAGCACAAACTAACCCAATTGAACTGGTATTCCGCAAGTATAAACTCTAGGTTCTCTATTGTTGAAATAACTTTTGAGTGCTGCTTCTAAAATTTTCTTGGGAAACCCTGATCAAAAACAGCACTTTAAGGAGCTTTCCCTTAGACAGATTCTAAGCTATTAATGACTTGTATAAAAGTGGTGATAAATTTCAATTCGACTGAGGCACTCTTGACAAATTGTCATAAGATGTACTGAAAGACTTATGCCCGAGAAATTTTCGTTTCCAGAAATATCAATTGCTGGATCTAACTGGGTCTACTAAAGAAAACAGGATACTGTCAAAAACATTCAAACTGACATACCTACTCAAAGTCTTCATGCCACCCACAGTGGCCAGTTTATTTTTAGTTTCAAGTCGAGCACACTCAATATGCTTTTGGAAGACAAACTTGCCCCATTAGGGGCTAAATACTTCATCGTTATTTCCTAACCATCAAGGCTACACATTACCACAATTTCCAATCAGACTTTCTGCATGTCTTCCGCTAAAATATTCCAAACTCGAACTTGACTTTCAAAACAAAATACAAAAAAAAAAAAAATAAGAGAACACCGCGCTGTAGTACATCGAAATACCCGGGAGTGATTGCCTGTTCAGTCTTCAGCCCATCATATCCCCTGTCAATCCTCACTGGAATACAAAATCTTTCAATATTAATTAACGTTTAAGTTAAAAGTTTTTAGCCGACGTTATTCCTTTGAAACGGGCCTTTCCCGTTCACCTAATACTTTTGACAGTAATTAACCGACAACCAAGAGACGACGGCAAGACGACTCGTCTTTCGTTGGTTGGATGAAAACTAAAAGAAAAAAGAAGACTTCTAAACCATTCCACGTACCGTTGTTGCGTGTCTAAAACAGAGCACGAAAACAACAACATCCAGTCATACTTCAAGTTAAAATAGATTAACCACCCTCCATTAGAGCCGCAGGACCACAAAATAAATTATCATTTCAAGATGGCGCGGGGAGTAGAAAATCGAGCAGGCTTGAAGAAATGTATCCATGCTGGTGTAAGGAGTATCTATGTTAGAATAAAAGTATCGATGCTGGTGTATCCGTATATTTAGTATATCTTTATCCTTAGAAGTTGGCTTCTGCTTAAGGAAAATCTGAAATTTTACCCTCTAGACAGGCACAAAGTGCTTGCTTCATCCTTCGCTTGTTTTTAAACTGTGAAAACGTACTATACTCGTATACATTTAAAAGGACCCATAGGTATTGCAAATAATTTTCAAGTTTCACCTACCCTAGTTGGTTGGTTGGTTGGGTAGAGCTTTGCTATACTTTGTTCTTACATCCCTATCAAGGATTAAAGGGAAACAATCCAGTGTTGGTGAGTCTTGTCTTTAGAAGCTCTGAAGTGGCTATGGCATAAGCCCTCCACAGCTACACTGATGGAGGCGGGAAAAAATGTTTATGAATCCCTGGAGGGATGTTGTTGAAATGAAATTTGATTAGCAGGCTTTATATAAGAGGCATACTAATCCATCTTAACCATTGGTAACCATTGCTTTGGTTCTAAGGACGAGAAATCATTATTTGGGCAGTTTCTTTCTCTTGTTCTTCTTGTTTTCAAGGAGCTATGGTAATTCATCATTGAAGTTAGTTGGCAGGGAAACTTTGTTATGATTTCTTTTTTTTTTTCCTTGTTCTCACCCCTTAAGGAAGGAGAGATGTTTGAGATGTTGTGTTGGAGTAACATTTCTATTCAGAGCTTAAACTGGATGCAAACAGATGTGGCGGTTAGCCTGATGGTTATTTCCTTTTTAATGGATGGTCTGTCCTTTATGCTCATCAAGTTTTTTCTCTTCAACTTCGAAGTTTGTATAGGTACTCGATGGAAGTAGGCGGGTGAGGATAAAGTTTTTTTTAAAGGATTTACTGAAGATGTATAATTGAGGTCGTAAAAGAAGTCTTTTAGGTTAGGCGAGATATACACGGGTTTTTCAGGGGATTTCTAATGAAAATTGCTGGGTGAGAAGCACTAAATGAGAACTGTAGCCTTTAGAGAGGATTTTTAAATCGCGTGTGAGATTTAGTAGGTTTATTTATAGTGCTTGTATTGACACATGCTTGCAAAGATCACAGCGGGAGTTGTTTCAAGGTATTCCATAGAAAATTCGAATGGTATAACTGTCCCTCACAACAAGAGTGTTACGAAAACCTGAACGCCCTAATGTGAAGCTGAAAGGGCACTGAGACGGAAGATAAAGATATATTTTTCGATTCGTTGTCATTAGCAGCCAGTTGGCTTTTGTCAATCTTCTATATGGAAAATTTTGCATAAAGCTCTTGGCTTCTATTGTTTACATTTAATTGGTGCAGGAGCTAAAGCCTTATTGGGCTTCAAATCGACTAGAACTTGACCCGAATGTGTTAGAGTAAGCTCATTTCTGGTTGAAAGGCTACTTAAGCAAGCAGAATTGTAGTATCTGAAACGAGGACAACAAGATGCTATAGCACCTAGAAGAATCTATCATATTGTGAGGATCGTACGCTGGTAGCATCATCGACCTTAAAAATGAGGTCGGAGCACAAGTTGCTGTCAAGTCGCGATCAGGTACAACTAAAATCATTTCAAAAATGTCAACTGCCCACCAAGATCCCAACCGTGCTAAGTGTCGTTTAGGATTTTGTCGTTAAGGACATCTCTCAGTCAACTGGATGGAAAGACAATTCGAAAGATATTTGAATTAGTTAGCTTTGACGAAATAAGGAAAGAAGAGATTCATTGACAAACAATATCAACGGCAAAGCAACACTGACCATCTGATTTCAAAGATAGTTTTCATACGGTCACTCCAACTCTTAGAAAACGAGGTGGGAAAAAGAATTCTTGGATTTCTCAGATGGCAAATGCGCAACAACGTCTGGGGCGAACCACTGAAGCGATCCAGGACCGAGCAGTATGTAGACGCGTTCTGCGGTCTGCGATATTAGCCAACCCCATAAGCGGAGCAGCAGCGATGCAGTAAAAAGGGGGAACTCGTTATGCATAAGTGCGTATAACCAGGAAAGGGTTAATAAAAGGATTGGAAGAAGAAGATTGGGAGCAGGTAGACACCAGCGCTTCAATCTGAAACCGTTTCGGTTCCATCTAAGATCTTGCGAGCACAAATAGATATATCAGCTTGGTTGGTGCAACTGAAAGCAGGAAGCTTAGTCCCGACCTTAACTGCAGAGTATTTTGCCGAAGACATGAATTTGCTATCCAAATGGTCGTTGAAGAAGCAAGAGGCTGCCAGTTTCAAGGATAGAGAAAGTTAAAGGGACAACGTGACTGAACTGAACCGATAAAGCAACTTGTATTTTAACGAGTAATAGGTATTAATTTTCTGTTGGAGCAACCCAGTGGTTACAATCTGCAGTCAAGCTCATCAACTTGGCATAAGAAGAGGTCTGCTGCTTAAGACTTGTACACTTAAGCGCCAACCTTAGTACAGCATCTTGCTGAGAGACATCGCAAATGGCAAAATCAATAGCAAATACTTGGAAAGATAGTTTGTCTAATTAGATAGTCGTATCGCAGAAATGTGAAGAAGAGCTAAAAATAAAAGAGAATTGACCAGTGCAAAACAGACAATTCTAATACGAGTATCACTCTTGCCCCAGTATACCATAGTTCTTGGTTAGATTGCTCTTTTACCACAATCTCAAGATCCTTACTGTTGACTAGGAAATCTTCGCAGCTGGGAAAATTCCCACTGGATTCTAATAGTCCTATATCCCATTCGTCTAAACTTGGTGCCCCTGAGCGTTTCAATTTTCCGCTCTAATTCAGTCCAGATCGATATACATAATATCAACGAATGTATCTACACTTATATCATTTCATTTGCCTTTAAATTCAGAAGGCCCGTAAGCCTTAACTATCATTTGTTAAATAATACCACTCTTCAAAAATTTCCCAAAATTCTCAAAATTTTAGAAAGCCATTTCAACTTCTATCTCATGGTTTATCATAGGTCAATGACACGTCCTCCTGCTCAACATGACCTTTTACTCGTTATGAGGCAAAACTACCATCAAAGTTGTAAAATTCCGGATATCCTTTAACCTTATTCTTACGACAATCATTATTTTGGTCTAAAAGATACTTGCGTACATTTACTGCCACATACATGCACCTACCCCTAGTTTTACTCGTAAGTTTAAGTCCCTTTCCTTGCTGACTAAATCAGGTGTGCTAAATTGAAGAAAACTCTTTAAGCTCAACCTCGTGTTCGTACCTGTATCCGTAATTGTGTAGAATTATTCTCTGCTCATTTATTCGATTAATCAATCAATAGTTACGTCAACTGGAAAACTACACCCTTTACTCGTACCATACCTCGGTGACATATACAGAAATCTTATTGGTATAGGTTGAAGTAGGTTTTATGGATTGGTATAGTGAATGCCGTCAAAATATAGACAAAAGCCTGAGTTAGTATTGGTTGTCGAAGAGGGTGGGTAAACTGAAGAGTCTCTATTTCTTAGATGAGTGCGTGTATATTGGAGAAATTTGTGTTCTTCAATTTAATCCATTAAAGGAATTGAATTATTTTTAGAAATGCAAACATATCATCAATCATATGTCAACTAAGGTGAGCGACAGTATAACCAATGAGGTAAGACGGTTTTTTTCTTTTTTCTGTTTTTATTTCTTTGTTAGTTTATTTGGGGTGTGAGAAAAGTACATTTAAGTTGAAGGAAGGTTAAGTAATATTGTACATGACTTTGGAATAAAGGACGATTGAACTAAAGAGCAAGGTCTTTAATAAAACCGATGACAGGTGTTGATGTATTTGTAGTTAGTGAAGTTTCCTTAAGGGAATCTTTGTGAATAAAGTTTTATTTTACCACACATCAGGCTTACTTCAATAGACTTTATCAATAGGACTGCCACTCATTTTTCGTGCGCCGTGAAATCCTAGAAAAATAAAATAACGGCGACGGTTTCCAAACCGAAGAGAGAACTATCTAACGCGGCTAGTGCTGAACAGCGCATATTTTGTGACACATTATCGGCTGTACCACCTTGATCCCGGAATAACCACCGTGTGGCGCTCCCATTGTTCCGATTTAAGTTCTGTTTTTTTTTGTTAAGTTGGTACATCTGTTGTTGATATTCCCTCTAAATCTTAGCGTCAAAGCTTGACATTTGCAAAAGTCACGTAGCCAAGAGTACATCTATCTCTGTGTGTGTTGGCGATTTTTCTGATCAAGGTAGTATACTAGCAGTTGACCCTTTTCTAAAAGTAGTTTGTTAAAGGAACAAGGGCTTCAACGCAGTATTACCAAAGAAAATTTCTGAAGGTCAACCAGGATGGAGCAAAGGCCGAATATAAGTTCATCAATTTTCGATGGTTATTTCAGGACGGTGTGTTGCCTCATGTTAAGTAAAATTAAGGTTACCTAGGTGCTTCTCGAGTTTGAAAGTTAAAGAATCGCAGCTTTGCTTATGTCATTTGTGTATCAAGGATCAGAAACCAATTTACGAGCAGAAAGAGACGGAAAAGACGAAAATTGTGCGAAAATGGCTTCTAAATTCCATAAATCTAGTCGAAGAGTTAAGTGCCCCCCGCTATTTCGGGAGGTCGGCTTCACAAAAATAGCAAAATGTGGTTGCAGTCAAGAGCTAGTAACGCTTTTAACTGCGGACTCAATATAGTGTAAGCATTTTTAAATTTGAATACGAACGGTGCAAGAGGAGAGATCTTGACTTAACGGTAAATCTGTAAAATCAAGGCCCAAGCCATCGGGGTAGTTCTTTTTGAGCTCGCTACTTAATCAACAAAAAGTTGAAAAGTTTTAAAACAATTCCTGAAGACAACAAACCCG
This sequence comes from Volucella inflata, assembly GCA_928272305.1. NCBI lineage: Eukaryota > Metazoa > Arthropoda > Insecta > Diptera > Syrphidae > Volucella > Volucella inflata. Next base: position 15,267,975 of record OV743718.1, on the reverse strand, counting down.
ACCTGAATGAAGTGAAGAAAGCAATATCTAAGCCGAAGACCAACAAAGCTGCTGGAGCGGATGGCCTGACTGCCGAGCTCTTCTAAGCGGCAGGCGGTGACTTGATAAGGAGCATACACTAATTCTTCTCCAAAATATTGACATGCGCTAGCTGAGCAAACGTGCCAAAAGTGGTTTGCACGATTTAAAAGTGGTAATTTTGGCTTGGAAGACGATGAACGTCCTGGGCAGCCAAAAAAGTTTGAAGCTGAAGAACTGGAAGCAATACTCTATGAATATTGTTGCCAAACACAAGAAGAGCTCGCAGAATCTTTGGGTGTCTCTCAAGCAGCCATTTCAAAACGTTTAAAAGCAGCTGGATAAATTTAAAAGCAAGGAAGACGTCGAAAGGCGGCTTTGCATTTCAGAAATGCTGCTGGAACGCCACCAAAGGAAGTCATTTTTGCATCGGATCGTTACTGATGATGAAAAGTGGATCCAAGCGCAAGAAATCATATGTGAAACCCGGCCAACCAGCCAAATCAACGGCAAAGCCGAATATCCATGGCGCGAAGGTAATGCTCTCTATTTGGTTGGATCAGATGGGTGTGCTGTATTATGAGCTGCTAAAATCGGGTGAAACCATCAATGGACAACGCTACCGAACACAATTAATCCATTTAAAGAGAGCAGTAGCCGAAAAACGTTAAAATTTAAAAAAAAAAAAAACCACACGAATTAAGTTATGTACCCAATATGATCGGACGAAAATGCCCGATGAATGGAACCATGTCCCATTCTTAGGAAAGGAGACCCTCTGAAATGCGTCAATTACAGCGGCAACTGTCTTCTTAACATTGCTACAAGATCTTATCCGCCGTATAGCGCGAACGCCTTAAGCCGTTCGTCAACAGCCTGAAAAGTCCACCACAGACGACCAAGTATTCACACTATGGCAGATCTTGAACAAATCCCATGAGGGATCGATACAAACCATCTATTCATCAATTTAAGGTCGTTTATGACAGCATCTATAGAGACGAAGTATACAAAGCAATGTCTTGTTTTGGCATCCCTGCCAAACCCGTCGGTATGTGCATGACGATAGAGAACGCACGCTGCTCTATCAAGGTGGGTACGCCGACGATATTTGCATAATTGGAAAAAACCAGCATGATGTCAGTGACGCCTTTACAAGTATTGAGAAAGAAGAGGCGAAAATGGGTTTAGCGGTTAACGAGCGGAAGACGAAGTATATGCTGTCAAGCAAAAAGGACATTCAACACCGACGTCTCGGACAGAACGTCACTTTCGACAGATCTAACTTTGCGGTTAGTTAAAGACTTTGTCTACCTGGGCACCTCTATAAACTCAGACAACGACAGCAGCGCTGAGATCAAACGAAGAAAAACTCTTGCCAATCGCTGCTTCTTTGGGTTCAGAAGCCAACTGACTAGCAAAGCACTCAAGAAGACCGAGACTCAGCCAACTAAGCGCTTGAAACTGGAGGCAGCTAGCAAAAGATCGAGCTGGCTAGGGATGCTTGTTAACTGAGGCACAAGTACACCCCAGACTGTAGCGCCACCTTAAGTAAGTATAAAAGAAGACAACAAAATATGCAATGGGTACAAGCGGAATTATAACACCTTGATCAACTAAGAGTCCCGATGGATACCTATATATTCAGTCAAGACTGAGTAGATGATAGATGAAGAAGGCAAAATTTTGGCAAATGCCAAAACAGCAGGACACTCTGTGATGCAAAGTAGAGGAATGCGTTAGAAGTTTTATGGAGGTGGCATTGGGCAGTGATTAGATTTGTCATATACTTCGTAACAGCATTTGAATTGGAATTATGGCTTAAATCAAGAACAAGAAAAAAAGTTTCCATCATTCTGGCGGCCAAAGGCATAGATGGGGAAAAAAGTCTATAGTGAGGCAGTTAACAGACTGATTTTAAGTGCTCGGTAAAGTTAGCATAAGAGCATTTTTCTTCAATGTTAGCACCGTTTATAAACCCGTTTTCGTTTAATTAAATAAAAGGAAAGGCCTTTACGTTATAAAATCCTTTTTCGTTCCCTAACACATCCCCGAAGATTGGCAGATTTTTATGTCTTTAGTTTGTTAATGTTGTTTTACTTAATTTTTCTTATTATCAAAATATATAACCAGAAAAGAAGAGTAACTATATACGCTGGAAGGAAATTTGTCCTACTCATGCCGAGCAGATTAATATTTGCCGCTTATATTGGGGAATAGATAAGTACATGTGTTAAATGGGTCAGGTTTTATCTGAAGAAAATTGTATCATTTTGCCTTTGCAAAAAAGTAAGATTGGCCATTTTATTGAATCCGTGAAGCCAACATCAAATTGATAAAGAAGGCAGAAAGGACAAAGACGTGGGCTCGGCAATATTTGTGGAAACACTGGGTGTTTGGAGGTGTTCATCTTGCAAAGTGTTTTCGTCCTCCTAGCATTATTTCCTGAATTTTCTGGGTGTTGCTTACCTTTTCATTTACATACTTGGGATCTATAAATAAAATACACTTCTTAATTGTTCTTAAAAATTACATAACCAAAAACACATTAAAACAATTAATGCCAATCGTTCGTTTTTAAAAAGAAAAAATTAATGAAAAAGAAAAATAACATCCAAAAAACACTTGCTAAAAATGACCACAGAATTTTGAAAAATTTAACTAAAACATAAATCACAACATCAATCACATTACAACATTTCAATTAAAAAAAAAAAAAACAATTTATATATTAATTTTTTTTTTGTTTTAAAACAGAATGAAAAAAAATCCTTTTCTTCAAAAAACCGACTAAGCCAATTAATTTTGTTTATTTATTTTTGTTTTTTGTTGATTTTTTAAAGAAAACTCAATGTAACACCCAAAATGTATTTATTTGATTTTTTTCGTTTTTGGAGAAATAATTTTCCATTCTTAAATTTGCACGACACTTTTCACAACATGAAGACACTAGAAGTTTACCACACTACACACAGCTTCAGGGATGTGATATCTGTGTTTTCCAATTTGTTTTTTTTTTTGCATATTCAAAAATTTCAATTTCAATTCCGTTTTCGAGTGATTGTGATTTGATTTTATTTTTTTGTTTTTTTTTTGTATTGTAAATCCAATTTTTATACGAAGATATCACATTAGACCCCTGTAGATGGCAACAGAAAAAAAAAAAAAAAAAAAAAAAAAGAATAACAACGACAAATAGAAAAGAAAAACATTTCCAGTTTTCAACTACAGATTTTTGAGAATTTTGTTTTTTTTTTTTTGTTTTGTATTAGATTCTTACTTAGAAACTTTTGATACCGCGCTCCTGTGATTTGGGTTTTCTTAATTGTAATTTACGGTTTATTATTTATTTATAAATTGATTTTGTTTAATTGTTAAATTTACAAGCAGAACGAAGGAATATGATAAAATGTGTATTTCTCCCTGTATTTTCAAGTGAATCCGTTGATTTGTTTGATTTTTGAAAAATCTGCGTTTAGCATTACTTGTTATCAAAAAATTAAACAAACAAATAAAATTAGAATGACTCCAACATATCCTTTGAGTGTGGTTATGATTTTGTCCTTTTTAGTGGTAGTAATTGGTCGAAATTTTTGATTGATAGATACCAGCACATACAACACACTGTGGAGAGGGTTTTGTAAGTACGAGTATATTTATTTTTTTTTTTTTTACAAATTTCAGTAAAAAAAATCAACGAAATTGATTTTTGAAAATAAATATATTTGTTTGTTTATTTTAATTTTGATTTCGTTTTAATTGTTGATTAATCGAATTTTAACTTTTTCATCTATGCAAGTGTGTGTATATATATCTATTTGCTTGTGTATAAATATTTTTTACAATAACTTTTATCTATAGTAATTTGATTTAATTAAATTTAATTTCTTTTTTTTGTTTAAATTAAATTTAGCTCATCTTACGTCAGGCACAAACAGGATACAAAGGATACACAGTGTGAGAATTTTACAATTTTATCGACGACGATGACGGTGGCGAAGACGAAGAAACAAAAACGAAAGTTCAAATGATGTGCTTTTGTCCTTTTGCTATTGTATGTGCATTTTGAATTAGCTGGTGTTTTTGCTTTATTGTTTTATAGTTTATATGTATGGGAACAAGCACAAGGATTGACTCTGCTCGTAGTTTTTATATTTTTTTCTTCTCCTTGGTCTCTGTCGTTTCTAGGACTCTGTCGAATTGATGTAGATCTCTGGTTGTTTGACGATAATCTCCGTATCCTTAAATGAGCGTAATCCACTTTAATTGTTTATTTTTTGTTCTATTTTATCTTAAACCGAACAAAAATCGTCGTACTTATCCCAGTTTGTTGAACTTGTTAATCTTTGCATATATATATATTTATTTGTTGTATCTTTAGATACATGTATTCGTACTTGTAATCGTTTAGCTGGATACTATGGTACTCTATCGATTTTGATGGACGTTTTTATTTAAATATATTTTCTATTTGTTTTTTTTTTTCTTTTGATTTTATGTTGTAGATTATATATAATAATTTGGTTTTTGATTTTTATATTTTTAAAAATTTAATTGATGTACAATACTTTGTTCCATTCCATTCACTCAGATCTCCATGGAAGTCTCAAGATGGCGATACTTCATCATCAACGACCTCATGGTTAATTGAATTTCTGTAATGGATCGTTATTTATATATAAAAGATATATATTTTGTTTTCATGTTTTTTTTTTTGGTTTTTTTAATTAGAAAATTGTAAAACAACAAAAATTGTTCAAAAGACATTAAAAAGAACTATTTGTCACAGTAAAAAAAAATATATATATATATTAGATATAACAAACAATCCGAAAAAAAAACGTTTTATTTTTTAAATATATATTTAACATTTTATTCATATTTTTATAAAAATAAAAATTTATAGCTTTTCGAAGGGCAATATTCTATTCTACTGGGGTAGAATAAAATATATGGAAAGATACATAGTAAACATTGAATTACTTACTACATGAAAGTTGGCCAATTTTTGTAGTTTTGTTTTAAGATTTTTTTGGAATTTTTTTTCGTAACCAATTGAGTTGATGAAAAAATTGTTTTTTATTTCTTAAATTTTGTATTGTATTATTTTGACTAGCACATGTACGATAAATATATATTTTTTACTTTTGAATTTTATTTTATTTTTTTTTTTACAAACAACATCGACAACAGCACCATAGTAAACAACATCAAGTAAAGATTTTTTTTTTTTTCTCAAATTGAACGATGCAAAATGCTATATTTTGTGAGAAACGGATTTTATTTGATTTTCATTGAATTTGTATAATTTGAAGATTTCGATTTTTAACTTAAAAGACAGTGTTCTTCTAATTTTCTTTTTAAATTATAAGGAGGTACAAAATGTGACTCTGCCAATTGGGGTGATATTGTGATTTGCGGAGTTTTTATCATAGCTCAGGTATTATCAGTTTCCAATTCAGACGATGCAAAGAAAAACTCGAAAATAAAATGAAATGAAAAGGGCTGTGGCCGCAGAACACTGACACATGCTTCGGTTTTGATTTTAAATTGAAATTTAGTAATTTCCTAACAAAAACAAGAAACAACTTCGAGTACTGCTTCATCATATCCTTCCAGAAATTGGTATTAAAGGGCCGGTCAACTGTTGGTATCTATTTGAATCATATGTTATTTTTACAGTTAAAGCTCCTAGGTATTTACAAGCTTGACAGAAAGTCAGTGTTTTATCGGCGCGATATGAAATGGACCCATTTTTGCTTAAACAACGTTGGGGAATATTGCAATGTAGCTTTTAAAATGGATGCTGTGCTGCTGAAGCCCTGCGAATTTTAAAAATAAAATTTCGCTTGGAATAATGCACCTACTGCAGCAACTGTTTCCAAAACCTACACACCAAAACCTCAATGAGCCAGAGATCATAGCAACTGAATATCAGTCGCACTAGACCAAACTTCTCTGTTAAGGCCTTGGAGCAGCTCGAAATTGACGACAATTTTGTTCACAAAATCACCATTCAAGTGAAAATTCCCGTATTTGGAGCTCGGAAAATCCATACGTAGTCATAGAAAAGACAATGCATCGTGAAAGTGTGAACGTTTGGTGTAGTTTTTCTTTCAAGTCGACAATGAAAGAAACGTAACAGTCAATGGAGAGCGCTACCGAGGCATTATAACCGAATGTTTATAGCTAAAATACTCAGGATTTAAACTTGGGATGAAAGCAGAAAGATGGAGCTACGTGCCACATAAGCCGTCCAACAATCGATTTATTGCACATTAAGTTCAATGATAGTGTAAACAATCGTTTAAGTTCTGTTGCTTGGTCGCCACGGAGCTACGATTTGAAGCCGTGGGAGTGTTTTGTGAGGTGACATTTGAGTTCGATGCTATGCGATTAATCCAGAGACGGTTCAAGTACAAAAGAAAAATATTGGTCAAGTTATTTGTGAAATAGGGGCCGACAAGACGGCTTACCGCAAAGTCAGTCGAGACACTCTTTTGATTGAAACAATATTCCATAATTAGTTGGAAGCTTTACTCTTCCCAATGAAAAAAATGAAAAATGAAAAATATTGAACAGTGTGTTGAACAAACCAACCAATGGCTCACCCTTACTTTTAGTAGTAAGTTCCGCTTACCACATGTTTTGCAATTGTCACTTAAAGACAAAAAAAAGACGGATAGCTTCAAAAAATATTTTTTTTTTAAGTTGGATCAAGTGTTGGCAAAAGAGGATGGAGAACTGTGGTATGTAAGAACTTACAGGTTACGCATGGAGACAACTGTCAAACTCGTTGTAATTGTGGAATTATGATTTATAAGGTCCAGTGTTCAGTTACATAATCCTATCGTTTCGTCAATTTCATGTGCCTATCGAATAAAAGCCCGTCTAGAGCCATATGTGTTCGGCCGCAATTGAGACCAGTGTTAATGAAGGTCGAAGTTTTTCAGTTTTCATGTATGCACAGGAGTTTGGGCTTTGTCCGTCGATAATATGGGATATTCTGAGAAAGGGTCAGAAGCTGTTGGATCATGGAAATACCATGATACAATCATTAATTCTAGAGACGATGGGTATGAGTATATTTATCCGAATTTTCGTGGGATTGGTGTGAACGATGCGCGATTCCACCCGAACCTATACTCATGCCCAAATAAAACTTATTTGAGTTTCAAAGATTTAAATTACCTTTATTTGGAGGGGGAACTTTTTGCTCTGAGAAAAAATTCGCTGTAGCAGAACTTGGGACCTGTCTAAGCCCCGATTTCTTAGTTAACTATTGCTTTTGTTTTGTGGAAAACGTTGATCTTATTACGAGTATTGTATTCGCAAAGCAGTCGCTTGTGATAGTATTTTTAAATGTCCGGACACCAACTCTTCTGATTGTTTGGAATCCAATATGAGCCGTATAGCTCCAGGCCATAGACTGCTTTAGAGAATAAGTCTAGTGGTTAACTTTAAACAATGGCTGCTTAACGTTTGTGAGCTGCCTACTGCTTGTTTCGAAGATCCTCGTCTGGCCAATTCATAAGCGACAGAGTTCGCTAAGATATTCGAATGTGTTGAAACCCAATGACGTGCGATTCGGGGATTGGTCGACTGTTTATTTTAAATATTTTCCATCGATGTGTGTCTTTTAGTCTGAGGACAGAGCTAGTGGCAAGCATAAAAGTGAGAAGATGGGAAGTGTGTCTCGAAAGTTGATACCAGTTTTTTATATAATTTTGCAAGCAACCATAAGTAGAAATACCATTTACGAGTATTTTGGTTACAGTGGAATTTCTAAATAGTATTGGAGAACTTGTAGATTCCGCGCCCGCCAGTTTAGCAAAGGAGGATGTATACCCGTGTGGTTTTCTTCTCATAGAGTCACAAAACTTTGCATTGATGTTAGTATTGTTGAAAACATATTGATCAACCTGCAGCATGAGTTACTTGTATTATAAAATTGAGGAAAAATGATGATTGAGGAATCACTAACGTTGTTGAAAGGTCCATTTAAATGATGGTTTGCTACGACTGTATTCTCTTTGAGAATGTATAATTTGTCCTAAAAATATAATATGAGGGTTACACCTCTAAAGTTGTTGTCTTCCGCTAATTTTTGTTGTTCATCGTCTGAGTGTTTTATTCGCGGATGCGCCTAGAGTGTTTCAAAAAGGAAGGATAGTTCTTATCGAGCGGCTTCTTACGGATATTAATTTAAAGCAAGCCAGTTACCATTTGATCCCTTGAAAAGAATGATTAGGCCTTTGTCCGCAAAGACAAAATCTTGAAGTGATTTGTTCCTTTATCTTTCTACTTTAACGGAGAAGTAAGACAGGATACCAGCTCCGCCCTATTTACAAGGTATACATAGCTCCAAACTATGGAAAGGCTGTAATCTAGGACAGACACATTGTAAAAAGCAACTAACAAAATAGAATGTCCTACTATGGCCCAGCTGCCTCAGGTACAGGTCATATATTCATATTTCAAAGATCATAGTTCATTTATACAGCATAGTAGAGGAATGTGATTGACTACGCACTCAATCCAGCAATTCATGTAAAAGTTAATTATGCGTGACACGTGGGATAAAAAGCAATAGGAGGACAAATTGCTTCTCTGGCTAAAATAAATTTCCTGCCATGTGCAACTAATTTTAAAGATTCCACAAAGTAAATTGGAAAATTCAAACGAATATGTTACTAGGAGGAGGCGCATCCCCATACAACATTTCCATCTCAACAAACTCAAGTCCTTGGTAGTCCTTCAAAATGAAAATTTCTGTCATCTACGCGTGCAGCCACATACAATGTCAACAAACAGAAAATGATGATGAGAAAAAGAAAAAAAAAACAAAATTTCTAACATTGAAACTTCAAAGGCAACTTTGTGTACCTAGTTCCCATGACCTATTCCCAAAAAATATTTTTAAAAAAAAAACACCAGAAAATTGGTTGCTCTTTCTCTCTAGTCCTATTTGCAAAACGTTTCAATAATTACTTCTCTTCTCTGGATGGCCCTGTATTTGTGGAGGAAATTTTACGCATGGTAAAATGTTTTTCTTTTCTGCTGCTCGCATTTACCACCCAGTACCACCCCCATTCGTTAGGGGGGTGTGTTTTGTTTTACAGACTCAAATTAAATATTATTTTTGTATAATTTTTTTATTCCATTTCTCATTCCTGTTTTCTTCTTCTTCTTCATTTTTGTGTCCTTTTCCTCTTCACTTTAACTTGATATTCTGGTCTAAATTATTTTGGTTTGTTTTTTGCTCTGCCTCCCTTCTCGTTCTTTTTAGCATGTCTAATGAGTTCCTTTGAAGTTTTCGCTTTACTTTGTACGAATATGCCGTGTTGGTAGTGGTGGTGTTAAAGGCTCAGTAATAGTAGAAATATGGGGAGTGAAACAACTTATTCAAGCACACAGATATGTACGAGTACCTATTTCTTGTTGTATATTCGTATCCGAATGTAATATCAAAATTGTTCATCGATATGGTAGAGAGCATAATGAGAAATGTGTTACTGTTAAAAGGAATCTGATGTTATTACTGGGGAGAGTACTATTAACTACGTTCTCGAACAAAAAAAAAAAAAATAAATACGTTTCCACCGTTAGAAGTTGGAAGAATCCTTGGGTAAGGTTGAGAATATTATAACTTAGCAAGCAAATCGTTAGATTCTACTTAAATTGTGATTTAATTTTCAAGACTCTGCAAGACAAAGCCTTTGATGTTAAGTGAATGGAAATACCGTGATTGCTCCACAAGAGCAGGGACAGAGCCGGAGGTGAAAAGTGATAGAAATTAATGAAAATTCCATGAAAAATTAAAAAAAAAAAAATGGTACATCCATCCACTATACGACTTGACCCTTTCAAAGGAGCAACCCCAACCTATCATATCACTCTTTAACCACACTATTTACGACTTCCATCATGCACTCACCCCCGTTGAAGGATAAATGATAATGAGCATTTGTCTTGGAGCTTTAAATGACTTTTTGATGGCAAATAGTAATTAAAATTTTATAACAGGATCTTTGATCCTGTAATACATCCCTAACCGCCCACCAACATATCCATGGCACTGCCATATCCAGTGTTGTGTCTAAGAGTGGAGATTAAAGCCACATAACAGTGGAATGGGAAGAAAGAAAGAAAAAAAAATCAAAATCAACTAAAAGCACGGCAATCATAAAAAGGAAGATTGACTTGACAGCATGCACATCACTATAGAGCGATAGAGAGAGAGTACCTACCACAGCACACAATTCATAAAGTCTAGGTTGTTCGGAGGTTAAGTAGATTGCTCGAGATGGGATTTCATGTAGAGCCTTACCATTACTGCATCTGCAACTACATACTACACAAGATCCATCTAGTGCAGTCATCATTCTCTCTCAGTTCTCAAACATACCTGAAGTCATTACAAGTGATTTCGCTTAACATGTGTAGTTTCATACATCACTTGAACCTGGTGGTTTTCATCTACTCGTAGTCGTCTTTCATTGGAAAATACTCCCTTCCATCTCAGCCAACATATATATAGATAGACATGGTTCGCAATTTTATGCTTCACCCTGCATGGATTTTACCTAGAAGAGGTATGTTTTATACATAGTAGTAGAGACAACGGTAGTAGACGAATCATCCTTTGTTCGACACTTAACTGGCTAAAGGAAATTGAACTTCGGCTAAAGTTGTTGTTGTTGTTGGTGGTGCTACTAGTACTGGTATGCTAGAAGCTCTATAGTGAGTCCTTTTATAAAGGTGAACAGATTCTTCGTCTAATGAAAAAGCCAAAAGGATTTGGAGCTTGTTGAAGGCTTACTGCACTAAAGAAGGTACACCGAGGGGATAGAGAAATGCAGAACTGAAAGAGAACAGAATTACGGTACAACGATTTTGAATAAATCCCGTAGGATGGGTATCATCATGTACACTACACTTGTACATACTCTCCTGGGTATATGCGTAGAGGAATGCATTTCCACCAACGACATAGGGAACTTGTATGCGCCTTGTTACATGAACTAATCATACACCTTGTTTGAGGGGAGAATAAGGATTTTTCGGTACAAGACAATTGACACGGTAATAGCGCTTAGAATCGTAAGGACAATGATAGTATTTCAGATAATGAAGCAGAGCTGGATTGGCATAAGAAAGGGAATGAAGGCGCCTGTAACCTAACTGATTGTCATCCTTATCATCTAATGAACTCGGGCTGAGTTCTTGTTATAGATGCTTAAAAGATAAAAGCAATGAAATCGATTTGTACAAAGCCGTGTTTGAACCGCCAGGGACTTTAGGGCATTTCCAGATCTCAAATCGACAAAACACGGCAGAAAAACGTCACTGCCTTCAGTGTTGCAATAATAAAAAGCTGGTCAAAACATTGACCACAATTGGACCATGGAAAGCAATGCAATTGAAAGTACACAAAAGTCCCCAAAAACAATGTGCTGCCAACATGGTGTTAGATCACAACTTAAGGCGGCACTGAGACTTGTCGAGGAATCTGGCCATAAGGTCTCATTAAAGTAAGTTGTAGAAACCCTGAACACTGACTCCCTTTTTACTATTTCACCCTCAACCGCTCATGCACAGATAAATTTCAGCGGCAATAACCCCACTCTCGCTCCAAAACATCACACATCTCTTCATCTATCGATAATGAATACCAATTGTAATCGACTAAGGAATTCGTATTCATCAAAACCAGAAAGCATCCTTCGGGGTTACGAGAATGTTTCAACCCCATCTTCCCTAAAGGGCTTTTTACATTTAAAGACCTATCTTCTAACTCCTTCCAGGGTTTACTCTCGATTCCTTTTAGAAGAAAATAAAATGATTCGTTTCCTTTCCTTTCTAATGCAGACATAGTGAGATTTTCTTACAGGGTGGCAGCTTTAATCATACCAAAGATGAGTAGAGCTCTTTTCATCTAGGAAACATGGGTGGAGAAGTACGAGCACGAATACTCATAGAAAAAAGCCTCTGAGCGCCTCAAGTCTCAAATTGTATTGTGGTGGATTTTAATTTAATTTTTGTGGTTTATGCGCTCAGAAATTAATTGAACTTGTTGGGTTCTTGATTCAGCTGGAATCCCTTGCTTTACTTTTACTTACTTCTGCACCCCAATTTAGAGCGCCTATCATTCTCTGTGTGTATCTGTCTATCTGTACTGTCAGAGAGCCGACATTTCGTTGTAAAATCTTCTAAATCTTCTTTCTTGATTTTCCGGGTAGTAACGAGCTCTGAGTTCTGAGTTCCGAGTTCACTGGATTTCTCTTCTCCTCCGTTACCGATGTTCTTTGTGGTGTCTACTCGCATCTGTGTGTTGATTAATTTTCTTTTGTACCATTATTTGAGCTCCTATACCAGCTTTACCAAACTTCATTACATACATTCAATCAGAGAAAGACTATTCATCGTCAACATCCTCGTAGGTATCCAGGTACCGACATACCCACCGTAAGTAGGCTTTGTAGAAAGAAGAAATTTAAAAAAAAGAAATGGAAAAGATTCTTTGCTTCTTCTTGTTGTGCAGCTTCCTCTTCTTCTGCGAAAAGGACTTTTATTGATTCCAGGCTTATAAGTAATGCTTTCGGGGTCTTTAATTAAGAGATTCTACTTTGCCAAAGGATTTTGAAGGTTCGTTCAATAAGACATTTCAAAAAGGCTTTCGATCAATTTTTTTCCCCTGAAATCTTTTAGTCTTTCCATTTTTTTATAGTACGCTCCTTGAATACTAATTGGAAAGCGGGTATGAGAGGAATCAGTGTTTTTTTTTTCTTTTAAGGAGACCTAGTTGTGACATAAGGGATGAAGTCATCATATTTAGGATAGAAGTACAAATAAACTAGGAAATTGTTTATGAGAAAAGTTGAAGCACCAAAAACGTGGTAAGGTGCCAAAGGGCGGGAGTAATAGAACGTGCGTCTTTAAAATTAAAGTGAACAAACAGATTTTCTCTGGAGTGTGAGTTAAAAAGCTGAAACCAGCTTCGAGCAGGTATAAATGTATTAGGGGAGAATAGATTTATTTTTTATCTATGGCAGCTTTGAATTTAGAAAAATGTGAAATAGAAACCTTTTTTGATGATATAGTTGGATTTAAGAATTTACCTCAGAGACAATATTGTAAAATGAGCTGAGCAGCTTGACATCAGGTACTAGCCGTCGGTTACTGATTGCTTTCCATCCAGCCACGATTCATTAAACTTTGAAGCTAAACGAATTGTCATCACATATATAAGTGTAGACACTTATCGAAGAAGAATCACTTCATCTTTTATCAAGGCTCCTTTGATATACATTAAGAGCAGTAAGACTTCTAAGACGTAGCTTGGGCCGTCAAAAAAGTACGGTGGGAAAGGAGCTACACAGGATCAACGGCGGCGGTCTTTACACACCGGAACTTTGAGATTCAGGAAAGGCTTTTCAAGAGGCCATAACACTTCTATAGAGGGCAAATCTTACGACATTATCATAAGCCGATGTACTTATATTTGTTGACCACCAAACGAGTCTCTGAATACACTGTGATAAGGAGTAGGGGGCGAGGCGTAATCTGTAATCTGATGGAAGGAATCGCATCTCAACTGCTCTTAATGGGGGCCGAGCCGGACATTCAAAGTATAAAGGCATTGGTGCTGAGCACAGAGCCACCATGGCACTTTATATGAGATGGAACCTAAACTTTCCTGCAAGGCATGACGTTATCATGGTTAGCGTGAAGATTCAACACCATCCACCCATACTACGTCTTTAGTATCTTAGATGTCAGAGCCTTTTGAGCCACAAACATCAATTGTTATGAGAAAGGTGCTCAGACATCAAAGCAATGAATACAATAATGAAATTAGGTTGCACCACTGCCAGTGGTACATAAAAATGGCTGCCTTTAATAGATTGGATTTCATTAGGTTTCTTTCGGCTTGGTGACTAATATGACCGCCAGATAGTTGTAGCAGTATTAGGCTTGTCTACGATTGGGCAGGGCGAGAATAGCTTTTAAAACTACTGACATCAACCGGAACAGCTTGTGAGCTCTATGAACAGAAAAGAAGGGAAGAATAGGCTTCTTAGAGGAAAAAAGGAAGAGCACGAGAGGCATGCGGTCAAGGAAATGGGGAGATGGTACGGCAGAAATGACGTTCGAAAAATCCATCAAAAAATAAAAAGAGCAGAGAATAAATCATACCCGATGAATGGAACTTCAGTATCGTTTGCCCAATTAAAAAAAATAGAGATCCCTTCGACTGCTCCAACTACAGTGGAATAAGTCTCCTGAACATCGCCTACAAAACCTTCTCTGCCATTTTGTGCAATCGATTAAAACCGATCATGAACAGTCTGAGAGGCCCATATCAGGGTAGTTTTAGGTTAGGGAAGTCTGCACTCGCACTACGGCAGATCTTGAAAAACACCCTGGAATCCCAGATCGACACCCACCACCTGCTTGTCTACTTCAAAGCCGCATATGACAGCGTACACAGGAACCTTTTTGGTTTGGGCATTCCAGCCAAACTCGTTAGGTTTTGCAGCTTGACAATGGAGAATACTTACTGCTGCATTAAGGTCGGTAACGAATTAACCGAGACCTTCAATGTCAAAATAGGTTTAAGACAAAGTGACGTGCTGTCATTTGACTTTTTCAGAGAAAATCGTGCAAAATTCACTGGCCAATGGAAGGGGAACGATTGTTTACAAGTCTTCCCAATTGCGTGTGTACACAGATGAAGTGGACGTTATTGGACGAAGACAGCGAGACGTCATTGAGGCGTTCGCAGCTATCGCAGCAGAAGCGGCTAGAATATGCCCCACTGCAAATTAGGTAGAAACCAAGTATACGCTGTCATCGAAAAAGGACTTCCAACATCGGCAACTTGGCCAAAGCGTTATTACGTGTTATTTTTGTTCCCGTCTGTAGTGACGGGGAATGGAGGAGGAGATTTAATCGTGAACTGTTCAGGTTGTATAGTGACATCGGCTTAGTCAGGATTCTATGGATTCAATGCTTAAAATGGCTGAGCCATATAGAGCAAATGGACACCACAGCTCCGGCCCGAATAATATTCAAATCCGAGCTTCGATTACTACGTAGAAGAGGACGGTGAAAGGGGACCTCAATCGACTTGAAGTGCAGCACCGATGGAAGCAGCTGGCGAAAGATCGTGTTAGCTGAAGAGGCTTATTGGTCGAGGTCCAGGTTCATCCTGGACTGTAATGCCACTTAAGAAGAAGAAGAAGACCACAACAGCAACATCACTTTTCAGATGAAATTTAGTCATGCCAATCGCTGTCCCTCTTAAAACAAATTAAAACGACCTTTACCATAGTTTTTGAAGTATCTCAACTTAATTGAGGTGCGGGAGTTTAAGGTAACCGGCTAGAGATGGAGCTTCTTAGATAAGCTGTTGATCAAGTAATGTGCGCAGGCAATAATTGTCAGCCTTCTGATTTACCGAGATTTTTTTTTAGATGCCTGGATCAAATGAATGCAACTCTAGTAGTTAAAAAAGCATAAGAACTGCTTACAAGTGATATACAATCGTTAAGTTTTGAGTGTATTTACCGGTCTGAACTTCCTACGAGGCCTATTGAATCTCATCAATATATTCACTATCGGTTCAGAGGTTATAGTAATGAAGAATCAAATGAAGGCAGTTTGTAGTTTACCAGTTTCTGTTAAGCCTGCTTCCAAACTAAGGGCTATAGATCTGAACGACATATCAAAGCAAACTTGAAGTTGCTAGAGACCATTTTGCTAAGCGATACACTAGATGTCAGCACATCAAGCTTGAATTAGAAGGCAAAATGTTACTTATGGTAAAGCATCTTCAATATATGTATGATTACACGAGATCATATCTCTTGGACTAACCTCCTGTCAATTATTGTACCTTTCCAAAAATAAATCTCCGATTTCCCTCCTATCCAGACTGAACTGCCATCCTCATAACAATGATTCATTGATTGACTTTAGATGGTTTATAAAGGAAAATCTGTGGGTGTCTAGAAACCAAATTTTCAAAAACACATCAAATCCCACGTCTTCAAGGATTCAACTGCATCCATCGGAACCTTATATTACCTTTCACCCACTCGACTGTTGAAAAAAAAAAACAAGAAACATTCGCTGACTCACAGAAATTTATTGCAAAAATTTTATGACATGGAAAATCCTTTCGAAAATATTCACCGTTAATGCGTTTTTGCTCTCTCACATCATCGTGTAGACAACCATTTGCCATTCGCTTCACTTACGCTAATGTATTCCTAATATCACATGGTTGATGCTTAAGATTTCGGTATACACACATTTTTTTTTTTAGTCGACCATAAAACCAAGCTCATAACTTGATCGGGGATCATGAAAAATATCTTTCCACCCCCTCACTTAGATGGATGGATACACCTCCACCCCATTAAGGTGGGTCGAAGGCGTCTCTAGAGTGTTCAAAACAATTTTCGTTTTATTGTTTATGCATCGTAAATCCTGCGGCAGACACATGAAAGCATATAGGTACAAGTATTGTACGTGTTGTAGGTCTGAATATGCATCTAAATATATACGAGTATGTACATGCATGTCCTACTAAGGGCATTGTGATAATTGCCTAACTATAGATCGCAGATATTACGCAAAGATACATAGTTTAATTTCATTAATTGCGAAACTATGAATATCCTAGAGGGTGTACCTACTAAAATTAAATAATAACACGAGTACATGCGACACAAAGTGACACCTTTATAGCCAATAGTCACAGTGCATACAACCACTTACATCTATCTATTGTACATAATTAAATGTGTCTCTCCTTTCGGCAAGAACATGCAACTTTTTTACAATGTATCAAAGTGTTATCCTGAGAGTTTGGCCTGAATTATGCCTTTCGGTAGGGAATTACGCTCAAGATACCATCAGCAAACGACACCATGGACACAAAGATACATCCGTTCGTATCCCTTGCTATTTATTGTCCAACAGCTCTCAGGTAAAGGGGTAGAAATTTGATTAAGGGAAAGTTTCACATTATCCTGGCCGAAAAGCACAAAGGATACACGGGTATCAAACATCCTCACACATCTACCCCACCCAGAATGGATGTTAATTATTTGATGGATTTTAAATTGAAATTTAACAAAAATGTTCGTATGTCTGAACTGGATGTTTGGTGGAGACTACGAGTAGGTAGGTATATGGTGCGTACAGATACTCATACGTGTTCGGATTGTCGGTTTGTCAGTATTCGTTCTGTGTTCAGCCTGTATGTAAGAGTTGATGAAATATTTATGTAAATTAAGATAAATCACTGGAAAATAATGTTCTAGTAGAAATTGAGTCAGCTGGGACTGTTTACCGCGAACAATTTACTAAATTGCACCAATGGCAATGGTGAGGCGGCAAACGTATGCGAATTGTGAACCCGCGCGTTCAGGGATAATGATGATGAGTTGGCGAGTATTCGTATGCTCATATGTGTATGAGTAAGTGGATGGTTATCCTTTTACGAGAATGCTAAAATTTCGACTCAGCGCCGCCGGAGGCTGGAGACGAAGTGAATTATTGCCTGAGTTTGGGGTTTTTGGATGATGGAGATAGTCGGTTGGTTGTTGGTGTTGGCACTGACACCAAACTGCTTTCGAATAGGACCATCCGAAATATGTATTTGAGTTTAATTAATGCTTTTTTGAGCGAAAGTTAAAGCATACCCAGCTACAACAAGGATGTTAATTAATTTTCCAAGCTAATTAGTGCAGGCCGGGAGTAAATGAATGTTTATCAGCAGATGGGATCGTAATTGTACAATTTTTTGTTTGACCCAAAGGAGGTCAGTTATTGGAGAGTTTGATGGTAACCTGAATGATGTGGCATTTTGAAGAAATCAGCTGGTGCAGTTTTTCAACAAAAAAGTTCTCCCTACAATTGTTTGTAAAAGTTAAAGACGTGACTGGCATTGCCAATATTCAGGCGAAACTATTCTCCAAGCCTTAGTAAGGTGTTGTTCCCAGTCAACTTTGAGTTGTGTAATTGCGACCTTTGTATATACTGCTTTTGGTGTCACACAGATACAAGCTAGTCTTGTTGGTAATTGTGACCAATATTTTCACCAGACTTAAATCACGCATACCATGTTTGCTACGGCTTCGTATATTATAATCAGACTTGGGTGCTGTTCCTATTTTAAAGCCAGCCCCTCTCTGCAAAGAGTAGAGAGCAAAAGATACCATTCTTCTTCATTCCATGACATCTATAGGGAATCTAGTTCCTACTAAGGAAAGGATTACAGTATGGGTGACCTAAGGTCTTTCGGAATTGAATGAGGAGTCACACAACGAGATTTCGGTGTGAGGACTGATTTTGTCAAGCCATAGAGTCCTGAGAAATATAGCGAAGGTGGCCTATAACTGCCCATTCTTAGTTTGCCTGCACGAGTCCATATTTTAACTCCTTTAGTGTGTTTGTTGGAATGCATTTGATTGCAGTGCCTACCTCGGTTTTATTACAAGAAAGTACATTTTCGGTAAAAGGTTGATTTATATGAACATTACGAGACTATTGGGGTTCTTCAAGAAAATGGAAAAGTTAAGAGTGTCTGCTAGAATTTTCCTGAATCGCCAGGAACCACCCTCATATCTTGTATTTTAAGAAAAAAGTCTTGAAATTGCATTTCCCGATGGCTAACCTGTTAAAGGATTTGTTTGTTTGAATAAATCAAAATCCTACCTGGCTAGGGGTATACTTGTACTTAAGAGACATGACCAGGGAGGAACTGAAGTTCCATGATATTGAGGTAGCCATTAAACAAGCCAAGCCAGCTCAAGGCTCATCAAGATTTAAAAATCATCTGCACCCATTGGAGAATACATGTACAATTAGAGAATTTTTAGAGGGAAATATACTGCTCTCTTGAGGCAGATACAAGTTGTTTATGAATTATTAGAAAAGTGAGCAAACCTTTGCGTCAGCTGAACCGATTGCCATTTAAAAAATTCAAAGAAACAATCTGTGGTATTATACTTATGGACAGTTTCCCAGAAGTGGCCCAATATTACTGTATTCAACAAAGCGGGCCCACGCCCAATTATCAAGGCTTCGTCCATCAATGACGTTGTCTAATAAGAAGCGGGGGTGAAATAAATACTGAACTTATCATAAACATCATCAGACCTTTCCCCTCTGTTGGTTGCTATGATTTTCCCAGTAACAAGCTGCCGGTCATAGGTCTTGTTGGGTGGCAAAACCACCGGTAGTCCATACCAGGACTTAAAACACTGTACCATGGGAGTTAGGAGACCCCTCGACTTAGGTCCGGGCCTAACTTGCTGTGGGAGCGTCATGGTAGCTGTGGTTTAAATCTAAATCGCAGGGAGGATGGCTCTGCTAGGGCTCAATACCCGCAGTGGAGTTGTTGAAAATGCTTGGTACTGAGACCCTAAGACCAGTAAGAGGCTTAAGGTAGGCCTCGACTCATACCAAAGGTGGAGCTGTGCCCTGAATACAGTTCCGCATTGGTATTATTTCAAGGAGAAAATAGGTGATGACAAGGCATATTCTTGCCCCAACTTTCTGTACTCAACATAACACCTTAACACCCTTAAGAGTCTTAAAGGAATCCAATTATCAGGTCTGACAAGGACTAGCTGATATAGTGAAGAACCTAAGAAGGAGATTTTAAAGACTGTCTTCGGTGATTCCATGATATGTAGGAGACCAGAGCTGATTTTGTGAGAATATGGCTTTGGCATTCTGCGATGGATGTACAAGTGCATTCCAATGGTAAGACCAACGATCATATTTTGAGGAAGAGTTGAGTATTCAAAGCATAAAGTCTGATCGCAACATTAGAGATTTTCAACAAAGTGCAATTACTGACCTGTGACGGTGATGAGAAATGCATTGGCTTTAAAGAATTTACTTAATTCGATAAATTTGCTTTTCTGCAATAATTTAATTGATTGAAGAACCTCTAGAGTTACAACATCACTCAGTAGATTAATGGCGAATATAGGTGGCCCAATGCCAAGTAAGCGGAGGCTATTAATGTCGACAACGTATGCCATTCTCCTTTATGGAAGTGAGATATGGGCAGACGCGCTTTGACAAGAAAAGTACCGGAAGCAGATGGCGGCAGTGCAAAAACGTGGAGCTCTACGCGTGGCTAGCTCTTACCGAACGGTGTCGGAACCAGCCGTCCTTGTTGTCGCAGAAGTGACTCCCATCGATCTCCTAGCGACATAAAGGAAGTACGTCCACGAAAACAAGGCGGTGATCGAATTGGAAGCGGCAATCGACCAAGTAAAGCAAGAGCGCTGGATCTAGGAAAGGGGAGGAAGGTGGACAGCGAGGCTGATAAGAAATGTGGCTGAGTGGAAAGACCGGAAACACGGTGAGGTCAACTACTTCGTCATCCAGTTCCCCACCGGACACGGAAATTTCAAAGCCTTTTTACATAGGATCGGCAAAACGGATACTCCCCAGCAGACGACGTGCATCACACAGTTTTTGCCTGCAGAAGATGGGAAGCCCAACGCACAGTTCTGGAAAAAAACATTGGTGCCCTTAACCCAGAAAACATAGTGGCTAAAATGTTGACGAGTGACCTGAACTGGGGAAGAATTTGCCAGTTTGTGGAAGATATTCTCAGAAGAAAGAAAAGAGAAGAAGAACAATACCGGGAAAGCACGTAAGCCCGAAAGGGTGTAGCATCACAGCCCCTTGAAGTAATGCGAAGAGCGGTCCCAGAGGGTTGTATCAGAAGCCATAGGGTTGGGAAGAGTTTTAGTCCGTATGATCCGAAAGCATGCGTAGACAGCCGGACACACGGGGATGGTCAACGCCAATAGATCTCCTTATGGTGCATAAGGCATTTCTCCGCCCCCCAAAAGGAAAAAAAGGCTTTAACTGTTGCGTAATTTGGATTTTATACCCGTAGGCGTGCAAATGAAGAAGAACTTTTAAAATTCGCCGTAAAGTGCGATAAATGAGGCCCACTTATGAGTTGATATCGGTGACGAATTGAGATACCTTGCTGGCTTTGAACAATTTCGCTTACAGTGGTGATGTTTTGGCGTATACTTGCCGACCGATCATGGTGATATGGCGTTATCACGAATTTTACGAAATGTTACTTTAAAAGACCGTCATTGAATCTAAGCTTCTGTTGGAATACATGGCTACGGAAATCCTTGTATGGGATGAATCATACAGCGTGTCAGGCAAAAAAGGATTGTAATTGAAACATTACACCTTTAAGGAGGAGTTTGTTCTATATCAGGGCTGTGGTATTGACTTTATTGGAAATATAAGCAACTAAGCCAGTAGCGTTTACATATAATTTTGAGGATATGGGCTCGCAGTTGTCTCAAATGCAGCAATGCACTAACTATGGCTCGCACTGTGTCGTATCTCGCACTGTGTCGTATTGTCGTTTTGGGAACGAAAATGTTAGAAAGAATGGATCATGACAACTCGCTATTGATTCCATCAGCCCATAAAGCGCACAAGAGAGGGACTTCACTAACTTGCTCATTGGCGTAGTCACTCAACCTCATCGCTCAACAAAATTTAGGGTTAAAAAAGAGAATAAGGAGCAATGTTGCTTTAGGCTCACTCATTTCGACAAACGTTGGTCAAGCGGCTCCATTTCTTGCAGAAGCTGATTCTTTTAAGCGCATAAGCCAAGGTTTTTTCACCAAATCTTTGTAATTATCCACCCAATTTGTAGCAGCAATGTGTCAGCAATTACAATAGGTATAGGGGTTGATCACAACCCCATAACATTGCATTGCACTTTATCCTATCCTCTATCTACAACCTACTCGTATGTATATCGAACTTAACCCACCACAAATCTTGCGAGCTATATCTCAAGCACTATTGAAGACTTAAATTTGGTAAAAACCGAGCAAAATTTATACCATTTAGTACACTGGATACTGGATTTTTGGGATTAATAATTGTCGGGCGTTCAAACTCTCTCATGAATGGTGAACAAATTCTGTCACAATACCAATGTTTTTGACTGCACCTTTCAGACATTTCTTCAATCTCAAAAATAACGATTTTTACATTAAATTGTCTATAAGATACTTCCAAACCATCTCTTCTCCTTAACAGGTTGCTCTCCAAAATAAAATGTCATTCAAAATTAATGACAAACAACAACTTAAGCCTAAATCTTGAGCCTATACTTTTTAAAGATCAATAGATGCTATTTAAACTGAAATCTCTAACAATTTGACACTTTGTGTATCCTTTTCATCTACCAATACATTACCCAGTAATTTATAATACTATACTCTTAGCAATTAACTTACCCCCTGCGATCCAGTGATTTTATCCATCCCAGATCGTTGTAACAAAAAACGTCAACTTGTATTCACCCTCTTCAAAATGCTCGAGCAGATATCCATCTTTCTACGCTGCACGTTGCTGTCACAAAGGATTCACGAAAATTATCCCGAACCATAATTAATTTAATTAAATGTTGAAAAGTTGAGATTAGTTAAGAGGAGATCAGAGAGAATGAAAAACAGATGAGAACGAAGGAAAAGAAGCTAAAGCAGAACCCATTTTCGAGTGACATTCTGTCACAAAGTATTAAACGCAGAATTAACAATTAAAAGAGAATTCCAAATTGCTTATTCTAATTTAAATAGATGGTTTCTACGTATCTGTATCATAGCCATATCCATTGCCGTATCCTTTTTCTATGCCATATCCATCGATGACATCCAGTATCATGTTACAAGTACAAAAGTAAAGGAAAGAAGATAACACTGACAATGATAATTAGGTTAGATATTCATTTCTTCCTTTTTTCAGGTCATTCGATGTTGATTCGTTTTTTTCTGCTCGGGGCTTGCAGTCTCGTGGAAACGACAAAATTCGAACGTTTGCCTTACTTATTTAAACTTAAAGGGCTGAGTGGGCTGAAATTGGCGTTGTACGATTGGATTGGGTAGAAGAAGAAAGCCCGAAGGAAAGGAAATAAACTTCATCGGAAATAGAATTCATCCTGGTTATGTTAATTATTAATCCACGAATATATATATATACATATATAATATGTGAACCCTTGAAAGCTTTATGTAATACCCCTTGGGGCTATATATGTATCCATTTGAACTCCCTAAAGCTTCGGTTTCTATTCCATATGAACACTCACACAGAAATGCTAGCCTTGCGGAATACTTTGAATAGAAATCAAACACGACGACGACGACAACGACGACAACGACTTATTCACAGGGTGAGAGAGAACACTAAGTAATTGATTACATCTCATGGGAGAACCTTACTATGTATATGTACATAGGCCAACGTAGGATTGTGTACATGTACATGTGGTATACCCCGCCATATTGTTGGATTGTAAACAATTTCTAAACGCATAGATATTCCTTTCAGATATTTCGTATCTTCTTGCATCCATTTGTGTGATATAAATATGTGGATAAGGTGCGGGGTTAAAGAGGACGCTATCAGTCAGTATAATGGCCAACGCAAATCACCACCCGCCGACAGTATTAAACAGTCGCATTCACAAACCCCTCTCTCCCTCTCTCTCTCTTTCGGCCAATGTACTCGTATGCCACCCCTAGACAATAAAATGCAATATATTCAACTTTTACAACCAACACATTATGAGTGTGATAAGGGCGGACGAAGACGAAGAGGAAACCCAGAACTCATACAACTGACCACGTCCATTTCTAAAAAGGATGAATGAGCTACTCGGTTGCTGTTATAGATCCGGATCATACCTATCCATTGGGGGTCTTTGGCTACAACTGAAAGGGGATGAATCGATTGTTGAATTAGGTCATCGTCCAACATCTTATTTCATTTTCTTTCTCTCTTCTTTTATTTTCTGAAATAAAAGAAAACGAAGAAAATAAACCGAAAAAAAAAACAAAAGTGAACGAAGGCAATAAAACGTGCCATAGATCAAACCGACGAGGTGGATAGGTGTGCAAGACGACTCTGTTTCTAGTCTGTATACATATTCGTCTACGGGTATTAACGGCTTCTAATTCCATTAAGATAAAGCGTTGCGTCGTCGTCTTCCACGTCGACGGTCGGTTGGGTGTCTTAAGGATTCATGGCAATGTGTAAGTTTTAATTAGCGAATGACTTTTATTAAACACAAAACGAAAAAGGGTTGTCTACCCAGGGGAGCTGCGAGCTTAAACATAAGGCACCGCGAATTTTCCTATGAACACAAGAATTCTCAGAACTTGTACACATCGATGTTAGAGGACTTGATACACCACATTAGTATGGTGAGGGAATTTGATGTCGAATAGTAGTAGGTAGACGTAGCAGAGAACCCTTTGAAATTATTTTTTTTGCCACCATCAACTCGGTGCGGTCGTCAGAAAAACATCAGATAAGCTGTATCTTGTTTGATTTCATCTGACTATCACATCATCTGTGATTTGATGAAAAGTACCTTAAGACCCATGCAGCAAAACAAGAGAATGAAGAAGCGGCGTTGTCAGGATGGGGCGCAAGCTGTCTTTGATCAACAAAAAAGGTATACAAAGCCCGAGGATGAGAACTAAGTATTGGACTCACAGCCATCACTAGCTTTGAAAGGTTACATCTGCAGCCTACTGAATGGCAATGACAACCATGATCCTGCTGCTGCTGTTAGGCAGGCCAATTTTACTTCCATTTGCTTGACTAAGAAAAGGTCTGGAAATGAAAGTGCACCTTGATGAATTCAATGTGACTATATTTTGTCGAACTTTATGGATCTCTTTAGCAACATTTAGTCTGATTCTTAACCTGGTAAGTCTTGCATAATTTGCATATTGCAATGGCAGATCATTGAGTAAAACTTATTTTATGAAAAATGGGCTGCGTAAGTTTTCAAGGTTCCATTGTTAAAATTGTGTGTTTAACCCCAAAACACATAGGTTTTCGGACCAATTCGATAGGCAAATGAATCCTAGAAGGTTCTTTAGATCAAATTGAATTACTGTTCTCCATTAAGATAGTTACCTGCTCAGCGCTGCTTAATTTCGATCGTCAATCGTGAAACGTTAAATAGGATGGATTAAGGTATATCTTTTCCTGGTAGACGTTAAGCTCTATGCTTCCTGAGTTCTTCAGGTTTTCGATTCAGTGGGTTGTCTCTATTGTCCCCTCGACAACTTGGATATATAAAGAATTGTTGGGAAATCGAGTTCAGAGATGAGTTGCCGTTCAAAGATGCTTGTGAATTGGTAAAGTTTTCTACCAGCGATTTAATTAGAGATGCGAATACATATAACTTCCACCACGAACATGCTTAAGTGATCAGAAAAGTAGAATGAGAGATCAAGATCTAGGCTGGCTGCAAGAATACGAATACCTCTACGTATCCCGTCATTCATTCGACTATGGCAAACTGCTACGCGTGGGGATACTTACCAAAAAAGTGGAAAGTGGCCGTTGGCAGATATATACCCAAGGAAGGACGCAAGCCGCCTGATTTAGCAAAGTCATATAGACCAATCAGCCTCACTTTCTTTTTCCTCAAAACTAGGAAAAATGCCTTAACAGACATATCAGAGACGGGGCACTTCAAATGCACCTCTTTCACAAGTATCAATTTGTCTACCAACCCGGATAATCAACCATACAAGCTTTGCAAAATCTTAGCACAAGAATTGAAAAATTCCTAAGAGACAAAGGGGTCTTGGTTGGTTATTACCTCGATATAGAAGGTGCATTGGACAGCACAGAATTCGCCCAGATATATAGAGATATTCAAAACCTGCATGTAAATGGATAAAACGAATGCTTGGGGATAAAACAATACAAAACCTCATTAGGCAACAATAAACTCAGTGTGATAGCCACGAAAAGATAACCCTACGGAGGAGTACGGTCACCCCTGCTATGGTCCATCGTAATAAATAAACGAACTACTGGTTGTTCTCAGTAATGATGACTTCTATGGCCAAGGATATGTAGATTAGATAGCTATTTTTATTAGATGCTCTGAACCTAGTTGCTGAATGGTGGACACTATTTGGCCTTAATGTCAATCCCAAGAAAAGCACTAAGATTTAGTTGCATTCACTAAGAGAAAAAACCGAGGGAGTCTTAGAAATGCTTCACTCTTCGGTGAAACAATAGAGTTCTCAACGAAAGTTAAATATCATCTGGATGAAAAATTTACGTGGAACGCTCACCTTATTAAGACTATCGACAGACCAAGATCTGAAAATGAAACAGAAAAAGTTAACTCGGTAAAACTGGCGACCTAACCCTAACACTGTGGATGTACACGGCAGTAAAATACGCCTTTTCAGTATTATTAAGCAACACAGAGGTCAGCACAGGCTAAACTCAACAAAATACGGAGTCTGCATATATTGTTTCTGTGCAACCGGTGTTATACAAACAGCTGCACTTGAAGTTATCCTAAACCTCCCACCACTTCATTTCGAACTCAAGAAAGAAACAATTTTAAATGCTCATCATAGAAGATGAAAAAAAATCCAAACCTAGTCCATACTGATGAACTACTTGGAATACACCTAACAGAGAAATGTCTACCACGATATAACCTCCGACACAATTTCAAGGTTGCATTTCCAGACCGTCTAAACGGGGAACAGAACAAGGCAACATTTGCCAAGGATTCAAATGTATGGTACACAAATGAAGGAGCTGGAGCTGGTCATGCAATCGGTATTTCAGACTGAGATCCGAGCAATAGAGCGTGCTCGTGTATAACAACCGCAAACATTAGCATTCTCTCTGATATCAAGGTAGCCCTACTTGCAATTAACGCCTTTGAAATAACATCAAAACATGCCTGGGATTGCCTTCAACTCCTACAACTACTGGGAACTACAAAAAGAGTCCATCTGATTTAGGTTCCAGGTAATAGTGGATATGAAGGCTAGAGCAAAAGAAGTAGAAGAAGAGGAAAACCGAAGGTAACAGGCTATCCAAAATCCATATGCCAAGTTCTCACAATATAAAAAATAAATAACTACTTCTCGTACAACTAGAGATAGAGTTTAGTCAGATTCGACTGATCACAGGTTTTCTTACAGGGACTGCCGTGTGAAAAAACACCTGATGACCATGGGAATAGCAGAAGAAAATGCATGCAGATTGTGCAAAGAGGACGTAGAAACAGTAGAACACATATTATGTGTCTAACATCAACGTTACATCAACGTTCCATAGATAGCTTCTGTCTCGAAGCAGCGGACAAAGCTCCCAGCTTATCCAAGGAGCTAGCCTCCTTTCTAACAAATTACCGCATCATAGACGAGAGCTCTAACTGGGCGATATTACAATAACTAGAGGCTTCCCATTAGATGGCCTTATCTATATACAGCGGATCTTTGTATAGATAGACCTTTCTTTCTCCGCTACTCGTGGAACCACTAATGAAAAACGACAACTTAAAAACAAAACCCGAGACCCGTACTCGTACGTATAACTGGCTGTTATATGGTGACTGCACAGACAACCGGCAAGGCTCCTGCATTGACAAACAAAGTCACAACTGTGGCAGGCCATTGTCAACCTTTTAAAGACAGAGGCAACGTGCCTAAAACAAAACACTCAAGGAGTGGTTAGATCGTGGAAAGACATGGCCTTACCATTTCCTCCACCCCTAGTTGCAGCAAGTTTGTGACAGGCTATGGACTTCCTGCTGCTATCAAAAATGCACCATTAAAGGAGAAAACTGAGGCTCAGCCTTGTCAGAAAGCCTATGCCAAGCCGCTCTGCGTAAGACGCCGAAATGCGGTAAACATTATCAAAACTTTCGGATCTATTCCAGGAGGTTGAGAGAAATGCGGAAACCATTAGAAAATTGTTGAGTGGGCTTATAAAATCGTTAAAGGCGGACTTTCCACCATTTTCAGATTACTAAAAAACTCTTTCAAGCGCCAGAGATCGCCAGAGATCGCCAGAGATCGCCAGAAATTAAAATCCCCCATGGACCTTTCGATGTCGTAACTCTGAGGTCTTTAAGTGATGTCTTAAAGGACGAAATTACTATACTATCGCGGTGATCGACAGAAGCGAGGCCGACGGATTTATATCTGCCGATCGGTGGCAGGTGGTCGAGCTGAAGTTTTCGAGCAACTTCTTGGCCTTATACGGGAAAACTTCGGACCACCTCCCATCACAAGCGACGCTGGCTAGTATCAAGGCCATGTCAAATCTTTTTCAACAGACACTCTAACCTAACCTAGCCTATTTTGAAGTCAATGGTAGTAGCATTTGGGATTTCAATTATATAGGTTCAGCTTTCAACTCACTTACAGGATCACTTATAGCGACAAGGGCAACAGAAAACTAGAAAATCTTGGTTGACTACTTTAGAAGTAGGGTACTGCTCAGCAGTATCGAATGGGACATGACACATGGCAAACAGAACAAGAAAATGTGTTAAATATCGGCGGAGGTAAAATATGTCATTCAGTGAGACTGTTTCTATAGTAATGGGGAACCAGCACCACACTTAAATCCTGATAGTACAGGAATCGCAGTCAAAAGTAGCAGACGGACTGCCAGTTCGATGGTGGGTGCAAGGTAAACTTATAGTACAGGAAGGTCTTATGTGTAACCCGGCTTTTCATCGGTAGATCGGATACCCTTTGCGAACACATTGAACAATTTTCAATAGAACTGATCTGAGACAGTGAATTATAGAATTTCCAATGAAAGATAGACAAACTCAACGTGGCAAAGAGCAATATACTCTTCTTAAGTAAAAAGTTTGTTTTGTATCACATCGTCGTTGTCTTTCAAATCCCTTTGATTTCTTACTAATCCTCGAAAATAACAATCCTCTATCTTCTCGTAACCATTTTTAATTTTATGACTCAAACTTTTGCCAACTTTTCTAAGCTGAATTTTCGTCGTTTTCTTCGTTTTGCTTGTTTTGTGTAATTTTTTATGGCTTGAACCAAGGGATGACAAACAAACAAACAAAACAGTACCCGCCTCCACTCTCAAGCAATTAACTTCCACAAAAAATAGAAAAATTTAGAAGCCAACCAAAAATACGAGTATAACCACAAACAATGCACTAAACGAAGGAGAGACGATAATATCTCGAACAAGACTATCGGAATGGTTTTGTTTTCATGAAATGTCAGTGGAAGTTTGGCAATAAAAATTGATTGGGCTAAATTAAGAAATTCGATTACCACAACACGATGGGATGAGGATGGGGTGATGTGGTGGGGGGACATAATGGTCGCACGTTGTGCCTGTTAATGGCAATATTTTCTAATTTAATTAAACGTTTATTTTAACACCATGGGTGGTGAGAATGGTGATGTAGGATTTTGATTAGTCACTAAGTGGTGAGAAATTGTATATTTGGATGCATGGTCACAGAGTAGTGAAGTCGTACTTAATATTCGAAGACTTTGTTATGAAAACCCACTTTAATTTGTGACAGTTCTAGAACAACTAAGGCTCTGACTAAGACTAAGGAAAAACTATTTACTTTACGAAGTTAGATCTGGGCCACTTTTGACAAAGGCTCTCTTTCCATTCCGACTGAAAGCTAGTTGTGCCAGCTTTGCACTCACTCTGGGTTAGAATATAGGACTGCGACATGCGGATGTTCGAACGGGCCTCCACCACACAATTGACTTCTAGGCCCAGACAACCAGCGATTACTATTTTTTTATTCTTCATTCGAACTCAACGATAACATCATTATCAGAATTAATATCGGAGCCAAAGTACATACAGTAAGTCGCTAACTGCATCGAAGTTTATTCCTCTGAAGTGATATTTTTCAACAGAAAGTTGAGTTGACAGCATACCTTTGTTTCTTTCTGCCCTCGTTGTTTGCTAGACCCATATTTGCCTTTCAATGATATACTGACAAATACACATTCTACCGGCATCACACGATGACAGAAATAATTTGCATGTTACCGTGTTGTCTTGCCTGAATTCTCACTTGAGAGGGCTCTGAACCGAGGTGATGAAGGAGCTTGCATTGCCCATTCCTATTCTGAAGCATTGGAGGAGATATCGATACCCAATTTAGCTTTACATAACTCGTTCCGATAAACGCTATCAGACGAAGACCAAAGATTGATGGATCGGCGCTGAGTTCCTCAACTACCAGTTAAAGTTATTGCCGAGGGGCCGTTTATCCAGAATTGGAGAGCATCCAGACAATGATCAGGCTCTATTCATCGGGCGTGTCCACTACGAGTTTCAGCCATATACTAGGCTGATAATGAGCTCTGTATCCCTTAGTCTTCAGCTTTAGTAGATTTATTAGACTTAAGCTCAGAGTCGGGTAAACAAAATTATTGAATATTTCTTCCTGCACTCTGTAGAAATGGTGTTTACAGCTTCAACACTGACCGGGATTTTACTTTTATTTTCTATGCCTTGGCTCTGGCATTTTTCTGTCGGTAATGTTCTGGTAATCTGGTCGCATTTTTTCCTTGCCTTTATGGTGCTTGGAATACTCGAAACAGTACCTTCACAATAAAAAGTATTTGCCCTCGGAAAGTATCTATCATACGGGGAGAGTGTCTTTCTGCGATTGCCATGTGAAGAAGTTTTCCAAGTTCCCTTGAGAATACTGAGATGCCGGTCTGAAACATTCAAAACTTTCTTTCCGACATTTAAGCTCCGTAACAGATACAAGTGTTGTGCACATCGAAGATTGATAAGATATATAGAATCTCTCTTCAGTACTATAATGGTATCAATATTCTAATCACGCCTCAAGTTGTCGAAATCGATGAGGGCAGACTCTGTAAAATGGTATACTCCTTTCTAAGACTTTGGTCTTCACAATGCTGGATCCCAGGCATAAAGGAACAATATGAGCTTCGTGCGCGTCATCGTGTGGTTTTCAAAGGACAGGCATCTCTTTTGGGGTCGGACTTAGATCACCGAATAATATGAATATTCAAGACTACAGCTGCAAATCTAACACAAGAATTGTCTTTGGTAATGAGCATTCTTTCAAAAAAAATTAAAAAAAATAAAAACCAACAGGGCTGTGATCTAAGACTTAAGACACGCTCCATTTTATTTTTTTCAAACTTTCAAACAACGTTTGCCTTAGTGAAATCCTCTTCCATTAAACTGCTTTTATTGGAAGTCACTTAAATTAAAGATCTCCACATCTTTCACTATCTTTTTGGTTCCCCCAAGTCCCAAGTTCCCAACTCCCTACTCCTACCTTTGCACTTCATTCATCACAATCTAATGTCAAACTTGGGCTTCAAATCACATTCAGTGAGTATAAGTATCCTGGCAATTTATTTACTAACCTCCCAACTCTGGGGCAAAAAGTTTATTTCATATTTTCATTACTACTTTCTTTCTTTAGTCTTTAGTCCTGCATCATAGTTGTAATAGTTGTAGATGTTTTTTTCTTCTTCATTCCCTCGAAAACAATACAAAAAAAAAAAAATATGGAGAGGAAGATAAAAAGAAAAGAAACAAAATTTAGGCAGTGGGAAAACTTATGAGAGCTATTGGAAAACTTAGTCCATTAAAGGAAATATCAAAAGAATTGACATTTGTTTTTGTTTCGAAGACATCGATGGAATGGGTGTGTAGAGAAGTTTTATCCTTCGTCCTTGCTCTGGTATGTTCTCATGCAATACGAGTATGATAGAGAAAAAAATATTTTTGCACAGGATACGACGATATATGTTTGGGTACCGAGAGTATGACTTCGGGTGAAAAGTGTCGTCTTTCGACAAGACAAACCTCGAGGAAGAGTGATGAAAAATGAGAAACATAAAGAAGAGTTTGTCTTTGGAAAAAAGTTGGTAATTGAAACGATGACGAATTTACTCAAGTCCTTTGCCTGAGTTCAGTTGAAGGATATTCGAGAACAATTCTCTATTTATGATGACAGTTCGATGGCAAAAGTGTAGAGTGATAGATAAGGGCAACATTTTCGAGCTCGAATTTAGTGAGTGAAGTCAATATGAAAATTTATTTCGCGTATAAGGTTGGGGGTTTCATAACAAAAAAAAAATCTCTTTGAAGAGAATTGAGGATGTGTTATATTTAAAAGGCTTCAAGATAGATTTTTACAGATTTTTCAACCGTTGGATTGAAAAATTCTGGTCTAGTTTTAAGTGAGCAAGGTTTGTTGCAGTACGAGTATCTTACGACTTTAGAACTTTAGGTTCCAGAGACAGTTTGATAGCTTTATGATCACCTACTTCGTTGTACGGAATTTAAAGAATACATCGTTTCCCATTGAGAAATTCAATGCAACCTAATTTTTTGTGACCAATAAGAAGAGTAGATACTAGATGTTGAAGTTACATGTATCCTTAGCAATGTAATTACAAATTTTGCTGCTAACTAAAAAAAAAAAACACTGTGGCGCTGGCAGCCCGGTATGGGCCATGGCCTAGCTTCTTGACACTCATTGGTGTTGCTCATGTTTTCATTTTTGTCACATCTAAGCGGGGCCTACGGTTTATCGCCGAGTCCGAACGGCACTCATTTGAAGCTTTTTCGAAGGCAATTTTTTACTTTCGGGAGTTTGCCATTGCCCGCCGAAAGGGTGATGGCGATTTGAAAAAATTGTTGGGGACCCAGCCAGGAATCGAACCCAGCCTCTCTGAGTGATAACTTCAACTTCTTTAAGACTCCTTATTATAAGCAAGGAATATGAGAGAAAGTGCAAGAAGAAAAAATCATTTTCACAAAAAGATGTTGGAGACTTAAGAACGAATGCCTCAGTAGCTCCAAATGTCCCAATATACTCGAACCATTCTTTGGATTATTATTACTTTCGGAGATGAACAATTGAACTAAATCATTAATTTCAGTTACTTTTATTAAGCTTTAAGTCTATCATGAAGTGGTGCGTTAAAAATGAATTACTGTGTAGCAACATCCCCTTCGAAGTCGCGGATAAGAAAGAATGATCGTAGAGTAGAGCTGGCTTTTTGTTATACTGTATAAAGGCAAGAATAACACGAAAAACTGTAACAACAATTTATAAGAGGTGCAACGCAATCTAGGACCGAAAGTGTAACCTCTTGAATGGCTTGTTAATCCCATTAATTTGTTGACGAGTAAATCTACCAACGAAACAAGGAGACGATCTGTTTAACACTACAGACAATAAATCATATCGTTCATTCGTAGGTGGGTAGGTGGGTATATACATTGCAAATAAGAAGATATTCGCTCGATACGGTCAAGTGAGTTCTCAGAAAAACAGCTTTCTCATACTGTTATTTTGCTGACATCTAAGTTGTCAATAGTTACATTTATTTGATTAAACAATGCGCTTTCAGATGGCCTTAGTGAAAATAGTTGTTTTGAGTTGACTTATGTAGCAAAACCAATTACAATTAAAATTGTGATTTGAATGAATCCCTGATTTGATCTACTTTTCACAGTGAAAACATAATCAAAACACGATTTCTATTTATTTTTCGGTGTATTTTTTGAAAATATTCTCCTCTCGACTCAATAAACTTGTAACAGCACTTCGCTAGTGATTCAAATGTCTGCTCTGGGTCATTTTGCGGAATTGCCGCGAGTGCGCGTGTCGAAGCTGCTTGAATGGTCGGAATATCTTCTGTATTCCTTCAGTTTCCATTTCAATTTCGGGAATAAAGAGAAATCGCACGATGCCAAATCAGGTGAATACGGCGGATATTTTAACATACGCACTTTATTTTGAGATAAAAATTGAAGAAAAATGAGTGGTGTGTGACTCAAGGTAATATCCTGCAACAAAGGTCAATGTTTTGGCCTACAATATTCGGGTCGAATACAGTGGATTCTAGCCATCAAACCCCTCAAAAACTTCAATATAATATGCAGCAGTAACTGTTTTACTATTTGGAACAAAGTTTTTGTGGATAATTCCTTCGCTATCGAAGAATGTGATGAGTATTGTCTTCATTTGTCCGGGATATTATTTGCCACACCGTGCATAAGTAAATACAACCTACGAGTTTCGAATCCCATTTAATAGGAGCAAAGAGGTGATAAAAGCATTGTACTCCAATTTGGAGCAGACATAATTCCAAGAACAAATATCAAAAACAGAGAAAATAATGCGAAAGTGGTCTCATCGGAAATGTAGAC
This sequence comes from Volucella inflata, assembly GCA_928272305.1. NCBI lineage: Eukaryota > Metazoa > Arthropoda > Insecta > Diptera > Syrphidae > Volucella > Volucella inflata. The sequence goes on along the minus strand of OV743718.1, from coordinate 15,233,859 downwards.
GGAAAGATGTGCCAATTTGTACGTAATGAGTGGCCTGCGAAGTGCGCAGCAAACAGATCTGTCTTGTCCAAAGAGCTAAATGTCATTATAAGTGAGTGTTGGGTTGCAGGATGAAGCAGGAATTCGAATGTTCTTGGCGAACATCTAAAGAAAGTGTTAAGTTCGCCCTAATTTGTTTTCTCATGTTGACATTCGGTTCGTTTAGGATTTGTATGGTCAGTGTGGGAGAAGTAAGCTGATATTAACCCAGTCAGTGGTTCGATAAGCCGAGAACATCAAATCTGTACTTATCAGCGGGAGTAGCTAAAAACAAGACTATGAGAATCGAACTGAAGATAGAATGATCGAACTGATGGCCGACTTCAAAATGGCAATGAAGCCTTCTTCTGCCATCTACTAACAATAATTTGCCAGTTAAATGTTAGAATTAATGTCAATAAATTGCCAAAAATGAGAGCGTAATTCGGAAGTTATCTCTGATGAAAGATCTACATATGTATCGGTTTCAATGGATTCACTTAGATGAACATAATTAAGTCGCTTTCTTGAAATCAGTTCGAGAATGATTGGTGTTACCTTGTTACATAGCCCTTTGGGTCAAAGTTAATTAGAAAGACTGTCTACTCCTAGGCAAACAATTCTGTGAAAAAGAAGGACCAACAGACATGATATTTGAGTTTGAGCAATCTCAGATACTTAGGATACTTAAGACGATTTATATTGAGCCTCTAAGTATCAGTTCGTAGTTATGGAAGACTTATAACAATTGGTAGGCGAACGAGCTACTTTGTGTAGATGGTCACAAAAGTCCAATTATAAAACCGCGTTCTGTGTGAACAGGAATTCTACAAAAAAATTGTAATAAAACATTCTGTTCACATTTTGTTTCAGGGATTAGTTTTCAGTGGTTTTTGCTGCTAGTTTCAGGACTGAATACATTCACGAACTCCATTATCCTGTTCTCTTTATGTTGTCAAATAAATTTTAATTCAAAAAAAAGAGCACAGAAAAAAAAACTAATCCCTATTCCAGCACCAACGATTTTTATCAAATTCCTATTAATTCCATAAAGTTCATAAAACCAATCAAACAGTATTCATGTCGTCCTGGCGAATCAAACAGTCACACAGCCACACGAAAAAAATTGAAAAAACATTAATTAAGCTTCACCAATCAGGCATGATTTTCTGTTGTTTTTTTTTTTATTGGTTCTAATCAAAAATATATCGCACAACGTTTTGGTGGAAAAAGTTGATGAAATCGCCATGGTTTCCAGTAATAGGCATTTCGCAAAATGTATTCCTATCGTACATATATTTATCGGTAATAAAAATAAAAAGAAAAAAAACCGGGAGAACAAAACAATTAAAACCAACATAAAGTGATGTCCTTGTAAATAACTTGATGCAGATACAAAAATCATAAAAATAAAACAAAAACTCACCACGTGTGGGGTGATGGTGAATAGGAGAGAACATGGATGGAACAAAAAAATAAAACAAATTGTTTGATTGGGATTTCTGGTGGAAGCCACTTATAACTGTTACCATGGTTCTCATCTCGCGCTTGCCTCGTGTTTTTCGTCTGATTATTTTTGCGTTTCGAATTTCGAATTTTAATTGGAATTTTGATTGGAGAATTTTATTGTTCGGTAAAAGTTTTTTTTTTTTTGCCATTATCATAGCGCTCTTACTGTTGTAGGATCAAAGCGTGCAAAATGAGAGGCAACAAAATGCGGTGGTGAGATTTATGTTATAATATTTCGTTCAACTTGAAAAAAAAAACCAATTTCACATAAATTAAATAAACAGAAACGAGAACGCGACTGTTATACAAATTCGTGTGTGAAAAACCGAACTAAATGGGGCTTAACGTGGCGTTTTAGGAAACTGATGTGGATCTGTTAGTTTGCTTGCAACGGGTAAGCTGGGGATCTATTTGGGTTGCATCTAAATGTGAATTTGGGTGAGGCAATCGGCCAAATCTAAGTTACATTCAAATACTTAAGCACAGGTTATAGCACGCTACAACATATGCTCAACAACGTCCAAGCATCATTTGGCCTACTCTTCCCGCGACTTTGGGTATAAACCACAGCCACCACGATACTCCCTTAATGGAGCCATCTTCTAGATCAGGTCGGAACTAAGTTCCGGGGCCTTCTGACCTCCCATGGTACCAGAATATAGCCTCCGGTCGAGCTTCGAAACCTTGCGGTTAGTGAAGCATCTTATTGCCCAAGACGTCGTCGTTTAACCCTGCTCACTGAGCTTCAGGACAAAGCTTCCTAGTTCGACCCCTAGCAAGCACTATATTCGCATAGTCCTGAATCTTTGCTATTTGGCGGTTGAACATCGCAAACATCGTCTTCGAAACCTACGCTCATAGCTTCAAGATCCCTTACATCATCAAACAGAGAACATTTACACAAAACGTCTATCCAGTCTTCAAAAGGAGCTCCACACGAGCAACCTTCCACCTGGCTTAGGCCCCTTTTATGCGAAAATGCATTAAGGGAACCATTACTAGTAAAAAGAAAGTCGAAGTTAAGATTAAATCACAGCTCAGGCCGCTCTCGCATGAATAAGACATCCTTCAAGAAACGGTAAGTCACCCTGCTTGATTGCCATCTAGATAATCCGCATTTGTCTAGCAGGCGCTTATACACCTCTGCACTCCGAAGGGTAATCGAAACAGTCCAGCTCATGAGATTAATTTATGCATAAGGAACACTCTCGGAAGTTGGTAATATAATCGACCGACGTGGTACCGATGGGCAGTTCTGTTGATACGGCTTCACACCAATTGTACTTATTCTACCTCAATCGGGGGTAGACCACTGGTCTGCTACTGTGTTGAAAGCGGATTTTCTTCACAGAAAAGGAATTTTTAAAGTACGAACGCTGGTTTCTCCAATGTAAGCGAGATTGCATTTGTACTCGTTAAGTTCTCAACAAGCCTAGAGACTTATGGAAGGTCTACGGACATAATTTTCCTGAATACTGCTTAGTACCTATGAACGAACCATCTTCTGTTCATTCTCATCTCTGTCGATGTTTAACACATCGGCCATTTCAGTCTTAGAAATTCAAAAATAGACCTCTTCGAAAGCATTTAAGAAAAATAAACCAACTTCCGATAGTACTCGTACTCGTATGTATGCAAAGCACTCCAACAGCTTTGATGTTTCCAGGCTCGTTGAAAGCTTCAACTATTTTACAGGAAAAAAGTGATAGAAAATCCCAGAGTACCTACAAAATAGCAAAGCATCAAACACAGAACCATTTCGTTCCTACGAGTACAACAGCAAGGATTTTGTATCAAACCTCAATTCATTCTCTCTTTTTCAGCACTTAAGGCCAAAAACTCTACCGACAAAAAGGATTTCTTTCGTTGAACCATTCAATCCAACAAAACAAAAAAAAAAATTCTACCATTGCTACTACTGCTACTCCTGCTCGTACACCATCAGAAGGTGTCACACAAAGTGCTTGGTAGAAAAGGCACAGAAAAAAAAGGACTAAAACCTAACTATAAGCAAAACCCAACCGAAAAGCCGAATGGAAACCATTAAATGAATTAATATTTACTTAGGACTTAAACATGACTCCTTCAGGTCCTTTTTAGTGGTGCCATACAAAATGGGCCTGGCAGCGTCAGCCACTCACACGCCATCCCAACATCACCCATCGGCCCTCTGCGGATTGAGTAATGAAATGAATGTCATTATTATTCGCCTTTGACTCACAGGAATTGAATATGCATAGTGGCACAGATAAGGAGGGAGGATATGAGGAGTAAAACCGATTTCTTAGCACAAGGATAACCCAAAAGAATGGCGCGCACTACTTTACTTTTCTACTTGAGTCAACTTTTGTTGAATCCTTATTTGCGCACACCACACACTCATACAACCAGACATTCACTCGAGTAAACTGAAAATGTTTGCTGTTAACATACAGGAGCGTGCTTTAGCCAGAATAACTGTTTAAGTCAATTTAATATTTGCACTCTAGTGGAATTTTAAGTAAACAAAATGAAATAATTGTTTGGTTTGGTTTGAAGCTAAGGATAGGAATAAGGATAAGCACCCAAAACTGTAGCTGACATATGAAGTGGGAGACACCGAGGGTAGATGGAGAGCAAGATGGTCCTTGAAAAATCCTTGCTTTTGATAAGGATTGAACATTAAGAATGTTAAGAACAAAGCTGGATGAGAGAGGAAATTAAGCCAAATTGGGTGTCATTCAAGTTTCTCTGATTTCATGACAGATGGATAGAAGTTTAGGTGGTTGACAGCCAAACAAGTCTGACAAGAAGGCTTCGAAATTTAATTGTGGAGCAATAAGCACAAAATAAAGCCTTTCAACTGTTAAATTGTTCAAGAAGAATTTATTTAGTGGAGAAAAGTCTACAAGATGATGAGCAATTTGGTGTGATGTTTGATCTCCCTATAGATGATATGAGAATTGTCACTTCATAAGATGTGAAGTGGTTCAAGGAAATAAACATACTCTCGCTTTTCTCCGTTAATGACAAACTTCAGCACAACTTTTCAAGTACTTTGAATATGAATTCCATCAAGTTACACCTTTTTCATCCCAGTTTCGAATTTTTGTATTAGGCTTCCAACAATAAACTGGCCAAATGTTAGTTTAATATTTTCTAATTGATCAAATAGTTCACCGTGCATTCGCTGGGCATTCGCTGGGCATTCGCTGGGCATTCGCTGGGCATTCGCTGGGCATTCACTGGGCATGCGCTGGGCATTTGCTGGGCATTCGCTGGGCATTCGCTGGGCATTCGCTGGGCATTCGCTGGGCATTCGCTAGGCATTCGTTGGGCATTCGCTGGGAATACCCTGGACAATCGCTAGGCATTTGCTGAGAGCGTTCGCTGGGCATTCTCTGAATATTTGCTTGGCATTCGCTAAGTGTTCGCTATGCACTTATGCATGAATGAATGAATTAAAAATCGTTATAAGTTCAAGTAAGGTGTTCATTGGGTGTTCGCTGAATATTGAAACGGTATCTCTTAAGACTCCATTCCATGATAGTGTGGGGCTTTTTAAATGACATCGCCAGTATATAAACACGACAGTCTGAAGCTGCATTGTACGTAGTGTTTTGAAATATCTTAGTTCAGGTTAAAAACAAAATATTTTCATATGAAAAATACTCGTTTATGGCAATCCCCATTATCTGTGCTTAAAGTAACTCCTGAAACCTGTTTATGTCCCCTATTTACCTTAAACACCTGCACTCAGCATTGACTACGTACTGCCTCAAAACTCATTACGACAATTTAAAGTCAATTAAAACTCGCTCTCAATCCTCGTGTAAAACATCGTATTTAATTTAAAGATGATAACCTAAGTGCACTATTGTTTCACAAGATAGTTTAATTATACCAGTGCTTAACAGGCTTATATTTACTCATAGTCTAAGGCGCGGGAGCGACCATCGCTACATCACTATACAAACCTATATTCTTCGGGCTCGTCTCTATGGGAGAGCATCCTTCTATCATCATTATCATAGTCCTCGCCAGTGTGTGTGGGTGGTGGAAAAGCAAAGTTACGAGCTTCAATATAAGTCGTCTATCGGGGATTATTAACTCACCATGAAATTACGCTGGAATACCTAATCCCCACCTGAGTTATTAACGCCCTCTACCCATTTAATAAACCCATCTTAGCCGTACAAGGATATACTGAACAGGTATTTCTATATCCTTGTATCCTCGTTGCCTCATATGGCTATGTGTACGAGTATTTGTATGCGCCTTTAATATGCGATAAGGGGGTGCACTTAATAATTCGCCACGTAGTCTAAGGGACAACAACAGTAAATGCCAGCAATAGTTATAGCAGCAAGCAGCATCAACGGCAGCAGCACGCTAAACGTGAGTGACTTAAGGAATGTACATTTGTATGTGTTTAGCTATACATTCATATATTATGTGTGAATGAAGGATACCTTGGTAATATACACCTTGTTATGCTATAAGACCTCCAATGGTGTACATGTGGGCTATAATACAACAGCTCAGACAATGCACAGGGTATTAAAGATATTACCCAGGTAAGCTTCGCAAGACCGCGTACAACCAATAAACTAGCAAAAGCATACCCACAAGCTCACAAATGTTTTTATATCTTGCTGCTCTGCTGTTATTGTTGTTCTGTTTTTGGGGCTAACGGTGGGGTATTGTGGTTAAATTTAATGATTGTTTGTGGCCTTCAATGAAACTACTGAATTGTGAACATCATTAGGAGTTTGATTAAATTTTCTTGTTTTTTCTCATTTAAGGCTATTCGAGTTGAAAATTGAAATGCAATTAAGACGGACTAGAAACAACTCTTAAGGTTTCTCGGGGTGCTCGTTATATTGGAGGAAATTCCCAATCTACCTACGGAATCATGAGTCTTCTCACAAACAAGGAATTAAATAAATTCTCTGTCAATATTTTCATTGCTGCATTTATTGGGTTTCATTTGTTTCACAAACTTTTAGATACCATAAATACTGAAGGAATCCACTACGAATGCCTCATCTCGTCTTTGAAATAACAGCGAACGCCTTGCGAAAATATTACGAAATCCAATACAATGTTTTTGAAACTAAAGTTGAATGCTTTTCTTTGTTAAGCTATAAGTCTCTTCCGAATGACGCCAAAATACCTTAGGAATACCTTCCGGATGAGCAGCGAATATGTTGCGAATACCTTACGAATTTTTTCAAATAGTACATGGAATATAGGCTTTTTCAATGTCTATAGAAGGCCTTTGAAATGTCTATTATGTTCTTTAACGAATGTAGAGGCTATTTGGAGTATCTGCAGAATGCAATTTCTACAAATGCCTTTAAAATATCATGCGAACGGGTGACAGATACTTTGTACAAACTATAAATCACTTTGCGAATGCCTGAAATGTTTTTTTCTTACAAATCTATAACGAATAGTATAGTTAGTTATACAGCGAATATCCAATGATTAAAGACCCTGATACTTTAGCTACACCTTACAGATACCTCGATAAAACAGAGGATATTCGTTTGAAACTTTCAGCAACTGGCGGCCTTTTCAATTCATTTTGAAAACAGGAATGGCAAAATATTATAGATACCTAGTCCATGATTTTCATTTAATGGTATAAAGAGTTCATAGGCTGTATTCGCTTCTGCAATTTTTCTAGCATCGAACGGATATATTTAAGTTAACTAGGGCAGTTTTAATGATGCCATTTCCATATGGCTTGCATAACGCCCGAAGAAATTGTGGAGGTATTTAATATTAGAGAGAGATTAAGATATTTTAGCAAAGGACATATTTGGCTCGAAGGACCAATATTTAATATATGCTGAGTAAAAAAAGAGCAGAATTGTTTCTGTTTATTGATAGGATTCGATGGATAGTGGAGCCTTTTGCTGGAAGTAGTTATGAGAGGCTTTGTAGCCCTGAAAGCTTATCTAAAGCCACATTGGATTAAAGACAAACATTGTTTTGACTTAGCTGCTCTACCAATCATGATAACTTAGACCGAAACATACAGTGACAACCAAATTGTCCACGAGCTCAAGCTGAGATGGAATATCCAAACGAAAGAAGTGGCGTCTGAGGTTGGGAAAGATAAAGAACAGCGCCTGTAAAATTGGCCAGGGATCACCGGTCTTATAGTAAATAAATTCCGACAATTTGTATAAAAATGCTAGAGTGAATAGCCCTCAGAGCAGAACAAGTGGTAGTAAAGAGAAGTCTTTATCTTCATAGGCTATTGGTTCAAGTTGTAAAAAGAGATTTGTCCAGAAGCAGCACAATGCTTTGCAACAATGGCGTCAAATAGAAAAGTGGAATAATAAACTATGCGCAAAGTTCGTTGCTCCAAAGTCCTGTCATCATTAGACCGCTTTGAAGCAAGGCAAAACAAATTTGTACGCCCCTCCCATATTTAGCATTCTAAACTTTTATATTTACTATATTACAATTTTTAGAAGAACGAACGCCCATTTATTTGAAAAATCTGTTTTCTCCGCGTAGAAAGTAGAAAAATATGTAAACGATTTTTTTATGCTAAAGCAGACCATCAAAGTATAGCTTTGCTTGATGGCAGACACAAATTTTCATACAGCACATATGTATAAACGCCTTCGTCATTAAGTCCACGCGAATTTATATCAATTTATATAAATATAAAAATTGCGAAGCAGAAATAACCCTCCTAACAAGGATAAATGTGACCTTTCACGCCCTTACCCACTTTAGAAAGAGAGAGAGAGAGAGGGAAAAAAAACACAGAAAAGGCCCTATCTCTGTCCCTAATCCATCTTAGTTTATCTTTGAAAAAGAAGAAAATCCCCTAAAATAGTCTGAAATGAAGGTGAAAGGAAGAAATGAGGAAAGAAATGAATAAAGGGATCTATACGTTTGTACCTCGACACAAAGGGTAACAATCAAGTTCCCAAACATACCCATACACATGACTTCACATCAACGCCACATATGACTACGAGTTGGACAACCAAATAAATAGAGCCCTTTTTTGCTACTGATGTAATATAAATAAATGAATCTCAACCTCCCATCCGACAGCTTTCACCCCCACAATACTATGTATGGGAAAACCAGGACGTAGCACAATAAGACGACGAGACGCTATTCACTTTGTAGCCAGCTACCCGGCTTGTGACCAAAAGGATTTATGTGTTATATTACAATTTTATTCTGAGTGAAGGCTGTCAGGCAAAAGTGAATTTAATATTCATTCATGCGAAGGGTAGTCAAGACATAGTTGGCTTGGGCCCAAACAGGGGTGAGAACATCAGTATCAGCTACAGAAGAAAATCAAGCCTGCTCCTGATATTGCTACTGACTGCTGGCTGCTCACTGTTCCTGCACAAAATGAGACAAGAAAATGAAATAAATTTTCGAGATAGACTTAATAAAAAAAAAATCCAACACATTATTACAGAATACATGAAATACATAGGCATTTACGTCATCTCTAGCGTTCCCCCTGGATTGTAATCCGTCAGCACCTTTTAACTTGGTGCATACATTTTTACACGCCTCAGTTCCGTAAGTCTTATACGAGTACCAACCCCCTGCTCGTTTTTTTTCCTCATCTTTCAAGGAAACTTCGCGCTTCATCAAATATTGAATCAATGAAGGACCTGTTCATCTTCCGTGGAACAACCAACTTGATGTATATGAATGGAGACAGGATATGAATAATATCCTTCAGGACGCGCGTTTCGCTCGTGTACTCATACAGGCATCTGAATGATGTGCAAATGTTAATAAACAAACAATTCTCATGTTACACACAATAAAATATCCTATCAAGCAATAATTCTGTCATCTAAATTCGGGTGAACTTTCACCGGAATGACAAAATAAATAACCCCTGTATAAGGGGGGGTGGTTCGGGTGATGGTATGGTAGAAAATTGAGTTCCTTTTTCTGACTACCTCTTGTTGTTTTGCTAACAAGGAAAGGACTACCTACAAATGCAGAGAGATTTTTCGTATGCGTGTCAGGGTGGGAGTAGATGTAACCATGAAGGGATGAAATGAAAAATTTTAATTCACCAACCAACCATCCATAGCAACGGTGGAGTTATCCCCTGCTCAATGGGAAAATTTGGTCAAATTTGCATTTAGAAACACCTGTGCGTGTGCAATATGGCGAATACAGAGCAGGCAAGCAAACAAGTCGTCTGTAAATGTTCCGGCTTTTGTTCGAAATTTGAAGACCAACCCAAACCAAAGCAACACCATCCGATGAAGTCCTTAAAATTCGTGTACCATCCACCAATTTTTTTTTTTACTTACTGAAGCCACAGCCATCATCGTTGCCATCGACATCGTTGTCGTTATGGATTCCCAAGAAGCTTAGAAGAAAAACACCAAATTGTTGACGAGCCAGCAAGGTTTCCATAAGGAAGGCAAAAAGAAAACTTTCTATTATGTTATGCAAATTGTATACTAAATGAGTATCCGAACAGGAGATTATGCCGTTGAGTGGGTCCCTGATTGTGTTTTCTTTTACACCACCACTTACTCGTAGCCATCTACCAACCTACCACCTACTCATACCACAAACTTGGACCACTTCACGCAGATTGCCAATTTTCGAAAACACCTCCACACAAATCTATCTACATACCTACATATACATACGGATACATGAAACTTTCTTTCCAATTTTTCCCTGATGATATTCTTTTTTTCCTTTTTGTCGATTTTTATGTTTTCTTCAAGTTTGAAACGTAGTACTTAATGTTGTACTCAAAATTGGCGCCCAACGTAGGCCCACCAAGAGAAATTATTATGTTTTCGACAAAAATTAGAGTAACAAAAGCACACCAAACAGATTTCCCATTTCAAAATAACAGAAAGGTGTTCTTTTTTAAATAGCTAAAAAATCCGTAGGTGTGTATTGAGGGGATGTAAATAAAACAATTTCTCTTTAACTGTGGTCTGAATTGCTATGCCACCGTAACCATCATCACACTAAAATCCATTGGCTTGTTCTATTTTGGTGGGAATTTTCTATTCACTGCTTTGTTGTTGTTGGAACTGGCTCTACCTGAGAATAGAATGAGTACTTCATCTACACATTTTAACACTGTAAAATGAACGAACACAGAAGTAGCGCAGTAAAAAAAAAATTAGATCTTCTAGCGGCTGTTAGGTCACGTAGAAAGGAAAAGCAACAACAAAAAAACGAAATCAAACGAAGAGTTTAGAAAGGACGACAGAAAACATAAAAAGGACTAAAGTACAGGGCATACGAATAGCCGAGAATAAAAAAAAAGAAAAAGAAATCCTTTTGGCGTAAGGTAATTGAAAATGCTTATTAAGTTTTACACTTAAAAGGACGGAAATTGCTTTTTTGCCTTTCGATTCCATTTTCGAAAGTTTCTTCCCAATCTACCAATCTAGTTCTCGTTTCATTTTACTTAAGTTTGATTTTTTTCTTTTTTTTTGTTATACTCTTGCATTTTTCTCTCTTTGTGACTAAAGTGGATGCTATAGTCATGCCACGGTTTTAGAGTAAAAAAAAAGAAGATATATTGGAAGTGGATGGACATAACCACGTTTTGTTCAAAGAATCATTCTTCAGAAATGAACACAAAAAATGTTTTCCATTTTTTGCTTTTATTTCTATCATCGTCACTTAGGGAGACGAAGTAGAGTAGAGATGGATGCTGTTAGTAAGTTAATCAAGATTGTTTTCAAGTCTTTTTTTTCTGTGACAATTCAGTCAGTTGCCAGTGATTTTGAACTGAAAAACCTTGCTCAATTTTCAAACATTTATATTTTTATTTACGAACAACTAATTGGCGTCCGAGTGGAGACGATGTAGGACTATATATTTCTATAATTTTAGTAAAGGGCTATAAGGCGATCTTAAGCTCCCTTCGCATCCACTAAAGGGTTTCAAGAAACTCCACATCATTGATAGAATTAACCGGAACGTTACAAGTTCTTTCCCAAAAATGAAAAGGTTAGGTACTTTCGCATGAAGTCTTTAAGTCGTCAGGACCCAGCCTGTTAAAGTGATTTTTCACGCAACAAGTACAGTGATTTTCCTATCTTCACTTGGGGTTCAAGAAATTGAACATGCGGGACCATCTAACCTGTAAGGAGAGCAACCCTGCTATCAGAAAGAGCACTTAAATGGGTCGAAAAAACATTATGAACTTTTGCAACATTTTTTCATTTCATATTTTTATTGGAAATTGCTAGGCAGTCTTATGCAAGAAGTCCCGCATATTTAAGAGCTTGACAACAATTCATTATAATGCTTAACTCGTCGAAATTAATGACATATGACTCTTATACCCTTAAAGAGGAGGATGGTGACGAACCTAAAGTTTTTAATCGACTTTCAGTAAAGAGAATGTGACAAAAATTGTTCATAGACAAAATTTTTGCACTTCGAAACTTCGCCATTCCTTTCCGAAACTAGCAATATCGAAAAACAGTTTTCTTGTTTTTCGGTGTAAGGTCTGGGGATCGAACCCAGATTTCGAGAGTAACTACTCGTATAAATGAACTTAGTAAAGTCAGATTCCCTGTGTCACCAAGACCAGCGCGCTGTCATTTGAATAGATAAGGCAAAACATCGAACGAGGACATGGCGAAGTTTTGCTATATATTGTTAAAGGTGTCCCTGTTGACTACCCTTAGATATAATGTAGATCTTACAAGATCTCGGATATTTACTTGGGTGTAGAGCAGTAAGCAATTTGAATATTTATTCGAATCGAATAGCTTGTGTATCAGTTTATTGCTCAAAACTGAACCTTTACTTCTAACAAAAGGGATTGCCCTGGTTGGATTAAAATTTCTACTGAGATTGTATTAGGATCATGATGCTTCTGTGATATGGCCAAATCGGAAACAAAATTTTGCTATAATTGTCGGCGCAGCTTCTCACCATGTAACCTTCGTTTGTCCTTGATCAGTTTCTATTGGGATCACATTTAAAAGCCTATTTCATTATCTTTTCGTTCTTTCCTTCATTGCCACATTCTTTTACAATAGACCATGTGTACATTACATACAAGAAGCAAAAATAAGCATTTTAATCCACAAAAGGAAATTGTGTGTACATAAATGTGTACATAGTACATTTAGCAGATAAATCCTTTACGTGTCCTTGCATTTTTTTGTTACCAAAAGACCACCTTCCAACGTGCATGTGACTGACATCAGGTAAATGCATGAGTGCCACCGAAAAAGGGAGAAAAACAAAAGCCAACCACGAAAAACGTCGACAAAAGAAACCAAAGAAACAAAACAAAAAACCTCAAAAACAACATGCCATGTGAAAGCTGTCCACCCAAATCTTAACCTCACTCCAACATTTTGTTATTGTTTCTGTGGTTTTTCTTTTCTTTCTTTTTTTTGGAATAAATTTTGTCCATTACCACATACTCTAGTTCCCACACTCATATTCCACACCCTCTGAAAACGATGTGGATTCCCATAGAAGTTCGCGCGCTAGTCGAAGAGGACACCAAAGGCAAGAACTGAATGACTGAACTTAATCCAATAAAGACAAAATCCTTACACACACTACCCTCGTTTGAGCAGGGGGGGTTGAGATGTGAATGGTTACAAAGAGAGTGTTGTCCTGATTCTTCTATTCACCCACCCCCTACGGTTGAGAGAGGAGCGAAATTACAAAAAAAAAAAAAACCAATGACAAATTAATAAGATATTCTCCATGGGAAGGAGTTTTTGAAAATTACAAACGCAGGATATGTTTTGTCTACAGTGAATGGTTTCACTCAACACACACAGATGTATAGATGTATAGAAAGGACAATTGCTACACTTTAGTGAAGCTTCGAGTCAAAAATATATCTGCACGGGGAGTTTCAAAGCAAGGCCCGGAACGTAAATTGCAGATAAATTGCGGAGCAAACTTCACACACACCCAAGACCCAAACCCGAATGAAAGGAGCAAAAATTATATTCTTGCATTTATCCTTGGGAAAAGGAAGAATCATCTCTTCTGGCAATTTACATTGTGAGTAGATAGATCCTGCAGGGAGATACTCGTACAACGAGTACCTTCTACGGAGAAGAAAAAAAGTACAACGAAAACTACTTTCCATAGCTGTGGCAATTTATTTCAGTTTCATTCAATAACGGTCATTCTAAAGAACGACACCCAACATAGTCAGAATCTCATCCTTTGTCCTTGGAGTCTCAGTCACTCTGTTGTGTTCGACTTTGACTTGGACTCCATATAAAAAGACTGTGTGAATGAACGTACATACGAGTATGTACTCGTATTCCTCCTGAATAGAGACGAACTATAATCAGAGAACCTCTTTTTGTTGCCTCTCATTGTAGCTCGTCCTAGCTATTGTAATCATAGTCGTCATCATCCTTTTGTATATTTCTAGCTTGATGCTATTACACACAGTAGTGACGAGGAGGATTAGATTAGAAGCCAATATCCTCATTAGAAACAGCATAGATGAGAACAATGCCAGGGTGTACGGAACGGATACAGGATTGTTTGTTAGCTGCTGCTTACTTTGCCCACGTATTGTGAATAAAAATACATATCTCGTTCTTTCAAACACACGTTGCAGCTTTATCATCGCACTGTGTGCTAATATGATACTTACTTAAGTACAGGGTGTTCGAAATTACTATTTCGTTGTACTTAAATTGTGTGGGCAATTATTACTAAAAAAATCGGAGTAGACGATGTGAACACCTTTTAGTAAGATCTTTTACTCGTTTAGAAGAAAGTTTCACAATTGTGACGTACATATATGGTTGCTGTACACTTTTTAAAAATAAAATAAAGTCAAACCACAGTGTGAAATCACAACCAGGACTTACAAGCTGGATCTCTGGACAGAGCTTCTAACAGTTCTTGCCAACAAGAATCTTTCCAATATCCTCGGCTTGCCATCACCTTGTCTTCTTTTGACTAAAATTGATATCACGACATGCAAACCGGAGACCGTAGAGCTGTGCGGGAGAAGTTGTGTCACGCTTATATGGAAGCCAAGATGAGATGATTAAAAGGAGGATCCTAGCAAAATGTCAGACTTAAAGTACATATTCTCATCGATAACACGTGTCAATTCGCCAATGCAACTTTTAAAAGTATGTACTTTGCCAAAAAGTAATGCAGCTGACCGGTGAGATTTGTTTTGCATTCAAATAAATGGACAGACAATAGCAAGTGTCTCTGTAGAACCAGCTAAGGGTTCTACCTCAGCCTCTATTTCAACCCCCATTTGTAATGACAGTCGAGCTGTCAGCTCTTTGGACAGAGCCAATCTGCTTGCTGCATATTTTGTGCTCAGCTCAACACTTCCAGATTGCACTTTGTCTCCCTTTACACTTTAGTGCGTTGCATCTTCAGTGGGATGAATCCACATTCGCACTCGTGTAGTAGCATGAGTACTTAAAGATCTTAACATTCACAAGTCCGCTGGTCCAGATGGCAAGACCACTGCGTAAGCTTTTTCATCAAACCTACACTTAAGGATTCTTTCCGATCTGATAGAAAATGGAATTTGCCCAGCCCGTCTCTAAAAGAGGAGTACTTTGTTCGCTTTTCTCTAACAGATCCACTGCATCTTCTTCCCAAGCTCATGGAAACGCTGATAAGCCGTCAGTTCAGGAAATATCTCGAAACACGAAAGCTTCTTACTGGTCGACAGTAAATTTTTCGTTGCAACAGGTTCACTGATGATTAAAATACATGTCTCATCGAAAAATGCAACCAACGCTTACATCAATCTGGCGAAAGGAATATAGTTGCACTTGATATTTCTAGAGCACTTGACAGAGTTTGGCATCAGGCTCTTTTGTCGGAAATGAGTCCATTTGTGATCGACGACTCTCTTCTTTATTGGATTAGAAATTTTCTTTTGGAGCGTTCAATTCAAGTTGTCTTGGATGGTTGCAAGTCTGATATTCACAAAATAAATGCTGGTGTACCTCAGGGCTCCGTTCTTTCTCCGACACTCTTTTTTAATATTCATCAACGATCTCCAACAACCAATACCGATTTTCGGTATGTATGTCAGTGATAACCTACGTTGGAATGACTACAAAAATGCTGCCAAATATCTAGGCTTCCTCAAGCGATGCATGAAATATTTCACCCCCCTGAACCTGCTTTAATTAGCCTAAAATTGGTGTAAAACGCTCACAACTGGTCAGGTGCCACTAAGACTTCTTTCCACTTGCTAGATGGAATTCGAAACCGTGCGATAAAACTTGTAGGTGATGCCAATATTACATAGCCGATTGACACCATCGAGCACCGACGTAATGTCTGCTGCCTCACCTTGTCTTCTCACTATTTTCACCATCAGTACTCCATAGAGATTTCCAGTAGCATTCCGCCCCTTCAAACCTCCAACCGTAGCACCCGTCGCGCTATGAATGCTCATCAGTACACCCTCAAGTCCACTTTCGAACATATTCTAACATATCGTGATTCTTTCCTAAACTGAACAACTCGCTTATGGAATGCCCTGCCGAGCTCTTTATTCCCTAGTCATTATAACCTCCAAACATTCAAAACCAACGTACATCGGTACCTCTCCGCGCTGTATGCAATCATTTTAAGGGTGCATAGCTTCTCCTAGTTATTGGCAGGAGCACAGTAGACCAGTGTGTATCTACTGACAGTGGACCCCAGTCGACTCTTGTTCACCTAGGCGGGGTACCACAAACCTCTAAACTATGTGCTGATAGTCATTTCTGTTGTGATCAGGTGATACATTTAAGTACTTTGAGGTATGCCTATCAACAGTACATATTCATTTACTAGCAGCTTGGAGCTTATGGTCCTGGTTTTTCACGAACTTTTATACGTATATAGTATATCACCAAAAGCCAATAAACAAGAAGAGAAAAAAATTACTCTTAACCATCCTGTCAGTTGTCAACTGTCAATTTTGATTTTATTAAATCCTATAAAAGCCGACAAACGACTAATCTTGATAATGTCACAGTGCAAATTTCTACAACTACAAACCAAATCGCGCCTCTACAAGACTCCATATAACTTTGTTAGAATTGCTCTGCTGCACACACATAATATTTACGACTCTCGACATAATTGTCACGCTGCTGTCTTCCATTAAGAAAATTTTCACCAACAAAAAAGGGAGAACAAAAAAGTAAACCAAACACCAATACTAACTTCGAATCATCCCTTCGACTCCAATACCCTTAGTCGCCCAGTAACTAGTTTTATTGCAACGAAAACTCGGAGGAAACCTCCCCTAGCGAGTTCTGGCGGTTTTTATGCGTTCCTTAGTGATGTTGATTGCTGTCTGTCTGTTCTGGCTGTTCTGTCTCAATGTCTCAATGTCTCAACTGACTTTATTCGAGTTTCAACAGAGGAGTGTGGCTATGTACGAGTACATATGTATGTAACCATATTTTTAATAAAGATTTAATTTGGACCACATTTTAACGATTTAATTAAATATTTTCCACGTTTTTGACATCTGATACTTACACTCGTACACCCACAGTTATCCCCCTAAAAGGAATAAAGTAATGGGGTTGGTGTCTTGGCTTAATGTTGTCGTTTTTATTGTTATTATAGCAATTACGTTGCGTTGGTTTTACGAGATATACACTCGTATATATATCTATATACTAAGTACAAGTGCGAGTTAGAATAGAATATGAGTAGGACTAAGAATACGAGAATGTATCATCCTTTGTTTAGCACCAACAGTAACACAGTAACAGTAGCAGTATGACATCAATAGCAATAGCATCAGTTCATCACATTTCATCTCATCCGGAAGGGGGTAGATTTGGGTGGGAGCCATCTGCAGGGTGTTTTTTTTGTTTTTTTTTTCGTTAGCAAAAAAATAAGGTAAAACCACCCCAATTTCATACTTGAAGATTCATCCCTTTACCGGATGATAGCTCTCCACTTCATTACCCGCTTGCTTCTAAGCACACATCCACATCTCTCGTTGTGTTGTGTGGCTTTGGTGGAAATGTTATGAATTGAAGTAGCATTGTTGAAACCCTTCAGTTTAATTATAATAACGTCAAGCAACAATTTCCTGATATGGCTTTTATATTGCAACTTATATGCCAGTTACATACTCTACCTACCTCATCCATTTACCCTCATTTCTACTTACTACCTATGCCCACTCCTACATCGGTTAGCACAATCCTTTTGATATCAAGACGTTGTCGTGTCGTTTGTTGTCGTTGTTAGTTGCTGCCATCATCGCCCCGTAATCACCGTCGTCATCGTCGTCATCGTCGACGTCGTTAGTCATTGTTATATGATATCCATAAGTACACGCTCCACATACCGAATACAGTCTTTAAACATATACATATGTATATGTGTTAGCTAGTGTATTGTGGATAGATCTCTAGCCAATGTCATCAACAGAGCACTACCCTACTACCACCCCCCATCTCTGTCTAAGTCGGTTTTTAATGCCATAAATTGCATTATTTTCAGGATGAAACTGTATTTGAAGGAGAGAATTATTACAGCACACAGCCAGATACATAATTGTATTTGAAAACTCGTACACGTACACACATGCGGACAGGGACATATCGTTGATTGATGGTTTTGCTTGTTGAAAAGGATGGTTATGTTGTATCTTTTATGGCATCGCATGTCATAAGTGAAAACCAAACCGAAACTCTAGATGATGGCACACCCTTTAAATGAAAAGGAGAAGAAGAAGAAGAAGAAAAAAAAAAAAGCTATAACCAACTAAAGGGTGTAGAACATACCGCAGGTTTCTTGGTGCGCTTCATGCTGCAAATGGAAAATGGTGAGTTAAAAGGTTACAAATAGAAATTTAATGAGAAACCGTTGCTGGGAAATAGAACACAATATCAAGATTGATATGTATGGAATTGCCCCGAAATTACTTCTCCCGTTGATGCCACGTGTCTCAGGAACAAAAACTAAACTTTATTTGAAAGGAAGTCAGAATTGGTGCTTTCACCACTATCAAGCGGTACAAAAATATGGTGGTTTCTGATCAGTGAGCAAGTAAATAGGCCGGTGGGACAGCATGTATCTATAAAGAGTTCGTGATCACAAGAGGAGAAGTGTCTAATTCTATGCCAAGATATCTAGATAAACTCAAAACCTCATCTCTTAGTCATGATCAGGTTGTAGCTAACCGTGGCTATGTCCTTTTCATTGAACGAAAAGGTAAGGTTTTGATACTTACACATATCTTACCATAGTTAACCTTGAATGATAGAGGCTGATGCAGGCGTAAGGCGGATACAAGTAGCGGTCGGCATTCCGGAAAGTTATGGAATCAAAAGTGTGGTATCTGTAAGCAATCTACAGCCTTACTGCTCAAGGACAGCAAACAATTGTTGTCTGCCCTCACCCTCAAGAGTAATAACGCTTTTGATAGTGCCTATAAGAGATCAAGTTGTAAGTAAAAGTCCTGCAAGAAGATTCTGGTAGTTCTAATGGAGGATGGAGATTCAGATATACAGGCAAGACTCAGTGAATACTGCCTTTTGGCTAAGTGCAAAGAACGTCAAGAATTGTGCAGGGTTAAGTGAACCTTGCCTGTCCTCGAAGATGCTTTGAAAGACTTTGACGCCACCTGTGAATCTCTAAATTCTGTTGAAGCGAATTCTATGAGCAATCGCTGTGGTTTGTTGTTTTTTCAGCATTTGAAGCCCGTGCGTCATAGGCCCGAATAGGCAGTTGTTTTGATTGTTTACTCCTTTGACTGCGCAATATCGATTCCCCCTTTTAAGTAGCTGTAAGAATAGTGACCACGTTGACGTCGGAATAGAAAGTGGTGTCGTTGCGCACGCATTTGATGAGTAATTACAATTTCAAGTTCCAACGCGGGCTCTTGAAGGTTAAGCCCAGATGACCACCCACCAGGATTTCGACTTCTTTGGAAATGGATAATGACGCCTCTAAGCACTTAATGAGTCGCACTATATAGATCCTCATTTACGGGAAGAGCACGATATCCACTTCAGTTGGGGCTTTCCATATATTGGAACACATACGTAAGCGTAAATATCAAGCAGAAACCAACAAAGACAAGGGGTAGATCGGCTGACAACTTCCACTCACTTCCATCGTCTCATTTTGAGCCGTATTAGCACAATCGAAGTGCTGTTTACAACTATTTTAGTGGCAGAAGGAATCCTGGGTAGACTCAACGTTGACAATGAAGATACTTTGGGAGAACAGTCTTGTGTAAACTCATATATGTATCGGGTTTTCCAATAGGGACTTGACAACTTTGAATCAAACTGTCGCTGTCAATTTATTCAGTAAACTCAACATTTTCACCATGGTAAAGTACACAAGCGAGCAACGTCTGCAAATTATAAAAATTTTCTACCGAAATTCAGAGTCAGTGACTGCAACTTTAAGAGCGTTAATTCCAATTTTCGGTCATAATTTTCGCCCTAGTAGACAGGCAATAACAAGTTTAGTGCAAAAATTTGAGTCTACATATTCTTTGTGTGATGTTGCCGTGTCAGTGAGACAACAGGTTGGTCGAAGTGTCGAAAATACCGCTGCCATTCAGGCGTCCGTAGCAAACGATCCAAATCAGTCAATTCCACGGCGTTCTCAAGAATTGGGCACCAATTCAGATCAAGCTGACTCAAGAATTGAAGCCGATGGGCCATTTGAAGCGACGTATGTTCTCCGATTAGGTTCTGGAGAAGATGCGCCAAGATGGTGAATTTCATCGCAAAATCATCTTCAGTGACGAAGCTCATTTTTGGCTCAATGGGTTCGCCAATAAGCAAAATATATTGGCATAGGTTATTGGTCAGATAAGAATCCACATGTGCTTCATGAATCACCACTTCATCCACAGAAAATAACTGTTTCGGCCGAAATGTGTGGCAGAGTCGTTGAAAATTGGGTCCAACGAATCGACCGCTGCAACCGTGCCCGCGGTGGCCATATGAACGAATTCGAGTTCCATTCATAAATGTTTTGATTGTACTTCAAGCCGATAATAAAGTTTTTGAAATATCTCAAATGGTTTGCGTTTTATTTAAAAAAAAAGTTGTCAAGTCCTTAATGGAAAACCCTATATATTCAGCAGCAATTGATAGTTTTGATGGTTTTGGAGAGTGAATAGTCGGTTTAATCGATTTTTCTAAGTACCAAGCGAAGTTGGCCAGCAGCAGGAGAACAATAAAATTTCTTTCAAACTTGGTTGGCAGCAACTTGACTGTGGTTCCTTGAGGCATAATTAAACGATGCAACCCTAAAAACAGACAACAGTCTAGAAAGGATGCAAAGTTTGCAAAAGTCCCATTGAAAACTGAGGCTCTTCAAAGAAGATATTGTCAAATCTATACAAGGATTCAACCAAAACTCAGCATTAAACAAAAAATAGGGGAAGCAGTATTTTGCCATCCCCAATTGGTGTAAGGCGTCGTGTACAACTTGGCTGAAATGACCTTTCGCAACGTATACTACATAACTCTGCTTCTTTACAAGAAGGAGGTTTTGTGCACTATGTCAAAAGTCTAAGGCCAATCAGATTTAAATGGATCCGAAAGAAAAGAGAAATGCCATCACGGGCTACCCAAATTAGCACTTGAATAGATGTTTAGTAGGCCCCTGTCATGAGTCAGATGATATTAAGTAAATTCTATACTAATCACCGATAATTTGTGTCCCAGGTTACCCCTTTCATCTCAAAACTGTGAAATGTAAATACTCCGAATGCGAAAAGCCATTTAAAACTGTTTAAGGTCACCGTACTTCCATCAACGTCTTACCAAATCTCACCCTCTTCAAAACGATGCCATCAAAAAAAAAAAAAGACTTTCAAAAAAAAGTCAGGTAACGACCACCATTATTGACACATTTCATAAAAGCTCACTAAGAAGGACATTCCACAAGACAGGACAACATCGAAAAAAAAAAGGACAACGGAAAGGAAAAATAATAATAGGGAATCACTAAACGATATAAAATTAACGATGCGAAAAAAAAGTAGTCATAGTACCGAGAAGCGGGCCACGACTGCATTACGCAAGCATTTGTTAACCATTTGCACATTTTCTTCTCTATCTCTGTGTTTCTCTTCCTTCGTCTTTCTTAGCTTAACTCAGCATTTATCTAAAGCAGATTTAGCTTTTATTCTACGATTTTCCGTTTATTTATTATTTTTTTTGTTTATTTGTATCTTTTTCAAAAAAAAAAGCCCCAACATTTCAACCAACCTTCTGTAACTTCTTTTGCTTTGTAGAATGTCCCTTTTTTACCCCTAGGTTCCTTGTTATCAGAAACTCTTTGAAGGGAAACATTAAATGGCTAAAAGGACAGAGTTTGAGAGAGAAAGAGAAAAAAAGAACAAGAAAAGAGAACACAAGATAGATATTAAAAGCAGTAAGAGCATTTTAATGCAGATCCCATTTTGAATGTTCACAGGCCATTAACTCTTTTGTAGAGGGTACAACGATGTACATATCTAAGATTTTGTATCTGTAGGAGCTATTCCTTATTTTGTTTTTTGTTTTTTTTTGTTATGCAAGTTGATTAAAGACGAGTTTAAGATAAAATATAAGAAAGTCATAGGAAAAAAATATTTAAGGTCAGGCAAGGCCGTGGAAAAGATTTTATTGCAAACGATGGCATAAAAAGTCAGAACAGTTTGTGAGGCATGAAAAAGTCACCCGTTTTCGATGTATTTAACGATTTTTGAAATTTATTGTCAACTCTCACAATAATCGGATATTGTCCTCTCAGTCATTTATATTTATAAATTGGATACGCAATATAAATCCACCGAAGTAGGTAAATAATCGGGATGCCACAGGGCTCTGTGTTGCGATCAGCACTTTTGATCATACCTATGTCGTTAAACCGTGACATTATTTAGAAAATTTCTACTAAAAGTAAAAAGTTTGGTCAAAAGACTTTGACTAAACAACAAGGGTAGTGCAAAGCAGAGGCAACAATGAACCTTGGTTTTGAATGTTTGAAGATTACAATGGCTGGGAAATAAAGAGTTTACCAGGCCATTTCATAAGAAAGTTGTACGGCTGTAGGGACTTTGCATGGTAAACAAAACAAAAAAAAAAAAAAAACTGTGGCGCTGGCAGCCCGGTATGGGCCATGGCCTAGCTTCTTGGCACTCATTTGTGTTGCTCATGTTGTCTTTTTTGTCACATCTAAGCGGGGCCTACGGTTTATCGCCAAGTCCGAACGACACTCTTTAGAAGCTTTTTCGTAGGCAATTTTTACTTTCGGGAGTTTGCCATTGCCCGCCGAATGGGTGATGGCGATTTGAAAAAGTGTTGGTGACCCAGCCAGGAATCGAACCCAGGCTCCCTGCGTGATAGTCCAATGATCTAACTATCGCGTCATCGCCATCGCCCTTTGCATGATAAAAAAAAAGACTTTAAAATATTCAATTCTTTTAGAAAAAACATCTTTTGACTTCCTTTAGTCATATCTTTTTGGTCTGTTCATGCTTCTTCTGGATAATCTAGATCTGGATAATCTGGATAAGAGTGTAAGCATCTTTAGAAAGGTAGTTGTTCGACTATAGCGATTAAACTTAACTATGTACCACCAAAAACACCTCAAATGGGGTAGTTTTATGCCGTCACCTTTTCTGGACTCGATTCAGGTAGAAAAACGCTCTCACTCGGGTAATTGATTGGTTATATCTTCAGTAGCTGGCTTGGATTTAGAGTCCTTGTCAAGAAGTTTGGCATTTCTTTAAAATTTTAAGGATCAAAACGAAATTCCCATTTATCTGCATCTTTCATCAAAGTTGCTGCTTTTTTGTGAGCATCTTGGCTGACAATACTCTTATGCTTAAGCCACTATCTAACCACTCGTGCGTTATCTCTTACAAATGTGGAGATTTGGCAGCATTGACTTATACTTTGGTCCGGGTATTATTATAAAGCATACATTTTGGTCGTAATTGCTGCCCATTGATCTTGAAGTTCACTTATTCTTCTTCTAATTCAACGATAGCAAAGAAGATCAGAAAATCTTTTTAAGTACAAAACAATTATGATCATAAATTGTTGAATGCATTGGATCAAAATCTCCTGCCTTGGTGGGATTATGATGGACAAATGTTAGCTCTATCCCTACAGAAGTAATGATAGCTATTTAGCAAAACGAATTTATTGCCCGAAGGTGCCTTGCCACCTCCATTAATATGGCATTTCTCATGAGCAATGCTTTATACGACTGCAGTTTATGCACGTGATGAAACTGTATGATCCTTCAAATTTAGCCCAGACCTCTCGCATGGTACTTGACGAATTGTTCAATAAAACGACAACACCTCTGGGTAAATATTGTCTATACAAAAAAAAACCTTGACAGACGTTTTCGGTAAGAATTGCTGGGTTTGCTAAGGACTATAAGGAATTGCTTTGGTGTTTCCTTTTTCAACGCATTGAACGACTTAAAATGATCTAAGTGACTCATGATTCACATCGGCAAATGTGATGCCAGTTACTCCTGCTTTAAAGATTGAACCATCAAGGACCAAGCTCTTCCAAATTCATCAAATTTGAAACAAGGCGATATCTTATACTGAGATTGTATATGGCAAGGATATTTGGGTGAAAACTCTATCTCAGTTAAGATGTTGCTAAGTTAACTTTTAGAAACATAAAGGGCTTTTGATATTAATCATGTTAAATCAGTTGATAGATAAAGACCAAGCCTATCTCACGTCAAATCTGCATTTCGAGACCTTTATTCCAACCAAAGTCCAGAAGATTCTCGGATAAAAAATTTCCTCCGAGTAAATCAGCAAAACGTCCAACAATCTCATCATCAATCTTGAAGGTCCAGACAAACAGTCAACAAAATTCATGCAAACCACCCACTGGTCACTTTTTCCTCACTTTTTCGCTAACGTCCTTTCAGATTAATGCCCACCTATTCATATTCACTTGCAGCTATGTATATACAACAATCCACACACCTAAAGATACAATATACCATCAATGGAAAAGAGTCAGTGTGCTGAAGATAAGAGCCCTTTAACCCTATCCCGACGATTTCTTCTGTTGGTTTCTCTCCCAAACCGCAACCCTAACACCAAAGAATGGGGTAGTAGTCAAAAGAAGAACCCCAAAATAGGGATAGACGGTATACGAATAATCGAAATGGCAGCAACAAAATATGACAAATGACATTCAATCATGCTACAATTTCAGTTTTCTCTCGCTTTTTCTTTGTTAGCTGTCCTGAGCTTGAGGATAGGACGAGGTCCTTTTATTGCACTCGTTAGGCAAGCTTTACGATGGGCTTTGGTTTTTTTTTTTTTTTTTAGAGAGAAGGCGTGCCTTCGGCTTTTAGTCTTTAATCCCCTTCAAAGAGAAAACCAAAAAAAAAAAAAACACAACCTCATCCTGAATTTTTTGATCATGGTGAAAAAAGTAGGACTAATCAAGTCGTTAATAAAAATTAAAGGAATGATTTATATAAATGTATTAGGATCGGGTTTTCGTTTGGGTTTTTTTGGGGAGAAAAAAGCCAAAGTCGGATGACCAATTGGCAGGCTCATTAATTATATTTTTCTCGGTCATGAGGATTTCATAATTTCATGACTACCAGAGCGCAATTGCTTATTATTTATTTGTGTCGCCTCTCGAAATGGAGGGAATGCTTTAACACGATTAAACTGATATTTGTCTCTATTTAAGGAGCACAAATCATGGATTGGCAGCTGATTTATGGAAAATGAAATGGCTACAGGGACTTTTAAGGATAAATACAGGACTTAACGATTTATTGCCCATTTACCCAGTTAACCTTTAGCTTCGGTCACATCTTGCACATGTTGTCACCTTGAAATTGAATAGGTTGACTTAAAGTGGGGGTCCAAAATCGATATATACATCTATCATAATACGATATGAGTCCGGTCTTAGAAAAGCTTGATTTAACAATTTTTTAATGTATTCTTCTTCGTAAAGAAAATGGCATATTTTGACAAGTGAAGGTTTGCTACCTGACGTTCATCGTTCGGCATAATCTACGTACTTGTTTGTAGATGCAAAAATAAAGCGGATCGATAGAAACACTTTTCGACAGAATAAGTGTTGACCAAGGCCCAGCAGGCCATTTACTCTAATTGGTTCAGAAAGTTTGATGGCCGTTGATGAGACATTGATTGACTTTTCAATCGTCGAATGCCAGATAAGTTCGGCTTTGAGATTAAGTCCAAGCGAGGAGTCTTATCTTAATGAAACCGTTCCGTGGCCAGTTAATGGGGGTCTTCCAAAGTATCAATAAGGTAAGAAGATTACTGTCACACAAGATGTAGTGTTTACCTGGGGAAAACCTAGATTTAAATTGATTTACTAGCTAGGTCCTGCTTACAATATGTGACGGAACATTTCAACACCACTTTCAATCTGTTAACAAATTCGGTGACCTTAATGGCAATGTCGAGGGGTGTGCACATTCCATAGACACCTAGTCACTTGAGACGCATGGTATGAGCAAAAAAGGTCCCACAATGCCATATTATATTCAGTGATCGTCGACCGATATAGAAAATTTGGCATCAATTAGAAGAACGTTGCGAAGGTCTTCTTTTATGACGTTTTATGCGGCGTATGTTGAAGTTAGTTTTGGCTAAATTGTTAAGGAGTGTGGTTCAAATACAAGTTTCTTTAAAAAAATAAAATAAAATAAAGAAAAACGGTTAATGCAGCTACCTTAGCTGGCTTCGCAGTAGCGCATTCTGTAAACTTAATTTTTTGTTAATCGCTTCTGGCTTAATCTCCAGAATAGCTAGGACGATATTCACTTCAACAGATTAAATCGGTCCTGAATTCTAAAAAATTATATCGATCTTTAAGGGTGCCCTACAAAAAAATTATAACTAGATCAAATCGCGGCTAAGAGGTGGCCAACTGGTATCGCCAAACCATCGCTGATAACACGATTACCGAACTTAGCGCGTGAAAGATCAATTGTTTTATGAGCTGTGGGGCTAAAATCAAAAATTATTCAAGCCTATGTTTGCAATTTCAGTCCACAAAAGTTCGGTTGTCAGGGTTCTATAGCGCTCCCTGTTTAAAGGAATGGCGTTTGCAGCAAAGCTTCCGAGATCTTTGTGCAAAATTGTCATCAGGCTGACTCGTGATAAGTTGAGATCGATGGTGAGTCGATATTCCAGGATTGAGTCGAACACTCTGGGCTGCGGCATTCACATTCTCGTCGATACTCACCGCACGACTACGGGGACCATGTATGTTGTCTGTAAGAAATGCAAGTTTCATTTACCTTTGCACAAACTTAGGTACAGCAGGCGCCTCGGGTGGTTCATTTCGGCCACAACTTACCTACAATGAACATACTGTTTGTGCAACAATGCAATCAGTTTTTCAATAAGTTTGCATTACTTTCCGACGTTCCTCAATCACAAAGTAATTTTTTTCATTTTGCAGAGGTATGGTACTAACTGACAGTTAGAGTTTCGAGCCAAAAAGGGTTGGCAATGTCATAATAACATAGGATTCAAAAAGTAACTCGTTTTTGATATTAACTTTCGATTGTGAATTGTGGTTTAAAACGTTGAAGTCGTCTAGCGCCCATGGCACAAGTCGGTTTGTGCTACAAAAATGTATAGATCAGCTACAAGCAACTTTGAAGAAAATTTTGACACTGCTAGTCTGGCACTGGCATACTTCCCGAACCCCTCACAACACTATTCGTGGCAGAGAAGCATGTACAGAAAATACCATATACGCTTGCCAAAACCCTCCATCGACTCAGTCTGTGCAAAAAACCACGTTCAACGCGGAAGACACTAACGAGACTCTGCTTCAAATTCGCTGACCATTTTCATCGACTCAATCAGATATTATGGCATCGACGAAGCACTGGTTTTATGTATAAGATCAATGTCAGTGGCTTGATAACGGTTCTTTTTTCTTGGGCTACATCCCAAGACACAACCTTCGTCACATTGTCAAAAAGCCTTTAAACCATTTCAACTACCACACAGTGAAAGAAAGATACCAACAAGGTGGCGCAATATTAATCATCCTATCGGAAGATGTTTTAATTTTTGCAAATTGCGTCGTGCGTCAATCATATTTGACATTTGTGAACTACACAGCTGCAGTATACAAACAGACAAGCAACGGAGTGCTATACTCTGCAAGAGGGTGGAATAATTGTGTCGATTTTTTGACCAATAATCGGTCGGTGATGTTGGTGCAATGTGAATTTCAACGTCGAACAGACTGGAACCACAGGAGAGCCACCTGAGTGGTCGTTCACCCGAGAATATCGTGGCTGTGGCTGCATAAGTCACTGAGAACGAAGAAAAATCAACTAATCGACGGGCCACGCAATTGGGCATCACCAGAAGCACACTACAGCGAATTTTAGTGAAATACTTACACATGTTCCCATATAAAGTGCAAACAGTGCACCAGGTAATGCCTCCTGACTGTCAGTCGCGTGGGAATTACTGTCAAGCCATCCTCAATCTCAACAACGAAGAGGACGATTTTTTGTCGAAAATCGTCATGAGAGATGGCGCGCATTTGCACTTAAGCGGTCAATTCGCAAAATCTTCGTTTCTGGGGTACTGAAAATCCGCGTGTGATAAACGGAGAGCCATTACATCCACTCAAAGCCACTGTGTGGTGTGGCGTTAACGCGGGAGGAGTGATTGGGCAGTATTTGTTTGAAGACGCCATCGGCAATAAGGTCATTGTTACTGGCGAACGCTATAGGGACATGATAAACGACTTCTTACTGCCGGAATCGGATGAGCGGGGCTTGGTGAACATGTGGTTTCAACAAGACTGTGCAACCATACACACAGTACGAGCCACAACGGATATTGTGAAGGAAGCGTTTCCTGGTCGCGTAACCTCCCGTTTTGGCGATTTGGCATGGCCAGCGAATTTCAAAAACAAAATTGAATGATTAATTTTGCGCAACCTTGTGTAACCTTTTTTCGTTTAGGTCCTTGGAATTTAGGTCGCATAAGTCAACAGTTTCCTTTTTCTAGAAAATACAGTCTCTTGATTGTGGCAGCTACCGAAAAGGCAGCCCTTTCCGCAAGGCCTTCACATATTTCTAAACTGTCTCTCAAACCGAACAGTGTTAGATAAAATTATGTTGGGATCTGACAGATATCATTTAATAGCAAAGAAGGTAGGAAGATTGCTCCGTTGCTAAGTACGGCATAAAATGGAATCTGCTGACCCTATTGGAGCGGCTAGATAGTGTAAACACACGCGAATAAGTTGGAGAGATCTGATTTCATTTGAGAGATTGTAGGTTTTAAAGAAGATATGACACTGATGATAAAGTTTAAGGCTGTCAAATAGAAAGTTCGTGTATCTCGGCCTAACATGCGAAGTTGCCAATTGCGAGAGCCTCATAATAATCAAACATCGTAAAAATCTGTAGGTAAGATACTAGACCACCAGTGCGGGTGACAGTCTGAAGTTCCCATTGTTGCACTAATCTTAATTTCTTACCTGGGCATATCAATATATTGATCGTTGTATGAAGAAAGTCAGCACTGATTTCTCGCTCGAGGGGCACATTTGTGTGAAATAGAATCTTCAGAACCTTAAGGCTCGAATGTGTTTCATCCATTATAATTCAAATTCGAATGCCCAATAATTTTTTCTATTCCTACTTTAATCCTAGATAATTTTGTGTAAATCTCCCTAATTAAGCAATAACTCTCCAATTCATCACAACGATAAAGATCATCCTCCATATCCCTCTAAATTAGGCTAAATCCTTACGGAATTCCCAACTCCTTGAAACTACCAAACCATGACTACACCAATCTGGAACATAACAAATTGTGAATTTAAATAAAAACACAAACGACAACTTTTATGCTTTCAATCGGAAGAGAAGACCCTCTACTCAGTAGACTTCAATTGCTGGTGCTTCTTCAACTCATGGGAGTCCACTAGAATCCAAAAAAAAAAAAAGGCATCCTTAGCACAAACAATCAATTTACTGTCAAGAACTTATTTCTTCTTCGTCATCCTTTAGATAGGAGTAGATACCTTCTGTTCCATTCAGTTTGAGATCTCTCCATCGGATTAAGATGTTTTTTTTCTTTTTTGAAAAAAAAGATTTCACTATTCTTTCTTGGTCGAAACAAAACCAACCAGGAGAACGAAAAAAATACGCTTTCCCTATCTCCAAAAACGAATAAAAGGACAAGAAAGGGGGAGTTATCTTCCTTCGTTATCCTGGATAGAGCGCATCGAAATTTAAAAAAAAATAATAAAAAATTGAAAGCATAAAATGTTCGTAACATTTGATTGTTTGAAGTTCATTCAATGCTTCTTGCAGTGCATTTCACTTTCTCAATACGAATACCATGTCCGTCTTTTTTATTTTGTTTTACCCAGCTTTACCTTTTAAAGGTTTTAGTAGTCTTGTCTGGTTTTGAGTGATTGAAATAATAATTTACCTGTCGTCGCAAGGGGTACAATACTTTGCAAGAGATGATGTGCATGCGCCAGTTAAATGACAGCACAAAGGTCAAAATTTTCTGTATTTTTCTTTTCCTTCTTCCCATATTTTAGTTTTAGACTGAGACGACAGCAAGGACTAGAAGTTCAGAGAAAGGACTACGAACTATAGTCTACTGACGACTAACCATCGTCTACGGACCAATGTCTATATACCCGAACGGCAGACTACCGACCACCTTATTGTATAAAATCTTGAATTCAAGAAATATTGCCGTAAAGGACATTATAATCATAATCATCAGCAGAGAATCAGTTGTCGAGTATTGTTGTACTCGTAGATACTTCAAATGAATTTCGAATAGAACGGTGCACTTTTGCAAGGACTCTGAAAGAGCTGGTAACCGTGCTGTCTGTGTATTGGTAAATAGAAGAATTCAATTCTCAGATGTCAAGTTGAATTACAATGCAAACAGGACTATTAGACTGGTAGACTGTTTAACTGGGTATACCTCCAGAGTTCAGTTTGATTTGGTTTTCAAGTTGTGTTTCGCTAATAATAAAGGTAAACGACTGAGAAGGAGGGTTATGCACATTTTTTTAAGAGCTTACAGACGGTAGTCGGCAGACGAAATTAAAGGAGTTGTCTGAATGCATTTTTAATGCGATCAACGTATTGTTGAATTTACATAACGATTTTGATTGATGTCAATAAAGAGTTTGTTTGAATGTCTCTCCATATGGGCAGACCGCTGATAGTTCGATAAGAAAAATTATGCAGAGAAATGAAGTGAGTTCTTAACAGATTCAATCTTAGTTTTTAGTCAGGGAGTGGCTCATTGCAGGTCGAAGCTACATGTTTTTAGAATCTATCAAGTGAACAAAACTGGTCAATACTCTGTGGAGAAAAAGGGTTCCTAAGGGGATTTAAGTTTATAGAATTGGTCATAGATTATAACTATCGTAAAACTCACATCAATAAAACCATAGACAGGGTTCGAATCTAAGTGTTTAAGACAAAAATGAAAAGGTTGTCATCTGTGTTCATGACCTAAAGATCATTAACCATTAAAAGATATACCCGCCAGTTCTTCAAGTCCTGAAAAACTAACCAAGCTATCCTCAGAGTTGAATCCTATTCAGTATGTGGTAGTTATACTTCTTACCAACTAGCTAAAGGTTAGGCTCTAAATATTACCTTAAGAAGAGTTAAACTAGTTTCCATGATCTAATGAGAATCAGCCTTTCAGATAGATAAAGTACTTTGCATCCTTGGGTGTATAATGCAGGCGACCGTCCAACTTAATGAATAAAATCTAAGTAATACCGAAACGAATTGCAATCTAGCTCAAAGAGTGAATGGTAATAGGATCAAGCCCATAATATCAGTTGTCATATTGTCAGAAGGTAGATTTATATAATTTTTCATCCGACTACAATAACGAAACCATTTTCCAAAACCAAATAAACCAAAATAATGACAAGCGTACGCAGTAAATAAGAGGGCATAATACTGTGATCAAAAACTATGGTGAGATTGTCTTTAAAAATCTTTATTTATTCTTCCAAGACTATTTCATCACCTTCAAAGTACTCCTCTCCCGATATAATCCACTTATGCCAATGGTTTTTCCAGTTCTTGAATCTATTTTCAAAGCCGATTTCCGGGATGGCCTGCAAGCCGTGCAGTGAATCAGTTTTAATCTTCTCAATCGTGTCAAAACGGTGTTCTCAGAGTGGTCTTTTGAGGATTAGGGAACAGCCAGAAGTCACACGGTGGTTGTGGAACGACAATGAGTTGAATTTTTGGGCAAAATGATCCCATTTGAAATTTGAGTGAATTCGGAACGAAACGGGGTTTGGAGAAAGTCGTTGAGCATGGCTCTGTAGCGCTCGCTGTCCACAGTAGGCGTTTGGCCAGCCCCGTTTTCGAAAGAAAAAAAAACGCCTGCATCGTAAACAGCATACCATGCAGCAACTTTGAGCAGGTGTAATGGCTCTTCATGGGTTGTACGCGATATCTTTGTTTATTTACATGCCCACGGAGATGGATTTGGGTCTCGTCGCTCATGATGATTTTCGATGAAAAGTTATCTGCCTCGTGGTCGAGATTCAGGATGGCTTGAGTATAGGTTACGCGCTTGGTGGTCAACAACTCACAGCTTATGCACTGTCTGCACTTTGTAAGGGAACACCATCTTTACAATTCTCTGTAAAGACCGGGTGATTACTTTTGCGCCGCTTAGGATACTGACGAAAACGAAGTGCCCGATTGTGGTTATCTCTGCAGCAGAGAGAAACTCCGGACTGGTCTTTACGCCGTTTCATAACGATAGAAATATCAGGATACATCAGAAAATAAATAGTGGAAGCAGTGTGTTTCTTCTGGCGAATCAACGCTAAAAAGGCTAATGTGCATCTGTAGGCCAACAAGGTCATGACGATAGCTTTCTGGAATCAACTCGGAATATTCCACATCGATTACGTTTTTAAGGAAAGTCAATCAACAGCAAGAATTGTGCATACTTATTGGATGGGTTTAAGGCCAATTTGAAGAAAAAGTGACAGCATTTGGCATTCTTCCTTAAGAATAAGGTAAGCGTGCACCCATATGTAGTTATCATGGCGAAATTTCATGAAATAGGGCACTAATTCCTCCTTTGATTTCTTTATTCTTTTGATTCAGTGCCTTTTTCCTGTTCTTAAAGCAGAATTAGAGATTTCAGCAATTAGAAAAAATGTACCAGGCCCGGAAGATAATTTTTTCGAGAAATAAAACGCTCTTTGCTGAAAAACTATCTCTTCATAAAAAAAGCCAGCCTCATATCGCGCCAATCTCGTATGGCTATGCACATTTTTCTTGTGAGCCAGAATCAAACATATCACAGATATGGGTTCACTATCTAACTCTCATCTTGAATAACAAGTATGCGCTCAAGGGGCTGTTATCACCCTTAAAATGACTCTGATTGCACACAGCGCGGGCGACGGAAAATTAAGGAGGATAAAACGGAGGTACCGATGTACGTTGGTTTTGAATGTTTGAAGGTTATAATAACTATTAAGGAAATAAAAGCAGGGCATTCCATGAGCCAGTTGCTCTGCTAATGAAAGCATCTCCTATAAGTTTTATCACAGGGTCTTAAATCCTATCTAGCAGGTGCGAAGAAGTTTTACATTGTACTCCAATGTTGGGCTAATGAACGCCCTATATTATTGAAGCCATATCAGGAGGGGTGAAATATTTCTTGGATCGCTTGAGGAAATCTAGACATTTTGCAGCAATACTAGCGGCTCGCTGCTCAGAGGCGAAAAAATTCGATGGAAATAACCTCGCCGAAATACATAAAAACTGCAGACGGTCGCTTATTGACAAATGAAAAGGAAATTTGTGACCGGTGGCTTGAATACTGCAAGGAGTTGCTTAACAAACAGTTTTCACGTGATATCGTGCCGACAGCTGGTCTATTCGAGGAGGAAGTTTCGGACTTTTCAATCGAAGAAATAAGTATAGCAATTGAAAATGAAGCGGCGGGACCAGACAGCATTCCATCAGAGTTTTGGTCGAAGATGGAGGGAATCGCCAGCGAATGGATATCGAAACTTTTAAATAAATTAAAATGTGGACAACCTATGCCGAATCTATGGAGAAGTAGCTTCTTGGTTCCATTATACAAAGGAAAAGGCGACACTCGAGAATGCAACAACTACCGTTCCATCAAGCTGATGTCACACACGATGAAAATCGTCCAAAGAGTCTTAAACGAACGTCTTCGGCAAATTATAAGGCTCGATAATAGCCAATGTGGATTTGTTGAAGGTAGATCGACGGTGGACGCTATCCAAAGTCTATGAATAATAGTAGAAAAGCCCCGAGATTCGTCTAAGGACTTACACATGTCATATCGACCTCGAGAAAGCATTCGATCGAGTGTCTAGAGATCTCATATGGGCCGCGCTGAGGTCGCAAATGGTACCGGAAACGTATGTTAGAATAACACAAGACATGTACAGAAACGTGAAAACTGCGGTTAAAAGCTCTGCTGGACTAACGAGAGAATTTCCAGTTAATGTCGGAGTGCATCAAGGAAGCTTACTTAGCCCTTTCCTCTTTAACGTAGTATTAGACTATCTTTTGAAAGATTGCATGCGAAATAAATGTAACGCCGATTCTCTTCGCTGACGACGCAGTTATTCTTAGCGATAACGCTGAAGATTTACAGAACGCCTTTGATTCATGGAAAAATGCGCTAGAGAGAAACGGGTTTAAAATAAGTCGTTCAAAGACGGAGCATTTAACGTGCCCATTTGCGCATCCGTTGCGACCTGTTTCGGATATAATGTTAAACGGAATAGTTCTTCCGAAAAGCACTATCTTTAAGTACTTAGGATCAATCGTTAACATGGAAGCGAAATGTGACGACGACGTAAACCACAGAGTGAGTGTGGGATGGATGAAATGGCTGGAAAGTTCGGTTATCTTTTGCGACCGAAAATTTTCACTTAAATTAAAGGGGAAACTCTATACCACGGTTGTTAGACCAGCTCTTATATACGGTTCACATTGCTGGACAATGTACGAAGCGTTTAAAAACAAAATGACTGCAGCGGAAATGAAAATGTTAAGGATGTCTAGTGGAGTCACTAAACGCGATTGCATTAGATCTACGCGCATAAGAGGAAGTCTACATATAAAGAATTCGGTAACCGAACAGCTTGAGGCGAATAGAATAAGCTGGTATTGCCACGTTCAAAGAAGATCTGCGAAAAATCCAGTTAAAAAGGCACTATCAACTACGGTTACTCCAACTGTAAGAAAACGAGGTCGGAAAAAGAATTCCTGGATTTCTCAGATGGCAAATGCGCAACATCGAAACTTGTTTTTCTGCAATCTTTCTGTTAATCTAGAGTTGTTTTAGAATTTTTTAATAAAAATTGAATTGCATTAGAGAAATGATACAAGAGGTCATCCCAGGCATTTTCCTTTGTTCAAGAATCAACTAACGATTTTCCAATTAGAGGATAAAACAATCCCCAGAGCACCATTTTATTCCTCCCTTCTAAACAAAGACCAAATCCGACAAATAAATGTCATTAGCGGGTATGGGTTTGTCCCGAAATCAACAAAAAAAAAAAAAAGAAAAACAATCAATGTAAATTCCCAAATAAGCTTAGAAAATTGTTTATCCTCCATTTTCTCTGCTAAATACACACGCAAATCGCCTTAAAGCACACACAACACAAGATTCATTTTTATTTCCTTCGCATTCGCCCTATATTATTGAGATTCTCTTAAAAGGAAAGACCAAGCAAAAAAAAAAAAAAACAATATTTAGTATACAACAAAATTAAAGCCGGTTTCATCTACTTAAAGAAGAAGACACACACAAAGGACATCATTTATTGAAAGCAAAAATAAATAAATAATTTTGAAGAATTCATTTCCTTCCGAGATTTTCTGTTTTCCATCGTCAAACAAATAAATAAGCCGAGGGTTCTTCCTATCCCTATTTGTCACAAAAGTGAAATACTTCGCGACAAAATGTGGAGTGGAGAAAGGAAGTTGAAACAACAAAAACAACTAAAAAGACTTTGATCCCTTTTCCAGTTGTACATCACACAATTTTGGCCTCTAATCATTTTCGTTTTTATTTTTTTATTTTTATATTTTTTCTTGCTTTCTGGTTGCTTTGCTTTGTCAATTCTGGTTCTTCCTGGTAAAGGTATCGATTAGAATTTTGCAAAAAAAAAAAACGAAAAAAAAGAACACCTCCACCACCACCACCAGTTTTTGTTTATCTGAAAAAACGCAACAATCCACTCTGGTACCCGGCCATGCCAGTATCAGGGGATAAATGTGTTTGAGAGATGAATGGCAGTAATATTGGGGCTTTTGCATCCCCTCAACCCTCGAAATCGAAAAAATCGATTTTCTAGCACCACACTTGTATGACTACACAATGAATGCCGATCTCCCACTCGCCCGAGGACAGACCCGGGTCAAAGGGGATGGAATAGAAAAAAAAAATCAAAAAAAAAAAAAATAGAACAAGACTCCACAACAGAAACACCCCATTATCACCAATACTCACACAGAGATTATTTGGGTGTTTCTCTGATGGCAATGGCGGGGATGATGATGATGACTATGGCGACAATGTAGTGGGGTGTTAGGTGGTGGTTTTCTGTTTTTCCTTCGTTTTTTTTCGCTTTTATTTCTTTTCCTCTAAACAATAGT
This sequence comes from Volucella inflata, assembly GCA_928272305.1. NCBI lineage: Eukaryota > Metazoa > Arthropoda > Insecta > Diptera > Syrphidae > Volucella > Volucella inflata. Next base: position 15,197,640 of record OV743718.1, on the reverse strand, counting down.
GTGTGTCGCTGCGTATATCGTAAGGATGTGTCTGAAACCTCTCAAGCACTACCAGACCAAACACCAGCTCTACAGAGAAGGAAAAAACAAAAAATAAATTCCCAAAATTGGGAAAAACCTTGAGCCCAAGTATGTCGAAAGTTACTGAGATTTTTCTCTGGGGAAAAATTTATTTTGAAGGTCCTTGTTGTTCGGCCATACCTACACATTGCCACCATTATACTCCTCGGCCTTAAATAAATTGTTAGCAAAGAACACGACTACAAAAACAGACAAAAAGAAAGATATACAACAAAAAAAAAAAAAAAACAAATTCAAAATTAAAAGCCTTTGAAAGTAAATGAAAGTGGTAAGGGAAGGGAATAAAGAGCGCTGGCAGCAACACACAATTATTTGTGATTGCCGAAAGGACCTTGCTGTTAAAAAAAAAAAGAATATCTACTATACTACGAGTATATACCTATGCCTACCATAACAAAAAAAAAAAAAAAACAATTGTAGACGCGGCAGTACAAATACAAAGGCGAACTGGAAAAAAAAAACTAGGTCACCCTATCTTGAAGAATGCGAAGGGAGGTGGGGTAGACAATTCTGTTTCTTTTTTTTCTGTCATTAAGACGAAATGAGATTAGAACAAGTAAGTGTTGAACTTAAAAGTTGTTACAATAATAAGACGCGATAATAGCACGCTTTCACTCGTGACTCTACGTTTGTATTTGATTTGGGTTTTAAGAGTCCTTTGGGGGTGTTTCAATTTAAGTCGTAGCCTTATGAAAACTTGATTATTTTCTTTTTATCGGAAATTTCATGAGGTTAGGTCATGCTTTTGTCTTTCTAGTATGCTTGTTCAAGGATGTAACATTTCACATCATTTTCTGGAAGAATTCGCTGACGTACATCGCTTAGTCGAAATGGTTTGAAGCTGGGACTCTTCCAATTTTACCTACCTACTACCTCCACAAGCATAAATTCAACAAACAACAATACTTGGGTTATAAAGTTTTTAGTATAAACGGCAAGCCTTAGGTCTTAAATATCCTTGACTATACCAGTGGCTTAGTAGCTAAATACCATGACTTCTATACTTATATCAATACACAGCTTAAGTCGGATATCCCGCGGACACTGTGTGCATTTGAGTCAGAATACCAGCCAAATTTAGCAGGTTATCCTGACAGTTGTAGATGTCCTTCTCAGCAAAACAGGATCCATGTACTGTAGATTCGGGCAGAACTAATTTCTGTCAAAGGCAAGATATTCAATATATCAGAAGCAGTATGGATAAAAGGTAGGGGCAAGACCAACGCCAAGATAAAAGCCAAGACGAGACTAATAAGACCTAAACTATCGCCAATAAAATGGCCAAGACCAGGGCAATATCAAGGCCAGAATAGGTCGCTTATTGTTATTTTTGAATGCCTGAGAAAATCGAAAGTGTGATACAACTTTCAGCTGTCAGTCCTCTGCTAGGCAATAATACCTATTTGTGAGTAAATTTAGTGTGAAAAAGTACCTTCAACGCCATTCGTCGTATTTTCAATGCTACCTACCATCATGCCCGCAAAGGTAATGGCAAATGGACGTTCTTACTAATTTTATATTATATTCTTATGTATTGGCCGCTGTAAAGGCCGATAAGGATAGGTTAAGCCTCCTCTCAAGGCAACATGGGCTACCATTTTCGTAAGCGTCTGCTGGATCACAAACCTGGTTTTCATTTCGATTCGCAGTGAAGGCAGTTGAAATTCCATTCAATTACTTTGCTCTGTTCACCAACGGTCTCAAGCTGTTCCTTTTTGAAGTCAAAATTATCATAGATGTGCCTTATGTTTACAGCTCAAATTTCAACATCATTTTTCTGTTCATTTGGAGTCTGCCATAGTAAAAGATACAGGGTTTAGTTGCACTAAGCTGTAAAAAAAAAACAAAAACGCTCTCATTTCTCCTTTTACAGTGTCCTATGACCTCTATCCTTGTCACGACGCAAAAAAACAAAACTAAGTCAACATTACATGACGGTCACTACAACTCACTTACAACCCCTAAAGCTATTATTCGAGTCACGTCTGTTTAAATCTTAAAGTACATTGACAACGCACAAGTTAAAGAATCCTCAATGAGCTAACCGAACTTCCTTCCAGTCACATCACCAAATCCTTTGAAGACATTTCATTAAATCTATTTTTGGCTGTGCATACATGTGTATGAGTATATCAGTATTTTTATTTATTCTCGAACTACACACACCCTCCATAGTATTCGTAGATATACATATATATGTATATGTGCGTGGAATAAACGCACACAAAAGTACAAATCACCACCCAGAGCTTTTAATTTTCTAGGTCAAAAGGATACGAGACAGAAATAGATAAACAACATCAGCGTTAGCATCAGTAAAAGTTGTAACAGGAAAAAAACCCGACACAGAAAAAAAAGAAAAAGAAAAAAAGCATCTAAACGGGATGTGTACATCCTTAGGGTGAAAATATCCTGAGCTATAATGAAGACCCATGACTGGTATCATTGAATATGTGTGCTTTGCTTTAACCGCGCCGCCTTACAAATTTCGAAGGAGGCAGTGGCAGTGGCAATGGAATCAAACAAAATTCTGCCTAGTCGTCGTCCTTCTCAGAATAAAATACGCATCCAAGTTTCTATGCCGACTCCATTCATACAGAAAAATGAAATCTTAACGAGATGATGCGTAGTTTGATAGTAATGATAGTGTTGCCTTTGGGAAATATGCAAAAGTTGCTGAAAAAGTATCTCTGGTGAGATACAAAATTGGGATAACATGGATAGCCGTCGTCGTTTTAGTAGAATAATGAACACAATGTCCAGCCGTAGTCGTTTAAAGATGCTCCAAGGGGAGCTTATCTTTATAGTCCTATAGTAGTCACGTCGAAAACACGATTTCAGGAATTGTCTTAAGAATGGTGCCAAAAATATAACGAAAAGCAATGCTTTACTTGCTTTCGATTGAATATACAGTGACTTAAATGGAAAGTGGGACATAAGTATCCCAGAACGGCTTAAATTCGATATCGTTTTGAGCGGCATCACATCCGCAGTCGGCACAATAAGCCACATCTACATTTAAGTTAATGCAACCCTTTCAGGAGACTTTAAAAAACTCGTGCTGGTGCAGATCGAGAGGGCTAGTATCCCCCAACTAGGAAGACCATGCTGGTCTGATCCAGCTACGCATAAATATTTTATATTTAAAAATAAATAACACTTTGTTTTCAGCTTAATATAAGTCTGATTTCTTTCCGATTTAAGGTATCCTTTTGGCCCAGGTAGTGATCTGTAAAGGTTGAGGGTGGCAATGATAGTGGATTGACATATTATTGAATGAACTGTTGATCCTCACGTGGGTTTATGTATGTCAAAACATTGTTACCTTTTTAATTCATTTAGAAGGTTGTGTACTAGTTTAGGTGTTATCTTAAAAACATATTTATAAAATACTCACTTATTGTAAAGAACTAAATACGGAAGAAGGACCATAGCATCCCATCAAAATTGTATCGCAAACAAGGTCCTTTTTGTAACCTAACTAAGGGCTCCCTTGTCAAAGTTAAAGCTTCCTAATCCTATTGAATAGACTGTTGTCTAACAGACAGCTTTGCAACTAAGCCATTTCAATACCTGAAAACGCTGTCTGAGATTGTTATTTTGAACGACTTTAGAACACGAAATACGGAAGGGCGATACGGAAGCCTGTCAAAGAAACTTATATTTAAAACGTTTCGAAATTCCTGACTTGAAGGCTGTAAAATGCGGAACTTCTGTCTTGCTAGGCAAAATACTTTGCGTCTCCTAAATTTTCTTCAATATTAGCTACGTCATTAGCTACGTACCTCAAAGGGCGTGTGTTGCGGCTATTTAAAAGGCCAGCCATGTAATCGGAAAGTAAAGCAATATTTCAAAGACAGCTCTTGAGTTGAAAATGACCAGACCACTGAGTTAACATTTAAAAAAATATGTACAAGGTCATTCATTTTGCTGTTCCGAAGTTCAATATAAATAAAACACATTATTACCTTGAATTTCAAACTTTTATTCAATATATTGTTTGGATCTTCCGATTATGAATGAAATACACAGTGTGGCAAATAATATCCCGGATACGAGCCATATTTAAGCAACCACGAGGGACATCTTTTTGTCCGAACATGCATTTTAAATTTTAAATCTTTCTCTACTATCTGTCAAAATTTCATGACATTTGGTTGAGACTTAACAATCATAAAAATTATTCATCCAAAACACCTTTTCGTTTGATGTTGCAATTGTAACATGGGATAAAGAATTCCACCCAAAACTTGGTAAAAATGCATCAGAAGTATTCAAATTGACGCAACAAGTGTACCGTGATGATTATTTGATTAGAACAGCTGTTTATGGCACCGTATTTTGAGCGGCGCTGGAGGATGACAAACACACATACACATCAGTTCAGATGACTGAAACGATCCAACAAGTACGAGATTTTGTCGGAAAAGACCGTGAACATGATAGAAGAGGTTTTAAACAACAACAAAGTTGATTTCTGGGGAACGATAATGTATTGAATCACACAGCACTCATTGTTCGTTAATTTTCGCCTCGAAATCAAGTGTGTATATAAGATCATTCGCCGTATTCACCTGATTTGACACCGCACGGCGTCTCTTCGTTCCCGAAATTGGAATTAAAGTTGAAAGGATGCTTTTTCGATGACATTCCGAATATTTAAGCACCTCGACCAAGCACTGGAAGCAATTCCGCAAAATTAGTTAGAGCTCATAAATGTTTTCTATAGCTAGTCCAGCATATTATTAGCAACACTGTGTATACAGTCTCAGACGACGGTTTGATTCGACGTGTGTGAGCGTACACCTAAATATTGGTTGGAAAACAAATAGCCTTTCATGAAGATGGCTAGAACCCTACAAAATACGCAAATTAGATGAATCCTTCAATGAGTTCAACAGATTGTAAGCAGTCTTGTGAGTCCACAATAGTCTCCATCTGGAGTTGGAAGAATTTTGGAATGATCCAACATTTTTCACAATATATCATTGGCAACTAAGTAATTGTCGATTTCACGCATAGATGTCTTTGGCCATATTTTTTTATGGCTTCTGTCAATGCCATATTTGTTTGCTTTTGGCATTTGTTAGCTGTCAGTCTTGCTTTGGAAGTAAATTGCGCGAATTTTTGTGAAAAGTAATTAGTTTGGCCTCAGTTTTAACATAAAGTGCAAAAACGAACATTTTCGTCATATTTTACTTTTTGTATTCGTAAAGGAAAGATCGCAGCGCAAGCTGCTAAAAAGTGACATGACGTGTATGGTTAGAGAGCCTAATAAATAATATACAGTCACGGAATTGGTTTGACAAATTTTATTCCGGAGACTTTCACGGAAAGATGAACAACGATCATGTCTACCAGATGAGCTTGATAATGATCAAATTAAAGCCATAATCTAGTCGGATCGTCATGCAACTGTGCGAGAGATAGCAAAAAAGTTGATTGTGTCACATACAGTGATTAAGAAAAATTTAAAACGTGTGAAGCACGTTAAAAAACTTGATATTTGGAAATTCATTTAACGAAGCGCATCAATGCTTGGGATTTGCATCTTTGACGCAATGAATCCGACCTTTTTTGAAACGACTCATCACGGGGGATGAAAAATGGATTGCTTACAGTTACACCAATCGAAGACGATCATAGTCCAGGCTTGATGAGCCAGCACAATCCACTTCGAAAGCTGGTATACACCAAAAGAAATTTTGCTATCAATTTGGTGGGATTGGAAATGTGTGGTGTGTTCTAGGATGTAAACAAATTAAATACATCGATCAGCGAATAACCACCAGAATTGGTCCATCGAAAAGGTGTAATTTTTCACCAGGATAACGCTAGACCACATACATCTTTATTATTGAAAATTGGTTGGGAATTGATGTTACATCCACCATTTAGCCCTGATCTTGCTCCACCAGATTACCATTTATTTCGATCTTTCCAAAGCTCTTTAGATGATGAAAGGTTCAATGATGATCACGTTGTGAAATCGCATTTGGTTCATTTTTATGCAAAAATTGATGACTTTTGAATTATAAATTGGTAGATTGGAAAATATATCACTGACTAAAGTTTATTCGTTGTATTTAAAGCAATTTGTTTTATTTATATGAAAAAAATCGGCAATTATTTAGTTGCTAACCTACTCCTTCCAAAACGGCCCAACATGCCATGCCGTCAAATTAACTCACTGGCAACTCTGAAATCATTTCCATTTACACAGATAAGTGAAAGTCCTATCGAAAGATACAAAAGTACTGTCTATTAAAATGTAAGTCAGTTTTCGTTTAGGACCTTTCCGTCAATTTCAGCTTCAGCTCCCCGTTGTGAATATGCCAATATGCCAATATCCCGATGTGCCTACTCAGACTTCTTTTCTTTCTTTCATCAGTTTTCTTCTTTTTTCTTTTACTCTGCTTGAATATTTTTGTTCGTGCCTTTTGAGAAATCCAAGAAAAGAAAAAAAAAAAAACAGAAAAAAAAGGAAAAAGATATCCTGCCATGAATTGGTGTGGCGTCCTTAAAGTCCTTGGGAATATAAAGCCTTCATACGCGCGCACATAATATATCAAATCAAAATCACTTTTGCTTAGATTGCATTCATTTTGAGATTGAGGCCCTTGATGTCGCCCCCATGCTCCCGATTTCTCTCCCAGGATATTTTATCATTGATTAGGGTCAAAGAGAACGAGAAGAAAAGAAAAATGTAAAGCTCAGGAGGGTTTAGATTCTATGTATAATATATACAGATATATGTGCAGGGATATTATCCTTAAATAAAAGTCCTAACAGAAGTATTGATTGGCTTCCTTAATATAGATGTCAAACTTTTTTTTTAGTCCTCCCTCTAATTCTTCATCTTCATCTTCATATCAGGATCGGCATCGGCATCCCTTCTACTTCAACTTCGATTGCGTATAATATACTCGTAGATATATAATGATGTACACTGGCACACATAAAAACCAGTGGTACTCGGCACATCATTAAATTCGATTGATATTGAATTTATCATTTTGATTTTGACGGGCGGTGGCACCAGATCCTTTTCGTCCTCAATTTCGTTTTCTTCCTGGGTCTTATTTAGAGGGATTCACAATTTTATTATTGCTTTCTTGTCGTTATGTTTCTTATGCAGGCCACCGACTCATTCGCTTGTCTTTTCGTAATTGAATTCGATAGATTAGTGCGTTCAATCGAACTTAATAATTCAACAAGATGGTGGTTGCTGTAAGGTGGGTGAGTCTACTCCTGCCTATATATGGGTAGCAAGGACGAGTTTTGGTTTACATTTTTTTTTCTTTCTGGAAAATTACACACATCTATCAATCGAGGAGCAATGGACTATGAAAAGTTTTGTTTTGTTTCGTCGAAGTAATTTGCGAAAGAAAAAGAAAAAGTTCTTTCCTACTTCTACTTTCCTTTTGTTTTGTCTTGCACACCACACTTTAGGTTCGTTTTCTGTTCATTGCTCACTAAAAAGGAAATGAATTACTTGAGCCGAGAAACTAATGGTGAAGTTAATGTCTACGGTTAGAACGGCATATGTGTGTAGTGCGTATATTAAGGAAATATGCGTAGCGTGTAATGAACTGACATTGAGTCAGATTGAGGACCTTTTCCAAGTTTGACAAGTGACATGTTGGTCGGTTGCTCGGTTAGTTAGTAAGTTAGTTGGTCTGAGTTGATGGTGCTCACAGTTGAAGTTTTGGTCTTCCTCGTCGAACTTTATTGAGGACTGGGACAAAATTGATCTGTTTTACTGATTACTTAATGAGGTAACATGTGTTTTCGATTGTTTGAAGGTTGCCACTGACGTAGGAGGAACTGGTTTTTATTTTTGGAAAGGTACCAATGACATTTAAGTTAAATAGAAAAAGTTCCATGAGTTGATAATTTTTTAATGATCTACGGAACACAAAAATATAATGATAAATGATTGTTGTTAGCGCTTAGCGCCTTTTCTAAGCTATAGGTCAGAAAGTCTGTGATTAATTCATGGTCTTAACCATTTTTGTTTGAGTTACAACCGTATGAATGTATATTGTATGAGATCTTCATATACCCGTCAAAGTAGAAATTCTATCCTAATTTTGGAAGAAAATATAAATAAAAATGAAAATGTAGCATAACATTAAATTCTAATCACGAGAAGCAATCTTAAGACTGTAGGTCCTTCTTCAGAGGAAAATTCCATCTAACACTGTGTACCGATGTCTAACCTAATATACTAAGCCAATGCACTGCTTGCTAATCGAAAGCCGAATCGAAAGGTCGGTAGTAAAATCTGCAGTTGAATGAACCCACGCGTACAAGGGGGGACAAAAGAAATGTCATAATGCGAATTGGTCGTCATTTCGCTTGAAAATAATAGAATTGATCTCTGTTTTCACGAAAACTGTATTTGAAGCTACAAAATTTCAAGTCGGCGGAAGGGAAGATCACACGGCTTGAAAATTGATGATTCAAAATCTCCATCGTTGCCTGAGCTGTGTGACGATTGCTCTGTCTTGCTGGAGCTAATTATGCTCAAGTCCTAATTCAGCAACTTGCGGCAAAAAAATTCGTTTATAATTTGAATATAGGGCTCACCAGTCACGGTTAATGTGGTGCGGTCGGTGTCCTCAAAAAATTAAAACCCATTCACTTATCACTACTAGTACAAATGCCGCATTAAACAGTCACTTAAAGGGGATTCTTCGTGCCCATACAACGCTCGGCGAATCTCTTAATTGCGCAAGATGACGAAATTCGCATTACATCAAAGCAAAAGACTTGAAATTGGTCAAACCATAACGACATTCGACAATATTAGTCAGAATTATAACACATTACTTTTGGCCTACTTTGTGCAAGTATTCTTGATTAACATTTTATCCATTTTGCACTTCCAAGCCTGGAACAGTCCCTCTTGTGGAGTTAGTTGACTAAAACAAGCCTTTAAGTTAGTATTTGCAGTGGCAGATCCCTAAAAAGGGCTCTCATTAAGGCATTGAAAATATTTCAAAACATCTCCTTTTAACTAAGCCTTAGTCCATCTATACAATTTAGAAGTACACTTGATTACCATCTAACTGAAGATAGATAGGATGGATTCTGTTTGATTTCTTTATGTATCCTAAGTCTGCAAAGGCGTACAGTCTATAACTTATAAAAAAAAGCTGAGTCCTTGGCTAATTGCCTCGACATGACCACTCTAAACTGACGATAAGTACTGTGTAGTGTCTATTTGTATGAATGCTCGCCAAATATCTACAATAATACAATTCCTTTTTTTGGCTGCTGTACGAAGTAAGAGGGTTAGAATCATGAACTTTAAGAATCTGCTAGGACTGAAGGTGACACAACGAATTGGTCACAAAGACCCTTTCGAAATACTCACTATTCAATCCCAGTCTCATACACAGTGACTGGTGCCCTAGAATTTTTGACATTGGATACAAGTGGTTTCGGTTAAATTAAAATTGATTTGAAAGAAGTAAACGACTGGTCAGAATTGTTTCTGACTGCTCGATGCCTGAAGCCCACGAACTTGATTGGTCTCCAGAATGCAAATGTTGTGCCACAGCATAAGAGTAAGTTGGAAATGGTAAGAAAGCTTATTAATGTTGAAGGGTACAAGGAAACCGCAGCTAAAAATCTCTGTCATGATGTACTGCATTATAAGCCAAACTCCATCTGGAGTGACAAAAGATACAACAGGTCAGTAGATGCATATTCAATTGAAGTCGATCATTGTATCGCTACTGTAGGATAGAGAAAACTGCTAGTGATTCTTTTGTTGAAGTCTATTTCGGATGAAAACGGCTTTAAAATTAGCTAAAGTCGACTCCCATCTCATGTTGACTCACATCTTCAGGCTCATTGTAATTGATTGAACTCGTCTTTTGGCATTGTGAGTATACCATCTGACACTAAGCCCCGATTACAACGAGAATATGTAGAAGACGTTCACTATATTCGGGGCTCTTGAATTTTAATAACGACTTAGGAATTCAATGGAAGAGAGGCGATGTAAACTTCGTGGATAGCTTCAAGCTTAGTCCTTACTGGACAAGGTGTGCATAAGATTGTACTTATTTAATAACCTCTCAAGACTTGAAAGTCCGTTAGAAAATCCGCGTCCTCGGTTAAAGATTCAATTGTATTAAAAGTTAAGTTTTGCTTGAACAAACGACAACAATAAGAAAAATCCTATTTTCTGGCCACAAAAGTGGTAGTAAGCTTTTGCTTAGCACTTCAATGTGTTACGCAGAAATAATTCAACGCCTTTGAGGGTAATGAAACCATCGAATATAAAACCCTCTATAACTGCAAGCCTTACGGTCAATTCTTGCCACAGAGACTTGTGACATTTAAGGGAAGTCTCATGAGTTTCAAGTGGATAATTCTGAACACTTTTAGAAATAAAAAAATTACACATCTTCCTACTGGAGAGCTTTATCAAATGGCAAGGAGCACAATGGACAATTTTCTTATTTGTGTAGTTTGTTTCCACAGATATCGGAAGTCGATGCCGCTGCACAGCTCTTGCTTCAGAATCTGTCAAGGCAAGTTTACTGTACACACTCTACCAATATTACCAATATTGGGATTCCAGGAAAAGAATTCATTCATTGATAGTGGCTCCCAGAACTCTAAACAGATGAGACAACCTGCTTAATATGATGCCCCAAATACGAGTTTATTGAATAAGAACAGGAAGTCCCGCAAATAATACGAGCTGATTAGTTAATTTTGTATTCGTTTAGCCTTTTAGTTAACACGTGGTAATAATAATTCGAATAAGGATAACCCCAATACCAACAAACTTTAATTATCTTATAAATGTTCTATCAGTCTCTGTGCATTCACATCTCGTTGTCGGGCCAACTTCCACCTATTCAAACACTTGAAAACTATTTTTATAATAACCTTAACCCAATTGGCTTTATTATTTTATAACCAAGTCAAAACAACATAATGAAGTAACGGATAGCAATCAAATTAGCACATTAAGACAGATTAATTTTTTTATAACTTAACCACACCTATAAAATAAGAAGAAAATATAGTATACCGCAATCCGACTACAAACTGACCGCAACAAAACAATTTCCCCATGAGTCATCATAAAACAAAGTTTATTTTCCACAAGTTTTTACGATTTAGAACAGTTTCCACACTGATTTAATGACACCTACAAATGCAACCCACACACAAAAACTTATTATGTTTCTTTGTAAAGACAAATATTGTCCTTGATGTCCTTCAAAATGTTTACAACGAAAAGACCATCTTGAAACCATTCCCGTTCCAATCTGAAATCAATCAAATCTATCTCTATGTACTTAGGTTCCCCGAAAACAACCCTCCAATTTCAATCCCAATAACCATCATAACCTTTAAAAAAAATAAAAATCAATTTTCAAAAAGTTTACACTGTTTTAGAGGGGTTTGGGGAAGTGAAGGGGAAAAAAATCGAATTTCTTAACGAAATTTCATATGCACCCTCATTTAGTGAAGATGCTTTATTTCCTCCTTGACATACAAAATCGGCCCTCATCTAAAAGGGTTTCCAACACTTTGCGTGTCTTTCGTTTTTCACTCGTTACGTCAGAGTACGAGAATAAGCAAAACATAAAGAAAGGAAAAAAAGGAGGCATAAAACGAAAGACAACTACGTTGACAATGTCCAATTATCTTATCCATTTCGATGTTGTTGCCGTCTAAACTTCCACCACCGACATCCTGGATGGTCGTGTACTTTGCCATCGAATCTGTAGTCGTGCAAGTTCGACCTACTTTCACATAAGGAACAACCCAACAAGCACAGTATGTATGAATTTACGAAAACGACTGAAAAACGAATTGTCGGAGTTTGCTATCAAATTTATACCCGACAAACAGCAACAGCAACAACAATTTCTACTCATTGATTTCGAATAAAAAAAGGAAATTGGTCTTCCCTTTTTTTGAAATTTCAAAACGCGTCGTCATTCCACTCGCCTTCGATAAAAAGGGGTGAAGGCAGATTTTGCCTTGGAAGGAATATGATAAAAGTTCACCCTAGCTCGTTGGTTTGACACACCAAAAAATGGTTGCAAAAAGGCATGTGGTAAGCTGTAAAATAGGGGAGAAACTTACAAAAAAAAAAAACCAATACAGGATGTACCACAAGAAAGGAAACATCAAAGACAAAACAGTTTTTGAGTAATCGAAAATCTTTAAGAAGCGATATCAAATAGACCACATAAATGACAACTTGGTGTCTTCGATATAAACCTGACATTCTGTTTTCTGGCGAACTCTAAATTTGAGTTAGTGATGTTAAGCCCGCTAGTGTTAGAAAGTTGCCTTGTCTCTGCTCGGTATGGGCCATGTCTTTTTTTTTTGTCACATCTGAGCGGGGCCTTCAAAGGCAATTTTACTTTCGGGAGTTTGCCATTGTCTACCAAAAGGGTGATGACGATTAGAAAAATTGTTGGCGATGCCGGGGATCGAACCACGGACCCTCTGCGTGATGGTTCAATGAGCTAACCACCGTACCATCGCATCACCACCACCGATATATCATCACAAGATAATTTGAATTGATATTTAGGTAGGGTTTCACAGCTTTTTGAGCCTATCGTAGTCCCGGCATCTCACTTTTGGTTGTTGAATTTAATGCTGAATAGGGGATGCCCCAAAGGCAAAGGGTCTAGACAAAAAACAGATCGCCTGAACTTTTTGAGGGATAGTCTATCAACTTTTTGATTGCGTTCAATATTCTTGTGCCCTTGCATCCACTAGAGTTTAGATTGCTAAGGGAGGTGGTATAATATATCCCAGATCACTGCGGCCACAGATGGGCCTATTGTGATGTCCTCTATTCTTAAGCTCATCTATGATGCCGCAGTTCTTGAGAAAGATGGCTAAGTCTTTAGGTGAGCTGGCAACTATATCCGCCGCTTCGAAGTAGAATTTACGTAGGAAACCTACCCACTGGAGCTTGAATGAATATTTTAAACTAGTGTCGCATCGATTGCAGTTAGATAAATGTTTCCCTGCGGAAAAGTTGGCCAGCTGAATTGAAACGCTTTGGATTAGGTAGGACCTTTTAAAGCAACTTATAGATTAAAGAAACGCTCAAGGCGAGTTGTCGGAGTCGTATGGGCACTTTTATCTGCTCAGAATTGTATTAGTTCTTTACCACATGTTGAGGATTTATTGAAGTCATATAAACCATCAACTTTTCAGTTAGATTTAAAGTCCTAACGATTCGATTTCGATTTAGAACTAAACTGAGTTTATGTCTAAAAGTGCTTAAGCTGGTTCATTAAACATTTCCCTTCTATCACGATGGAAAATGGTGATAAATTCGTAGGATATCAGGGCGCTTACAATTAAAACCTTCCGAGTTCTGCATTAGAATCAATCAGTGGAATTGAGTACACAACTAAGGGCGATTGCTGGAAATCTGTAAAAAAATATTTACTCGATTGGTACATCGCAATATGCACACATGTGGTAACAAATTCAGAGTTCATTTTGCAGTAGTCCTAGCTTTGGCGAACAGGACATAAAACCAGCACAATGGTGTGGTTGTAAGTCTATATATTCTACTGCCAAGGAGCTGCCGCAGTTTCTTACGTCGCATCGCTAAAAGTACATACGAGTCGCTGTTATTGCATAAGCGAAAAATGCAGGCATTCCCTCAAGTCGAAGTACCTCAAGATGACCTTAAGCATTAAGGAGGAATTTTTCGAACTGCTGACATCCACGCAAAACTTATTCTAAATGTCAAGGCAACCTCTGATAGATAATATGAACATAGTTGAATGGTGGAAACAGGAATTGTGATGATGCATTTTTACATCCTCGAGTTGGCCCCAAATATTAATTGCTACCAAACAATATTTCCTTTCTATATGTCGAATACAATAGTGAGCGAAGTTATTTTTATTTGCATAAAGGGTATGAAAGATGCAAGGTTATAGTCGAATAAAATGTCGCCTCTTCATTGCTTGTCATCCTCTAGACAAACTATTTAGCCAAATGAACAATCCACCATTTGAAGATTAAAGCTTAACATATAAAATGTTTATCCCTAATCGAGCGAAATGGGAAAGTTGGCCCACTTTAAATGGCAAATTGACGAATCTAAAATTGTGGCAGGTACAAGTGTGGAAGTCTTGTTTAACTCACTTATATCGGTTTTTCCAAGAGGGACTTGACAACTTTGAATTTAATTTGTGAACGCACTCTTTCGCTAATCATCAAACTGTCACTGTCAATTTATTCAGTAAATCATGCTAAAGTACACGAACGAGCAACGTCTGCAAATTATATAAATTTTCTACCGAAATTCGAAGTCGGTCACTGCAACTTTAAGAGCGTTAATTCAAATTTTCTGTCGTAATTCTCACCCTAGTAGTAGTTTAGTGCATAAATTTGAGTCTACATATTCGTTGTGCGATATTGCCGTGTCAGTGAGACAACGGGCTGGTCGAAGTGTCGAAAATATCGCTGCCGTTCAGGCGTCCGTAGCAAACGATCCAGATCAGTCAATTCCACGGCGTTCTCAAGAATCGAATTGGAAGATATGGACTTGGACGACATGTGGTTTCAACAGGATGGTGCAACAGGGTGTTATCTCAAGAAATGGGCCAGTCGATTGGCTGTCTGGTTCGTGCGATTTAACACCGCTTGACTATTTCCTGTGGGGCTACGTTAAGTAATTGGTTCATGGCAATAAGTCGACGACGTTAGAAGAGCTCGAAGCCAATATTGAACGCGAAATAGCGGCCGTTTCGGCTGAAATGTGTAGCCGAGTCGTTGAAAATAGGGTCCAACGAATCGACCGCTACCAACATGCCCGCGCTGGCCATATGAACGAAGTCGAGTTCCATTCATAAATGTTTTAATTGTACTTCAAGCCGATATTAAAGTTTTTGAAATATCTCAAATGGTTTGCGTTTTATTTAAAAAAAAGTTGTCAAGTCCTTATTGGAAAACCCATTATTTGGCATTGTGTTGCATCTCTATAACTATCGACACATAAGTCGCGGCCTTCCTCTACTGTTCTATCTGTTGGGATAGATTCGAATCCACCCGCTGTACGTTACCCAGTCGTTGAAGCATCACTCTTCACTAAGTTGATGCCATCGTATCTATTTTTCCACTCACTGTGTATTCAGACGAGACGAAATATTGTCCTTTCAAAGCAGTCAAGAGTTTAGCAGCAGATCTGAGGTTATTAAGGTTCAAATTAGGGTCACTTTTGATATTCGAGATTGGACTTTGCTAGTCGATTACCTTCTTTACAGCTTCCGTCTTAAAACTAGCATCTTGTTGAACCAGTTGATTGCAAAAGGAACCCTGATGTTTGCTGGTGTACTTTATTCTTAAAACCCTAGACATCCACATGCGAAATATTCTATATGAAATGCTATCCAATCCACAGCAGGCTTACCTTAAGGGAAAGTCGCAAACGACGTCCACGAGGTAGACAGGTTCCAGATGAAGGTGAAATCTATGAATAAAGTAGTCTGCAGACGGGAAGTCTACCAGGATCTTTATCGACATTGGAATAGTTTGAAAGCCCTGGCTACCACAATAACAAGATTATAGTTTTTTTAGGCGAACATGGTAGCAGCCGTTTTCTCCGTCAGTAAAGTGCGTCACTCCAATTCAATCACTTATTTCTAATGAAATCTCAAAATCAATCAACAAGGTGGAGAACTTTCAATACCTACATAGTATTCTAGACAAATCAGTTCTATCCTTGGTGCCAAAAGAATGTGAGTGTCAATAGAACGAGTAAGTGGAGATACAATGCTTGAATTTCTTATCGACATCGTGAAGGCTTTTAACTGCGTTGAAAATGTGGACCTGATTAAGTAGTAAAAATGTAAAAAATTGTGGGCTGTCAAGGTTTTTGGAATTCATTGTACGCATTGCAATATCAAGAAGGAATCGGAGACATTTGAGATGAATTTTCAAGTGTAGGATGTTGACGGTTGTTGATAGTGCTTACAGAAAACACCTAAGATATATTAAGTGTCCACCGGTCTTTATCTAGACCCGTCTGGACAGCTCCAAATAAAACACTTCCTCCCACATTCGATTCTACGAGATGAGACAAAGATAAATTGCCTAGACAAAATAAGAAAAAAATTAAATACCTAGATTATCACAGACAACTTTTAATTTTATGAAAAAAAAATAGTAACTGCTGTCAAAAGAACAACATAACCCAGAGACATATCTTTCAATTCATTTGACCTTCACCAATGGCAGCGAATGTCCTTCATGAAAAGTCATTTTCTTCTTGATTACCTTCGTACAAAGCAAAAATCTCTAAATAAAATTTTCTACACAAAACTTTATACATACATTGTATGTATTTCTGTTTATAGTATATATTTACCGGTAAATTGAAGATATTTCTTTTCGGCTACTAAGTGAAGTAGTATACCTAATCCACTCTGACATGACCTTCACTGGAAATCCTAAAGGACATTCATGCATTTCGCACGATATCTCAATATTTTTTTCTTTTTTTTAACGTCTTCTGAGAGAAGAAAGTTTCTTTTTTTTTATTTTTCTTTTCGTTCATCGTCGTTTTCGTCTTTGACAGGGAATACTTTAAAAGTGAGTTTCAGCACTTCATATACGAGTCGAGGAACCTTTCCTACACTCTTCTGGTGGAGGAGCAATTTTTTTTTTCTCTTATTTCTTTTGTAAAACTTTTTGGGGGTGAAATGAAAAATCGACAACTTTATCGATTTAAGCAATCACCAGATGTTTTCTCATCTCGACATCTTCGTACTCGTCGTATCCATCTCGTATCTCCGTCTTATTAAGAAGGATTTTTGAGTGAAACATCTGAATGAATATCCTCCAGATACACACAGATTCGAATACATTCCGACTTGAGTTTGGGTTTGTGAAAGCGGCGCACTTTCCTTCCCCTATGAAAAAATATTAAGAGAATGATTCGCATAAAATGAATTACCTTCCTACACACCCCCTAAAAAAGGATAACCCCCAAAGGATATTTCTAAACACACAGAAAGCATATAGAACTTTACAAGCCCCTAGCATACACCATATTCGTACACTCCCAGCATAACCTTTGGTTAGAAGAAAGTTAAAAAAAAAACAAAAATAGAAGAAAAATAAAAATCCAACCCAAATAACGATAATCAGACGAACATCCTTTTCGGAACCATTTAGTGCGTCCTTTTTTCATTTCTTCACCCCGTCCAGAACCTCAACCTTAGTTCAAGTCTAAAGCAAAAAAAAAAACAAAAAAAAAACGAGATTGAGTACAGGATAAGACATTTACATTTGCCTTGAATGTTGAATCCTGTGTTCGCTCGAATGGTCGTCGTTAACTAAAACTAAATAATACGAGTCGCTGAAGAAAAAGGATTTTTCCTTAAGTTGCCCTTGGGTGCTAGAGTCTTGTAGTAGCTTTAAAGGCATCAAACTCAGAACGTTAAGATATCTGAACATTTTGAAGGATAAAATATTCACTTCTATGTGAAGAACGTAACCCACATTTTGTACGAGTATTTGTGCGTGTATGTGACTTAGTGATGGGTTGTATTACTACTATACTCGTAAGTAGAAAAGGAGCAAATATCCTAAAGATGCCAATGAAACAATGTTTGAAGTTTTTTGCTTCTAAATTGGGAGATTCCTGAACCCATTTTAGGTTGTTGGATTCAAGGATTTTTTGTGGGTTACATGTAACAATGGGTGGGACAAATTTTTGGATACATTTTTTGAATGAATCTTGTCTAGTTCATAAATGATTTTTTTTTTCTTATATTGGAAAGTAATATATTCCTTCTGTGAACTATTGGAAACCCCACTTAGATTCAAACAAGTCTACTTAGTTTCATTTATAAAACGTTTGCAATATTGATGAGAAAGTTGTGTGAGAGAAGAAGTTAACTATGAGATGAAAACAAATCTATAACTAGGATAAGAAAGGCTATGTCAAAATACTGAATATGACCGAAGAGATTTCACATGTCTAGGGCAACAACCCATCTTATTTTCGACCTCAGTCTCATTTAGGGACCAATTTGACATTTCCAACTATCAAGGTGACTCTCGGGAGCAGAATGCACAGTATAGTCCCCCAATGAAGTGCAGTTTGAAAAACTTTTGATAGCAATTATGTTCACAGTTCTTTTTCACTTAAACGACATCCCAGTGTCATTCACCGATGCTACTGTCACTAGTAGTTCTACACAACTTGAATGGCTCTATAGGGTGAATACGATAGCATCTCACCATCTGCACAATCTGAACACAAAGCGATCACAATAAAAGAACAGAAATGATTTTACTTCTTTTTGGAGAGTGCAAATTCCCCAACTGAAAATAACAAAAGGAAATATGAACCTTTAATTTTCGCATTCTACTGTTGAACCATTCTCTCCGTTTTCAAGTAATATGATGACAATTGTCAATAACCCACACGTACGAAATGGTGAAAACGATCCCTTAAAGGAGCTACAGGAGTAGATGTCATCGTAACTAGACGAGAATTATTATGGCTCACCTTCATCTAAAAGTTCATCAATTTGAATGGATGGTTACACAGACTTTCAACTCAAAAAAGTCAACTTTCTCACCCATTGCAAAAGAAGGTAGTGAAGGGAAAGAAAGAACAAAAATAAAAATTCGTAATTTGTCCTTGTCTTTACGTAACGATGTCACGTAAAATGCAAGAAGGAGGTTTTCAATCAAGTCTTAATGTCTCGCGTTTAGTTGTATGGTTTCTTATTACTACCTGTATAAGGGAGGGATTTTGTGGAAGAGAATCTTTATAAAAACGAAGAAAACGTACTTTCATGGATTGGCATTGCTTTGGAAGAAAATTGTCATCTTCAGCAAGGAAATACTGTATCCATATGACAACGGCCGATGTTGGGCGCCATTTAAGTCAAGTTGCTTTTGAATAGTATGTTGATGGTTTAAATTGATTACTAGCACATATCGATGCTGAATCTGTTAGAATCGTTTGATTGGCGTAGCCAAAAGCAGAAAAGTTGAATATTTATCCAGTAAATGCAGCAAATGGATTTTGGTTAACACGACAAAACATACACGAAATCAGTAAGATAGAGCTTCACTCAATTCTGTATGTTTTTCACTTAGAATTTCTCATAGAAAAGGTTCAGAATTGGGCGCCATTTATCGAGATTGTAGCAGCTGTCATTTTGAAATTCATCGAGAGTTTGTTTTTTAACTTAAGGACATAGACTTGCCGCATCATTTTTAAATAACCACAAAGGGAAGAAAACTTTTCAGCGAAAAAACTGTTCTCCATAAGAAGGAAGAACAGCAAAGTGTAGCATGAAAAGCCGCAAGGTAAGAGCTGTCAAGTATATAAGGTCGATGATAGGACAGAAGTCATGCTCCAGACTACCCACTGAATTTACAAAACAGAAAGAACATCGTTGATGTCGTAGATCTTGGCTCTTACGTCTCTGGCTCATTATACCAATGATATGAGTTTCACGACATAGGAAAAGTAATGCTGAGCTGGATGAATGCTTACTTGGACACATGAGAGATCTAGACTAGATAAAGGTGAACTTTAAGATTGTCATGTCCAATTAAATTTTATGAAGAGTTCTCAAGACAATGATTAAAGAACTTCATGTTCGAATCTTTATTTTTTTTTTGACACAAGTTTGAAGAACAATCAACGCACTGCTAAAGAAATGTTGAACATTTTGGAGTATCTAATACTGTTGACAATAAATTTACCCAATTATCTCGGCTGAAATGCAGCATTACAAGATTCATGCTACTACTTCTAATGTATCTGTGGGAGCTAATTTCTGCAGTTTTGAAGATATACTCGTATGTATATGGGCTTGTCGTCGAAGTTTGTAAAGTTGCATTTTCTGTTTAATGTAGTAAGGACTAGGTTGAATTTTTAGATCTTTTCATACAATAAAAAATCGTCGGTCATTCTGACAAGAATTAATCCCTCCTAAATTTTTTGCTAAAGTCGGAGAAAGTTCAGCTCATCTAGGTCAGAAAGCACCAGTTCGGCTATAGACTATTAGTGATCTAGCACTATAGTTTCTCACAAAATATTGTACACAGTAGTAACATAGCCCTCTGTTGGGCGCCAATTTTACATAACACTTCATCAAATAGGAACGCAGTGTACTAAACAAACAAAAAAGAGCTTCTGTTGTGTAGAAATGACTCTTGGTGTACTCATTAGGATTACCAAGTCCCCTGAATCTCTAAGGAAATAAACTCGACTGAATTAGAAGTTATGAAAGTACCCTAACATTAATCAAAGCCTACATTCACCTCATAAGAGCCCCAACGCACTCGTAATTCTTATCTCTACGTCAAGGTTAATGCCTTAATTTCGCTTCTCTCTGGGGAAATAAGAATTCCCGACATAAGAAATATATCCTCGACCATATATCACTTGCCAACCCTGGCAGGAAGAAAAATAAATATAACTTCACCTAGGAGAACCATTCAAACTCAGTTCATAATCACGTATGTGTGAAATGAATTTCATTATCTAAACTATGGAACAATTTACGATAGTACGAGTATCTAGCGCTTACTTTTATCTATAAATTTATTCCTCTTAATGGCAGCAACAATGATATTATTATTATTTTTTTTTTTTTGATGTGCAAAGCAGCAACTTTATTTTGAATTTTTTTTTGTTTTTGTGCAAGCAAAACATTCAACCCATTTTCTACATAAAACCAAAACCAAAAAGATGGAAAAAAATACAAAATTGTCAAACTTAACAAGAGGAATCTCATTCAAAGAAATTTACGTTCTACAAATTTTTTCCAAACAAAATTGTTTTGAATTTTATTATTGAATTAAATTATTTTTTTTTTTTTCACAAAACACACAACTAACAATTAATTTAAAACGAAATAAACAACGTCACACAGAAATGAAAACGAAAAAAAAAAAACAAAAATTGAAAAATTCTAATCCACGTAAAAGAATATTTCAAAAAATTGGAATTTTGAATGGACTTACCGCCACGACTTTCGCTATCCGCTGGCTTAAGCTGAAGGGCACGGTTCATCTGAAAGTAGAAACGAAAATCGTTAAAAATGTAAAACCGGTAAAAGTAAACAGAAGAAAAAAAAAAGTAGAAAATCATAAGCCGGATAAAACTGCAGGGACATAGTCGTAATAAGACCATGAAGAAAACACCCTTACAACTGTTCGAATGACACTAATTTTCTACCCTAATGAGTGCGACAACTAGGAGTACTACTTGCCGGTGGAACTCTGCCGAGTTACGAGTATCTAGGGTAGGAGGAATCCAATTTCAAAGGGAATTGGTTTTTTGGTTTTAACGTTGGGGTAGTTAATGGCCCATGAAAGTGGTAACGATTTTTCTGTTTCCGTTTTATTTTTCACTCATACACTCTTGCGAGTTCAATTAGTTCATTGATTAAAAAAAAAACTGAGCACAGAATGTGATATAGTGGATTAGGTAATGGATTTCGAAAGTGAGTTACCTACTTCGAAATGTTTCATTAGGTTATTTCAGTTGATTCAAAAGTTGAAATTTGTTGAGTTAGGTTCAGCGATTCTGTTGTATTTAGCGTTAAGAAAAAATATCCAATTTAGCGGTGCGCCTTTGAGTTAACTTTTAATTTAGTGTTAAACACTGCATCACAACTCTGATTTGGATGAAATATTGATTCTGTACAGTGATGATAGACATATTAAATTCATAATAATGGGATCAAATTTATATTGGTTCTGAAATAAGGCTTCATTTTCCGATACATGGTATCTTCCAGCATCATTTTCAACACTCAACAAACTGACGGTCACAGTTTTTGAAGAAACAGAGCAAATACAATGGCGCTTGGAGAGTGAACTAGGATGCTAGCATGCAAGGAATTCGGTAAACTCATGGATTGGCTCCGGTACGATACAAACCTTTGACGTACAAAGGTTTGGTTCTTACTAAGACCAAAATTCGACTACTGATACACGACCGAAAGTTGAACGACGATGGAGATGAAAGCTAAATTCACAGGGCTTTTGCGGTGGGTCCTCGGGGTTGACAAACTGTCTATGGAATCGACTTTATGAGTATAGTCCTACACGAAATATACCACGGAAATGGCACCTTTAAAGTATTGAATGACATTGTACGATAGCTTTATAAGAAGCTTAAGCAATCGCACAGGGAGAACAAATTTTGTGAAAAACAGATTCTTACTCTTAAAAATATGAATCCCTTTGGTAATAACATAAGCTCCTCATCTGTTCTATACTGATTCCATATAATCATACTGGCATCATAGTTTAAGCTCACCAAGTCTTCGATTCAAATTCATAGGCTCAACGGCAGTAGACTGTGCAGATAAGCCTTTCTTAAGATCCCTTTTAATGGGGCAATGTCCTGGAATCATATGCAATATATGCGGTAGCCACAAAATTCGATTTGTAGGAAACCATACAACCTACAAACGGACTTGGCGATCGAAGACGAGTGGCAACACGGCCAAAAAACCATCAGAGATGCCGCTTCTTATACGCATTGTTTCATTCGACCATCAAATCGAAACCGACAAGTGTCGGCTACCACATACAGTTAGCCAAAACGCATAAAAAGCCGTGCTGCATAGAAAGACTAGTATTTCTCACGAGCTCTATGAGAGATCGCCATTTCAGGTGGAAAAAGAAGGAAGAAGCATGAGACACGCACTAGAAACAAAAAAAAAAAATTCTACTCCAGGAATGAGATTCGGGAATTTGACCAATTGTTAAAAAAAAATGTCAGGAACACAAACCCTGAACCGTAGCCTGTAGACACGAACAAAGAAACATTGTAGTAGTGTCGCAGTTGAAGCATATCTTTCGAACCAAATACCGCTGCCAGGCGGAATGAACCTTTCCACTTGGACAAAAAGTTCCGTCCACCCGACCAGGATGAAGTGAAGATAGAAATATCTAAGCTCAGGTCCAAAAAAGTTGTGGAGCGGACGATGAAATGGTAAGGGGCATATACCAACTCATCTGTAGAATATGCCCGTTGAATGGAACCTCAGCATTGTGTGTTCGATCCTCGAGAAAGGAGACCTTCTGAATTGCGCCGACTACAGTGGCATCAATCTTCTTGAAATCGCCTACAACATCTTATCTGTCATATTGTTTGACCGCCTGAAGCCGTTCGTCAACGGCCATCTTGGAGAAAACCAAAGAGCTTCATATCGATACACCCGATCTATGTTCAATTTTAAGGACTCACATGAAACGAGCTATACAGAATCTAGGCCTGGTATTCCTGCCAAACTCGTCTGTTTGGTTAGGATGACGATGGAGAACACATGCCGCACTATCAACGTCAAAAAAGGATTCACCGAGACCTTTGATGTTAAACAACGGCTAAGGAAAGGCAATTTGCTGTCATGTAATTTCTTCAACACCATTCTTGAAGGAATAGTGCAAAACTCAAGCACACAAGGGGCACAATCCTTAGAAAGTCCGACCAATTTACCGCAAACGCTGATGATATTAAAGTATTCGATGATATTGACTATGACGCAAAGGCATCGACTTAACCAGAAGAGTAAAGATCCAACGACTAAGATGACGAGCTCATGTAGAGCGGATGGAGACCAACGCTACGGTCTGACAAGTATTCGAATATGCCTTCAGTTCAAGGTACAGCGTAGCAGAAAACAATGGAAGTGGAAGGGCACCTCAGCTAACTGGAGGAAGCTAGCAAATCGAGCTGGCTTGTTGTACCACTTGAATATCGTGCGATCATGATCTTAAGGAAAGTTGTCAAAACCTTACCCTGCTCCAAAAGTTGACATGAATCTTCCATGTCAATCGGGAAAAACTGGGCAGCTGAATTAAAACGCGGTAGCACGTTCCTCGAAGTTGACTCACGTAAAGGACGTCCAAAAATCGCAACCACAACAAAAACTATCGAAAAAGTGCATAATATCGTGTTGGACGATAGACGAGTGAAGATGAGTAAGATAGCTGAGGCTGTGGGGATATCGGAAGAAAGGGTGCGAAACATCTTGCACAAAAATTTTGAAATCCGAAAGCTCTGCGGAAGATGGGTGCCGTATTTGCTGAATGCCGACTAAAAGCAAATGCTCAAACGATTTTCACAGGTATTTGGACCGATTTAATAGGAATCCGACTGATTTTGGGTAGCGATTTCTCATCATGGGTGAGACATGGGTCCACCATTATACGCCAGAAATGAAACAGCAGACAAAGCAGTGGGTGAAAGCCGGTGGTTCAGCGCCAAAGAAAGGAAGGCCGATCGCATTTGCCGGAAAGGTCATGGCCAGTGTGTTTTGGGATGCGAAAGGGATCCTTTTAATTGATTACCTTAAAGAAGGCAGAACAGTTACAGACGAATGTTACTCCAACCTTCTGGACCAGCTGGATGCCAAAATTCGCGTGAAAACCCTGTTTTTAAGAGAAAAAAAAATCATCTTTCACCAGGGCACCCCAGACTTAAATCTGTTCCCAAACTTGAAGAAATTTGTTTCTAGAAAGCTTGACGTAGCTGAGAGGGTGGTAGGTGAATATTTTCACGGCCTCTCAGACTCTCACATCCGGGAACGAATACTGATATAATATAAACGCTGGACCAAGTGTGTTGAAGTCAAGGGAGATTATGTATCAATTTGATGCGGAAATGATATGATAAAACTGGTTGACGGCTATCTTATTTGGAACCATATAAGAGCTGACTCTTTTTAATCCAATTGATACCTTAGTATACCATTATATGGCAAATAGAATTGACGAGAAAGGCAACTTCTCGTACCTTTCATAATCTAACCAATTGTGAAGTAGAGGTCTAAATTGCTTTTTCAGATCATTCCTTGTTGACTGTCTGTTTTTTTTTTAACTGGTCAGTGGCCTGAACAAAAACTTGAATATCGTACCATTCAGGATTGCTTCTTTCACACAGCGCCCCACTTCCATCATTTATTTATGGTCATTTTCGAAAAAATGACTTGCAATTCCATTAGGCAGACATCAATGTACAAAAATGTATCACTGCAAACTCTAATTTCAGCAAATATCGGCTCACACCAGCCATTACAAATATTGTAAATTCAAATTTGGATTTGTCAGAAATTCCATTTGGAATTAAATAGAATTCGATGTGAGTTGGCGAAAGATACATTTTTCCGATGAATCTACCGACAAAACAGAACATGACCGACCGACGGATCGGCAATGTTTTCGTTATACAACAACACACTGTCATAATCCATTATCTTCGACATCCATTACCAGTAATTTTACTCACAACCAAACTTACCACCAACCATCATAGTCTATTTGTATCCATTTGTTTAAATATATATATTTTTTATTTTACCATTTACCGCTCTTTAGTATAGTTTATATCTATTGCGATTTATATACAAGTTCGTTGTAGATAAGCTTACATGCAATCAGCATTATAGAGTCGATGTGCCTCCTTTAGAAACAGCTAGTTCCAACGGCCAGAGAGTTACTGGGGTATATCGAAAATTCATTGATTTTGATAGACACAAATGGACGACGGTTTTCAAAAAAGGGGGTTGCCGTAAAGAGGGGTAACAGCCTGCAACTTTCACTTACTTTTCATTACACATTGGGGTAGGATTGAGGAGATGGTGGTAGTGAAAATAGTGGATACAGTGAGTATAGAAAAAAAATTGGCGCCCAACAGGAGGCCAAAATCTGCTGGCCATGTTGATAACACTCAATTTTCGAAAACAATAGAAAGTGCTTTGGAAGAGCTATAAAACGTTCTTTTAATTGCATTTCGCTATTCTATGCGTGATAGGTGGTGTGGGGAGGAGAATACAAAAAATACTCTATAGAGACGAAAATGGGAAACAAGTACTGCAGGGTGGGTGAGAGTAGTTACAGTACGTTGAAAAAGCCGGCTGCAAGTGTAAGTGTGAAATGTGAAATGTAAAATATGAACATGATAAAGGAACGTCGGTAGTTCCATGTGTAGAGCTGGACAAAAGATTTTCATTCAAAGCCGTTCGGGACACACACTGAATGCATGAAACCAACTGCTACGGTGCCTTAGAGTATGACTACAGTATGGCTGCACTAAAGTCCTGTTTCACGGTAGCTGGATTTGTGTTGCATTAGCGTTTCTTTTTTTTTTTGCAAAAAATATCCATTGTACTCCTCTTTCTCCAGCTCCTTGTGTAATTTTCATGTCGGCCCGTTTCGTTCTTCTCGGACTTGATAAACATTTTTATTTCACGATCCTTTTGGTAGTGGGTTTGAGGGCCAGATTGAATGTAACTATGAAAGAATTTTTACAGATCCCCTTCCATGGGAATCTCGACTTGGAAACGTGGTACTTCGTGTAGTAATGCGCAAAAAAAATTAGAAAAATAAAAAAAAAATATCCGACCCATAAAAACTTAAAATTCATTCCACAAACAGGGTGGGATGGAAAGAAGGGAGGAAAAAAACCAAGCCAACCAGAATTTAGGACGAAAACAATAGAAACATAGAAACGTAGAGACTGCTGGATTTTAGAGAAGTCGAGGTGCAGGATGTAGTGATGTACGATGTGTTTTGTTTTTTTCTTCATTTTTCTGCTCCTACTTCCTATGTCCATTGTTAGAATTGTTCACTTCCATAGTTAACAAAACTCGTAGAATGACGCACGAACGATGGAGAGTAGGAAGAAAAAAAATTCTTTCAATGGGTCCTTAGGCCACATGCAAAATAAATTCTTTTCAACCCCCTCTAGTGCCCATTCCATAGGATGTCCTGCTAAAAGGACCTCTTCACACGAAGCAAACATTAAAAATTTAAAACCGAAAAAAGCCATCAGCAACAACAACAACGACAACATCAAAAACGGCAATGGAAACAGGAACGACAACTACAACTACGAGTACAACGACAGCAGCAAAATGTCGCCGATTAAACTGCGTTAAAGCGGTTACGAGTGTAAGCTGTTAGCTGTTAGCTGCACATTAGTTTAAACACCAACCGGCGATAGTGGATTCGTGTCGCCGCTGCTGCTGTCAACCTTATCCTATGTCCTACCCCCCCTTCCCCCATATCCCAGCAACCTCGTCAAACCTTCATCCCTCCCACTTACTGGTACTGTTTGAGAGGGCTAAGCAACATTTTCGCTTATTTAGTTGTGTGTATAATTAAATTAAAATACGGTACTCATCGGATAAGTCGTAATAATGCTATTAGGCAAATGCGGTCTGCCTATAGGTACCTGTGCCTGTTCCTGTTCCTGTACCTGTGTCTCTGTGCTCTACCCTAAGTACAATATCACTGTGTGTTTGTGTATAGGTGAATTGCAATTACTTAATTTGTAGTTACTCACGTTTACAGATCCGTGAGCTGTAAGTGCCTACATGCGACACAGTTTAGTTACTGTTTTGTCGTTGATAGGGGGCTATTTCCGGTCCGTTTAGAACTTTGAGTTTGAATGGAGTTGGCTGAATTTTTTGTTCTTTTTTGTTTTGTTATTTTAATTTTTTATGTTCCTCTTTGCTGTCGCACAAATTTGCTTAAATTGTTCTAAAATTGTTGACCTAAATTAAGTTTGAAGCACGCAAGAGAAGTATATTAATTTTGATTGCCGTTAAAATGTTGTTAAACTTAACTTTTAAGGAGGATGAAAATTAGTTTGATACATAGTAAGCACATAACCTTTATTACGGAGCCAACCTGATGCATGAAATCACAGGTGAGGAAGTTCACGACAATGGGCAATACTTATTGATAGGTTATGCTGTCCAAAACTTAAATTGCTCATTTGTAATTGGCACTTTTGAATTTATGAGCTAATTTAGTCAGCATAGAAATATGTTCAAATTCGATGGACTAAGACTGCTACCTTGTTAAGTTTGCCTCAGCCTCTCGATAAATCTGATGCCGCGAGCACCAAACCTGGTATAATTAGCAAACAGCAATCAGCACGTCTCTCGTGTGCTGGATTTTAATTACAAAAAAAGCCCTGGATAGACTCGTACAACGGTCCTGAAGAATAAAATAAGAAGAGCTCGTGAAAAATCTGCAAGGATTGAGAAAGAAACCTCTATGAAGGACTAAAGTCTGTGTCGGGAATCGGGAAGCATTTTTATCTGGTGATTGTTAAACGATGATGACGAGCATCTTCAGAACGATCGAAATATTCCAGCTGGACGAAGACATTCAAAATTTCTGTAGACCGACCAAGATGAAGTCAGGACAGCCATGTTCAAGCTAAAGTCCAAAAAATTGCTAAGTCCATTGGCTTAGTTGCCGAGCTGACTCGAGCAACAGGTGATGACGATGCAGACGTAAACTGATCTCTTAAATCTTTGTCGGTGAGAGCCTAAGACTCTTCTTAAACAGTATTATCGGTGGATGTCAGTATAGTTTTAGACCAGAAAAGTTCAACACAAATAAAATGTTCACATTTTGGCAGACCTTGGAAAAACCAAGGAGTTCCAATTCAATTCGCACCACTTCTTTATCTCTATAGAAAGCTACACCTGGTTATGGTGTCCCTGCCAAGCTTTGCCGAAGGTAGATTGATGGCGCAGAATGAAGCCTCCTCCGTCAAGGTCATTATTGACAAAACCGAGACCTTTTATGTCAGAAAAGGACTTAAATTGAGCAAGGTACCTTTTTTCGAAGAACAGTGCGAAGCTCACAAGTCAACTTCATCGGCAGTTTTTCACATGGAGTTTTCAGTAACTTTCATATGCAGATGATTTTGACATAATGCCGCAGTAGCGGCCAGCATGAGCTTAGGGTCAGTGAAGGAAGAATAAAGTATACGCTGCCAACAAAGTGGGACACATAGCATCAAGGTTTAGGACAAACATCAACGTTTGATTCGTTTGGGGGTGCCTTATAAAAAACAGGCAACAATCAAAAAATTCAACTTTTTCGGGGAGTTTTTTTTATCATACGAAAGAAATATTCTTTACATTCTTAAGTTCCACTTTCGATGACGCAAAATTGCGAGTAGTGATTGACCAATTACTCAAGTATTGTTGGTCTCCAACTTTTTAATCGTCTAGAGGTGTGATGTCATATGATCTGGGTGATAATTACACCGACCTAAAGTGTGAAATTGACAATGCACACCATCGCAATAAAGTCACGATTTCACGGGCTGTGTGGCAAGTGGCGCGGTCTTGTTGGAATCAATGGTCGTCGAAACCACGGGCTTCAATTTAAGGTACAAGATAGTTCATCACCATGGTGCTATTCGCAGTCACTTTTCGGTGGAACGAAAGTGGCATTCGCAGCCCATATACCATCTCAAACCTCTTCAAGTTTCTCCGTATCGGAGATACGGCTATTTTGCTTATTGCTGCAGACATTTAGTCTGAAACTGGCCTCATCGCTGGATCAACTTGAAACTTTCAAGGGTCCAATGGCTTGAATGCAGATAATTCGAAAAGTCGGCCGGCTTCAGGTTTTGCACCAATTGAATTTTGTATAGCGAACTGTGCGTTGGGTAGGCCGATTACGTTGTTAAAAGCGCACGCAAAAGAACGCTGTACCAGCCTATTATCCTTCCATGATAAAATGTCAAATAAAACTGAAAAAAATTCCATTTCAGTGTGACACGATGCATGACTAATCTCTCATAAAATTCCCAGTGAAAAAATTACTGCTAAAAGAATCAGCGTTTATATCCCCCCACAAAATAAACTTATATTCTCTAAGCTTACTACTATGAAGATATTGGTTACGTGAGTCCAGATCCCTAGCACTTATGCCGTTTCACAACATTCTTCTTCACTATTCAGGAGCCCTAATACATAATTGATTCACTGAGAATCGAACTTTTTTCCTACAGCTGGGCTTATATGAGAAGAAAGAAGCTGGGTTATGCCACGCTTCACCCGAGTCATTCGGGATACCAAACTTCTGCATTCAACGGAATTTAATCAAAAATTGTTTTGAGTCTTGGCAATGTCCTTCCGAAATAGTACTGGGCTTTTCACAGAAAATATAGCGTGAAGTCCACCTTGTCTGGTTAGAAAATTCTCTCACCCAATCCGAGACTTGCTGCCTTTTCGATCTAAAATAAAATAAATTAACTTCACATCTAGAGATGTCTTCTGAGTTTAAGTACCATTCCTAATGTTATCATTAAGCCAGTGGAAAATAATTGCAAACAGCACCTTACAAACATAAATATGCGTGTACGACCAAGGCTCAGATTGCATCGAAACTACAACGTTTACTTACCTTGGTATCAAAGATTATCATGGATGGAACAGGAAATGTAATTTCATTTCATGATCGGTGTACAATACAATAGATGTTGTCAATGAGTGTGAATGCAAAAGCGGTTTTCTCTCTATAGAGAGGAGAGCTAAAAGCAATAAGTGTGGTATGTTACTGAACTTCGAATGACCATTTTCACTTTCAGGCTGAAAGCGTTAGTCCCCCTGCCTCATATGAAATAACTGCAACTTACTTCAGGTAGTGCTACAGTCTGGGGTGGACCTGAGCCTCAGTCAACAAGCGTCTCCAGCTAGCTCGACCTTTTGCTAACTGTCTTCAGGACAAAGTCCTTAGCTACCTCGAAGTTATATCTGTCGAAGGTGAAGATACGTCCGAGACGTCGATGCTCAGCTTGACAGCATATACCTACTTGGTCTTGCCCTCGTTGACCGCTAAACCCATTTTCGCTGGTTCTGTCTCAAAACTCGCAAAAGTCTAACTGACAATTGGCTGCTTTCTTCCGATTATGTCAATATCATCGGCGTATGCGAATAATTAGACGGGCTTTTGAAAGCTTGTGCCTCTCGTGTTTGCGCGTGACTTTTGCACTATTTTTTCAAGTATGATATTAAAAAGTCTCATGACAGCATATCACCTTGTCTAAAACCTGTTTTTGGTATTAAGGGTCTCGGTGAGATCTTCACCATTCTCCATGTTCATCTGGCAGAGACGGACGAGTTTGGCAGGGATGCCAAAACTAGACATTGCACTGTATAACTCGTTCCTATAGATGTTGTCATGGTGGACTTTCCCGGCCTGAAGCCAGGACCTATTATGTTATTGAAGAACGGCTTCAAGGGCTCACTCATTAGAGCAGATAAGATCTTGTAAGCGATGTTTAGAAGACTTTTGCCAGTGTAGTTGGCGCAGTTTAAAGAGCTTCCTTTCTGACGTTCCATTTATCAGGCATACTTCTGCCGACCATATTTTACAGATTAGTTGGTGTATGCTCCTTTCCAAGTCATCGCCTGCCGCTTTGAAGAACTCAGCATTCAGGCAGTCAGTTTCAGTAGCTTTGTTGGACTTCAGCTAGATATTGCTATCTTCAATTCATCTAGGTTGGGTGGACGGAATATCTGGTCTGCGTCGTTTTGATTGAAAAATTCATTCAGCCTAACTGCGGTACTTGATTCGTCATCGCCGATGTACAATTTACAGGAATGTTCTTTCCAAATCCTCAGCATCGTTTGCGACTCTACTACGATATTCCTTTGTTTGTCGCGAGAGGCTTCGGTTCGGGGTTTGTGTCCGCGGCATCTTTTTTTTTTACCTCTCGGTTAAACTTTCGAATCTTATTTCTGGAGCAGCATCTCTCAATTTCCTCGACATTGCGCTTCTCATTCTCTTTCTTGTTCCCCCTGCGCCGCTTTGTATGCAACTTGCTGAGCTGCATGTGCTTGCCGGGATTTGTAATCAAACCAGGTTTTGTTGTGGTGGTTGAGTGAAATCCAGCACATCAGTTGCGGCATCTCTGATGGCTTCTTAGCAGTGTTACCTCTGGTCTTCGTTGCTTGATGCTAGCGGTAAGAGACCTGTTTAGTGATTAAGGGAGACTCGATCTGAAAAGGATTTGGCGATCTCTTCAGATTGCAGCCTTCTAACTTCGAAACTCCCCACAGCATTAGCTTGTCTTTGCGCTGTTCGGAATATCAGCAACCGTACCAAAGCTACAATTAGGAAATTTGTCCGATGACATCCATAATACTGGAGCAGTGTCTTACGGCGATCGCATTGTGGTCAATAAGGTTGACGCTTCTTTGATCAGGAGAAATAATTGCAAGCGACCTGAAAATTATCTTGCCATTCGCTATGTTTTTTATAGCACTTCAAAGTCATAAGCTTGGACTGCAGAAGTATCTGCTGTTTCTGGAGAGCTTTAATCTGTTTTAAGTACTCGTCCCTGTTCACAGAATTTTAAGCATGACGTGGTCATTGTGACTGGTCTGATGTATATATTCCTCAGAAGAGAAGAATCACGAAAACCCATCATTCTGCTGCTTTAATGTTTAAAATTAAATTCTATTCCCTATATTCCATATGTCAACACGAGCAACAGTTATTTGCATGCTTTCTACCCTCGGTGAATTAATTTGTGATTCTCTTTTGATACGAGTATGCACATATTCTTTTGTTTATGTGTACTTAGATACGTAATAAAAAAAACGTCAGTTTTCTTTCATTTATATTTTGTATTACATTTCATCTTTAATCCCCTGTATCTGTTTGTGTTTTCATGATTAAAGAAAACCCCGTCTCTCTCTGGTTTTGAAGAATTTTCTGCCCTTAATCGTTCGGGATAGAATGTTCTTTTATGATATTTCTATGCTGTCTGCTATATTCGGTGTTGTAAATAAATGATAGAGAATAAAAAGAAACCAAATAAGCAGCACTCCCAACACCAATCAAATTACTAATAAAATTTCGTTTCTGTTCGTCTGTTTTTTTTTTTGAATTTTTTGTTGGGCTTTGTTTGAATAAACAAAATAAATACCCACACGTCAGTCATACAATGGTACAAACGAAATTACCGTGAAAGCACTTAGAGCACTTTACTACCAATACTTCACTTTGAATGTTTGCCTTATATTTGGACACTAAAGTACTCCCATCTCATGCTGCATATATACGTATCTGTCCATAATTAGCTTTCGACCTGTTTACTTGTATTACAGACAGCAACAACTACAAAAAAAAAAGTGGAACTCTTTTGTTAGCATAATTTTCCATGATTTACCCAATAAATCACATTACGAACTAATTTAGTTCTACACACAGTTGGATTGGCATACCATATGTACATTGTACATACGAGTAGTATCTGTGTATCTATGTGCAGTGGTTATATTGGAGGACTAATAATGTCCTCCGCAAATGAATCCTAGTGCAATTAATGTGCTCTTATATGGCGAGTTTGCCGTAGGTATGTGTAGTTATTTGTAGTTGGACAGTTTGGTATAATTTCCTTTTTCGTATTTCTGGGGTTTTTCGAGAGTCAGGTGGTGCCTAATAATTCCCATTTGGTAATTAGCGTAATTTAATTCATTCTATCACATTAGCCTTAAATGTTGTTTTCGAATGGTAAAAGAGTGTAGCCCATTATAGGGAGGTTATACAAATAAGGTTGGGCAAATGATGTGGTAAACATTAGGCGAGGGATATCATGTTGACCTGGTTTTTTTTTTATTTTTTGAAATCCCTGTCGTATTGCCATCGTAATAGTGAAATATTTTCTATGCGATCCAGAACATACATACATAGGTTTCTGTAATTTTTAGAGCCGAATCATTCTCCAAGGAGATTGGGATTAAGCTACTTCAAGCGCGTCGGAAGATTTACAAATATTCTGGCCAAGAAACCTGCTTCTTTTGTTAGAAAAATTAGGAACCGCTTATGCAATTAACAGAATTAGCGTAGTTAAGCAGAAAAATATTTCTTAAGTCATGCACGACATTTTCATGTCCCATGTGGGGCCGCCTATAAAGCGACTGTTACGGAATTCGACGGCCACATCAATCAAGCTTTTATGTCCGCAGGGAATAAATCTTGCCTTCAAATTTGCCTTAGGTAAGACGATAGGATTAGATGATTTGGAACTAGAAGATGAGTTGTTTGTCATTTTCTCACATGGCATCTCAATGCTTGAGTGGAAACCATTTCCATTTCTGATTTAGCTAGCCCTTACAGTTGAACTCAGCTCCGTTTAGACTATTCTCAGTCTTTCTACAAGAAGCTTTGGAGAGATAATAGTCATATCCCTATAGATGAGCTGGTTTTGTTTCCTTTGATATTTTAGAGTTTTCTTGAAGATGGATTTTTCCGCGACATCCAAATTTTATCATACCGGACTGCAACATTTGCTGATGGCAATGCCGCTTTTATTCAGACCTTGTAAGCAAAGACTTCAACGTTCTCATCTATTTCCCCTTTTAAACAAACCGCTCTTGAGATATTGTCAAAACTGGTTTTTGTTTTTTAGGTTGGTACATCTGTCATTTGGCACTCAAATATCTGTTTGATCGTCAATTGTCGTTGGTTTTTGTACGATAGCTTTGTAAACAAGAAAGTTTCGCATTATACTCGTAAAATTTACCTAAGCAAAGATTTTGCCTGAAATTTTCTGTTTCTAACAAAATATCATGTGCGGAAGCGGTGAAATATTAACAACAGCCTTTGGGGGCTCGACAAGGTCGAAAACACAAGCGAACGAGTGGCACAAAGTGTTTAAAGCGAGCCGTACTGTGGTTGATTATCTTCCACTTTCCGGTCGTCCATGTACCAGTATGACTGACGGTAACATCGAGAAAGTTTAGAAAATTGTCCTCGCAGATTGTCGTGCGAGCATCAGAGAGATAGCAGGCGATCTAGGTGTCTTGTTCGGATCGGTACGGAGTAAATTTGTCACGAAGTTATGGGAATGATACGAGTTGAAGCACTGCTTGTGCTGATAGTGCTGAATTTGGTTCAGAAACAGAATCGATGTGGCTAAGGAAATGCTTTCTTTAGGGTAATAGCTAACGATGGCATCATTACCTGTGACGAGACATGATTCTATGAATTTGACATTGAAACCATCGAATTGGCGCTTCTCAGACGGGCCGAAACCCCAAAACCACGACAAAGTCGATCCAATATCCGGAATTTGTTGAATATTTTTCTTGATTGCCGTGGTGTGGTCCCAAATATTAAAAAAGGACTATGAAGTGAGTGTATTAAAGCATTCGTGGCAAGAGGCCAGAATTGTGGAAAACCAACACGTGACATGGCTCCTCGTGAATTTTTTCTATTCCCACGACTCAAGTTATCATTACGCGGTAATCGTTTTGAGATGATTAAGGCGATGAAGGAGTATTTGCAGAAAGAGCTGAAGGTGATTCCAAAATCGGCCTATGAAAAGTGTATTGAAGCGTTGAAATATGTGTATTGCTGGCAATGGAGATTATTTTAGAGGAAATATTGAAGAAATCCGGGTACGTTTTGATCAGAAGGTAAGTTCCACCTTGTTTCTCAGGGTGGTTTTGATCGCATCAACTAACTTGCATCCAAAGCATTTTTTTTATGCATTTACACGATGGTAGTATCTTGTAAATTTGCATCTGCCAATGGGATTTACGGCTTCGTCTTATTTGTATCTATGCAAACTACAGACGTTGTTGCTTCATAAAGGCAATATGCGCTAGAAAATTCAATACCACAGCTAGTTGAAACAAAATTTGTCCTCTTCTTCTGTTTACCACAGATAAAAAAAGGATTCTTTTTAGTTTCAATGAGCATTTTACTTCTATTGATCTGATTCTTTTTTCTTGCAGAAAGAAAGAACTTACGAGGAGCCCTTCCACCGCTTCGTTTGGCTCAAGTCATCTTCTCATTGTCAACTGGACGACATAGACGATCTTTCAGAATATTGCCTTTTCGAGCACGTTCAGCCTTTAAGACTTTCCCGGATAAGCAGAACTTTGACTAACCTCTTGTATATTCTGATGGGGCTTAGCCGTAACAGGATGAGGGTCTCCTAAACAATCGCCTACATTTCAGCCCATTCTATTAAACATGTCGTAGAAAGTGTGTCACGAATGGCGCGGTCGGATAGATCACGAGTGGATTATTGTCATTGTCAGTGGCACCTCTAGCAGAATTTTATAGTACAAACTTGCGACATCTATGCTGACTTTCATTCAACGTCAACGTCTGTACGTATTGGTGGTAAGTTCGACGTCTCGTCTTTTTAATAAGTATTCCGTATCCACTGTGCACTGCGACCACTTAAAGAAAGTATAATCAGCGGTCCCAATCGATTTTAAAACTTAACATGGAAAGAAATTCATTAAAAAGTATCTAAATTGTACTTGCTGCAAGACCGTAAGCATACGGACCTTTACTTCGGTCAATTCTCTTAGAATTTTCGGGGGGAAAGTTGTGATGCCAACTTCATAAGCAAAAGCTGTGAAATATCAGTGCCATTAGTTCCTTGGTTTAGTCTTATTCGACCAGAGCGGGAACATCACCATGGGGAGTGCATCTGCTAACTAAAAGGCACAAAATAAACGACAATCGAACGACTTAGCATGTCATTTATTCAAACTGGATACAA
This sequence comes from Volucella inflata, assembly GCA_928272305.1. Classification (NCBI taxonomy): domain Eukaryota; kingdom Metazoa; phylum Arthropoda; class Insecta; order Diptera; family Syrphidae; genus Volucella; species Volucella inflata. The sequence goes on along the minus strand of OV743718.1, from coordinate 15,161,198 downwards.
ACTTTCAGCTTGGAAGCCGTCCGCGATACCTCTTATCTAGGTGAAGTCTCTCTCTTTCTAATTCTGAGCTTAACTGATTGGTTTGTAGACTATATGGAGTCTGTGCTATGGTTCCAGTGTGAAAAGTTTTCGAAATATGTAAGCTTTTACTTGACCTAAAAAATAGGTATGAAAGTCGATCTATATCTGAGTTTGTTCTGCTGACGGAATGTCAGATGATGCCTACAAATCATACCATTCGAATACCCTAATCAATACTTCAAATACTTTTTCATCCAACTGACTCGTTATCTTCCATATGAGACCATTTTTAGAGACTCTCGCCAAGACCAAGCTTGTACCAATTGACAATTTTCATTTTTTTTTTCGAAAATTGCTGAACTAAGCTCTCTTCCCAAGGAACAAAAACCATTCTCATAAGGCGAATGAAGGAAAGAATCTCCATCGAATCAAGGCTAATACTCACAATTAGCACATCCTTACTCCAAAGTACGATTCCCAGTAGTCCCTAAACAAAATCAACAGCAAAAACTCAGGTGCTTGATACACATTACCACTAAACAGGCATCGTTTCATCCCTTCCCATTGCCCTCCCAAAATGGTCATCTATAAATAATTCACCTGGCATTTCATTCCTTCTTGCCACGACAGAGGAAGCAGTGGTTGGTACACCTTTAGTTTGTTCTGTCCGACAAATACCATTTAACCATGGCACAAGGCATTAAAGGAGCTTCGTTTTGGTTCGGTTATTTAGACATTTTTAGCTTCCTATTTATTTTTACTGGTTTTCTTTTCTCCATAGTCCTCTTTCTCGTCCCTATAATACTACATCGGCAACCTAGAACAGAGATATCTTTGTAGGACGAATACCATTGTGTTTTGGTGAAAAGGATTCCCAAGGATAAGTAGCAAAAATCGTTGTGCTTAAAATACTACAGCTAAATACGGGATTAATAGGGGATTTCAAAATGAAAAGATAGAAACGCTTTCCGTTTGGGAGATTGCATTCAATCGAATGGAGGTATCTATGGATACTGGGGGTGGATAAAAACACACTATATACAAGGACGAGCAGGAGTTGGATTGGAATAGTGAATTGCGAGTAAGAAGTGGCTACGTACTACTCGTACTGTTGCTCTGAATAATTATTTTCTCTAGGAATAAGTGAAATTAACAACTGTAAGCCGGTCTAATTGAAACGAACGATTTAGGAGAGGTAATTTATTTCGACGGATTTAGTGCAATTTGACAGATGGAATTTAATTGGAGTAGTAACTCGTATTTGCATTGAGTGTACGATGTAGTCGGGAAACGTTGGAGGGTCCATTTGTGGCTAATGGTTGAGTTATGGAAAATAAACTTGCTACTGAAGGGCATGTACGGGTATAGTGATACTCGTATCAGACAGCAATTCGAAAGCCTCTGGTTTTGGTTGAGTCTAAAAAGGTTTAAGGTTCCAAAGATAGGGCAGTGAAAGAATGCATCGTCTGTCGCGCAGTTGAAAGTCTGCTATAACTTGGTTAGCACTTCCGCCAACTTGACGAATGGGTATAGTTGGGTAAGGATAAACTAAAATGAAGAGAGCTGTTGCTTGGATGAGTTTTACTCACCTGCGACTTTAGCGCTAAATATTGTAAAAAAAATTTCGATCTGAAAACAAAAGTTGGGAGGAAAAATTCTATGAAAAGATAGCCCTGCGATAAGGGAGGCTTTAAAGCCTAACGAAGATATGCGTTTGAAACCTAGTAAAGACGAGTCATACGCTTGACTGAATAGCTCAAGAAGAATAAGAAGATTTAAGGCAATTGAAGAGGTATAAATTGGCGAGGTATTGGTCTAAGTTAGTATAATTTGTCACATACTAGACCAAATGGTTTATTGCAAATCAAGATATGTCTCCACGATATCACTAGCATCAGCTAAAGCAAATGTTATAGAGGACAATCTTTGCGGAAGAAAGTGTTAAGAAGCTTTTGTGATGCTCACCATAGTCTCGATCACACCAACAGAAGGAAGTTGGGCTTTAAGTCGCGGATCAGAGTGCAACATTTCTTATTTGAATGATTTATACTCTGCTTTGAAGAATGGACATCCCAATGCCCTGTATTGGCTCAAAGAAACTGTCAAAGGCAATAAAATGGCATTCTCTGTGATACCGGAAATATTGTCAAATCAGTTGCCGGTAAATCCACAATTTACTGAAAGATTCGTCCTTTTGTGTTGTGGGTGGTGTATCCGCACAAGCGAGCTACTTGATTAAGCGTCTCAGAAAACAGCACTATGGCAACAAATCACAAGATCTTTGGCCAATCGATGGGTCCATTTCTTAATATGATTTTTGCCAAATAGTGTTCTTCAGAAAGCCATGTTTTCGTTGGTATTATAAGTAAGAGTACCATACTGCTGAAACCACTGTTTCAATGTGGAAGATTGAAGTCACGAAAATTGGCGAAGAAATAATCTTCAATCGTCACATGATATCGGTGTCTACTGACAGTAACTTGGTCAAAGTCTTACAAAAATAAGAACTTCACAATACGTTACGTTTTCCTGGATGCAATGGAATCTGGCGAACTTCAGTGTTATCCTCTTATTACTGTTATTCCGCTGCATTATATAGCCGTTTAAAATGAAATGGGTAAACTTCCAGTTGGTTCAAAGGCCAATCACTGAACATCCGACTTAATAAATGGTTACACGGGCTTAACTTGACAAAACCGTCCCTGAACGCAATCGCCAATTTGTCCGATGTATCTTCGTAAAATAGTACAAACTCTTTTCCCTCGGCAAGAAAATGGGATGCTCTTCAACCAAAGTGAGAGCGATACTGCGCCAATCCCAGCAATTACAAACGAACAACTTCTCAGAGTATGCGATAAAATACAAGACCGAATCGAGAGTTAAAGAAAATGTACAAAGCGGGCCTTCAAGAGGGCACTTTTCCAAAGACCTGGATGTGACAGCGACTAGTACTGCTGCCGAAAGGAAACAAACCACACAGCGAACTCTCGTGTTATAGGCCACTTTGTATGCTCGACACGATGGGAATAGGAAAAATCCTCGAGCGAGTAATATACTTATATAATAGACTTGATTCTGCAATCGAAGCAGCGGATGATTTAGCCGAACATCAGTAGGGTTTTCGTACGTTGCGATCAACAATAGATGCTATTAACGCGGCATCAAGTAGAGCCCAACCGCAATAGAAGGAAGACGTTGGAGAGGGGGTATTTCAAAATACTGCGCAGTAGTAGCGCTGGATGTGCGAAACGCCTTCAAGTCGGCATATTGGCAACGTATAATGCATGTCTCCGTCGAATGCATGTATTTTTTAAAAGCCATGTCGAGTTGTTTCACAGACAAGAAGTACCTATTAACCGGCGGTGAACCACAAGGATCGGTCTTGGGTCCTCTGCTATGTATGACGATATCTTACGTCTACCAATCCCACGAGAAGCATCAATCATCGGTTTCGCGGATGACATCCCAGTTGTGGTCGTTGCTAAGTTCCTCGAAAAAATAGAACTCTTCTGTAATGAGACCGTAAGAACGATAAAGTGCTGGCTCATCGGGGCTGGATTGCAACTTGTGGATCATAAAACCGAAGTTTTACTTATCAGCAGTCGGAAAGTAAGCGAAAGGATTAGTTTAAGAGTCGGAGAATATGATGTCATTTCACAACCATTTATTAAATACTTAGGGGTGGTGATTGATTCGCGTTTTACATACAAACACCACTTGGAATACGCTTGTGACAGGTCATCAAAAGTGGTCGGTGCACTGTCAAAGCTCATGAGCAATGTCGGAGGACCAAGACAAAATAAAAGCGGCCCACGCCGATAGTTTCAAACAGTTGTACAGTGCAAAGATATGGCCAAGTACAGCGAAAGTAAAATCGTACGCACGGTCAATTAAGTCCGTTTACTGCCTGTGTGCTTTAAGAGTCGGAAGCGCATTTTGAACGGTTTTAACTTAAACGACTATACAACGGGCGAGTACAGAATGGTCGGTTAGGCACCCAAAAAAAAAAGCCGAGAGAAACCAAAGCATAGAGGTCTGCCAACAACAGTAAGCCGAATCACAGAAAGGAAGATGGACGCATCAGCACTTAGATTGATCGGAAGCATGGCGAAACCAATTTCTACTTAACGCAAACTGCTTTACACCGATCGTTGAGAAGTAATACCAAACGATAGTCTCGCGAATGTACGAGGTATGTGTTTCATTGCCGATAAGAATCCGGCACTACCGATGAAACACGATAAAAAAAAAACTGGCTTAGCTTTGCACCGATTGGATGTTTTAAGTCTTGAGACCAAGATCTTTACGTTGCTGTGAACGATGAGGAACAGACATATTGAAGTCCTCTTCTTCTAAATGGCCTGTTCTCATTCTTGTTGGTATGTGAATATCCAACAGCGCGAATTGAGTTAGAAATTATTAAAAAAATTCGATGAATAGGGTGTTTAGATGGCTCCTGATGCCTAGCGTAAATTTCGAAAAATTCTATTCTATGAGTTTCGCGAATAGAGCTTTAACTTTGAAACTAGACAAGTAGTCTTGCTGAAACTACAACTCCCATGCGTTGAAAAGGAGTCAATACACCAACAATTAGTTAAGCGAGAATTTGAAGAAGTCCATTGACACTCTATTGTTTTTGATGTTTTTCAACAGACTCGCCAGTTGTTACGAAATCAAGGTTCGTGCAAAAAAAGTCCTATTTTCCTAAGTTTTCAACAAGAAGGTTAAGTTTATAATTCTAGGTGTTCCGCAATGATCTGTCCTTGGTCCTATTTTATTTCTGATTTATGTCAACTCACTTTTTGCACTCCAATTTACTGGTGATATTAGGGCTCTTGGCGAGCACTTGATTTATGCTTATGGCGCAACTTATCCCTTAAATTTATTATAATTGCTGACATTATCACGATGTCCATTTGCTAGGGCTTTGGTTCGCCGAACACTAGGCCTATTAATTTCAGTCTTGCCATGCAAGATTTCCCGGACATTGACATTGTTTCCTATGCATCTAGTTGTTATAGGCATAGCTTGCTTAACTGTGCTCTTTTGTGCATTTACCATCTTGGGAGATACTGCTTTACAAAGATTTTAAAAGCTATCTGCTTTGGGTTTTTCCACTTAAGATTACAGTACGGAATAAGCTGCTGGGGTGGTAAATTAGTAAATTTCTACAGCTGATTGTCCTATTAGGGAGCCTTGTAAATCGGTTCGATTAGCTCACTTAGAAAACTTAATATCCTGCCTGTTAAACATCTTTATTACCTATTAGAGGTGCCTACTTGAAAACCCCCTAATTCTGACCTATTTTCCTTAAAGTTAAATTTAGCGATTTTTGAAACCATCTTCTTTCAGGGCCATACGTCATTTGTTTGACTCTATAGAATAGAGTGAGGAATGACTAAATAATAGGACAGTGTCCCTCACGTTAGCGTGGTTTGGCTCTTCATCAAACTTAGTCTAATTTCAGACATCTCTTGCCTGTGATAATGCAACATCTGACAGTCGGTGTGAGTCGAAAAATGAATATCTTAAATAAAAGCGTGGAAAAGATAGCTGCTGAACAACACCATAAGCATAGTGCTCTGCATGTGTTTTCCAGCTCATCGAAGGTTACGCCTCAAAATTATTTGAATTCGAGTTCGCACATCGCTACATACTCTTTCAGTTGGCTCGGATAAAAAACCCTTCTTCGAAAATAAAAAAATACGCTCTACTGAGCATTCCGGGCAATCATTTTTAATGTCAATTCGTACTCGTCCTCGTACATATTTTACGGGTTCATTAGTTATAATTTTTGATTCGATTGGGCACATACCACCAATCACAATCGCCACCCACTACAACAGCACCTTCCACCCTTACCATGCTGTGATATTTGGAAACTTTCTATGAGACCGCATTGGTGTTCCGATGTTCTGATGTGTCCTGAGTCCTGAGTTCTGGTCTCCTGTTCACCCCACCAAAACGAATGGCGTAAATGAGGGCCGACATTTTTGCGGTATGCAATTCAATGGTTTTTCCATATTCCACAATATGTGTGTCTGCTCGTGATCTGTTTTGGTCTGCTCTGGTCGATTTTGTAGCTACGTATTTATATAGAGAGGGATGTACTGTACTTTCGGAGCCTTGGGGATTCACATTTTATTGGGAATCTATATAAAAACAAATGCGCGGATAATTACCACGTCTATGTTGAACCGCATAAATGCTGCCGGACGAGGACAGCACAGGACAGGGTGCACACATAACTATACAACAATGTTCATATAGTATATAGTATGTATCGCATCGGTTGGAACATTTATGCGAAACGACGCTTTAATGCTGTTTGGATGTTATTTTAAAACTAATTAGGAAAACTAATTTCGAAATTGAGTTTTCCGCTCTATCTCTTCGCATCTGATGTTGTTCACTCAGTCGCACTCAAATTAACTCACATTCAACTCACTCACTTTTGCTGGTTGAACCGTGTAGTTCTGTGAATTTTCGAGGGAAATTATTGTATGTTTGGTTTTGGAAAAAAAAAATCGAAAAATCCTTTTTTCTGTTGCTTGAAATGGGTAAAATTTCAAAAAACGAAAATCAGTGCTGACATTGTTGGAAAATGCATGGAATTCGTTTGGATGGCTTGGGATGCCGTACATACTTGTTCACTGAGAATGGCGGGATTTTAATGCGTCTGGACGACACAATAATTGAAATGTACGAATTCCGTAGTTTTATTACTCTGGAATTGAATTTAGCTTTTGCTGGCTAGAGGGAGTACTTTAAATTAAAATGGTAAACGAAAACGTAATGCCGGATTGGAATCCCTTTCTGTTTTATATCGTAATTAGAAATTATTGGAAAATTAGCGTCCTTTTGGTAAACTGGACAGAGAAAATGGGAAATTTAAGGCAATATTTTGATCATTGGCTTTCATGGCTCTCTAGGATTGCATTATTTCAAACAAGGTTGGATATACTATATGTATTTGGACACCACACCGTAATCACTAGTTATTCTGAAATAGACATTAAGGGTCTTTTGTGCTGTATAATAATAAAACCCAACTCGACTAAGGAAGGGAGGTCTTTGGTACGACAAATTCCATCGACTAGGAAAAATTAGGAAACATAGAGACGACTTTTCGTCGACCAAGAGAACTATCTGATTCAACTTTGACAAGCCAGCAGCCGCATGCTGTGAAATAAAAAGAATTTGACAGTAAGATGGAAGAAAACAGAAAAAAACATCATCGATATAGTGGGGCACCAAACCTAAGTACAACCCTGATAGACTTTGTAGTCAGACATTGCTCCAAAAATTCAGGGACTATTTTGGCTTAGCTGCGAAAACATGTAGCCAAAATGCAGAGATATTGTACTTCAGCTGGAAACTGATCTAAGATCTCACTTCAATCAAGTTTCAAATTGCACATACTCAGGATATTTCAACTTGAAGCCCACTCTTTTGGATCTTAAGGCACCAACCAGACATAAATTGGTGAGAAATAAGGAAAACATAGGCACCGTAGCGGCTAGAATCGAAGAAGACGGCGCTAATCAGCTAAATTATGCTATGCCATACATCCGTACAAAATTGTGCTAATTGGGCGCTGGAAATGTCGGCCGGAAATTCCGATTTTGGCTAAGAACTCATCTTCTCGGACGAGACCGACAAGATAAGTTATTTCAACGAGAAATATTTCCATTATTGGAGCGATGGTTAGCTCATTGAACTATCACGCGGGTAGTCGGTGTTTCGATCCCCGGCATCGCCAACAAATTTTCCAATTTTCATCACCCTTTCGGCAGGCAATGGCAAGCTCCCGAAAGTAAAATTGCTTATGAAAAAGCTTCTAAGGAGTGCCGTTCGGATTCGGCGATAAATCGTAGGCCCCGCTCAGATGTGACAAAAATGACAACATGAGCAACACAAAAGAGTGTCCAGAAGCTAGGCCATGACCTATACCGGGCTCCCAGCGCCACAGTATTTTATTTTTTAAAGAGAAAACGCAATCCACAAATGTTCGACCAAGCATCAATGCATTCGCAAAAATTGACTGTTTGGTGCGGTTCATCGCATGGCGGGATCATCGGATCTTATTTTTTTTGTAAAATGAGGAAGGAGACAGCGTTTCCGTCAATGTGGTCAGAGCTCGAAGGCATCCGAGCTGTGTTCCAAAAAGATGGCGTTACATGCAATACAAGCGACGCAACGCTCGAAGTTGTGAAGGAGAAATTTGTCGACTGGATCTTCTCACGATGAACGTTCATCTACTGGCCGCCGTGATCATGAGATTTGACACCATTCGATAACTTTCTCAGGGGCTACTTCAAGTCCTTATTCCACGCTAACAAGCTAACCACATTTGTCCAGTTCGAGACCAACATTCGACACGCTATTGACGGAATAACACCACACATATTGGACCGAGTCATTAAAAATTGTTCCAATCGCTTGAAGTACTGCCAGCGAAGTCGAGGTGGCCGGCCATTTGAATGAAGTGGCACTCCACATACAAAGGCATATATGTAGCTTCAAAAGAAAGCCGCAATTAATTTTTTATCTCATGCCGTTGTTGTTTTATTTAAATTATTTTCCATAGTTCCTATCTGGTCACGAAATATGTGGAAATATTGTAGTTCTGATTGGAATTGGAGGGCAACTGGCTTAAACGTTCCATGCATCTCGAGGCAGAAGAACGTCTAGGACCTCTGATTATGTTAGAAATTGGTCATATTTCTTTATAAATTTGAACAGCTTACTGGTCGATGTTTGGTAATTCGGTCCTGTGTCACAGTTCTCTTGAGATTACTTGGCAAAACGTTAAACAGTCCAAACTTTTGTTTTCTAATTTTATCATCGTCCAACTGCAGCAATTCGTTAAGCCCTTTGTTTGGAAGTTCTTCAGCCAGATTGTCACCTTCAATGCCGATGCTACGTTGTACTCACCAAAGCCTGACCATTTTCCGATTGGCAGCAATTGGCTGAAATAGGTCTAGAGGAGCAATTAAAGAGCTGTTGCCACAGTTGATGGCATTTTTTGACCTGTGTTAAGTTTTGTATTAGGGCATTTATATATGCCAAAACATTTAGCCCGAAAATCATTTGGGCATATCTCCGCCTCCGTCACTTTGTGATTTGGATGTAACTAGAGACTCTGAATTTTCAAGTCTTACTTACTTACTTAAGGTGGCGCCTAGGTTCGAGGTGGACTTGGATCTCACCAAATAGCGTCTTCAGCCAGCTCGGTATTTCGTTAACAGTTTCCAATTGCACACGCTAAGCTGTCTAAGGTCCCCTTCTGGTTGTTCCACCTTATTCCCGGTCTTTCTATACTGCGCTGTCCCTCGATGTGGATTCGAAGAATTTTCGGACTGATGGGTTAATGTCAATCCGTTCTACATGTCCAAGCCATATCAGTCGCAAAATCTTCACTCTTCTGGCCAAATTGATGTCGCTGTACTTTCGTCGTCATATCTCCTCTTCCAATCACCGTGGTACGGCGGATGGTACCCAAAATCAGCAGAAGAACCTAAGAATGATTTTGAAGGAATCGCAAAACAGTGCATCGCCTTGTCTAAACCTAAATATGTGACATAAAGGGTCTGAAACTGTACTAAAACTGTTTTAAGCGATTTTATCATTCACTATGGGCGTATGTATGTTAGTAAATAGGATTGCTACATCATCAGGATATCCAATGCATTTGTGTTCAGAGTAGGTGTTAAGAAGGTGTTTAGTAGGTCATATATGACGACGCATACGTAAAGCGAAGGCGGCAACGACCCTTATGGCCATCTGTTTGCCAGATATGTTCTAACGGCCTTCAAGTATCAATAAAATTCACTGCTTAGCGGGATGATCAATGTCTCTCCGAAGGCATTATTGTTTGAAGTTTAATTAGCACTAGTAAGTCTGCAGATGTATCTAAGACCCCAACCAGCAATCTAAATGCAAGCATCTATGACCTATGGCCAGTTTATTGCCTTATTGAAGCCTGCCTAAGACTTCTCAGATTCTGAGTACTTCAAAAGCGAACCTAACTTCGTTGTCAAAAGCATAAAATATTTATATGTACATATTCATGTCGTCTTGATCTATTATATAAAAAACGATTTAATTTACCTGTCCTTGAGGTATACAAAAACAACTTTAATCGCCTCATTTATAGAAATTTTTGATGTGGACACAATTTACTTGACATCTTATTTCCTGTAATCACAAAACGAATCTCCCTTTTTTCCTCACTCCTCTACCAACACAACAAATTGTAATTTTCTTTTAGATAAGCATCAAATTGTACTCACGTGTCCTAGAAAACAAGTTCAAACTAATCATTCATATTTCGCCTGAGTTAACAAGACTAGGTACTAAACTTCAAACCCCCAATACACTCGTTACAAATCCATCACCATTATTTCTCCATAGTCGACAGAGAGTTGTTACCCTTCCCAAGGATAACACCCCATTCTACTTTTGCATTTGAGAAAATTACTCATCAATTTATTATAGAAATCCTTTTTCCCAAAAATTGCTTATTATGAATTATTTAAACGAAGCTCAAGTCCGCATACCCCCGTAGCACGGCACCCCTTCTTCTTCTGGTGTCTGGTGAGTGAGTGGAGTCGTCTAAGGCTACAACTGCCTTATCATAAACATAATCTTGCAGCAATAAATCAAACATTCTGCTCCAACTGTACACGAAGATTGTGAAACGATTCTATAATTTCCTCGAGCAAAACAAAACAGAAAAAGAGAAAAAAAAAACAGAAAACACAAGAGAGTAAGTAATAAGTAACGACTCTATTTACCTACACACCTTTTGTACACCATCGTTGTGAGTAACCTTTACCACCCCCTTAAGGACAATAATCATAACGACTACGACGATGATGATAATAATGATGATGCCACAGAGATGATAAGATGAAACGGAAATAGCATTTTTAATTGCTGGGACAGTAGTAGAAAATAAAGAGAAACAAAGACAGAGATACATGTAGACTACCATATTTAGGTTAAACGAAATACCTGAGGGTGGCTTGAACATAAGGGTGAGGGTAAAAACTTGCTTAGATGGTTAAAAACCAAACCCACATGTGCGAGCATTTAGAGCTTACTGTGAATTTTCCAAAAAAAAAAAAAAAAGAAAGGGGAAAACACAAACTGGGCCGAGGGTGAATCGTCACCACCATCATACAACGTTGGTTCGAGATTTTGAATTTTTTTTAAAATTTGTTTTTGGTGTTTGAAAATGCAAATGAACTTTACAAAATGGTTGTGGAATTTGTTGGAGCGATTGTATGGGTTGAAGGTGGAGGCCTTATATGCATAAGGTGGAGGCAGACAGTCTACGCTACAAGATACTTTCATGCTAACCAAAAATAACCTTAAGGGTTGAAATTTGATAATTTTTTCTGAAGGTAATGAGAGTAAAATTATGGAAAATGATCGTCAGATCTAAAGAACACTTCATCGTATGGTAATCGTTCTTTAGTTGGGTAAAGTATGTAATCGATTGGTATAGATACAAGTGAGCACACAATTTTATGGTTTTTAGGGTAACTAAACATTCAAAGGGTATCTATCAATCTTGCCTTGACTTAATAAAATGAAATCAAAGTAAGTCAAGTCATAAATACTGTTACACAGAAAAGTCAGCGCCAAATGAAAACGAATCAATATTTAAACAATTTTTTTTTGTTTCCATTGGGTTATGCAAAGGCTACAAATCTTATTCGACATGACTTCCATTTGCCTTCCAGCACGACTTAAGACGATGTGGCCACTCATCGATTGCGAGACGCACTCCATGCATGGGGAAATTTTCCAATTCACGGACAAGTGCTCGCTTCAACGACTCAATATTTTAGTGTCGATTAGAGCAAGCCATGCCCTCTGATTCGGACCAAAACTTGTAATCCAACGGGTTGAGGTCTGGACTACCAGCTGGCTAATCATCCGTTGATATAAAGTCCGGGACGTTGTTTTTGAGCCACAGTTGAGTCGTGTTTGCTTTGTGAGCTGGAACAGAGTCTTACTGGAAAGTCCATGGCTTGTTGTTGAATATTGAGACTTCACAATGGGTTTCAAGACGGTCGAATGATATACTTTGGCCGATGTTTTCACTCCTTTCTCGTTAAAATGGAGCTTGGTAACGGCATCGTAGCACACTCCCCACCATACCACTACAGACGCGGGATGGTGGCCTCTTTGAACTCTCGGGATGAGTTGGGATGCTTCTATGGATGAACATACACACGATCTCGTCAATAAACAGAATTTGTCTGTGAGCGTTCTTCGCGTACCGGCTGAATAACGCTTTCGATCTTCGCTTGCGTTTTTCCATCAATACGGCCATGAGCAGGTGTCCAGGGTGTCGCTTGTACGCGCTGAGTCCTATATCTTCTCGCAGCGGTTTTCGGTCGATTCGTTTCTTTATGGCTTTGATCGCTTTCGGAGTTCTCACAGTGCTCGGACGGCCAGATCTTTGACGGTCTCGCACTCCACCAGTATCCCCAAACAACTTCAGAGCACGATACACAAAATTGCGAGTGATTCCAAGCGGCCAACTACAGCAATACAATTTTCGATGTCGCCCCATTCCATTATTGTAAGCAATTAATGTCAAAAACTTTTTACGCCACAATGAAGCATAAATATCAACTGTCAAATCGCATTCAATACGAAATGGATGCGCCCAGTGTTGCATTCGTAATGAGTGAGTTCAGTTGTGTAGCAGTATCTATGACTTGACTAGGTAATAGACGCCAACCATCAGCAGTGAAACTATCTATAGAGCCGGCAACAGGAATCAATTTATACTGCCCACCATACTACTGAAAAGATCGAAGTTCATTTACCAGAGTGTTTGTTAAACAATTGAAAGATCTCGATGATTGCTGTAACTCCCCTGCCTTGACTTGTCTTGAACATTATACCTCTGATGTCTGATTTCCGATTCTGATGGAAATATTCGTAAAAATGCTTCCTGGAACTCATGTCTTAAGGAAACACATTATCATGAATAGCTCACATTGGTAATCTTAAAGTATTGACAGTGTGAAGATACTTTCGGTTAGATAAGCGTCATAATTATAGTCAGCCTCGCGGTCAGACTAATCATTATTGGAATAATCTTTCGCTTGGAACCATGTCATCTTCTATAAATTTATTTCTAACAATAGTTTGTCTGGGCTCAATGGGGGAGATCCCATCAGCACACTTGGATTTGCCATCTGAAAGCTTAGTAAAGCATCTTCTTCATATTCACTGATTCGTTTTTTTCCCTTATCTGAGAGGTTTTATCTTGTCATAGATAGAAGGCAGCTATAAGTGCGATTGTTCACTGACTAAAGTTGGGTTGGAGATTTAAGATCTTATTCTTCCATGTCTCTAGAACCAGTCAGTCTTAAAATGATGTTGAAACTCTGGGTGGTGGAATAGGAAAGGATTTCAATAATTCCTTGTGGTGCAGCGATGAGGCAAAAGAAACGAAATAATTCAGTAAAAAAACCACAAGCCAAGTAGGAAAGCAAAATTGATAAATTACACCTTGAGTTGGACTATGAACTGTGGACAAAAGTCAATGAAAGCTCTATTTCAAGGAAATGCTGTAGCATTAAGAAGATTCTTATGAACGTTTACTAACGAAATTTGCTCTTCATTCAAAGTTGCATAAGCTTTTTGGTCACTCGTGAAGAGAGGATAACAGATTCCAGGAAAACTATTACCACCAAAGCAGTCACAATGGATCATTTACTTCCAGTGTAGATGGAAACCCAAAATCTCCGACTAAAACAGGTTGGAATTTTGGTCTAAGTAGGAGAAATAGCGCTTTTTGTTCCACTGTACAAAGGCAAAAGCGACACGAGAAACTGTAACACATATCGAAAGGTGAAGCTTATGGCGCATGCAATTTAATTGTATGAGCGAGTTCTGGAACTTCAGCAGATCAAGCTGGTTGGCCTCCACACACATTCGGGCTGGTTCTACATCATTTTCCCTCACATTTGTCAAAGCTCTTACCGATAAATTTACTTCTTTTTGCTTAATGTTCACCAGAACAGCTGCACTCTGGAAGTAAAATGGAGCGATCTTACGAGCCAGTAAAAATCACCAAAAGAAAAGACTCTGCATCTTTCAGTACAATCCTAGCGTAATCCTGGCGATGGAATTTGTCGACCATGAAGCTGTTGAGCTCATTACCTTAGTGATGGGACTACCGGGGACATTCTCAAAGAAATATAAGAAAATCACCTTTTTTTCCTGAGAGAATGTCCCACAAAACAGTGATAATGATCAGACTCTCATGATAGTGCTCTAAAAGACGGATTTCAAGCGACACAGAAAATACGAGTTTTGCTCATTCAGGCATGTGTATCCGTGGAAAAGCTCATTATCATCCGGATCGCATTGATTGAAAGTGATGCAAGTTTTGCAATTTGCAGAGATCTATTCCTGTTGTTTTGTTGCCTTTTAAGTTCTGTGGGACATCTGCTTCCATAGTTGCGATATTATCGAACAAACATATGCTTCTAGGCCAATGACATCTGCTAGTCTCGTGTAATGCCAGCCACAGGATTGCTAGTTTACATCTGTCTATTCTTCCGCCCTTGAATCCTCAAACATCACCGAATAAGAGCATTTACAAAAAAGAAAGTATTTTTCAGCTCCTTTAGGCTAAGGCAAAGGAGACTTACTCAGAGCTACAACTGGTTATAACTGATCACTTCAAAGCTTTCCCTTCTAACATCCTGATCATTTAGTGGATATGATAAATTAAGTCATAAAGTTTGAAATGTTCACAGTAATTCTTGTTGAGAAGCCACAAATCATGGTCAACTGATAGCTAGATATTTGGTTAGTAAATCCGCCACCCAGCAGATTCTAATTCATGGCGTAAAGTTTGTAAATGGCAAAAGACCTGTAATCTGCTAGAGCTAAATGAGTCTGAACTACTCTAAGATGTACAAAGAGAATAAAAATTTAAAACCATTATTTTCCTCGACATTCTGATTGTCATCTGCAAAACCTACTGTTCTGGTTTAAACTTTCCCAAAAACACCATACTATAGGGCGTCTTTTTTTGTGTCTGTTCAAAAGTAAGAAAATTGTTGAAAATTTATTCGAGAACATTTCATTGAAAGGCAATATGCCTTAGGGTGGTGTTGAAGGTTGAACATTTTCATTCCACCTATACCACACCTACTTCTAATTTATAAAAAAAAAACTAAGCCACGTTCAACGAGCGAAAGAGCAACAAACATCAAATTCCCGTACCAGTACGAACTCAAATTTCACATTGATCAGCAAGTTTCGTTAGAGGCTGGAATATATTTGAATAATTCATCTACCAATCCTCCACCCCTTTGGTCTTGTTGTTTTCCTTCATCATCTACTACAACTACATCGACTACCCTCCTTTTAGCGTGTATCTCATTAACCCCAATTTTGTCTCTTGCTCTTTACCGAAAAATTTAAATACGAAAAAACCCATCACAAAGTTAGAACCAGAACAAGTGGAGAAAAAAAAAAAAAAAAAAAAAAAACACCTTCCATCAACTCGTGCCCTATAATTTTCCACCCATCTCAAAACTGGTGACACACTGTTCTCTGTACTCAGATAAATAACGACAGGACCAGCGAAAGGTGGAAGCCCAAGTTAAAGCTCGGATGCCCAAGCAGCACATGCCATTACCAAGCCTATATTTGGCTCCATATAGATGTACATATAGACCTATATTCGTATCTATGTCACATACAATTAGGACCGAACGCACAAATTGAGAGATTTTTAGAGAATGAGGGATTACTCTGGTACACAACCCTTCGACACTGATATTCGACAAAAGACAACCAACCACTTCGAAGAAGGACAGCAGTTCAAGGTGTACCTCTCTACCCTTTTGGATATAAATCCGAGCTTTTATTACGTGTTAAGTGCTATCTGCAATTTACTTTCGTAAATATTTAATCGTTCTCTCCAACTAAAGGGATACAGATAAACTGACACAGATATACAATTCACAACACCAGTGTTCTCTGTGAATTTGGATCTCTCCTGGATGCATTGTTAAGAGTTAAGAGTTACGGGGTAGCAAGCCAACCAAGGCAAAAAAAAAAAATCATAATAAAATCGAGCTTACGTAATGAAAAGGACGCTCACTGAGGAACATTAAATCGAAAATCCTGCCTCAAGAATTTGCCATGAAGAAGTTTTGGTGGAAGGAAACGATAATGTATAGCCTCGCCCTGCTAACGCTTAGTGGCAGTTTTATTGCATATTTAATATACGAGAATACATATCGTATCTTTTATTCGAATTTACGATGATAAGAGACTAGTGGGTGCGGGTGATGGTGGCGGTGGCAGTGGAAATATAAGTTACGCTAACGCACACAAAGCAAAAAGTTTCTCGTATGCGAACGATGTTCTATGGAATTTTACCACCATATGGTTGGCAATAAGAAGGAGATAAATATTTCGCTCTATAGAGAGTGATAAATGAAGAAAATGTAGGTGATTCCAAGGACGAAACTAGGGGCATACGACTAAGTTTTTGAAATAAGGTGCTGACTTAGAACAAAGAATGCCTTGTACAAGCGGGCTCATTCACATATAGATTGCTTTGGTATTGTCTCTCATTACTGTGTATATAGTTTCATCATGTTTCAGCAGTCCTTATCCGCACCAATTTCAGTCTGAAAACTTCGCAAAGGATTATGTAGAATCGGGTATTTGCGCAAGTTAGAGGCGTAATTTTATTCCAAAGAATTAAATCGAAGGACTCTCTTTCTAAAGTGATACGTTTTGATGAGTCGACTCTCCTAAGAGTCTTATTCGGCTAATGTGGAATCGGGCATTCCTTCTTCGATGTTTTATATTTTGAATGAATCCGGGCGGCGAGAGATCGGAGTTTTTTTTTTTAAAAAACCTGAGAAAACAACAAATGAGACATCAAGCTGACACATATTTGCTGGTTCAACTTTAAATCAGTCATTTGCAAAAGCGAAAATCTAGCCATAGTCTTAGAATTACAAAAGCGACGCGGTTTTATGAGGCCTTAACCAGGACATATGCTAGATTATATTTGCACTTTTGCAATACATTAAGTAATTTTGGCTGAGATGATGAAAACGGCGTCGGAGAAACTTAGCTTTATACCTTGAACTTCATCAAAGAAAGGCGTTTTCTTAGATTGCTGAGTCTTAAATATTAACTCGAGGTTGCGTAAAGGTTGATCGAGATTCAGAAAAGGTTCGCTGAGTTGAAAAAGAGAAAAAAAAGAAGTACACAGAAAAGGGACTGTGGTTGCAGTAGAATGCACGACGAGTCATTCACATTGACTACCTTGAAAAGGGTTGGATCAATCCGACTCCGATTTCCTGTTCCACGAGGAAAATAATGACGAAATTGGATGAATTACGTTGCAAATTGCTCCCTCATCCAGCATATTCTTCAGATTTACACGGCTGTGACTATTTGCTGTGTCCAAGTCTCGGCGGTTAGTGATTTGGATCGAATGAAGAGGTCATTGGCTAAACAAACACCTATTTCGCGTTATTCCTTTCATCGCGTCTTTCTTTAAGGTTTATAATTTTTACAAATTGGAGCGTCCTTGAATAAAGTCATTATACTGTTTATTCCAGTCAACGTTGCTATGCTGGTCGAACAGTTTATACTTGAATATCCTGTTCCAATCGCTGTCAATTAAGGATGAATCGAAAACCATTCGATGTTAAATACGTGTTCGATTGTATAAAATCCTAATTCTGTAAGGTTCCACTATTAAACTAATTATACAAATTAATTCTATTAATCCTTCTCTTCTTGGAACAATATCCTTCACCGGATGAAGATTTTCAAACCAAAAGAAAAGGTTCACACGATTCATGGCGTGAAGAGGCTGATTTTTGGGTCCAATAAGACAAACCGATATAGAAAGTTGCAACCGGCCAGGCATGTCTACAACACCTTAGTTACACCTGTGAGGTTCTAATGCGAGCCAAAATTAAGGCAAAACTTGAGACAGTGTCTCAAAGCCAGTTTCACCCATTGCTTATTGGCTGTAGACAGAGCAGTCAACTGCATGAAGCTAAACAAAGTCCAAAGAAGACATGCTGTCTGGGCATAAGCGGAATCCTACCCACAACAACTTCCACTGTGGTGGATGTTGGGTTTTGACACCCTGACACAAACATTGGTTTGTGGGAGCAAAATGGCTCCATGGAAGACGAATCAATTTACTTTAATATCGACGGTTCAAACACTGATAGTAGGGTTGGTGGCGGTTAACCTAAGCCTCTCCTTCCGCCTTCAAATCACTGTAGCGTATTCCAGGCGGAAATTGTAGTAATTAAGGAAGCCCTGTGCTGACTGAAAAAAACGTAATATCGGGCTGCTTGGACTTACGTTCCGTTAAAGACTGCCGATCATCGCTCATAGAGATGACAGAGCAGTTCAACATTCACTGGATGCAGGAACATAGAGATATCCCAG
Source organism: Volucella inflata (assembly GCA_928272305.1). NCBI lineage: Eukaryota > Metazoa > Arthropoda > Insecta > Diptera > Syrphidae > Volucella > Volucella inflata. The sequence goes on along the minus strand of OV743718.1, from coordinate 15,142,688 downwards.
AAAACTGTAGAGCAGATGAACTTGCCAAAATCGTAAGCACTATACCCATTCCACCTGAAAAAGGTAACATCGGTATATCTATTGCTAGGTGCGAACAAAAACTAAAGCTTGATGCAAATAAAAGAACAAATTTAAGATGGACGTTTGGGTCAACCTGTCTAGCGACCAAACAAATCTGGCCAAAACTGGATCCAAGTCGCTCTAAGATCTAAATACCTCAGCGCCATCGTAGGTGTCATCACTGGACACATGTATACATGCAAGAAGCTGCATGGACAAGGAGGAGGAAAAACCAGTCTCCCATCTCCTCTATACATGTCCAGCTCTCCCCAAAAAAACAAAACATCACTAAGGAGTCATCTTCTGCAATGACTTAAGAGATTTAAGCAATACAGACGTCGAAAGTCACCTACACTCTGTCAAAAGCTCAAAATGTTTTTTGAGTAGGAGGATCTCAGATCATCACATCGGCCAACAGGGTTGGTCCTTTTCCTACAGCCACTCTAACCTAACCTTTCCTAAAAAGACCGAAAGCTGTCCTGGCATCCTTAAAAAAAGATCTTCACAGAAGGGCAGCAAACAAGTGGCAAAAACTTTTTGAATATATTTACAAGGAAATATATAATGAGTGAAATATTTCACGTTTTTAGTTTAACTAATTTTGTAAGGCTCAAGTAATATGGTCCTTCAATCTCATTGAGAACAGCAAACCTGGAAAATTGTGGCTTACCGCAAGGTAACGTGTTGAGACCCACAGTATTTTGCATACATTTTCTAATGTGCTGACAGTCCTTCTTGATTTATTTTTATTTCTTAAGTCTATTAGGTAACCAAAATGGTCTTTTTGCAGACTTGTTTTGTTTCTCGTGGATATCCTCGTATTGTAAGATATCTAAAGGGCCCCACAGACCCGAAGTTCTGAGAAAATATTTATTTGTATTTTTGTGGAAAGAAATGTATTCCGAGACGACGGAAATAATCTGCAACACTGCATTCAATACGAAGAGCTAGGGAGCAGAACTGTCCAACTATATTAAGCAAATGTAAGCTGATCATTTCTAAATGGATTTAAAGAGCCTAAAGTTCGTAGTGGTAGTAGGAAATAAGTCAGGGAATAACTTAAATATCTTTAATATGCTATTTAAAAGAGATAATATATAAAATTATAATAATTTCTTACACACTCATTTAAGCATAAGGCGGTGAAAGATCTTTTAGCCAAAAACTTACCTGGAAAGAGAAAAGAGAAAAACAGATTTAAAAAAAGGTTTATTTGTTTTATAAGCTTTATATATAATAAAATCAATATTTGTATTAAATTAAGAAATATGCATTGAACTGTGAGATGTATTGAAGGAAGCTTTGTAGAGGAAAGACTCAAATATATCTTTTGGTTTGATTTGGCGGGCAAATCAATTAAGAAAATAGTTCACCAATCTCGGTTATTCTTGTATATCAGTGACTTGACCCTTTAATAATGATTTCTCTACTATCAAATTTCCAAAATATGTTTGTGGATCTGTTCTAGTGGCTTGTTATTGCCAATCCTACACTATAATTCTAAGAAGGGGACAGCAAGTCGTGCTGATATTCATATGTGTGTTGCGTCCTAGCTTCTGAAATTGCATAGGGATCACAGTCACATCGGAGCTTCTTACAACTAAAACAATCAACAAATTGCTACAAGTAAAATACTACATTGCTGCCAGTTAAATGTCTCTTTTTATACAGTTTGAGATACAAAAAAAAACAAAAAAATATAGAAAGCTGTACTCTTCCTTTGTGAAATTACTTAAATAGCGAGCAGTTTCTAAAAAGTAAAGTGAAAAGATATTTTCCATTCGTACTGTTTCTGCTGGGACACCTAGGGTCAGGTTTTATTTTTTATTTATTAACTTGCTGCAGGATCCGAGATACAATTAAAAAAAAAAAAAATGTATCTACAGCCAAGTCCAATTCAAATTGTCTTAGATGGTTTCAAGTATGAATGAGTTGTGTTGTGCACACAAATGCTGATGAACCTCAGGGCTCTATTCTGTCTCCGACACTATTTTTAATTTTCATCAATGATCTTTTGTATGCTACTTCCAATCCGATATGTTACTTTTCTAACGGCAGTAGAACCGGAAGTGCAGCGTATGTTAAGCGCATTCAATTCAGATATAAACAACATATCTAAGAGGGGAATTTATCAACAGAGTGGATTTTAATGCTTCCAAAACACAATACTGCGAAATGTCTAGGTTTCTTCAAACGATTTAAGAAAAATTTCACTCCCTCTGATTTGGCTTTAATATATAAGGCTTTCATTCGCCTCTGTCAATGAATTTGTGCCGAAAGTTCCTGAATTGTTAACTCCGCCGCAACCGTTTTGACTACGGTCTTTCATAATGTGGAACATTTTTCACAAAGATCTCAACCAATACTCCTTAAAAATCCATCTGGATAGGTAATCATTATTTTAGAAGCTTAACACCAAATAAATATATAATAAGCTAGGCTAATTCCCAAGTGACAGCTATGGACGGCGTTCAATATTGAAAAATTTACCCCTTCATGAAGACTGACAGTCAGGATACTTAAAGTAATTTTTTATATGTTAAGCTTATTTGATAAGGATCGCTGACGTCACTTTGCTTATTCATTGTGATATGAATATATAGAAGAGTAATTTCAAGTCCTCAATCTAATGTCATTTGTTGACAGTTGAACAGAAAGCTGCTGCTCATTCGAAACCTCGATGACGGAAGCCTTTCAATACTGCGCCCTTGTCTACTGTGAAAAGATCAATGAATTCCAATTGAAATATAAGTCCTGCTGTCGCTCCAAGATATCAATTTCATCCTATGGTCAAGGCAGATACACTCGAATGCTCTAAATAATTAGTTATCCAGCCGTCACACACTTGTCAGTTCATCTATCCAGCATTGACAAGACCCAAATACTTTGACCTACATCGTCTGACTTGTATTTCATTTCCTTCGTCATGTTTTCTATTTTCTCCCCTCTTTTTTGTCCAATTCTGAATTTGCTGCCACTAATCAATTGCAATTGAACGCGGAACCATGTAGATATGTATACCAATCGGCGGTATACAACATCCCACAAGTCATTCGACATGCAAGTAGAGTACATGTCTCTCTTCCTTTGAGACAATTTGATTATCCTTGAGATACGATTACAAGTAAAAGAATCATATACACCAAACGACAACACATCGGATCGGTCGGTGTCCTTTTCAATAATGATGACTCCTTGGTGCGTTTGGGCATTGCACGGAGGGTTTTTATTGCCGATGACGAAGTCAATGCGCGTCTCAAATTTTCCATTCGAATTATCTGTCAAATCGATACTCGAAGATACTTTTTCTAACATATATACTTTTAACTTCAACTTTTACTTCGATTTCGATTACTCATCACTGAGAAGTGGGTTATGACCGATGGAGAAAAATAACGCTCAAGATTGCGTGCTACAACTTTTTACGACTGTCGTACAGATACCAGTTATTGATTTTTAACCTTAAAATTCGTTTTGAAAATGTGTCTATGAAGGATAAGTGTGATTGTAAGAAGAGTATTGGTATCGTTTGAAGTGACCTTAAATATATGAAATTTGTTTGGGATCGACGGTAAATAGCGCATCTTGTTGGCAATAAATTTCAAATCGAGTCTGGGAGCTCTTGCAATAAATTTCTGTTTTCGATTTTTTTTTTGGTATTTACATGCCAAAAAAAAAAACACGAACCGAACCGAAATAGCGGTGAAGACCGACCACCGAGCTTAGTATTAAATTTTAATGAGGGTCAGTGGTTAAAAAGGCCGAGCATTATTAGGGTTTCATTGAGAATGACCTATACCCGAGTTATTTCCAGCGCAGCAACGTTGATGGTGATGGTAGCGCAGCGAACCATAAGTCAACGGCTATAATGGTGTAGAGTCCTCGAAATGGTTAGAAAAGTGAATGCCAAGGATATGAACGAATTTTTGAAGTACGAGTATCTTTATGCGTACCCAGTAAGAGACGAAGGGTAGGAGATATTTTATGAGCTAAAAACGAAAATTTTGATGTTACGACGAGTATATCTACGGTTGTATGGGTTTGTAATCACATCACGACGTAGCAGTGATGATGATTTTGACTTTGATAGGTAGAAGGGAGTGGTAGGCAAAATATTTTACAATACGCGTAAATATCCTTGGCAATAAAAATGGGCTACTTTCTTTTGGGTGGGCTTGGGGTTATCAAGTTACCTAAGTATCCCGGATCCCATCCCCGTTGCTTCAAGTTCAAATTGCTTGGTATTTAGCCCTGGGTGGGGGTTTTTTTTTGGATGAAAAGGTTTCTGTTTTATGACTTTTTTTTTTGGATACGTCTATATGTACGTGTTGGATGGGAATTTAAAGCAATTTAGTCAATTTTGAAAGGAGTTTTCGGGTGTGGTTTTTAAAGCAGTCTACAGGACTGAGTTCTAGATCAACAAATTGAGTTCTAAGGGTCTTTAGTAGAACTAGAGCTATAGAAGAGGTGATGATATAAATTTTGATGAAAATAAAGTCGATCGGTTTCATTTGATTTATAATGAAAGAGCTCTACTAGAAGGTCAATCTTAAGTCTTTAATTTCTAATTGGTAATATGGAATTTCTAGACTTTTCATCCCTCAAAAAATGATAACGAAAACACATGTATGATTTTATTCATAGAAATCTATGATTTGAAGAGAGGGAGAAGTTACCAACATTTTTTTCTTCCCAATTTCAATCTTAAAATTAGTTTCGACCTTTCAGCTAATAACAATGTTAGTCTGTCCTTTTTATACTGACTTGAACGGTACCGGATATATTACAAACCTCTGCCCTAGATACAGAGGCATATGTAATCAGATAAAATTATCTTTTTGTCTGTCGACTTTATTAGTTTGAGCAGATTTCGTGAAGTTGTTGCATAGGTATACAGACTATCTTTCTTTTTAAAGCATCTATTATGGCTTCAGCAGCCGAATAAATTGCAAGTTTTTCACTAAGACCTGCGTCGCCCTTTCGTTGCAAAGTTACAGGGCAACTGCAAGTTATATGTGACTTCCTGGTGACCATCGACTTTCGCGTATTACAGTACTAGTAGCCTCTCGTGAGTACCCTTTGGAAACCAGAACCAGAAATTTACTTGGACAAGACAGTTGCAAGCTTTGCAGGTGTGTGACTAATGCCAATTCCTTGCGATACACGTATCGATAGAAATCCTGCCTAAGAGTGGAAAAAAAGTTTCTATTTGGAACCCAAAACTCAAACCCATATCCATTCTACTCCGAATGACAATAATACACGGGGTAGTAAGCGACTTTCAATGTGATCTCATATCTTAGTAGCTACAGCGTCTAACTTAGTCGTTTTGGTGATTGAACAAGATAGGATGCGATAACAATGCACCGAGAAAAATTTAGTCGTATAAACGGCCTCCATTACCGAAAGGAAAATGATGAGTCACTTGTTGATTTTTTTCATTTTGGAAGTACGAGTATGTGGCTTAAGCACCGAAGTAGGTTACCAGATTACAATACGAAAAGTCGTATTTTTCGTAGTTGCCTCCTTAAGGCTAGAGCAAGGGAAGAGGTCAAGATCTTTTGGTAGGTAAAGTACGTCTTTGCTTATGGATCCCATATTGCGCATTATTTCAGGGAGCATTTCAACCTAGAAGCTGAAAGAATCGTTATACTTAAGAACACAGCAAAAGATGACCACTTGTCATTTTTAACAAATGTTTTTGCGGTATGTTAATAAGATGCAGAGATCTTACAATACATGGCTGTTGACGGAAAATCTATAAGTCACCCATAGAGCGATCTGAATTTAAGGCATAGTACCAAATGAAAGAGAAGGAGTACAATCCAGCGTAGAGCACAGATGGGCTGTTCGATAATCTGAACTTGAAGTATCTTTATGAATTACCTTCCGATACTGGATATGACTCATTATCAAAAGCTTTGCTCCACAGAAATATTGATCAACACACCATAAACCTGATCAAAGCGATCCTAGAAAGCCGGATAATAACTACTTCATCAGGACCGATTTCGGTGTAAGTACGCCTCCCTGCGTAACCTTGGCAACATAGACTACAGTACATTTGGTTATGCCAATGGTCTAGTCATTATCATTAGAGGCAGAGAAGCAAGAAAAGTCACTGCACGAATGCAAAATGCCCTTAGAATAGTGCTAGACTCGTGCATCAGGGAGAACTTTTCCATAAATCCAAACAAGGCTGCCTTGAAGGGAACTCATTTAATGAAAAAATCGTTGAGTACTCCAAGAAGGTCAAATATCTTGAAGTAATGCTTGATAAAATCCTTAATTGGAACACTCACCTCAGTAATAAAATAACTTTAGCAAACAACACTTTTAAGGCCTGCCGTCGCATGTATGGTAGTACATGAGGGATCTCTTCAAATATCACTCACTTAATCTACACAGTGATGGTCAGGCCCACCATAACATATGCCTCTAAGGTATGGTGGACTAAAACCACACAAGAGGCCATGATTTTAGAGCTCAAAAGAGTGCAGTGCTATGCACATCTGGGCATTTCCAGAACCTTTCGACGAATCAATTATAGGACTAACTCCCCTGCACGTATTTATAAAAAAAAGCGGCCTTACGCAGCTCAGCAAATATAGTACAAACCAAATAGTTCAACCTTTGCAACCACCCGGATCTAAAGATTTTGCGCTCTGAAATACCAAAACTTGACATGATCTGCGTCGTAACAGCCATCAAAAGACATTATTGTTCGACAAAGAAATCTCTACGAAGATTTTCAGCAAAGAAGCATGATTGAGCAATAACCCACCAAACAGCCAAAACGGAATGAAGTGGTATATGGATGGTTCTAAATCGGAAATGGGAGCTGGTATATACGGACCAAATACAAGCATATCAATTGCTATAAGGAAGAGTCCAAGTGTTTTTCAAGCCGCAATTCAAAAATGCACCAACCTCATCTACAACTCTGGTATCAAAGGCGCTAGCATCCATGTATTCACGGATTCTCAAGCAGCAATAAATGCCCTTAGCTCGCATATCCTTGACTCCAAATCAGTCATGTATTGCTCCAAAACCATTCAAAAACTTAGCTTAAGGAACAAGACAAAGCTACGATAGGTCCCTGGGCATGAGGATATTGATGTTAATGAATAGGCCGACGAACCTGAACCCTTTTGCTGCACCTATAACACTGCAGTCAATTTAGTCATTAATGCACTCAAAATGAATCTAATACTTGGAGGACTAAGACAGGTCAAATGAACCATCCTGCCCTTCAACAAAAGTGCCAATAGATGTCTAAATCTAAGTCGGCACGATATCAGAAACCTAGTAGGTAACTTTACAGGACATTATGGCTTAAGATATCACCTCAACAAAATAGGACTAGTTGCCTCTCCGGAGTGCTAACTTTGTCTTGAAGGAGACGAAACAGCTGAACACATTTTGTGAGACTGTCCAACCTTCAACGGAATCAGGTGGGATACTTTCTTCAGGGGACAACTCGACACCACTGAACTAAGGGATTCCCCTGCTGATATGGTTACTAACCTTCATTCGAAAGGCACAACACCTAGTAGACTAACCACAATTCTGACAAACCGGTACAAAAGATCTTTCAGGTTGAAATGTATTAGGAATGCACTGACTTATACAAAGATCAGAACAGCGATTAGGCCTATCAAAGGGGTGTGTGGCATAACATCTCATGGTCAAGCACGCTATTTATTGGTGAAGAGCTATGAAAAGTCGATGAGCGGAAGGCTTTGAAAGTTAATGCCCACAAAATATACTGCCAAGCTCTTAAAAATTTTAACAAACTATGAACTGTAGAATGTATTATAATGTCCCGTATCTACTAATCTCTACAACCAATTAGTAAAATATATATAAATTTCTAAAGTACACAACTTAATAAAGGGTAGTAAAAGTGCCGCTAATAGAATGGAACCTTTAGGAGTTTCTATCGGCTCGAAAATAATACTACCCCACCCCAATCATTTCTACTCATTATTTATACAATGTAAACACGAAAATCATCCCATTAAGGCATTATTACAACCCCATCTAACAATATTGCATTTAGTTACTCATCAAATTAACGTTCAAACTTTCATGTTAAATAAATCGCATGTCCTTTTTAATAATTACCACACTAAAGGCCCCACGTTGGGCGCCACATTTATTCTTCTATAGCCTGCAATTTGCTTAACAACTATGCCCATTCGTTATAAAAGAAAAACACATCTAAAGCAAATGGAAAATAAGCAAAAAAAATGTGTTCCTTTTTATTTACGATAATAACATGAGAAGAAAGAATTATCGCGCAAGAAGAGAAACCAGTAATAAGGACTATAGAACTTCCAGTGAATTCATAAAGATACACCATCCAAATGGAACGAGTACAATACACCTACCCTACCCAAAACAAAAGGAACACAACGTAAGAAGGAGAATAAAAATAAATAAACAAAAGAATAGCTACTGATACAGCGAACGAATAAAAACGAACTTGAAACATAAGATGAAAAGGAACAGGAAGCTCTAAAAGACTAAGCACAAAACAGAAAAGGGAGCAAACGAAAAAAAAAGAAAAAAAAAACAGCAAAATCTAAAAGAGGATCCGGAATGTGTTAGTAATTTATAAATTGCATTCCGTTCTGTCACTTTTCATTTAGCACTTTGATATATGAGCAATGGCGTTTGAGAATTTTCAGATTTTAAGATAAAACAGAAGAGCAAGAGCAACGAAGGCAAACTGAGAAGCAGGAATAATATTACGCAGGATAAAAATCTGAACAACGAGGGTGGTAGATATTCGCAGACAGTCAGAGAAATGAATTAAAGCTTCAGGATATAAGTTCTTAACTCTCCTTCGGTGATGTGAAAAATCCTTATAGTAACGGAAATATGTGTACGTGCAGTATGAGATGAAGTGAATGCGTGTGTGACCTAGACCTGATATCACATTTACCCAGTAATGCAGAAGAACTGGGGCAGGGGAGAAATCCATTTAAGATAGTCTACTTCTACTTCAACATTTGATTTATAATCTCTTCGTGACTTTCTTGTCCTGGAAAACGAGTGCGGCTCAAAAAAATAGATTAAAAAGTTGAGTGGGGATATTGAAGTGGTAATTAGGTTACTAACTAGGCTTGAGTGGTAGACTTAAAGTACTCCAAATTCACATCACTTCACTTTTCAAAGATGTATTGGGTCTATAACTTAATTCGTGCGGTTTGCTAAGAGATGGCGTAACTTGTATTATTCCATTGGAACATGCGTTGGAAAGCTACTTTCATTGTATGTCATTTCAGTTTATGTCATTCATTTGAAGCGTAAACAACAATAATTTTTTTTCACTCAAATATGTCGAACTTTGTGCATGAAAAAGTGTTTTTACGGCGAGTTCTTCTTCATTTCTTTAATATGAAGAAAACTGCTGCCGAAAGTCATCGTATTTTGGTGGAAGTTTATGGTGAACATGCGCTAGCTGAGCGAACGTGCCAAAAATGGTTTGCACGATTTAAAAGTGGTGATTTTGGCATGGAAGACGATGAACGTCCTGGGCAGCCAAAAAAGTGTCACTCAAGCAGCCATTTCAAAACGTTTAAAATCAGCTGGATATACTCAAAAGCAAGGAAATTGCGTTCCACATGAACTCAAGCCGAGAGACGTCGAAAGGCGGTTTTGCATGTCCGAAATGCTGCTGGAACGCCACAAAAGGAAGTCATTTTTGCATCGGATTGTAACTGGTGATAGATCCATTACGACAACCAGCCAAATCAACGGCAAAGCCGAATATCCATGGCGCGAAGGTAATGCTCTGTATTTGGTGGGATCAGATGAGTATGCTGTATTATGAGCTGCTAAAACCGGGTGAAACCATCAATGGACAACGCTGCCGAACACAATTAATCCGTTTGAATGAATTGATTGAGATTTTACAAAGAAAAAGATTCCAGTGGTAAATTTCCGTGATAAAATGGGGAAAAATCACGAACGAATGTGGATCGTACAACAATTGTGGGTCTACTTTGTGGTGAATTAAAAATAAAATTAACCTTTTGTCTTCAAGAGAATTGTATGAACGGGCCCCGAGAACCCATTGTACAACAAAAGAAGACAAACTTTGAAAATTTCAACATTTGCTTGAATTTTTCCTCGAATTTGCAAACATTCTCCATGCAACGATTTAAATTTAAGTGACAGTGCCACAAAACAACTTATTAATCTTCCTTTAATCCCAGTGAATTACAGATCTTCCTACGATGTCCCATAGACACATCTGCATGTAACATCCAAAAACCCTCAACAAAATTCCAAAAACCGTTTCCCAAGCTTCGATTCTCCACTTCAACTTAAAATTATTCCTAAGAATGTTAAACCAAATTCCAAGAATTACACTAAAACTGTCTCCGAAAACTAGAAAAAAAAAAAAAAAACTTCAACTCCCCCAAGCATTCAGTGCTTATCTCTTTGTGTCCTTGTATCGGCCCCCGCAAAAGGACGATCCCAAAAAACCGAAAATGATACACCACCATAATTCATGTCAAAGTTAACTCTTCGTTTCCGCTCCTTCCCTATATAGTATACCACCACCACTTCACTATCGGCAAGTGAATAATGAAAATGTCCATTTTGGGTTTTCTGACGAAATAACCCGCCTTTGGCGCCCAACACAAAACCCCAAATCTACACTAACTCACTCACTTCGTATACATATCTCCATTTAAACTGAAGTGTGTTGTAAAGTTATTAACTACCATCTAATATTTCAATCCAACAAAATTTCAACTCACTATAATTTATCATAAAAAGTACATTCGTTCGTCCTACACCCGTTGTCCATCGAACCATGGGCACAGCTTGGGGAGTAGAGTTGAAAAATTTCATGACAAAGTGAAACCCTTAAATGATACCTCAGAACCACATCAGAACGACCGCTAACAGAACGCCAAAAGCGGAATTGTTAGTCACCCAAGCCCATGGCTCGCTTTTCCGATTCTCAAATTTCCAGAATCATTAAATAGCAAAAGGTATCACAACAGACACATTTACATATAAAAATATCACCAGTCAGACAGACATACTATACACACATGGATAGACGAGTAGTGTAGTCGTATGCATAGAAAAAAGATCTGGCACAACATTTATAGGATTGAAATTGTTTTCACGCTCAATATGAGGGCGGTCGCGTTTAGCTCCTGCGTGTACCACCTCTCGTGCCTTTGAATGTTCGACAAAGAAAAAAAAAAAAAACAAGAAAAATATAGAACCAAAGGACACACACATATGAATAATGAATGATATCACGTAAGTGGAATTATTTCACGCTTTCTCTTACCCCATTGCTTGTGGCCTCACACCCCTCTACGAACATGCTAGTCCTTCTCTCTTTCATGGAATTATCTTCTTTGCGAGGAGAATGGAAAAGAAAAATTTTTTTTTCTATATATTTATTTACCGTTATGTTTCATTGATAGGTCGGGCTTTCCGAATCCGACCGCATGTGCTATTGTGCATATTAATTTCGCTTCGGCTAGAGAAATTGTTTTCGTCCTTAACATCCATACAAACGAACGCTCGCTCAGCCCGCAGTCGACTTCTGTCTGCCTGGCTGTCGTTGAGCTTATTGAGCTGAGTTTGTTCGCTATTTGCTGTTGGCAAGGAATTTTTGGTATTTCAATTATACCCATAGTACCGTTAGTTATTGAAAGTAATATTTTGGCATTCTCAGCACCGCGTACAAACAGCTGTGCGCGCGTAAAACCAACTCTCAAGGATATAAAAACAAATTGCGATTAGGTTGGCAGTTGAAGGTAGTGGGTGGTGTGGTGGCATGGTGGCATGGTGGTGCTAGCGCTGATGGTTGAATTATCCCTAAAAGCATGCTGCCGGATGTTTTTCTTCCATTTCTTGTTTTTTTCTTCTTTTTTTTTCATTTTACACTCTAAGATGCTTTTGCCGCTAATCGCTAATGTAGCTACATGAGCTAGAGAACAGAATGAGTTGTTTTTAGAATGTGGAAGATTTTGTGAAATCTCATGCCTTATCCTTATCAAAAATTTACATAAATTTTGTTATGTCGTAACACTCATCTGTGTGACTTTACAGCTTCTCAGGCTGGCTTGGCAGGAGTATAATAGAACAGAGGTGCCCTTGAGTTGGTGGGCTTTCGCCAGGTGACACATACGTGTACATTGGATTTTATTTAAAAAAAAAAAAATTTGTTTTTCTTTCTTCATCATGATATCAAAATATATTTATGAGGTGCTTAGGTGTGGAATAACAGTATGATAAGGAGACCAGATTGCTTGTGATTTTTAAAAAAATATGAAGAGAGGCTGATGTAAGATAAGCAAAAATGAAATAGACGAATTTCAACTAAAAATAAGGAGGTTCCATACTCGTAGAGGGATTGAGAACCATACAAAACAGCACGCTTTGTCTAACAATTTTAAAATATATTTCTGTTGTCGAATTTTCCAATAGGCTTGACCAGCTGAAGAGGTTTAGTGCTTGCTTTCATAAAACAGAGAGACAAAAAATGTGCTCAGGAACCTTAAATCATATGTGTTTTGAACAACCGAGGAAATAGCACAATCGATCGACAGTCCCCACCAAAATTAAAATACTTAAATAAACAACAATCCGGCTCGAAGGACCATGTTCAGAATATTCTTAAACTCAGAGCACTGATAAGCTTGTAAAAAGTAAGTCCTGTGCTGTTTTAGCCATTCATTTTTAAAAGGCCAGAAGAATTGCGGAGAATGCATTTTCTTCTCTAGATTGTTACTGACTGGTAAGTCACTGAATATTCAAATTTTTGTTTTGAATCACTACGACGGATCTTGGAGGAAATACATGATTCACTCCACATAATCTTCGATTTTTAGGCCGCCTATGACACCATCTATAGAGAAAAGCTATGCGGAGCAGTATGTTTTTTCAGCATCACTGCCAAAATCGCCCGTCTGTGTAGAATGACGATTGAGAATGCACGCTGTTCCATCAAGGTCGAAAAAGATCTCGCCGAGACCTTTGATGTCAAAAAAGGCTATGTATCATACTCACTAGGGGGAGAGCGCGACTCAGGTGGCGCACGCAAGTAGAATGAGTTCTCAGCTTACTTAGCTTGCGAACTGGAGGCTACAGGCGACGTCTCGAGCAAGCTACGATCTTTCGAGCACCTGTACTTCTGCTAAAACTATCTGTGAGTCCAGTCAATTATGATTGCCCGTAATTTGACAAGTACAACACTAGCTGGCTACAGAACAAGCTTAAATAAAGTAGTTCATTGAATCCCTTCGAAAGTAAAGTTCTAATCTGAGTCAAGTCCTTAATATATTAGAACTCTCCTACCACAGATCATACGGCTCAACTACAAAACAAACTTGTGCCATATGGTCTAACCAACCAAAATATGAACGTGAAGGCAAAGACAAGCTGAACCTCGAATGGAGAAAATCAAAATTATTGAAAAAATAAACTGCTTTTGGAATTCATGAAAAAAAGTCTTCACTTGCGAATCTGAGAATTTTTCATCCTACCCTCGGAACTAAAATATATGTATTCTAGACTCTGATTTATGTATACGAGTACACCTTGTCTTAGCGTTGGCTCTCATGATAATTTTAATATTAAAGCACATTTATCTATTGCATTGCGACACTACTTGAAGTACTTACTGATGTTTATAAGATCCGTCCACAATGTCAAAAACAAAATAAGCTGGAAGGCTTGGTTTTGGTTTACTAAAGGCTTTCAGTTAGCTCGATCTATCCTCTCAATCTATCCTCAATGTGGTGATGATCAATGAGTGGTCCATTATATCAACATTTGAACTGTGATAATTCCAAAAACCAAAGAACTTAGTAGGCTAAAATATCGGTCGACAAACTACGTTTTCATATTCGATTGAACTTTTGATTTAAGGATGCAGGAAACTTACATACAATGTAGACACAACATAGGAAGATAATTTAAAAAAAAAATCCCCACAATGAGCCAGAACTCTCGGTACAAAATGTGATGATTCCTAAATTCAAAAACAGATCAGAATCGTTAAAATTCATGTCCACACCTAGTTTCCTTTTCAACTAATTACATAGGCAAATCTTCGGCAGTAACTAATTTCATCGAATTCCCAGAAGTGTGCACCTATCTTCCATCACACACTGTTCTCATGTGTTAGGGTATTTCCTGCCACCGTCATGCTTATAACGAAGAGCTCAGCATAAGCGAGGCTTTACGTACGCATTTCTTCTTCAGCCTACTCATTCATGTCATTTTATTCGTTTTTTTTTTCTTCTTTAATTTTTTCCTAAATCAGTTTTCGTCTTATCATGTGAATCCCATGCTTGCCTTTATCCTATGTGCCACCTCTGATATCTCATACCACTAACGCCCGCCCATCAGTGATATGATTGTACAGCGGTGCGTATACATAAAATATATGTTTCACACAAAAAATGATAGGTGAGAGTATGTTAAGGCGCTTTAATGCAGTAAAATTGGAAAGTTGAGGCTGTGATACACAGGGTGGCCGTGGCAGGGAGTTAGAGGTATGTTGATACGTTCCGGTAGTGGTAGTGGTGGGGATGGTTATTTTTATTATTATTCCCTCCCATCCTTCCTGGATATCTGCGGAATTTTTTTATTTATTTAATTTTTCAAAAATTCTTTGTCTCCTTTTTCGGTGTACTACTCCCAGGCAGGATATTAAATGTAATCAGACAGACGACAATGATGACGACGACGACGACGACAACGACGACGAGGACGATGATGATGATGATGGTACTAATAAAGAAGAAGAGAAGAAAATTGTGAAATGAAATTGAAAGTGACATTGCACATAGGCGCAAGGATGTTCCAACACCTACCTACATCATTTTCAATGTTCACTCAGGGATATTAAAACGAAAACAGGACACAAAAAAATTCACACAAAAATGTGAAAATCGAAAGAAAAGAGAAAAGAAAAAAACATTTTCCAATTTTTCTGGGATGATAGATTTCCCAGTGCATTTTCCAATTGAATTTCATGAGTGAGTGATGGGCAAATATGTGTGTTACATATGTTTACCCCTTACATTTCCATACACAGTCGCCCACTGTCGAAAAAAAAAGAAACCGAAATGACAGAACACCCTGCTGACACTTTGTTTGTGTTTACTAACGGTGGTGCGAAGTGCCAATATTTGACAGGTGTGGCATATGCAAGGATAATCGAAATTGAAAAGTGGATAAGGCTTCGGAAAATTTGCTTTTCCCTTCTGTGTGTTTATATTTGACTGTGTATCTATGCTAGTTGTGATGTAATTTGGGTGGAATAAAAAATGGGGCGAACAAAAAAAGGATTGGGCTCAAACCACTTAAACACACCTCACCTCGCTTTACCACCACATCACCACACATACTCGTAGATCTACTCAAGCACAAATAGCAATCTGTCGAATTGGAAATGTGGGTGAAACTGAAAATGCGAATGTAATATGCTACATAGAAAGCAAAACTGCCATTCAGGACTCAAGCTCCAATTTTTTTTTTTTTTTTGGTTTCTTGGACGAGGCTCCTTTATACTAAATGGGGGACGGAGTGTTGTCTTAAGTTGGCTTTGTTTTTTGGGTTTTCTGAGACAACACAGTTACGGTTTGAATATGAAATGGAAAATTGATTGAAAGCCTTGGGATTGTTTGACATTTACATGCATTGACAGAGAGGCATATTGTTAGACAATGGTTGTTAGAATTTCCATTTTTTTCATTCGCATTTCGTGGTGGGTTGAAGAATAAATTGACACAAGTGAAAGGTTTTTTTTTTCTTTTTTTCTTTTCACTTTTTTCTTCTTGCCTATTTATAGAAAGGGTAGAGATGATGGTGCTGAAGAGTAAACATGTTTTCCTCTTTGATCAGAAATGGAATTTTTACCAAAAACAGTGAGTAAGGTTGGCTAAAGTTTTCCATGATAACAATTTTCAATTTCAAGACAAAATGAGGGAGATATTTGTCAAAAAAAGTCATGTTGCTATTTTGAGATTAAAACAGTTACAGACTCAATAATTTATTTTTTTTCGTTATTGAGAGATAGGATACGGGGGCGAAATCCAACAAACGGTGGCCATTCATCACGGTGTTAGGACGGAACTTCGCTGCCATACCAAAAGCAAAAAAAAGTGGGCTAAAAGCCTTGAAAATGGTAAGAGTAACAGCCTTGGAAATGAAATACACTGATCATACTGATCATATCTACGATCATTCTATGCATCAGGATCACGAGGCAATTCGTATGTCTTACAAAGAGGTATGTGATATTCCTTGTTAGGTTATACAAATCTAGAACCAAATAAAAAGGAAACAAATATCAGTACTCCACGCACACACAAATATGTGTGTACCAAACTATCTATTGGGAAAATTTAGGATTATTTTGGACACAGAATCGTTTTCTATGGCATATAGGAAAGGCAAAAATAAAATAAAATATTGAAATGAGTTTGATCAGTTCTCGTACTGTTTGATGAAGAGCTTTGGATATACTCGTACATGTAGAGCTGTAGCTATATCTCCTTAGATGTAAAATTGGTAGACCAAAAAACAAGTGTCATCGTTGCATGTGGTCATTATAGTTAAGCCCTTTCCCTGGTAGATTGGAGTCGAAGACCATTTAATTTTCTGGGAGCGCTGATGGAAAGGCTAATGTTACACTGATATAGTTTTTCGGTTCAGTATTGCTTGGCATTTCCTCATGGAAAAACTTAGCGCGGCACAGCGTCAACAAATTATTCAGCTGTATTCCAAAAGTCAGCATTCAGTGCTTGGAGCAACTTATGGTCTGCAGATTCGTTCTACTGAAAGCACAATTCGCTATATCATCGAGGTTTTGTAACCTTTTTTTTGTTATTGGATTGGACCATATACGCTAATATACTCGTAACTACAGTAACGGCGAGTGTACGCACTGACCATGATGAAAAGTGAGCATCCTGGTTTAAAAGCACATAAAATTCAATTCGTGTAAGAACTGAAGGGGGTCGACCTTCCGAATCGTCTACTTTTCAGTCGTTGGACACTTGAAAAGCTTCAATGTTCAAAATTGTTTTCGGAAAAAATTCTGGTCAGCGATGAGGTCCATTTTTAGCTTAATGGCTACGCCAGTAAGCAAAATAGCCGTATTTGGGGTTCATATTTCTACAAAACTGAGGCAGGCCGGATAGTGTACTATGATAACAAACTATTTTCTGCCTTAAATTGAAGCCTATGGTCTCAATGATATTTGATTTCAACAAGTCGCCTGCACTTGCGACCCAGCCCGTGAAATCAGGGCTTTAATGCGGGAATGACTCGGTGCACAGTTGATTTCACGCTTTGGACAGGTGAATTAGCCGCTGGATAATGTAGCTTTGGAACTACGTAAAGTCCAAAGTCAACATGAATAGACTGACTTCGATTGAAGAATCAAAGGTCAACATCAGTTGAGTCATTGGTCAAACACGTAGCGCTCGAACCCGTCACAGAAATTTGGAACATCAACATGCACTAGGTTAGTAGCATTTATGGGCAACATTTGAAGAATATTAAAAAAAATAAATGTAAGGAATGGTTCTTCTGTATGGTAGTTAAGATAACCAGATAAAGTTGGTTGTTTTTTATTTTAGAAACAGTACCTCTAAGTGAATCATCCTTTACAATAATGAGGGCAAATCAAGCAACAATATTAGGATGTAGCCTAAATGGATTAATCAGACGGCCGATTTGAAATCTGACAGCAGGTTAGTCCCGGTATACACAGTTTTTAAATGAGCACTAGCATCAAGTACGTAGATCTCCGCGAGTAGGATAAACTTAGCGCACAGATAACTATAGCTAATTATATACAAAACATATGAGAAAGACTTTAGGGATGCAAGTGGACAGCAAGTGGACACGAAAAACGACATCAAACATCAGGCAAATCGAAAAAACGTAGAGGAAAATTGTTACCTCACGTATCTCCTTACAGGATTTGAAAATATTTCAAAAAGATACCATCGCAGCTGACTTATTCCGCCGTCATTGTAGAGACATAGCCTGAAAAGTAACTCGAAAAATATGAACCAGCTTGAATGTGAGAGAGGCAAACAGAAAGGACCGTGATGCAAGATCTACGGCCAAAGAGCAGCAGCAAGAGTTAATTTATAAGCAATTCTACACCATACGATGGGAAAGACAACTCAAGATTTAATCCTGTGAAGGATTGATGAAGACACGTTAAAAAGAAGAATTAGGAGAGCATTGACATAGAATAAACGATTACATTTCTCTCCTGCATAAAAATGGGATCATGTTGGCTTAAGGTGACAAGCTTGTTTGGCACGTCAAGAACGCGATGTCCTATTAAAGTCCAATAGGATATTCAGAGGAACTTAAAAGAAGATATTGAAGCAAGCGGTAGAATCTTGTCTATGTTCACGCCTATCCGACTAAGGTGAACACCATATCAAGAAATTTAATTATCTTCAGAATCTGTATGTGACGTTGTATTTATACGCCGGGAAGTACAGCTTCGGAGCCAAGCAAGACACGATGATAAGTAGCTCAATTCTTTGTTAATAAAAAATATACTCAGCGAACTGGATCGTACCACTCACGTGCTGATAGATGAAATATAATGACTGACCGCTACTTACCGCGGCAAAATTCAGCGCAGTCAAACTTAAAAACGTATCAACGTGGTTATAACCGAAACGTTGACATGGGATGCCTCATAGCGTCTGAAAGGGCGCTTTTAACAAACAACTAAAGCAGCTAGCAAAGAGTCAGAAGAAGTGCAACCTACGATGTAGCACCTTAGCTTAAGTAAATCGAAAGGTACAGTCATGGAAACAATATCCGATATTGCACAATATGGCTAAGCAGCTGCCAGGCTTTTCATGATATTAACCAGCCAAAGAAACATTATCTGGTCAATCAGGTAGTAATTCCCTACCTATTCCAGACATTCAATCTTCAGCGAGTTCATTGAACTTAAGTGCCAAGAAGACTATGTGACATCGATATAATTGTTTACACCCGACGTGTAGTTTTTCTGTTATTTCAGATAAGGCTGAGGATGCATTCTTCCAATAACATGTACAATACGACTGTTTTAGAGACGTCAATGAGCAGAAATAGTTTTGAAATCGATCAATGATTCTTTAATGATTTGAGATGTCGATTGTTCGAAAAGCTACTTAAGAAGAATGTTGTAAAGATGCTGCTAGATCTAATGATGTGATATTGTGACCATTCAAGGAGCAAAGGTATCCTTATCTACTGACCTTCAGTGCGTATTTCATCAAGGATTATTTGTTTTTTTCAAGCATATGTATGTATTTGATTAGAAACTCATTCAAAGGCGAAAGAAAATGGCAATATTCTCCGAAATCATACACAAAACATCCAAGTAGGATCACTTAGGGATGGACGCCTTCTGGTCGGCGGAAAAGGTCCAAATAGAGCATAAGATACTTTCTCAAAATCTCCTGTCCGAGGTCGAATTTAAACAGAATAAAACAGGGCATCTATGGTTGGAAGGGTCTCTTAAAAGGTTTCTCGATAATCCCTTTACCAGTTGCAAATCAGCTTTCCATCTCCTTGTTAAGAACTTGGTCTGCATCTCTGTATTTACTCAATACTTTCATGCCCATCACACTAAGTGCCAATCTCAAGAGGGCACCTTCATAAATAACTCAATGCTTCACTCTATCCACTTAAAAGCTTGCACGTGCTTTTTAATGTCATAACGAAGTGAATGGGAAAGAAGAAGAGAAAATAACAAAAAAAAAAAAAAAAAATTTCCCTGTAATATAATTTTACAAAATAGCACCGCTAAGTAATGTCAGTTCCAAAGTATGCATCAAGCCAGAACTGAAATGATTCTTCATACTCGAACTTACATATATAACAAAAAAATATAAGATGAAAATCCCGGTTGTAATAAATTTTTAATGGAAACCGTTTTACAGGTCCATCATTCAAAAAATATACATACGTCTGTACCTATGTATTTATAAAAAAAAAAAAAAAATCTCCATTAAACAAAGAGCCGTCATAGTCCTTTTTATATTTCGTGTCAATGTTGAATTTCACCTTTTTTTTCTCATCTCTTTCGGCTAGCCATTCCGGATGTGTATGGTGTCAAGATATTCGCACACACAATTCGGTGTGCATTTTTTATGAGCACTCGCGACAGGGTTTATCAAAAAACCGCAAAAAAAAAAAAACCAAATGACATAGAGAATATTGTATCTCTAAGTAGGTATTACGGGGCTAAAGGACGCAAAAGGACCTTTGGTTGAGTTTGTCGATACGGTTTATGGGTTTTTCGCTCTCTAAAGGCATTTCTTGCGTTTTCCTTCATGTAATCTAACTTTGAATTGTGTATGAGATAGAAATAGAGAGACAGTGAGTCCTTAAAAAACAAACGATCTTAAGTGGGTAGAAGAGGTTTTATTGTAATAAAACTCTTGTAATCGAGTACAAGTATGTAGATGGAAGGCTACTTATATTTACTACGATTACACAAGTCTGAGACCGATTTTGATGTATCCCAGACATACCAGCCCATATCAGACAATATTCACCTTGATACCATCAAAGTGTGTTTATCCATTTTGATGTGAAAAAAATGCACACTGAGTGGTTGAAATTTTCATAGGATGGTCACCTCTTCCATTTTATCCATTCTGATGGATGGGTGGTATCACCAGTGGCAAAGAAAGAAGTAAATCTTAAGAGTCCTGTCATCTATCTGATATTTGCAATATTTTCCTCGCCAAGGGATGAAATTTCTATTTCTCATTCCCCTTATCCAATATATACTATATGTACATATGTATGAATGTATATTGAGAGTTTGACGAGTAAAATAGAGCAGATAAAGTACCAACACAAAGAGGGTGGAAAAAAAAATTGAAATATCGATGTAAGAAGATGACAAACCCATACCCAGTATTCGTTGATTCCAAGGGTAATGTGTGTGCAAAACGGATAAGAATGTCATTGACCTTTTTTGCTTCTTCAGTTGTAGAGCATTTCCCTTTATGCTTCGTTATTTCAGAGTGCAAATGTGTAAAGCTACAATGGAATTCTTCTGATGACGCCACTTACTCGTGCTTCTGTGTAAAGGGTGCTCTGGAGTAACTCCCATATGCTGTTGCAATTCGAGGGGAGTCTTATCAGATCTATAAAAAAGCAAACAAGTGAAGGGGAGATACCTACTGAGGCGCATTTGGGTTGATTGGTTTTTTTTCTATACAATACGAAGGCACCCGATGTGTGCTCACATGATTGTTGAGAAATTGTCGATAGATGTCACGTGCATTTCTAAATTCTTCAAATTGTGAGAAATGTTGAAATGTCCTTGGCATCGCAGTTTATCGTGTCAAAGACTTATCCGAAAGCAGTGACTGAATTTGAATAGGTACATCACACAATATTCTATGTAAATGAAGCTACTTTTTGAGTCGAATTTCATTAAATGTTAAAGTCCTAAATCCCACAGGTTTGGCTCAAGTTCTTCAAGGATGATAACCGACTGTTTATATTCTAGACTATACTCGTACTATGTTTCCTCCATGCATCCTTTAAATCCAAAGGTAAGTATCCTGCTTAATATAAGGATCCGTTGATAAGTATTTGTACGCTCTATAATAAGGGTGTGATGAGACAGATTCAAATTCTTATAGAAAGGTCCCTAACTGCTAAATAGTTACCTGTGGGACTTCTTCATTTAATCGGCGACCATCGGGCCCAATTCTGCTTGCCTTCTTAAGAAAAACTTAATTTCGTCACTTTCTATCCAGTACTACTAGCATATTATCGCCATCGCGCACTACAACAAGGCTTAGAAGTAACTGGCAGAAGAAATATAAAAAACTGTAGGACTAAGATAGGTCTTTTGTGGTACTCCACCAGTATATCATATTTAAAGTACATTTTAAATTTGAATAATGAAAGGTAGCTAAAAAAATTCGACCCCCCATTACGTTCTCAGGACATATTGTTTTGAGGTTTAGCGGTCTTTTATCTGCCGAAAGAATCCTAAATCTCTACATCAAGTGCAGTCCCAACCACAGATGATTGTAGGATTCTCAGCATGTCTGTAAAATAGGAAAATCTCTTTGGACTTAACCTCTATTTAAAAAATTTCACTCGTTCTGCCTCAGTAGAACAGTTTACATTTCCTCAGATGGCACTAAGACAGCCAAAGACCTTGGCGCAGGGTTTTTCTGGTTAGAGAATGCCGCGCATCTATGAACGAGATGGCTTATCGGCAAAAGATTGTACTTGGGACACTCGGATATAACAGAGAACTACGTCGTTGATGAACTGACTAAACAGCCTGACAATGTGAAACCACGAATGTTTCACGTCAAATAAATAGAACGCCTTCTAGAACTCGCTGAGGAGAGGTAGGTAAAAAACAAAAATACTTTGGCGCTGGCAGCCCGGTATGGGCTATGGCCTAGCTTCTTGACACTCATTTGTGTTGCTCATGTTGTCATTTTTGTCACATCTGAGTGGGGCCTACGGTCTATCGCCGAGTCCGAACGGCACTCCTTAGAAGGTTTTTCGTAGGCAATTTTACTTTCGGGAGTTTGCCATTGCCCGCTAAAGGGTGATGGCGATTTGAAAAATTGTTGTTGACCCAGCCAGGAATCGAACCCAGACTCTCTGCGTGATAGTCCAATGAGCTAACTATCGCGCCATCGTCATCGAGGTAGGTAAGCTCATCAAAAAATTGTGTGCCGTATACCAATAAGGCCATTAACTTATCTAAAAGATAAAAAGAGTTACCCATCAGGAGAAAGAAAATTGGCAAACTTGTACACATCACGGGACTATGATAATTGAAAGGTTCACGTAGAGATTGAGTTTTCCATATAACGATATCTTTGGGAGCTAGAGAGATAAGGATAAAGACTTGTCTTTGGTGAACTTTTTTTACAACTGCCCTGCACTGGTATGCACGAAGAAGAATGGAGTAAAATCCCTTTTCGTTAATTGGAATGATCTTTGCTCTATGAAGATCACCGGTCTTGAGAAAAATTTAATTAGGAATCCCTTTCTTTCCAGGAATAGCCAGTGCTAGCGTTCCTTCGTATTACAAGGACAACTATATACCCAAGTACATTTCAATGAAAATCACTCTGATCTAGCGCACATTACACCAGATGTCTAAGTGCTTCAGGATGGTTTTTCAGGGTTAAGTATTCGTCAAATTTGTTCAACCAACGGAATTTTCAGATATGATCGTGTAATGAGCTATCAAGGCCTAAAGTTATAGGTAAGAAGTGTACAGATATACGAGCAGAGACCTGAAAGATATTTGAAGAAATTTAAAACTTAAAGTCCACTGCTTGCAAACAAAGCCTCATGTTGGGCGCCATTTATTTAAGTCATTATCAATATGCACTCCTCAATTTAAAAGCAACAATTACATTTTATTCTGGTCTCTACAGAATTGCCACACATGTATACGAGTATTTAAATCACTTTTTGCCTTCAACATATTTTTATATGCACCCTCAAATGCCATTATCCTTTCCAAACCAGCAGCACACAGAAGCCCAAAATGCATTTGTTGAACCAGAAGAAAAGAGTATTACCCAAAATGTAACTCTTTTAGAACTCAATTATTACGTGATGTGAATATTGAAATTTTTTTGCCAACTGCAAACGGTTGCTACCCTTTTTTAGCCGGTCGTTGAGCAAACATCCGACAGTATAGTCGCACTCGTTTTTCCTCTGTTGCCAGTCTTGTGAAAATGTTGTTATTCATGTGTTGATTCTCTAGTTTATTATCTCTGTAGATGTAATTAACATGCACTCCCAAAGATACGTGTTCTATAGAACTCTGCTACTATACGAGTAGATATCCATTTGATCTGCAGATACAAACTGAGTCAAAAAATGAGAAAATATTTAGAAATGCATACAACATATCGCACGAATGATTCTCAATTTATTGGTTAAACAAACAAAGGACTTTGGTCAAAATATCCTTTGGAAAGAAATATGTACGTTCGTACATATGCATCTTATCTTGCTATGCGAAAGGATGCACCCAATTGAAGCCAACAGAGTGGAAAATCGTAAAAACAAGTGAACACTTGTATAGACTTCAGTGTGGAGAATTTTTTTTTCCAGTTTGTCGACAAGTTTATAAGTTAAGGGTACATACTCATAGGCCACCGACAAAATAAAGAACTGTTTGGGCTAAGAACAAAGTGAGGGTAACCACGCGTCCGCTTGGCTGTGTGGGTACCCGCACTCTTGAGCATTTTTTTCAATTAAGGCATCGCCCGCATATTTTTTTCTCACTTGGACGAGTCACACAAATATTTTAAATTTTTTTTGTTTTTTTATTTTTTACCGTGATGAGTATCTAAATACATAGATGTATGTATCTGAGCTCAGTGGACTTTGTGCCCATTCCATTAATAGCACTGGATTTTGTTTTTTTTTCCGACTTGGGTCCGGTGAATTTTTTCTGCCCCGTAGGACCGAGGTGAAACAAAAATTTGCATATAAATGAAGGCATTCAAATGCGGCCTCGGTCGTCAGTCGTCGGTCGGGTCGTGTTCGTGGTGTTGTCTTTATTGAGTTGTTGTTGCTTTGTGGAGTTTTTATTTTTGGAGAGGCACAAAAATAATATCCTCATCCAAGTGGAAGGTATACTACATAGACAAAGTCTTTACTGTGTGTTAGAGAATATCCTTTGGAGTTTGATTTTTTTTTTATCTGCACACCAAAAGGTTGATCCGGGGTAGATGGATAAAATTCGTGGTGATGGTGATAGTTGTCCACGTTTGCCTGCGGTGAATTCATTAATGGATTTTTTTTTTTTTTTTTTTGTTAGGTTCTAGGGAATTAAAAACCAAAGAAGACATGGAAGAGGAATAAAAGGGTTTACCTGGCGGTAGGAAATATAACAAGAAGAAGTGAAAGAGAGTATTTTTCGTGTGACGTTTATAGTTTTGAACTTTGCCATGGTTAAGCATTTGACGCCGGAAATTTTGTTACAATCGGGGTGGGGTTTGAGGGTTAATTTTCATGTCTGGAAGTGTTTAAGCCAATAGATGAGGGAGAATCAGAGGTTTTTTTTATTTTTTTTATTTTGCGTGCTTGCGTCGGCGGACAGAAAGAGTTATGAGACAGTTGGGGGGAATTTAATTGTTTGAAGTTGCTTTGAAGGGTATACTTGAATTTAGTTATAAGGTGTGAAGAAGAAGTGATAAAATCAAGGCTTAGCAGGGTAGAAAAAGTAGACAAGATTTGCATGGTCGTTCAGTGGACTTAAGTGCTGTAGTCAACATCGGAAATTTATGGAAAATTGTCATTCAGTTTTTACTAAAAAAAAAAAAACAATTAATGCAGAAGTTGACTGTAAATTTAAAGTACTGACTCAGCATGAAAACACCGAAAAGGTAATTAATTAAAATGCTGATTATCTGTATAAATGTAACAAACATATAGTGGTTTCAAATCAACACATGTGCTGCCATTTTTCCATCGAAATAAGTGGGCAGTTGTTGATGCCACTATGGGCATTCTTCACAATGTAATCTAAATTTACAACAATATTGTTGGTTAAATAAGGTTTTTTAGGACCAAGGTATGGTAAATCCTGATTTATCAGTGAAATTTATATTAATCCAAAGCCCACTCCATTGCAGAATACTTCACTTAATCAGCCAAAGATTTGGTGAACATATGTACACGAATTGAGGGAACCTAACAAGCTACAGCCTCACTGTTCTTCGATATTTCGCTCAACAAAATTGCTGGCCATGATGAATTGGTGAATTGGTTCAAATAAACATCCTCGGTTAATTTTTATTAACTACTATGCTAACATATTTCTAACTTTCCGACAGAATAGACCAATAAGACGAACAACTAGGCAATTGTATTCCTGTCCATATTCATTCTAATTTTTCTGACCCAATTCTTCCCACCTCGGGTGTGCCACAAGGCAATCACATTGGTCCATTAATTTTTGTCTTGACTACTAACGATGTTGCTATCGTCATGATGATATGAAAAAAATTTTCTCGAGCAACGCCATTTCTTACTATCGGAAACGTTTGATACTTCCAACCCGCACCTATTATTTATCACATCAAAGAGTAGCTGCAGTTACTTCAATTCGGAACTTGGGTGTCATCTCCGATACACAGCTCAATTTCCGCACCCATATTGATGCTGTAAGTAGCAAAACCAACTCCGCTCCGAGATTTGTCAAACTATGGTTTAAAGGATTTTCCAATCCCTATCAGCAAATCCCTGTACATAACCTTTGTTCGTCCACTTCTTGAGTATACCATCGAGATTGGTTCCTTTACTACCATTTACATATTCTGCGCATTGAAGCTGTCCAACGCTGATTTTTACGTTTCGCGTAGTAACAGTGGCCGACCACAACAATCTACCCCCAAATGTTAATCGACTCAGACTACTCGGTCTCCCGTCTTTGGAAAAACGTCTGGAGTTCACCGATATTCTCCTCATTTGCAAACTTCTGACCGGCATAAATGACTGTCCCACAATACTCTCAGTCCCATTCAACACCAACTCGTGTTACCCAAGGTCTGTCCATCTTATGGACAACTTATGGTCTCAACGAGCCACTGTGTCGTATGCTACGTGAAACAATTCGAATAGGTCAATTGTTTGGGGTTTTAGTGATCAAATACCCACAGTAGCAGAACCGATTTCATCAGCGCCAAGTACCTGCAGCTTGATAAAGTGGTAGTTCGAGCCCTGACAGAGGCAGTTCTCTGCGATATCGTCATTACATTCACAGCAAGTGTTACAGGATGTTGTATCATATATGTCTAGGGCATTTAAGCAGATAGCCGCAACGTAGTGGCCTGTGACCTGCGACAGTGTCCTGCAGCCTTTTCTACCGAGGGACATTAGGTAAAGCTACAGACCTCTTAGAGACGTCGGGAATCATTTATTTGGTCTGTCGGCAGCCTGGAGAGTTATGACATCTGCAGTTATGCTTGTATGAAACCCAACCGTCAATGCAAGCTCTAAATGAGGACGTAGACAGCCATACGGCGGTTTAATTTCCCGTGATCCCATTGCTACATCCAATCCAAACAAGTCTTGCGTTTTCGAACAAGATTGGAAGTCATGAGGGTGTTCAGTGAGCCCTTAAGTGCAGTTTGACTGTCACAACAGATGCAAATGCTTAGCTCCTTCCAGTATTGGTTAGCAATATACGAGTAGTTCTTTTCCATTTGGATTAAGTATATCTCCAATAGGAAAACAGATGCAAGTGTTCCTATCGAGTATTGAGACTGAACATTGTATTCCTCCAGAAAGTCGATTGGTGACTCGATTTTGGAGCCGTCTGTAAGGACCCGACTAAATTCCTTTCCTGGGTCAGATTCCTGACCAAAAGCGTTCATGGGCAGAGGGAAAATCGATTTCGTATTCTTCGTACAACAGAAATTATGTTGTCAATGAACCAGATGGGATGTCTATCAGATCAGACTCAAAACACATTTGGTGCGCAACGTCGTCAAAGTTCCTGCCGTGTTGTAGCAAAGATCGAGAGTTAAGATAGTCCATTTGGAGCACAACCAGGCGTACTAGGTGCATGCCCCCATAAAGACCACATCGACAGTTCTTTGAAGTCTTTTTAAAGTCAGATTTTCGTGCAAGTTTGTTCCACGTAGACCCGAACGACTTTCCTCAGTGGTAAACCTCATATCTTTGCACTACTAGAAAGCAGATAACCTAAGGATATTTCCTTCACCAGCAGCGGAATAAATGTACCATAATGGAGCATGCAAAAACCTACCCTGAACATCAGCTAAATATACGTTCGACTACTTAGAGTAAATTGGTAAAAAAACGCATCCCAAACTCTGGTTTAGAATATCCTATTACAGAGCTAATAAATTTTGATTGAATGAAAATCAATATTGTTGTTGTAGGTTGCCGCCTTTAAAAAGACGAAAAATATCTATTATCGGAAATAATAATTCACTTTGGTCTTAAATTAAATGCTACCACCATACCATACAATGGTCACGATTAAAAGCGATTCAGAACTGAAAATTTATATCCAGGGAAAATAATTTTTATTTTTATAAATGGGAAGCACTGTAAATAAATATATCTTTGACGGTAATTATATTTCTGGAAACTCAAAACTAGTTATTGCATGTTTTGTAAAGGCTACTACTTTATTCCACGAAATCACGGAACAGTTTTCTAAAAATATGGTATTTATAATTCCACTGTTAAAATTGCTTTCTCTTTAATAGGGGATAAAAACCTTTTTGACTTTGAACAGATAAATGTATATTCATACACCAAATGCGTCATAAAGGTTCAAATTATCTGTTTGAAATGAGTAGTTAAATTGGCGCCCAATGTGGGGTCTTTATTTGTTTGGTTGATTTCTACTACTTGGGAGATGGTCTAGAGAAGTTAACTTTGAAAAACATACAGAAAGTCATAGCAAATGCTATTGGCGTAATTTGTGCTTAATTGATGCTCAACGGCAGATTTTTTTTGGAAATTAAATTTTATCGCTAAGATCGCTGTGATATGATTAAAATTAAAGAGAACTTAGTTTTAGATACTACAATACACTACATTCCAAGGGAATGGGATCTGCGTTGACAGATTTTCATACAAAAGATACCAGCTTTGTACAAATTAAGGATTTCAATCTTCTGCCAATTGCTCATACAATGTCCTTTCTAATGACCTGTCATTAACAAATCAATTTCGTTGTACAATAGATTCAATCCCAAAGCCAGGGAGACAGCTTGTTTAGCTAAGAGAATACAAAAAAACAAAATACAAAAATAAGCTTGCAACTTAAAAAACACTTGACTCAATCATATCATGTTGCACATTGCCGTCGAGAGGTTCATTGTTTGAAAGTGCTCCAACTCTGTTGCCAGTCCCGAGCATCTGCACTGCTATTTGCCATTGTTGTGTATGCATATTCAATCGTTGGAAAATTGAGTGAAGCAGAAGCAAAAAACTTGAGATGGGGGTGTAGAAGAAAGGAATGGAAAAGAATTTTCCACTTCAAAACTATTGCTGAGACACAATCACAATTGCAAAATGCAAAGCAGCATTCGAGAGGACTCTAACTACGACGATAACACCCTATTAACTGAGTTGAAGTGCAGGGATGGTATCTACTCGTACCTCTTAGTTGAGAGAAACTTTTCCATTAATAACGATTTTCCATTAACAATCGATTGATTTTGCAACACTACACAAGTTGCAGGAAAGTTGCGAAAAAATAAAAATAATTTAAAAAAAAAAAAAAACAGACGCTTACGCTACTCAGCCCTTAGGTACGAGTATAGCCGATTGGTTTTATGGAATGTGAGATTAAGGACGAAAGTGGTAGAAAAACTTCATCTTGCTCGGAGTGATAGAAAATAAAAAAAAAAAAATTTTCACAACAAACACCATTTCACATTTTGCACCTTTTGTTACGCAAAGTTTTTATGCGAAAGGATGGTGGAAAAGGCGAAGCGGGAGAACTTTGTGGAAGGAGTAGGGTAACGAAAAAAAAGCATAAAATTCCACGACACCCACAGATACAAAGAATTCTTGTTTTTTTTTTCATCTTGCTTGTTACGAGTACTCCCCACAGATACTTTTTATATCCTTCAAAGTCGCAAAAGCATCATCAATACAATTTAACATTGCTTAGCGTAAACAGTTTGGCCGGAAAGTTTTGCTTTTCACTTGGAACAGGCTAACAAGGACGAAAAAGAATGAAGAGACGACAAGGAATGAAAATCCTAAAAGTTTATGCTTTTCATCATTAAAAGTTTTCATTTTTCCTTACTTTGTGACAGAAACAGTACCGATGATCTGAAGGATGAAACCAGTAAAAGCATCGACTTGAAGATGAAGATGAAGATGAAGATGAGGATTGAGGAATCTACCAAGGGAATCTTCTATCAATGTCGACATGGACATCGACATCAATTCATCTTTTTTTCTTCAACAAAGAAATTCAATTCGAATAAAGAAAAATTCCAAATGTACTCGTAAGCATGCCACATTAAAAAAAAAAGAAGCAAATTCGTTTAGTGTTGCGAACAAAACTCGTATGCTCACTGTAGTCAAAAATATGAAAATTCCAGTACATGATTGATAAATATGTTGCAAAAGCCACTCCGTGTGGAGTTATTTAGTCCAAAACGAACGAAACAAAGTGTACTCGAATCTACGAGATAGCAAGTAGCCGGCATTGGTTAACATGTTGCCAGCTACATATATTTATATGAATACCAGTTGACTAAATGGAATCTTTTACCTGTTGCAAGATACAGTTGCAAGCATGCGAATTCATTTTTTGCTCATCCCTCATTTCAAAAATCCCACAGGATATATGAATAGACCTACAACTACTACTCTATAACCTATATCACTGACTACACTGGTGCAATGCACAGGCATAGAAAAAAAAAACACCAGCATCATAGGAAAGCACGAGTTAAGGCAGCGCAGGAACAGGGTAGTGAAGGCATTCTGTAGGTTGGCAAGGCATAAGCCAGCTCCAGCATGGGTAATGGGAGTCGCTGGTCTAGCATTACCATGGAGATGGATGTGCGCGCATTCAAAATGAGTTCCTAATACCCCACCTCCTTACTACCTAGAATGCACTATGCATTGTTGCTTCTTCTCATCGGGAGTTTGAGAGAAAATTAAAAAAAGAAAGAAGAAAAACAAAACAACAGTGAAAAAAAAAGACGAACTACTCGTATACGAGTATGATGCATAGATACTCGTAGTTTTAGTTGTTGTATACTATGAGAATTTCAACTCCTCCTACAAACCTCGTGGCTCTGATATTCTATAACACTACTGCATGGCAATAGGACATGCGTTCTTTAAAGCGAAAAACCCGAGAAAAATAGAGGAAAAAAAATAACGGTTGTAAGGATGCAATTCATCATGTTGCTTGCCGGTAAGGATAATGAAACAAAAGAGAACTTTTTTTTTTTCGTTACAATTTTTTCATTTTGATTTCAATGAATTACTTTAGGTAAAAGTGTGTTTTTTCCTATGTTACGAGGTAGAACTTTAGTGCATTGACCTTATTTAAACTTAATAGGAAAAACCACAGAGGTTTAAAGATACTCGTATCATTGAATTGAAGTACAGTTTGTAATTAGAGTAGGCTAGAGAAATAAAAAGGATATCAAGCACGTGAGAGAACTTATTTGAATGCATCATCAAAGAGTGACATGTTTCTTCTATTTCTATATATTTCCAAGTGTCTGGGGCAAAGGTTTCAATTCATTCAGCTGTCAAATGTGGATCAAAGTTGTGTCATAAATTATGAGGTTTATGTAACGTATGGAAAAAGGTAAGTTAACAACGATTAAAGTAAAAAGATAAGAGTTTAAGTGTACCGTGTCTGGCATGTGACTCATGAAGATTATTAAATTTTCATAATATTTTCGAGGCCTGAAATAGTTGGATCACGGGATTGATTGTATTGTCTGACGGGATGAGTATCCGGAGACTAGTTGAAGGAGAAATTCTTAAACATGGTAATCTTTTCGGAGTTTAATACGTCAGTTTAATACAGCAGTAGCAATCATAAGCATCGTCTCATTGTTTCATGTTATAGAGCAACTCAACCCAGCAAGCTAAGAAATAACGCTTCATAGGGTCACCATCTGAAGAAAAATATAAGGTTTAGGTTTTATTGGCTTTCTAAAAAAAGGGATTTCATTGCCAAAATATCTAACCCCGACATAGGACCATAATGAATAGTTTTGGTTGATTGAAGTTTCCTGAAACTTTCCATATCATTTTGTACTGAATTCAGGAAAGGAAAGAACAATCTTATCAATCTCAAAGATAGACGAAATAGGCACTCTTATGTCTTCAAAGTTTTTAACAACTTAGTTCAAGTATTTTAGATTGTCTAACGCCATGACGAATCTTCTTAATCCTCCGTCGGACACCTGGGTCTGGCCAGGCACATTTAATTTTTAAGCATTATTTACTGATATTTCTAATAAAGCTATCGACTTTAAATTCCAGGTAGCCTCCTAAAATTTTATTTTCAATCGATTAATAGAAAACCCCATTCTAATGTTTGCCTAGAGGGGGGCAAAAAAATTCAAAGAAAAATAGACACCTTCGGAAGGTCACATGGTGTCTGGCTGGACCCCTTTATATTTTGTATGTAAATATATGGAATATTATGTATTTTGAGAATTCTACTTATTTTTTAACGCAATTAGTCTAATTAATGTTTGTGTTTATTGCTTGTTTCTTGTTTTCCATTTACATTCTTTTACGTGTCAGTTTTCGAATGAACGTTGAAAGTAATAAAAGTTAGTGCTCATATAAAACATATTTTCCGCGACAAATAAAACATTGATCACTTTATTTTTAGAAAAAGTAATTTTTTTACAATACGCGGTTGCACGCTAGATATCTCAGCGTTGATTTTCATTCTCGATTGACATCAGCTTTAGTAACGGATATACAAAGTGGAAGTAATGATGTTGACGATGATAATCAAGAAAATCCAATCATTGACGATGGAGGACACTGGCCGAACAATCGTGCGAGACAATTTCTTCACAACATTACCTACAAACAACCAAGCGACTTGCTGGTATTGGTCTCGCATTGGTCGCCACCATTAGAGCCAACAATACTTGTCTTCCAAATGAAATGAAAAAACATCCGCCACGTCCTGTGCTTTCCTCACTTTTTGGTTTTCACTACAAATTGGTTTCGATTTGCAGCTACGGTCCAAAAAATAATAAGGCAGACAATTTACTTTCTACAATGCATTATTCGAAGAACTGTGAAGGCAAATAAAGTTGGTGTCGATTGCATGGATCAAATGATAACGCATTTTTCAACAAAGCGGCCAATCAGGCGATGGACTGACGCGTTTTTTTCCAGCATGTTGGATATTATGGCATTGGCTGCTTATTGCATTTGTAAAAAATCGATGGGCTCAATAAGATTGATGCAAGACGCAACTCTTAATTTACGTTATCCAACACACTGGTTCGTCCAATCATAGAAATTCGAATTTATAACTCACACGTTTTTTTCCCAGTTCACTGCTCGTTTGGATGTTGAATCGTTTTTTGGTGAAAAAAAAATCAACCTTCAATCAAATATTACTTTTACTTCACAACGAAGCGGCTCTGATACGCTCACAGGAAGAAGAGACTGCCGACATTGTTTGCAAGAAGCTGAAAATTACGACGTTAAACCCGCTTTTTTGTGTGAAGTGCTTTAATCCAACAAGCCACCAACATTCGAAAGTGGACTATATCTGCTTTAGTTGCGTTACCGAGAAGCCATAAAATAGTTTCAAGCATATAATAACCAATGCTATATATAACATTGATTTAGTTCAAAATAAAGCATTAAAATGAACAAAAAAAACTGTTTTATTTAAAAAAAATATTTAGGACTTATTTGTACTTCCACAGTTAGCTAAAACATATGCTTAAACCAGTAAGTAAGGTAGGAAATTCATAAAACATACCTGCATCTTATAAAAATTGGTATGTAAATGGCACATATCTCCATACAAATGCATGTAGATATATAGGGGTCTGGCCAAACACCATGTGTTCGTTGGAAGGTTTTAAAATAAGTGTCCGACGGAGGGTTAAAATACATACAAATACAGCTGTTTCAGTTTTTCGTGTTGCCTTTATAGAGTGAAACAAGAAAGCTCCCATATATCTGGTAACACATGGAGTTTGCTCTTATCTTCTTACAGAACTAAATTGCGATTTATTTGTGGGATTTTATAAAGCTGTTAAGGAGCTCGGACCAAATTCACACAATCGAAAAACATAACAAGTCTTACTTGGAAAATGAGTCTTGACCAGACTTCCTCTAGAGAAACGAAGAAGAAGGATAAGGTTTACAAATTGTGGAACATACATACATACATACGTGAAGTTTAGGTGCATATTGACTCAAGAGCTAGAGCTAACTAACGTTGTACATTGAAGTTTCGTTGATAAAGCTTTATTGAAGATGGAAGAAAATCCGAATTCATGTGGCGCGTGCCACAACCTACTTATAGAAGATCAAGACGATGATCGTTTTATCGCCTAAAATATTAAAAGATTTTATTGAGAATTTTATACAAAATCATTTCGCCTCACAACACCTAGGGAACAGTAGCACTAATGTACTTGTTAATGACTCGATTCAGGCCTTGAATTCATCCAACGTGGAATCGCTGCCAGTGCATTAATTACAAAAAATTACATTGCATATCACACAAATAGATTAAAGGTCAAAAAGAGCAACAGTCTTGACAAAATTTACTTAAAGAATATGCATTAGGTACCTAGCATTTTCAATGAAAAAGCAATATTTTCAACTATTTGAAAGGTTGCTAAGATGGTGCCTATTCCCAAAGCAGGTAAGCCTTCTAACAAGCCCGAAAGCTAGAGGCCAATTAGCTGGAAAAGTTCATGAAAATTATTGATGGGAGAAATATCTTACTTAACGACTAATTTGACTTCAGGCGCTTGCATAGTACATGCCACCGAAATTTTTAAAATAACTAATAGCATAAGAGCCAACCGTGATATAGGAAAGTCGACAGGAATGATACTGTTCAACATCGTGGAGCACGATGGGCTTTTACACAAAATCCTTGTCTTTAATTTTCCAGGGTTTATTTCTAAAATAGTCCAAAGCTTTTTTTCAAGTCGTTGCTTTAAAGTGATTCGAATTTGCTTCGAATTTAGTGAACACAACTGCAGGTTTTCCACAGGGTTCAGCTCTTGGCCCAATATTTTACAATTTGTACACACATCAGATTTTCCACAGTTACCGGCATGCAAATTTGCGGTATATGCTGACGATACTGCAATATTTTCGCCGAATGAATATGGTCTGATCATTGAGACCAATCTATTAAGTGTAGTATTTTTTTTAAGGACTTAATACTGAGTATGAATACGCTTATAATGCCTCAGCATGTGCTAAGTTTTTTGAGAAATTGGACAGAGGGAGAAGAAAGATTTTTGGGTTCATTGGTGGCTCCATGGGTGGCATCAAAGATATAATGGGGACACTGAATTATTAGTAAAAGCTGTCTTGTTGTTGTATTCTAGTCATCTACACATCTTACTTGATTTACGTTGACTGAAAAAATGCAAGTCATTCGGGCATGGCTGGGATTCGAACACCGAACCTTCCGATTTGGAAGTCAGTTCACTATCACTTGAGCCATGGCCACCCACTAGTGATATTAAATGAATATTATAATAAATGGAAAATTAGAGTAAATACGGAAAAAACCCAAGATATGTTTTTTAAAAAAAAAAGAAAGTCTTGCAATCGGGTAAAAATCCTGTACTTCTAGCTAAGACCTTTGACTGCCTAAAAAAGTCCTTCATTTATGGAAAATTGAATGTTCTAAAAGACTTGTTATTACGTATCATATCTGCTGAAAAGTCGATGGTAAAGGTCAAGTTTTATGGTTTACCGTATGTGGAGTCTTAAGATCGATGACATTTTTAATTATAGAAACCACAACAGATTAAGGTATCCTTGAAGTTTTGACATACAAAAACCCTACCATTGGCATTTTATATTTGCGACAACAACATACAACTATGTGAATGAACACGTGATTCCTTAGAACTCCCTTTTTTTATTCAAAATAAACGTGTTCCCCTTCATCAATGCCACCAAAACATGCATCAAAAGCACGTTTTCATGTAGTGTGACTACCAAAAATGAACATTACTACATGAACACTTAATTAACCCCAACCAGCTACTTTTCTTTGCTAATTGCTTCAACTTCCAAGCATAAAAGTAAAATACCGTACAAAACTCCAATCAGGTTCCGCTTAAATTCTTTTCAACAAATAAAAACCAACTCCAAAATCGTAAGCACAAGGACGAAAAAAAAACAAAAATTATTATAATATCGTGCTCATTATTACTTAACACTTGTAGCTTTGATTCCTACACCTTGTTCCGTGCCGCTTTCATAATCTCAAACTCAAAAATAAAAACCAACTAACCAGGAATAATGTCTACTAACACCTCAAACCAGAACCTACTACCAGCCTACTAAAACTTTGTTCTTCCAAACATATCCCTGCCCCAAAAAAAAAAAAAAAAAAAAAATTAAATGAACAGAACATGCTGCAAAAGTACCCACAAACCAAAAATTATTATTTCTAATTTTCTGGTTATGTTCCGCGTGACTCACGCACGCATTTCACCTTCTAACTCACACTTCAAGCCAACGCAACTACCTATATATAAGGGGCGTACTGACTGCTGACATTAGCATACCGTCACCGATAATGGCACCCTTAGCGCGCCAATTTGAGTGATACCCAATAGTTGGTTGAAGTCAATTTGCTTACCCTTGAATGTGATGTTAAACTACGAGTACTACTGGGACACTTAGCTATTGCACCTCAAAATACTTTATGTTAGATTTGACGTTTGTCACGCTCGTCGAGAACTGTTACGAGTACCTTTCTGCAAAGGTGTAAATCTATATTATACTAATATAGTGCTATGGTTGTGATTTGAGTTGGTAAATGATAAATGCGCATGAGACGCAGGTCGTTTTCGCAAGTCATGCATAAGTAAATCGGCAATAATCGTATTTATGAAGACATATACTCGTAAATGCATGCATACGAGTATGTGTATAACGTACGCACAGGATATTCCGCGCCATGCTAAAGAGACATTTATTTTAATTGCGTCCAACACACCTCAGGCAGGCAATATATTTAATCTGATGGACGAAGTGCTTGTATGACTGCTGTTCGTGCAACTCATGTGACTATTTGAAAGGTTAAGGCGGATGAATTTAGACACGTTCGCTTTATTTTTAAGTCAACAACTGCTTGGGGGCTGAAAATATGCTCGGTTGTGGCGACACCATGCTTATATGCAAATAGTGTACATATACAGGTTCTACGAAGAACCCAACAGAGGCATTTGTGGTTTGTATTAGTAGGTAGTAGGTGTTCTTTGCCAGGAGGACATAGTTTTGAATTAGGAATGTGAACATGATTTCTAGAGATACTTGGGATTAACCCAACTTCGTATCCGAGACACTTTTTCCTAAGAACATGGATAGCAAACAAACTCACTATGTTCCACCTAGTTCTATCAAATCGAGAAGTAAAGACACACCCAGCAACAACTGCACTTTCCTCGTATGAAAATACATTTTTCTGTCACTTCGAGTTGTTTATCGTAAATACATTATCACCTCTTCGCATATAATCGTATTCATACTTGTACTTGTAGACTTTTCCCCAAGTGAACATTTCTAATTAATAAAATTGCCCTCCTCTGAAGTGGTGGGTAGGTATGGTCTTATCGCATTTTATTTTAATACCATTTTCTCGCACCCTTTAGCTAATCATTTGACTATTATCACAAATTATATAGAAACACTCATTACCTTAACTACATGGGAAGTATGTAGGTTGTCGTATTATCCACACTCCAGGGCTAACCCTGTTACCAACGTGTAGATGGGTGTCCAAATAGAATAGATTCGACAACAGCGGGATTAGCAGTTTGTGTTTTTCTTTTTTTCTTTCAAGTCCAAAAGATACATAATTTTTGTGTTTTCTTTTCAATTCATTTTCAATTTCCGTGAGGTGATTAATTTCTTTTTTTCGAATTGGGGTAATTAAAAAAAAATAACAACAAAATCGAAATAGATACATGAAATTGTTTACTTTCTTCTTACAAATGCATGGTTTTGTGAAAATAGATACTAGAGATTTTCAAGTGGAAAAGTATAGATTTTGTTAGATGTTTTAGTTGTTTTTAAATTAATTCCTTCTACCCATGTATCACAAAGCTCTCTCCACCCGTTCATTTTTCACAAGTTCGCTAAAACCAGAGCTCTGTTGAAAATTCTATTATACTAACAAATTGAATTAAAAATTTGAACAGTCTGGCAGCTTGGACAGCCGCACTTCAATGCCTCCTTTCGATGTTACTGTTTGAACTAAAATTGTAGCAACTTAGCCCCGTGCACCCTTTCCCAAAACATGACCACTTCTTCCACCAAAGTCACTCGAAAAGATTCAGATAATAGAATATATTTTCTTCGGTGCTGGTCCATCTTTACTGATCATGACATTTACTTATTCAAACTTGAAGTCCGTAAAGCATCTTATGCAGACAAAAATGTATTAAAATCTCTGTTATCAGGGATACTGGAACCTTAAACTAACAGATATATAGCTGGTTAGATGTGCTAAAGACAGCATTGTGGAGAGAGAGAGAGAAATATCAAGTAAGAGCCAACACTGAACAAATGGCAGCTTAAAAAATAGTTCGCTTACTCATAGTTAGTCTGAGAATCTGACACGCCCTTGGTAGAATGTGTATGAAAGGTTCAAGTCGAAAACTCGCTTGCAGATCTCTTCATAGATCTTAACGCAACGGCCTTTACGGCAAACCAAAATATCCTAGTTTGCGAGTCAAAAATTGGGTTAACAAAATATGTTATAACTAAACAGTGTGCAATATCTGAGGACTTACAAGTGTTTGCTCTGTTCTTGCTAAAAAATAAATAAATGAAATGTTGGCGCAAAAACCCGAGGTAGACCAACGTTGTATCTCTCCACATCTGCTGACTTCAAACGGAAGATCTCTTTGATGTTGGCCGTGTTTTGAACCCAAGTTATCTTGGTTAGTAAGCGTATGGTAAGCGCAGCATGCAATCCCCACTGTCCTTTCTTCAAAATGGAAACACTCGATAAGTTCTCTGTGGATTTTTGATAGCATTGACAGAAAAGCACTGCTACAGAAGCGAAAACACAATAAATTAAGTTCACAAATGTAGGCAGAAGTTTGAAAACTGTTTTACAATTATTCGCAAATCGCGTTCCACAAAGGTATATTTGAAAAATAATCTATACTCTGAAGGTTGTAATTTTTCAATAAGTTGGGTAAACTTATGTAGAAACGTGATGCTTCTCTACTTAAATATTTCTCTATTAACTTATTTATTTCCACAATTTACAATATTCTTAAAAATTAGGCAAAAACAAGCGAAATACTTATGAACTATCTTAATCACGTAATACAAAACCACATCAGGAATAGTACGCAGTACATTAAGTATTTATGAGTTGGGCTAGCTACAGCTCTGTGTTAAAAAAATTGAAGAAACATTTTGTTCAAATATGTATGTACGTTGATAATTTAAGAAACAAAAAATTTGGAAAAAAAATTTCCTTTGCGTATTATTTTTTACTTAAAATTACATACGATGATAAAAAAAAAGACTAATACTACACTAACCTAAGCGTCAGCTTCAACCCAATCAAGCCACCAGTATTTATCCCGATTTGATCTATATGTATCGAAAGTATCCCTTTCAGGTACGCTCATGCAGTATCTCCAGATATTAGGCCCATCATCCGAGTGAACCGGCATATGTAGGATATAATCGGAACATTACTAGCATCAGATAGATAGCCGTGTGCATAT
The DNA here is from genome assembly GCA_928272305.1 of Volucella inflata. Taxonomy (NCBI): domain Eukaryota; kingdom Metazoa; phylum Arthropoda; class Insecta; order Diptera; family Syrphidae; genus Volucella; species Volucella inflata. The sequence continues at coordinate 15,103,107 of OV743718.1, read as the reverse complement.
AGATACAAGAACACCTCAGGTGGTATGTATCCACTCGACAATGTGTTTCTGAAGTACCCAAGGTTAGAATAAAACAAGCCCGATATGAACTCGTTCTCAATTCCATTCGCTGAGCGTGCGAAATAATTTCTGACAAGATCCAGGATAACATTGTCTATCCTGGACACACCGGAAGCATCCAATATTGGAATGAGCGCTTGTGTACATTCGCAAGACATTTTCTGTCGAAGGCTCGATATTTCTCTATATAAGAAGGATTTATGTTCCACCATACAGGGCTCGCGTAAGTCAAAACTGGACGCGTAACGGGTTGATAGCAAATGACCTTCACATCGGGTCTAGGATACTTCACGGAAAAAAGGTTTCTTAGCGACATAAATGCCACTCTCGCCTTTTTGAGCTCTTGGTTTATGTGTTCATTGTAATATAAAAATTTATCCAATAGTCTTTGACTCGTTACGAAGTACATCAGAGGACTTTATTACCAAGTTTCTCCAGTTCCGTTCCAAGTCTGAATTAGCCTGCCCTGTCCTGGGGTGCGCAACAGAATAGTTTCACATTTATTTAGAGCTTCCAATCTTGACAGTAAACCTGAAGATTGTCGAATTTTATTTGGAGACTATTCTGTTTCTCGCTGATTTTAGAGCCATGATTGTATAACATGACATCATCAGTGAATGCTATCGAAGTTCTCTACTTAAATATGTATAATGAAAAAGTTTAGGTAAGTACTTTGGAAAGGCAACTAGTTTCTATCGAGAGCTATATCATGACCTGAAAAAGGAAGAAATTTATTTCCACGACATTTGCTATTAAACTGCAAACCAAGAGCCTAAATATTCAATCTGGACTTTAGGATGCACAGAAATGTAGAGAACCCAGACTATACCCCGTGTTATCTTCGCTTTACCAAATTTACACAATAATACGAGGTAGTTTCTTTAATCTGTTTATTTTCTTGCGAAAAAGAACGCCCTCAATGACTAAAATGTTTTACATAGCTTCGTAAAAACTAATTAAAAATCTAAAACAATTTTTTAAATTTAAAGTTCATTACATTCCAGAATGCGGAATGTAATTTCGTAACTACACAGTTTGGTTTGTGGACTAATGCAGTCATTGCACAATATTTATTAAAAAATGAGGCTAATTAGCGTGCTACGGCCAAGGTAATTTTCTGTAGAACCATGATTAATAAGTTTTTCGTTCCGCGAATAAATATGATGAATATAGAGCAGATATGGTCCTAGCACGTCAATTTATTGGAGGAAACATTCGACGAACGCATAAATTCTTGTAATGCACCTACAAATTGGCCTCTAAGACTATGTCTAGACGTTTATTCATTATTTTCTTTCGAGATACGTAGAGTCGCCAGTCAACATTATTAGTGTTTATGAGGACGCACACGACCATAAATGCTTGAAAACTTTGTCTCTCTTATAGCTCGGCGCTGTCGATTGAGACCTTGTATCAGCTGAATTTATGCGAGTGTAGGCCAAGATTTTTTTGCAAAATTTTCGAAAAAAAAAACAAAAAAATGTTCGCGTTTTTATCAGCAAGGGCGCATTTTTTCTATTAACATATTACTTAAACTCGTGGCATCATGTACAATGAGGGTAGTATGAAACTTGTTGATTATTTATGAGAAAAATTATGCTGCCAAAGTTTTGTACATTCGGCAGCGGTTTTCTAGGATATAAGTCCATTTGTGTTGATTTTTCAACCATCCTTATGTCAAGGAACTACAGCACCGTAAGAAATTCTTCTCCTAAAGAAGACTTTTTAGTTAAAAATGAGTCATTAAAATGTACAGCTTAAAACTTATATTCAAAGGGCTACGGCTAACCTATATTTAGTAATTTTTTTAAATTTTATAAAATTCATTTAACAATAATACTTATAGGAAATACTGAAAAATTTAATTTTCTTCAATTTAATAATTCTAAAATAAACTCATTCAAATATATTTGTACAGCATAAATTTCCAAAGTAACCGCTCACAATTTTTAAAGGGAATATTCAGTTCTTTAAAGTTTTAAGCATAATTTAAAAATTTGGGTTTATTATACATAAACATGCGAAAATATTCCAAAAAAAATCCTTAGTGTCGTACCGTATATCTTTTAACTTTTAACTTTGCTTATAGATATAGTTTTTATTTTTTATTTTTTGCTGTGGCTAAATTGTTAATAATTTCAATAGTAGCTGCCACACTCAATTAAGCTTCTGATTACTTTTGCATCTTTTTGCATTATGACTTTTAATATGTTCCTTTCAAAACCAAATGATATTAAATATTCAAAAACACAAAAACACTGTTGCGCTTTCAGCCCGGTATGGGCCATGGCCTAGCTTCTTGACACTCACTTGTATTGCTCATGTTGTCATTTTTGTCACATCTGAGCTGGACCTACGGTTTGGTTTATCGCCGAGTCCAAACGGCACTCCTTAAAAGCTTTTTCGTAGGCAATTTTACTTTCCGGAGTTTGCCAATGTCCGCCAAAAGGATGATAGTGATTTGAAAAATTGTCGGTGACCTAGCTAGGAATCGAACCCAGACTCTCTGCATGATAGTCCAATGAGCTAACTAACTAACGCGCCATCGCCATTAAATATTCATTTCTATAATATTTGTAAGTTAAATTTCCTTGGGGATATATTTTATAAAAGAAGAAACAATGAAACAAATTGGGAAGTTCTTGAAAAATATGTGTCTAGTGATGACGACTTGACGAAGCAATTCATGCTGACTTAAGACTTATCCATAATCAACATTGGGAATCTTGTATCATAACTAAATGAAACGCCGTTTCTTTCCAACCATTGGCCGCAATGTTATTGAGTTAAGTCGCTCTTTCTTATGTTCGTTTATTTTTTGCAAAAGTAAACAAAAATTCATGAGCCATTCTATGAGCCAGAGCCACAAGATCACAATGATGTTGAAGATTCCGCAGAACAAGGTTAACAAGATCACATTGATGTTGCTCCAATTGGCGCTTAAAAAAATTCAATTTGTGAGGAAAGATAATTATTTTGGTATAGTGCATAACACCTTTTTTATGCGTGAGTCGAAAACATTATTACGTTGCTGATGAGCATTACACCTTTTGCTGTTTAGCTTATCTCAGTTTTGGGCGACATCTATTAGTTTGAAAGGAAAAGTGTGACAAATTTGACTTTTATAAAATGGATACAATCGTATTTGATGTTTATTTAGGCATTTTGATTCTTAACAGTACGTCATATAAAAATGTTAATGGTTGTTTTCCATTTCTATAACAATCACTGTATGCAGTTCTATACGGATCATATCGCGAAAGTGTTAGAAGTCTACGCAACAAACTACATGGTTAAAAACCTGTAGTTTTATTAGTTCTATATGGAAAAATTTCTGTTGACGAGGAACTTTTTCTTTACGAGGTAGGTGCACCTTTAAAGTTTATATGCAAATAAGGCACAGAAAATACGAAATCAAAGCATTGGTTTCAACTGATGTATAGAACGGGTTCTGTTTGAAGTTTCAAGTTTCAGAAAACGACTTCGACTGAGAGACCAAGGCGAACGAGTGATTTTAAACCTTGTGCTAACTTATCGTGGAAGCAACGCAGCGAACCATATTTTTTATATTTTTTTTGCAATCCTTTATATGCATTGGAGCTACTAAGATATAAAATTATTAAGTTTTTCAACTCTACATAAGGTGGGGTTGATTCGCTTGACCATTTGGTGAGAGCATATATTTGTAAACGCCAAGCAAACTGTCGGTCACTAGCTTTTTTTTAGTAATTTCATTGACATATGGTATTATGTATACGGAATAAAACAAAGACAATTACGTAAATCTCACTGGTTTTTTTAAGAATTAGGTTAAAGTCTTCGCAGATGTATTATGTAGTACTTGACGGAGTACTATCTTATGCTACGACTGAAAATTCCAAGCAAAAGAAGTGAAAATTCTGTCCACCGAACACTGAAGGAAAGACATTCAGCTTTTGAAGGTAACTAGTGCTTATTGTAACCAGTACAAGTCAAAAATTGCTTGATTAACAAAATATGCACATTCCTGTATCTATGTTATTTAAATAAAAATAAAATTTTTAAACTACAGACAAGATATACATATTGAAACAAGAAAAAACAGACTTCATTCTTGTAAATAACACACTTTGATTCATTCAATTTCGTTAGGATGTAACACTCTTAAGACTCTTAAGGGCCATACTTTATCTTCCATAGGAAAATCTAAAATATCTAAAATTGTTATCGGACTGGATAATACAATATTATTTCTCGTGAAGTGAAGACATATTTTTCTTGTTAAGAATTGAATGTGTAAACGAATAAAAGAAGATAGTAGTGCTTACGATTGCTTATTTTAAATTTTTTTTATTTTCGCAATTATTTAATAATATAATTGAAATGCTAAGAAGGTGAAATTGTTGCCAGTTCATGACAATTTTAAAAATTCTTATTTCTGTTATAAATAAAGAATATAGCTGGAATTTTTAAAATAATTTTAACTATAAGAAAAAAACAAAATATTAATGCAGAAAGCATTTTTAAAATGCACAACTGATTTTTTTAAAAATGTTGCCTTACATATTCTAAGTGCTTTAATTATTTAAAAAGTTTAAAGTGGCAAGAATTCACCAAATGAGATAACTTATATATTTTCGGAGGAAAACTAAAAAAATATTTTCTCCAATTTATATTATCAATCGCCGGATACACATCACTAAAAATAGATATACACATAAGTAACGCTTTTGAGAATGTGAAAGCCTTGAGTTCGGATATTGGCAAAGAAACTTGTTGAATGTGCTATAATGAACTTGGTTTTCTCTTAAATTAATATGATACAAGAAGTGTTTTAATGGAATGAAGGCTTTAAAAAATGCATTATTCAAATAATTTTACATTGGATAAAATAATTTTCCTGCTGGAAGCCAAATACGATATTATAATTACTTTAAATGAGTAGTTTGAGTGAAGATAGAAACAAAATCAACAAGCATACATATTAAGTCGTATATATAATGAATGCCAGAGATATATGCTTATATCAAAGAAAATGAGTTTCTAAGTCAAATGTATCAACAAGGAGTTTTTGGCGAAATTCAACTAAACAAGCAAACCTCCGCTGGGTTTTTATTCTGAGTCAGAAATCAGAATAAAAAAATACTGCCTATGGAAAAGGATTTGAAAACTCTTGCTAATGTGAATTCTGCCAGAATTCTTAATTTAAATAAAAGACGCTACCATATTAAGAATCATTTTAACTCTTTTACTTAGTATTAAAAGCTTGAATATATTTATTTGTCATCAAGTTATGACTCGAAGTAGAGAGAAAAAAATCGGATATTTTCAAAATTATGTGTGGTATCATCGATAAGTTATAGTTGCAAAGATGATCTCACTTTTAAGAACTATTGGGATTTTTAATGATTCAAATTTTGTTTAATATTCAAAGAAAAATCATTTCGACAAATTTTAGAATCATTCAACCAATTATTAAGGTAACGTAGATAATAGTATGTTCAAGGCTAACATATAAAAAGTCTTGCAAAAGTCGCACTTAGTGAATAGTTTCTTTCTTGTGTTTTTTAAAATTTATGGAGAAAACACTTGTACAATTTTAACCACGGTTACACGCTGTAAAAATTTAAAAAAAAAAATGATTATCGTAAGATTCGTGACTTTTTTGTTGTGAATAATGGTCCAAATGTGTTCACAATTCAAAGGTTAGTGAAAAAGTTTGAAAACCTGGTTCTGCCGAGGATTGAAAAAATTGGGCGCTCCATTGAGAATATTGCTGTTGTCGCTGAAGAAATTTTAACATCTAAATCACAATATTTTCAGATATATGGCATAAACTTGTTGGCGAATTTTAAATAGGGATTATCATTTGACTCCTCACTAAGTTCAAATAACACAAGAACCGCAGCTAAAAGATCATATTCGACGCACAACTTTCATCAATTGGACATTAAATCATGAAAAAAAATCATTACTGCACTACTTGGTGTGATTTTTGGGCTGGAGTCATTGGTCCACTTTTCTTCGAACACGCAAATGAAAGGGCTGTTACTGTGGAGAGTGCTTTAACAAATGATTGAAAACGTTTTTTGGCCCTTAATCAAAGAAATAGACCCAGATGGTCTTTATTTTCAACCAGCCTGTACACGTTCTCGTGGTCGGATACTATTTTTCACACATAATTGTTAAGAGCCATTTTTTTTGAAAAATAAAAATATCAAGGCAAATATAAGTAGTTCGGCATGTTAATAAAAAAAAAACATTTAGAATCCACATATGTACTATCTATAAAAAATAAAAATAGATTTAGAAATAAAAATGCCCTTCAAATTAGGTCTAAACAGTTGCAATAAATTGTTGCATTTATATTCAACTTTATATGAATTTTCTAATATAGAAAATATTTAGAAAATATGTTCCCTACCACACTAATCACCTTTTTATTTACAAAAACCTGTCGTCTTATGAGATTTGTTTACTTTTCTCCCTGTTCAGTGCTCGTTGATATATTTAAACAATTTTGTTATGAAAAACCAGCAAAGTATGTTGCATCTAACTTAATGTCGAAATCATACGTAGACTAGCATGCAGCAATCTGTGTAAAGTATCATATTTCTGAATGTATCTAGACACACAATTTACAAACAACATTTTTCGAATACTCGAACAGATGAACGTAGACATATATATTTGTTCGCAAAATCGTTACAAAATAGTTGATCAACATATTATACATATTTCTATGCACAATTTCGATAAATTGCTTTTACGTAAAGAACTTGTCTATTCAATAAATTCAAATAGAAAATCTTCGCCTTAAAAATTCTACCACGAATACTCGAATTAAATTTTCCAAATTCAACTTTAAAATAATGAAGAAACTCCTTACTTTAAAGTCATTACCACCTCCTACACGATTTAATGTTAATACTGAAATTTGATCATAAAAATTTATGAGTAAATTTAATAGCCACAATATCGTATGCGATCCTATTCAGCTTGTAATCTAATAGGAACGTATAATTCCCTCTCGTCTACTCGTATCTTTTGAAACCAAATACTCATGTATATGTATGAATATACGATTATTCCATATGTAGGTTAGGGATTTACAAAATTAGGTCATCGATCCAATTTTTTTTTTCTTCCATAAAATAGTTGAAGATTTTGTTTAAAATTTACCGACATGGATGGAAGTATTTTATTTTCGAACGATGATACACTTTTCAAGAAGTAAAATACACTAGAAGTTTGAAAAATGTCAATCGATGAATTTTAAAAATTATAAAATTGTAAAACGATGGAGGAATATTAGTATTATATATTTTCCAGTGATTTTGACTCAAAAAATGGCATAATATGCACAAATTTATTTTACGAAAAACAGCTAAGAAGTTAAAGCTCAGATCTTATCAAGAAATTTGGTGAGAACAAATCGAATAACCGTCCCCTGGTTTAATAAAAATTGGCATACAAATTCAATTGAATTTAAATTAAATTATTATAAGCATTTGATATTAAGTCTTTCTATAACATTCGTAAGAGCAATAACAAAACGCTCCTTTAATATACGCAAATCATTGTTAAATTAAATAGGGTCAGGTATCGACATACTTCCATGAACATCCAAAACTTAAGGGCCAAATGAATGCTGGATTTAACACAATCTATACAAATATTCATCAAGCTGAGCGAAAATACACTATTTTTTTGTTGAAAGACTAGAACTTGTATTCACGACAATTGATTTAAAATATAAAATATCGTGTTGAAGCCAGGTTAGGTTTTTTTATTTTCGCAATTAATTATACCTATATACTTAAATTTAATTTAAAAAATCTTGTTTTTTTCTTCTTTTTTTCCCTGAGAAAACTGTCGAATGAGTACACCGATGTGTTCATACATGCATACATATGATGTTCATGTATCGAGGTTAATGGGATAGGCTTATCGTATTGATTTTCAATTTTCATTTACAAAAGAACGTATTGCTGACTGGAATAAGAGACAAATCTATAGACAGTAGTTTCTAATTTTTTTCTAATTTAAAATAATGAAATCGGTAGACAACTAAATTTTAAAATGATTTTTGAAATTGTCTTAGTATTTTAAAAGTAGTAAATACCTTCAAAGTTTATGCCTATATTTTTTTTTCTAGTAGGATTTAACTCTGTGTTTTGGAGATTTTTTCAAGCAAAATTTTGGGTGTTATTAAATCTTTTTTATTTAATACAAAACGTTAAGATAGTAACCCATATTTTATCGAAAAAATAAAGCTTGCACCTGTCGACAAGATTAAGTACTCACAAATTGTAAAACTTTTGCCTGCTAATACTCTAAATCTATTTACATATCTGTCTATCCACCTGACTCTATAATCTCAATGTGCCTTCAAAGAAAATCATGTTCTCCCCAAATTTGTTAAGTCAAAAGGAAAACTCCTGACAAACAAGATAAATCCTCTAAACAACCTGGCGCTGTCAAACTTTTTTTCCCTTTTTTTTGCCTAAAGAAAAGTTTTTCAGACGCAAAAAATTCAGATACATCTCTAACTCATCATTATCCTATTTTTCAGAGGGGAAAAAAAGAAAATTTCCTTACACCAAATACACCCAAATCAACCAACTGACTGACTGACTGACTAAAATGACGACAACGACGAGGATGATGACGATTTTCGCCAAAATGATTAATTGCTTAAAGCACTACCATACACAAGAGATACTATAGACATACTCTCACTCGTAATCGAATCAACCTATATATCTTGATTTTGTTTTAACATATATACAAAATAAAAATGAAAGAAACCAAAAAAAAAAATATGTCTGCATGTTGTATGTACTCACAGTAACTTGTTGAGCAAACTCAACCTTCGGTTGGCCGACAAATTCAATAATATGAACCATATGGAATGATTTTTCTGTTACTTTTGTTTATAACAAAAATTGAAAAAGAAAAATTTCTTTTTTTTTTTTATTTTGAATTGAACAATTTTTTGTTTCTTTCAATTGAAACTTTGATTCCAAAGATCGACTGGAGATGAAGAAAAAAATCAAAGGAAAAGATTTTCTTCAATTTATTTTTTTTTTTCTATGATTTCTCTATATCGAATATCTTTTAGATAAATTCGGCGGCGTGGAGAAATATCTACCGTATGGTATTTTCACAAATATCACTTTCAAAAAAAAAAAACCAGAACAACAAAAAAAGATACGATTGATTTTTATTTGTAAGTCGTATCTTTTAATTCTTCCTATCACAATTAATCACTGATTATTTATTTATTTTATTTGCTCTCTTTTACACTTTCCATGGGAATTGAAGAAAAATTTTCGGTTTTACGATTTATTTTTATATAAAGTGCATCACTTGTTGAACCACTTGATGCACTTGGCACAGAACAAAAAAAAAAGAGATACACTCGTCTAAAGTGAAATGGTTTTTCTTCCCGAATCTTTTGATTTTTTCTAATTATTATTTTATTTATTTTTTTTTGAATATAACAATCTATATATTTTTCGCGGTCAAAACTATATAAACAAAATTGTGATTTTTCAAAGAAAATTAAATCCGATTGGATGAATGATTTGTTTTGTCAAAATCCTTAAGACGACCGCAAGTGTGCTACTTACTGAGACCACCGATAGAGAAGGATTAACACAAAATGTTCGTCTAACAAAACTATAGTCAGATTTACAGAATTATAGAACCAACATTGTTAAAGGACGTAACATCATTCCAAAGAAAAAACAAAATAAAATACACCAAGATATGAAAAATTAAAAGAAGAAATTTTAGTTAAATATGCGACTGTTTGACGGATAGAAAGGGATTTACAGATGAACGATAGTTAATGTGTGTTAAAAGATTTTGTTTATTTTTCTTCTTTTTTTTTTTAGTAATTTTGGAAAATATATTTATTTTTATATATTTTTTTTTTTGTCGAAATATCGAAATATATTTTCTGACTTAACTACACAAAACTCAATATCATACTAAAAGGACGGACGAACAACGAATCATATCCGAATATTCAATGAGATACTAGGATACCCAGTAGGAAAAGCTGTGTTGGGATCAACACTGCGCGGTTCTATCGATGTGGTGTGTATAGAGAAGTATCTGAGTATCTGAGTGCCAGGGTATCAAAGTATCTGAATACATGTATCTATGATTTCAAACACGACCTGTGTGTGTATTCGTGTTGTTGATGTTGTTGTTGATGATGAGTTGGTTTGATTTTCTTTCGTTTCGAGAGGAAAACGTGGAAATTGTTTTGCCGAACCATACACAAGTGTATGGGAGAATACTTTCTCCACCATAGGCTCTATCTGTATATGTATATGTATCTCTCTATTCCATGTGGTTCGAAAATGTTCAACAGCCACCCCCTAAATTGTGTGGTGGATTTTTCCTTCATCCATTTATACTCATACAAATGTAATGCATGCTCCCCCCGCATATATAGGTACACGACTACAGTGATGATTTGGGAAAATCTTCCCTTACGCAAGTCTGTAGAGTAAAATAAAACAACGATGTGATATTAAATTTTATGAAGAAGGGGTGGAAAATGGAAAATGTGTTTCAACCCCCAGCACTGTATGACTATATTCGTTTTCATCGTTTGTACGTACGCCCACTACTCTCTTGTCGTAGTCGTATCTCTTTTGCTTGAAGTGAAGTAATATTGAGGGAAAATTGAAAAAAACTGCCAACTTTGACAGAGAAAATAAGAAAAACTCCACAAAATGTCAAAAAAAAAATCCAAAAAGACAGAAATAAGAAGAAAAAAAACATAAAAAACAGCATGATAGACTTTTTCCAAGAAGATAAAATAAGAGTATATTCGCATTCGCATATAACAATAGATAAAAATGATGAAGACTGGGGACAGGATGGGTGCACAGAGCTAGACATGGAAGTCATAAAATCGTCGGGGAAATTGTTCTCTCAAAAACAAACAAAAAAAAAAAAAAAAAAAAAACAGAAATAAAACTAGAAGGAAAAGAAGAGTAAAATTTCTGTTTTGTATTTTTATTTTCATTTTGCGTGTTGTTGTGTTGCTTTGTTTTTTTCTTTAGTAAAAGAAAAGTGTGTCAATTAGCATCCTGATAAGTGACTCTAAAATTAGGAAAACATTCAAAGGAAGGAAAAAATGCGAGAGCACATTTGACAGTATTTGAGGGCGATTTGTTTGAATCTTCTTTTGACAGGTGAGCGAGGGGGTTTGCATTTTTTCCGGTCTTTGACAGGTCTTTGGAAATTTTCTGGTCTGGTTAAATTTCTTCATTTTATTAATGAAAAGTTGATAAGCTTTTGAATGAAATTTTTTGAGGCTAAACGAGGTAGTTTCAGGTCTTGTTAAGTTTGTTGTTACAGTAGTTACTCACGTAAGTACATATAGCTTGTTTTTAACTGAGCGGCCATTCTAAGTGTCTCTAAAATATACAAGTAACGAGTTCCCCCCGAAGTTGTATATCAAAATGTAATAAGGTAAATCGCACATTATGAAACCCGATTTAATTAAATCTATCAACGATATTGCGGTCGTTATATCTGGTACACTTTTGGGTACGGAAAGATTGGTAGGGGAAATTAGAAAACGTAAGTTGTCGGCCTTTTGCTCTGGTCTATTATAATTGATATTATTTTCACTTATATCTATTGACTGCACGTCTTTCGACATATCAAGAATAATTGATCGTTACACCGTTTGTGGACTGCCATTCAATCGTAATGCATTTATGGCCTAACTTGATTAACAGCACACTTGAACTAATAACTCAAGTGTGTAGACATACTACAGATTCGACAACTTTTGTGCTGACTCAAAGAACTGAAGTATCCACTCGCAATAGTCAGAAGATTACTGCAAAAAGGGTTATAGTGCCTTGAAGTCCGTTCATATTCAAGCAGACATGCCAAATTTCAGTGCGATACTGTCTTTAGTATTGTTTTGACAGCTGATTGTTGTTGACGTGTTTGGCATCATGTTGAGTATGGACAAAAACATTATTTTTTGAGAGGCAAAACGGCGAGGGAAACAAAAGAAAAGTTGAATAAATATTATGGGGCTAATGCTCAGTCAGATTACACCGTCAAATATTGGTTTTGAGAGTTTCGTGGTGACCGCAACTCCACTACCCATCAAGCCCGTAGAGGCAGGCCCACCGATGCGGTTACAGAGGACAATGTCAAAAAAATACATGAAATGGTGTTGACTGACCGGAAAGTGAAGGTCCACGAGCTAGCAGATACCACAAAAATTAGTACTGAGCGCACACGCCATATTTTGGGCAATATTCCGCATATGAAAAAGTAATCCTGTCGCTGGGTGCCGCGCATGTTCACTCCTGACCAAAAACACGAACACGAGAGAATGAAGGCATAACACTGACATGTAGATTTAGCTGTTGTAGAGTTTCAAGCACAAAACAACTGTTAAAATTCACAACCTGAATCATTCCAAGTGAAGAAAAACTCTCCGTCCTATTCGGACTCCCACCCCTGTATAGTCAATATCGAAACCAAAAACACCTGAGTTTCAAACCACTACATCACAACAACTTTCCTTTCTCCTCCTTCTATCTTTCCGCCCGCGTCCTGGCCACAGTAAAAGGGCACCATAAAAACCCCTTGAGGCGCGCGTAAATTATAAAAAAAAAAAAAACTTCGAGAGTTTGGACTTGCTGATGCAGAATTGGGCGGACTTTTGTGCTCCGAAGTGGCCGAGGGAGGCTCAATGGGTTGGAAAGGTTATAGCGTCGGTTTTCTGGGATTCTCATGGCATACTCTTCGTGGATTACCTCGAAAAAGGAGAAACCATCAACAGCGAGTATTACTGTGCATTATTGGAGCGATTGAAGGCCGAAATCGCTGAAAAACGGCCTCACATGAAGCGAAAAAAAATTTTGTTTTTGCAAGACAATGCGCCGGCGCATAAGAGCATCGCAACCACGGCTAAAATCAATGACTTACGGCTCCAATTGCTGTCGCATCCACCGTATTCGCCCGATTTTGCTCCCTCGGACTTTTATCTCTTCCCAAACCTCAAAAGATGGCTCATCAATAAAAAATTCAGCTCACGCGAGGAAATCATCGACGCCACGGAGGAGTATTTTGCAGACCTTTCGAAAAATTACTTTTCGGACGGGATCTAGAAGTTGGAAAATCGCTGGAATAAGTGTATCAACCTTAAAGGGGACTATATTGAATAAAATAAAAAAAAACATTTAAAACAATTTTTTTTTCATTCGAAAGGAGGTTACTTTTCACCCCACCTAGTATATTGCATAGAATTGAATACTTAGTGGGTTCTGTCCAGTCGTATGAAAATGTTTTTGCACTATGGTTTTTGGTGACCAATAAGTTGTATTAAGTAGGACAAAAGTTGACTATTCTAGAGTCTTGTCTTAATGGATCTACCACTGTTTGTTTTTTATGATGTTGCCAAGAAATCACCCTTGAATAATTTAGTACTCTGTTTTACCAGTTCCGTTCTTGGTAAATTTTTAAGAGCATTGATGTTATGCCCAATAATTTCGAAAATGGTAGTTAGCGCTTCCAAAAAAACAAACAAAACAGTTCTTAATACCTAGTAATCCACAAGCATAACGATGTTTTACTCAGGTGTATTCTGAAAAAAAAAATTCATTTATGGAATTAAACATTGGCTTATGTCGGTTTTGGACATATTGTGACAAATATCCAGCTCAAAACCTTTACGAATATGAAATGAGAAAGCTGAGCATCCTGAAATGCCATGTCTAAACCATAATTAAGTACCATTACTCACGACTCAACTTTCTTTGAGTAACACTCAATTTATCCATCTTTGAAATGAATAGCCCAGAGGTAGTCGCTGATTACTTAGTTGTGTAGTTTTTTCTTGAGCTTATAAAATAAAATGTTGATTTCAATTAATTTGTCAATCCCTAGCGTAGTTAGGATCTCTTTATGGAGCTTACTGCAGGTCCCGAGACTCCTCTTAGTACGACAAAACAAAAAAAAAACTTCTGCCTCTGCAAATTTCCGGCACCAGTCAGAGGCACTTGTTTTAGAAAGAAAGACTTGCGGAAATAATTATTTTTTTTAATTACACAACACTGGGATAGAAAGGATTAAAAAGAATTAATTGGTAGCCTTTCAACTCATCTTTCGACTATCAAAGACTGCTACAAACAGAAACTGATAATCAGCTGGAACAATATTAAAAAAATAATATTTCCAACGACTAGTTTCAGATTCCAAGTGGCAGTAATTTGCGAGGTGGACGTATCTATTCTAAAGAACTTAATTGCACTGAAATACAAGAAAAATAATTTTTCAAGAATTCTAATCGGAATATGAATCACTTAGAACTAACTTCATGTTTCAACGGAAGTCGAAAACAAACTAAGAACACTTCTGTAGGATTGCTTGTGGTACGTTAAAATATAATGATTGGGCAGAAACTCAACTACCTAAAAGCAATAATCTAATCAAAGTCACAGCATGTCAAAGCAATAAGTCAATTTCAAAGTTACTCAATACCTCGAGAGGTACTGATTATCATTCCAAGGACTCTAGGACTTGGTAGGTCTATATGAACCGATTATCAAGAGTTTCCACAAGACTTCAGGCCGGTACAGAATAAAGTTTTAATGGATGCATTTCTAAGGATAGACACTACAAGGAAACACGTAAAACTATGAATCTGAGACGCTCTACTAAATTTTTCTTGACTAATATTTTTTATAGGCCTCTCTTTGTCCAAACTTTTATTTTTGATAGAATTCAGGCTGACCTCTTAGCCATTTCAATGGGTAAGTAAGTAAGAATGGGGCCCCTGTATACTTTCGTTGTTGTGGACATCGACCAGCTATCAGATAGAACGCTCTATTCAAAAAGGTTATTAGGAATATCTATAAGCAGCGGAGCCTTGATCAGATTATTTAATCAATTTCACTTGGTGAGTGGAATCTGATCATCCTTTACCCGATAAAAAAAACAAGACTCTACCAAATCTAGTAACTATATAGGAATAACTCTCCAACGTTAAGCTGATTGGTCTATCTCATGTTGTTTCAGGGCGAGGATAGCCACTCTGACTCAATTCTTACGAAAATATTTTATAAGAAAACCAGACAGATTGGCACATACCATCAATATCTTATGTTCGCTAATGAAAGCACTCATAGAGACTAGCTTAACAGGGAAGCGTCTTATTTTGGCATTCCATCAATACAAATTCATCTGAGGCTGTGCCAAAAAAGTGAATATTTGGCAGAATATTTTGTCATACAGCATATTTTATATCGAAAAGATATGAAGAGACTTGCAAATCAGTACCAGCCAGACAATTGCATTGAGTTAATTGCAGCTGCTTGCATGTGTTCATGAGATTGTCGTTCAAAGAAGAGCATATCAGTATAGCATTGCAAGCATCGAGGAAGTACCTAAAATGATAGCAGTGAACTGGCACAAACTGAAATATATGTTGGTTTCTTGACAATGTATAAACCATCAGCGTATCGAATGACAGCTGGGAAATCGATCCAAATTTAAGTTACTTAGGCTTCGCAGTTACACAACTCAAGAGAGCAAGAATTGGGGTTGTAACATTTTCTTCACGTAGCCCGAGATAGACGCTATGTAGATTATCTGCCAGGCTCAAAAGCATATTTTATGGAAAGTCATCTTTTTCGGTAAGTAACCTGGAGAGTTCCATCTCTTATCAGCTAGTAAGCTAAGAAAGGTTTACCAATGAATGTCTTCGAAGGATGATCTCTATGGGTGACCGTGTTATAATGCTGGTCGCATAATTTCCGGCAAAGGAAAGGCTGAAAGTTCTTTGTGATTTTAAACAGTTTTATTCACTCATTTCATTTGTATATCTTTTTATAACTTTCTCATATCTAGAACTTCAAACTTTACAACCAAAAACTGACTTTATCCCAGGGAAACTTTGAGGGGCTTTGTGGTGTCTTAGATAGCTGTTTGTGTTGCCGAAGCGGGTATAGTCTCCACTTATCCCTGAAAACTCATAACATAGCTCTCCATATTCCAGTTATCTCTGAATCTTCTAAGAAGACTGTTGCTATATACAAAATAAATAAATCTGGGAAACAAGTAAACCTCCACTAAAGATGTCGATTTTATTAGTAAAATATTTGCAAAGGAATTCTGGGTTCATTACGACTAAAAGATGAAATTCCATCAAGGACAACATTTTGTAACCAGTACACGAAGTTGACTGTAGTATTATCTGTCTCCAAAAGCACTTGGCAAGTTTTCTGTTCGTTCAAGCTTTTAATTGAGTCCAATTTACCCTATAAAAAAGAACACAACTTTGAATAACTTTCTCTTCTTTTTCTCTTTTTATTGTATTCCTATTTTTTTTTTCTAATTCTCAACTCACCTCACTTAGAAGAACTGAGAAAAAGAAACGAGTACGAGAAAAGAAAATTCCAAAAGTAAACCAATTTTACCCTTAACACGCATTTTCGGAACAACCAAAACGCACTACTCACAACAGTCCCAAGGGGAAAAATTGAGTAAAAGTCCAAAAAGTAGACCAACACACAACGCACCCAGTAAGAACTACGAGTAAGACCATCATCAGCAGGTCCAGAGTACAACTTGTACGAGTATACTCGTTACAATATATTATACGAGTAGTATTCGAAACGAAACGTTTTTGACTGTGAAAATTTCTCATCTGAAAGTGAGTAAAGCTAACGCGCGCGGTTTTTTCTTTTGTTTTTGTTTTTCTATCTATATCTATTACTTTGAAATACGTTTACAAATATGTATAGATGTAGAGAGAATTGTACATATGTATGAGTATCTTGTCGTCTATATGTATGTATAGAATTTTATCCTGCAATCTGTTGATGATGGCATACAATTGTCATTTTGGATTTGGTTATTTGGGTTAGATACTTTTGCGGTGATATTATTAAATGGAGAAAACCGGCGGAGCGGCGATTTTGTTTCTATAATATTTTGCTATGTCTTTAATGGATGGAATGGATGGAATGGATGGAATGGAGTACTTCCTCCCCTTGGCCCTCGTGGGTCTCTTTTGGTATGAAGTTGTAGCAGTTAGTTATTGTCTTTATTGTGTTATGGCGCTGGATAGCTTGAATAGGGTAGAGCTGTAATAAGAATTTACTAATGGTGTAGTAAATTGGAGATTTTGTAGACAATTGTGTGACTTGGCTTTGACTCTCTGGCGACAGTCAACTGTTTTATGGATTTAAATTCTACTTCAAATGACAGCATTTTAGAAATTCAAGGTTAACATTAAGACCGTCATGAAGCGCCCAGTAAATGGATTCAAATTTGACGATTGATTTGGAAATTGAACACTATAATCGATTAAGAAAACTGTTCTCAGAAAAATTCATAAAGCAAATGTCATGCCTATGATAAATCGGTTGAGCGAACAGCAAATTCAGCAAATCATCATGAGGGAATATCAAATGAGCTGCATATCAAAGAAATATTTATGGAATTCATGTGAGGAAGGCATCTGCAAATCATACGGCGTAGATTTTTCGAAGATACACTTCGAACTCAGCAGCTGGATGACGACTAAATTCGTTCAATTAGTAAATTCGGTGAGAAATTCTCTCCTTTCCCTACTATTTGGAGTTGGCATAGATGATAAGATAGGCAACACAATGAGTGACAGAAATTAGGCATAACTCCACACTGAGCTGTCACGCCAATAATTTATTTAACTGAAGGCCTTTATTCAAAATTAGTTGAGGAATGCAATTGTACTGAATGAAGATGTAAGTTCAAGCCCGCTTAACCTAGAAACATTTTAACCTTTACGGATATGACCGAATCCAGTGTACTGAGGTCGGTGTAGTCGTATGACTCGCAAGAAAGTGAACATTCGAATTCTGTTCAATTCTGTAAGAAATAGACTACACATATAAGACACTGATCGGGGATTATTTAAGTCGACTCCTATCCAAAAGAATTTCTAATTTTAGTTCTAAGCCTATTTCGAGAAAAGTTAGATACGCATTTAACGAAGAATAAACAAGTCCTGGCGCTTCAAGAATATGGTATATTCAACGCCTAGGAAGAAATACATCTGCGTAAAGAAACTTTAGGAAATTTACATTGGACCTTAGCTCGTATTGAAGACCTAGACCTAGAAAGTATTGAGGTGCTCATTAGTACAGCTTTCCTCATTTTCAAAGGAAATCAGTTTTTGCATAGTCGTCCTTCACCGTGAATTTTCAATTTGTGTTCGGCATCCTTTCTTTCCAAAGGTGGCTCAAAACGTGAATACCTTATTGTTACTTCTAAAATTATCCTGGCCATCTCCTATACAGGTAAGCTCCATGTATTTTTTACACAGAACCTGTAGTTTTTTAAGCTTAGGGTACGAAAACTTTTTGTATAATATTCTAATCAATTTAATTATGAGCATTAAGCTGCTGATTGTTTTCAGAACTCACGCGAGGTAGTTCTCTTTTTGACATTGTGAGGCATTGTTTACTGAATCATGATTCCGTGCATCGTTGTGGGGTCTTAAAAGCGCAGCATTCTCCAATGAAATTAACTTATATGGTGATATTCAATCTGCAGTTCCACCTCGTTAGTTGAGGATTCATTTTGATGTACAAGATGCGATGTGATATCTACTAATCTGGAGTACTGGTGGCTTTTACCTTTCTGATTTGTTTGGATATTTTTATGTCAATGACACTAGGTTTTAAGGTTCATGGTCTCTGGGACGACAATGTAAAAATCCCATTAACCCAGGCTACTCTGAATCGGGGAGGAAATATCTTAGGTAGAGCCTTTACTGATGGCTCAAGCACACTCGAACATTCGACTTAAGTACTAATTAGGTAATTGCGCAGAAGAGGAATTTCCAAATATAAATTAAGATAGGCAATTCTGATGGTAAAACAATGTTACACTTACAAATTCCGAGTTTTTAAGGCGAATGAACTTAATGTACCGAATCTTCTGTCAATTCAGGTTTTCACTAGGATCCTGAGAAATAAGATCTGCGATGAAATACCAGACTGTGTTATGACTTTCATAGACCAATTATTTTCTTAGGAACACAACGGAACACAATCCGCGGCCGAATCGCATCCTATTTTACGAGGCACCTTACTGCCCTTATCTATTGTTTTTTTTTCGTTTGTGGAAAAGGGGGTAATCAGTATTCTAATTTTCTGTACTGTTCGCATTAGGTTGAATATATTTAAGGCTGAGTTTGTTTTCACTTTTTCCATAAATCAGAGAACGCACATGGTATAAAGAACCAATAGATGTGCTTGTGGGCTTAAGGATAAAAGCATGAGGAACTGATATGATATGTCACATTCATAAGATACTGTGAAGTGGGACTTACGCAGAAGTCAGTGCATTTATCTAGCTAGTCCATAATTAGAGCTCGGTCTCACAGTTCAGTCTCATTTTACTCCGTTTTTCCTAGGCGCAACTTCAGGCTTAGGTGATGGCGGTGACGTGATGGTTAGCTCATTGGATTATCACGCAGAGGGTCCGTGGTTCGATCCCCGGCATCACCAAGAATTTTTCGAATCGTCATCACCCTTTCGGCGGGCAATGGCTAACTCCCGAAAGTAACATGGCCTATGAAAAAGCTTCTTAGGAGTGCCGTTCGGATTCGGCGATAAAACGTAGGCCCCGCTTAGATGTGACAAAAATGACAACATGAGCGACATAAATGAGTGCCAAGCAGCTAGGCCATGGCCCATACAGGGCTGTCAGTGCCACAGTATGTTGTTTGATAACTTCAGGCTCAGACTAATAACAGAGCCTTTAACGTTCCTTTAAACCCCCAGTGTTTAGTGTTTTTAAAAACGACTGCACTACTGAAAAGTACATGGTTTCCAAAAAATTCGAAACTAGTATGTCCAATAACCACGTGAAGCGTAAAGTGAAGTGTAATATTCTCACTTGCCTTGAAGATATGGAACCAAGAGTGCATCAGATTAATTTTTTGAAATTTTTTATAGCCGAGCTTGTCGGAAAGTCTTTATTTTGCTGAAAGGCAATCTCGGATTCAATAAGAAGGCCTTATCAGATGTATGTACTCGTGTATCATTTTTCCAGGGGATCCAAAGCCTTGACAGATCAGGGGTTCATCACGGAAATCAAAAGCGTCCCATCAAGTTCATCAGTTAAAACATTTTTTATTGTCAAACAGGTTGAATTTTGTTTACTGACGAATCATTGTAAGCAACTTCCTTATATATTACTCGATGGACACTAGACGACTTAACTCAACTCGTCGCTCAGTATACGAATTGATACTTTATTTACAATGTTCGATTTGCCTTCATTCAATTTCACTTCAATTACTACAGTATTGGCGTTGGATCACTTACACAATCAGTTACCTTTTAGTGTCACGAGAAGTTTAAGATAGTTCGTAACGTAGTATTATAAAACTGCACGCAACCAAATTCGCATTTTACAGATTCAAGATAACGAATAAGAAACATCGCGACGCTTTCTTCTCAGAAATCTTATTTGAATGGCGCTTAACTTGAAAACGTATCGGAGATCTGCACATATGAAAACGAAAACAGTTAAAATCGGAGTACATCAAGGCAGTGAACATAGTCCATTGCTTTTTAATTTCGTACAAGATTTTCTATTGAACATTGGAGTGTGGCTTTCATACACAACAATGTGTTTGTCAAATCAGTCTGTAGAATGGCTATAAGGTTCGGAAAATTTCCCAGTCACACAAGTGGCGTAGTAACATAAAAATTCGAGGCCGATCTAAGACTACTTATTAATCTTAGGCTCTCAACACCCAGTAGTTATATTGCAGCTCTATATTAGTACTTGATTGCACCAGCAGGTATACCCTTCTTTCAATTTATGCTTAAATCACCACCCCGTGATTCTCTTATAAGGGTTTCTACTTCATCAAGTCAGTCCTCGATAGAAATCGGGTTAGATAGTGACTATTCCAGCCCCGTATTTTAAGTAGTCTTGCCACTCAATAAGACGTATGACCGGCAGCCTGTTACTGGACAAATTATAGCAACCTTCAGTGGCTTAAAAGTCTGATGATGTTATTGATAAGTCCAGGTTTGCTCTTCTCGGCTTTTTATTAGATGACGTCATTGATGGAAGAAGCAGGCTGTTGGTCTTGAGAAATTATTCAGGAATCCTAGAAATCCGCCAACTGTTTTAGAAAATGTCATGCAACTTTTCTTATGAAATCTAATCTAAAAATGAAGTATCATACGGCTCTCTATTTGAAGTAAGCACTGTTTTAGTTTATTATCAACTGTTCTCAAATTTAAACGATTTTCATAGGTGAAGTCCCAGAACTAAATAATTATTTGAAGATCATCTGACAGGAGAAAATATTGAGTAACAGATACTCTCCCTGCACGATCAATGTTTGTTTGAAAAAATCATTTGTGACAAAACTATACATTTTATGAGAAAGTAAACAAAGAAGAAACACTAAAGAATACGCTTTAAATCATCCTGCCAAATAAAACTAAGTAAAAAGTGTCTTTTTTGGTCATGAATGGTGGTCCCAGACTTACAAATATTTCTGTAAAGTTTTATCGCTCTCCAGTCACCTCAAAAACCTTCATTCACTCTATTTTAAATTGCCCCATTAAATAAAAAAAAAAAAGTAAAATCTCTTCAAGTTACAAACCGAAACTATCAACCCAAACATTAGTTAAGACATAAAATAATTTGTCACCATTCAGGGAACCTTCAAACCCAGTTTAGACGTAAACATTGAAGCTTCATTAAAATCTCGTAAAAAAGAAAACTTTGCCGTCGTGTCATTTTAG
Source organism: Volucella inflata (assembly GCA_928272305.1). Classification (NCBI taxonomy): domain Eukaryota; kingdom Metazoa; phylum Arthropoda; class Insecta; order Diptera; family Syrphidae; genus Volucella; species Volucella inflata. The sequence continues at coordinate 15,081,247 of OV743718.1, read as the reverse complement.
AAAAAAAAAATAAAAAAATAGGTATCTCTTCTGTAGATATCCCAGAGGCTACACATATCGGTATACTATTGTACTCATACATATACTATGTATTTGTATCTACGTACGAGTTAGTACCGAATATTTATCATCCATTTTACATTACGTCAACTTTTATGTTTCTGTTTTTTTCCACCCAACTTCTTTCACTATCGAAAATTGTTGTTCATGTCTACATTGCCTAATTTGCTACAAAATGAGAATCAATAAAAATTTCTGTCTACAGATGAAACCAAACAAAAAAACACAAAAAAAACAAGAGAAGCAATTTTTTCTTGAATAGCTAAAGTTACTCCTTCAATTTTCAATGGATTTTGATTTTCCAAAATAACACAATAAAAACAGAAAACAAAAAATAAATGTTTTTTTCGTTGTTCATTCAACTACAACCACTTGAAATATTCCACACCATTCAAAAATAAAAACAAAAAAACCAAAAAACTTGTCTTTTCTCTCTCTCCGGTTGAATGTTTGTGTGTGTGAGGGAAAACTATGAAATACAAAAATCTCCAACCCGGCATACGGTCATGGTGGGTGTTTTAGTTTCAACAATTCCATGGGGAATTTTTTGAAAATAGGTAAAAATCAACTTAGACAATTCCAACACAACAGTACGAGTATATCTGAAGTGTATCCACTCAGTGTCGTATCCCCAACAAAAGTTGTTGTTGTGGTAAGAAACCATTGGGGCGGTACCACCACAGAGAGTGCGTTGAAAATTCACTCCTTTTTAACAGTTGTCTTATTCCACCTTTGAGGAAATTATCAAAATTTACCATCACCAATTTTCCACCACAACTTTGTTGGTGAACTTGCGGAAAAGTACAATTTCTCCGATTTTCTCAAACTTACGATCCACATTCATTTGGGGGTGAGTTCTGCGAAATGCTTTCCCAACAAACAAATTCATCATGTGGTTGGTTGCCCCTCGATTTTTCTGCTGACATTGGAAATGGGAAAGACTTTCCCCTTTTTCTATAAAATACTCACCACTCTTCACACAGATACACAAATACTCTGACATTATTCGGTATAAACACTTGTTCCTTTCGGTTTACATGATGTGGAGTTGAATTTTGCAAAGTTACGTTGATACTCTCTTTCCTTTGAATTTTCTTCTATTTATGAAGTTTTGTTTTTTTGGATTTCTTGTTCGTGTTGCCCTTCATCATCGATCACATTTTTTTTTTTTGGGGGTGAAAAAATGATTGACGTATCTTACAGACGAGCGAGAAAATCAACCAAAAGATACTCGTACTGACTAAGCATACAGGCATTTGTATTTTTTTTTTATATCTAGATGTGAATTATTACAACGGTTCGGTTCGGGGTAATTGTTTTTAGTTTTGTTTATATCTTCTCGGCTATTTTTTCCGTGTTTTCTCCTTTTTTGTTTACGTTAGAGACGTATGCTACAAGAAGCCGATGCCGATGCCGATGCTGATGCCGAAACCGAAACAGTGAATTTCAAGAATAGGGAAGCGAAAATCTTATTTCAATTAGAGCGGATTTGTTATTATGTACGGAGATCTATTTTTAGAAAGAACACCACCATCCAGTCGTACTCGAGCGTATGTTTGGTGTGTCGAAATCTAAACATTTGAATCTATTGGATTCAACAGAATCAATGCATCAGATAGAGTTGATACGATTATAATAGGCAGGCAAAAGTGGAAGGGTATATGAGGGACTGAGTGTTGGTAAGGTAATTGAACCGTATTAGGATGTTTGCATTTCGGGATCAAGATTTCAAATCGGATAAGGTGGCTGGAAAATGTGACTGAATGACCTAATACGTGATTAGCGATTGGGTGAATGAGACCATTTGTTAAAAAGTGTTTACTCAAGATCTGCACGCACAATTCCTCCTATTTGCGATAGAAAGTAAACAAAAATGACAAAGAAATACATAATTGGGTTGAAGAGAAAATGCAAGTATCCCAGGCGAGGTTGATTGATTTGTTCGTGCAATCAGCTCGAATCGGTTAGCTCCGTACCAAGCACTCAGAGATTGGAAAAAATAAATCACCGTATGAGTGTTTAAAAATCTGTATCGTCTTTGTTTTCTAATTGCTATTTCAATCTTTCGAGACATTGCAATGGTTATATTATGTTGGAACAAGCCCATTGCAGTTCTTGTATGTAACTTTAACTAGAAAGCCTTTAACAGGAAGAAAACTTATCGGTTAAGTGATAAGGTGCCAATACCACCTACATCACCGAGAAGTACTACAAGTCTGATCCTAGTGTTAGCCTGATACTCACAGAGTAAGTGGTCCGCGATTTACTGAACACTCTCATAGCAAGCATGGCTGCATGTTAAACAAAAGTACAGCGTCCTATTTAAATTTCAGAAAGCAGGAACAACAGGAAATTCGCTTTCTAGAAAGTCACGCCATCTACAGTTTTGCTTACACAAACCCAATGCAGGTGGGGATCCTACAAAATTCCCATCTGAGCCTTGCCTAGGAAGCTCATTAGCGTTCATATTTGTAGCGTATCCGACAATCAAAATAGCGAATCAAACAAGACTTCTTAAATTCTGTCTTAGCAATCGTGGCGAAAGAGTTTAGGAAGCGGAGCTTGGTTACAAATGTAGCTACTTCTTTCCTTAACCGATTATTCACAATATACTCGTACCCAGTTCACTGATATCAGGATTGTGTATATCTTCGCTTAAAAAATAGACACTAGTGTTGCATATCGGGAGAACATCAGTGCTTCATCTAAGATGGGTCTTTCCCTTCTGTGGAAACCAGCTATACTATCAAAATTCTGATAAAGCCGATAAAGTTTCCGATGCTACCTGTTTAAAAAACAAAAACACTGTGGCGCTGGCAGCCCGGTATGGGCCATGGCCTAGCTTCTTGACACTCATTTGTGTTGCTCATATTTTCATTTTTGTCACATCTGAGCGGGACCTACGGTTTATCGCCGAATCCGAACGGCACTCCCTAGAAGCTTTTTCGTAGGCAATTTTTTACTTTCGGGAGTTTGCCATTGCCTGCCGAAAGAGTGATGGCGATTTGAAAAATTGTTGGTGACCCAGCCAGGAATCGAACCCAGACTGTCTGCGTGATAGTCCAATGAGCTAACTATCGCGCCATCGCCATCGCCACCTGTATATTCCAATGAAAAAAAAACAAGGCAGATTGGACACCCTTTCGCCTTTTGAGAACTGACTTAAAGCCCACTTATATTGCACAAGTCCTCCATTATAATAGGGCTGCCTAAGGGTTAAGGAAAATGATAGCAAAATTAAAGTACGGTATGGCCCATTACCTGCTCTTGCCTGAGCGTAAACATGTAGTTTTTTGTTGTTAGCAGAGCGCCATGTACCAAACTAACGAAAATAAGACGCCAATCGGAGTGCAACGACATTATTACACATTGGTCGCAAGCCATTGAAAGATGTGTTGTCGGAGGCACTCTCAATGTGCAAGATGTTCTGCTGAATCTTAGACATGGAATGTATTCGTAAAGCATTTTTGTGAACATTTTTATATATTTTTTCCATGCTCTTCGACATGAAGATAGCCAGGCTAATGGGCCTGAAGCATTCTGCGAGTGTAGAATCTTCTTGAAAACTTCTATCCAAATCGATACCCACCATCTCAGCCTATGACACCGAACAAGTATCTCTAAATGCTTAAAATATCTGGCTCTGCGGGGTGACTATATTGAAAGCTCGCTACTCCAAGAAGGTCGGTGATAATTTTGCCGACAACTCTGATATCTAAGAAGCCTACCTATTTTCATATTATTTTCTCTTACACACACTTGAGAGTATTGGGCGAAACTTGTAGGCCAACACCAGAGGCTTTAATTGCGAGTGACATTGACACTATTGGCGGAGCTACAATGAGCTTCTTATGAGGCATTGATGCAAGTATTATAGTAGAGGCGGCAAGAAAAACTCTGAAAGTAAAATAGTATCTGCAAAAGTCGGAAGAGTAAACACAATATTAAAACTTCAGACATGTCTACCTAGGCTCGTCAGATAATACTAATAATGGCAGCACCTTAGAGATAATTCGAAGAGTAACTCTTGCCAATCGCCAATTTTGTATAGATTCAGGACTAAATTGAATAGGAGAGCCCTTTCTTGAACAACCAAAATAGCGCTACCTATATTAAATATTGATTGTCTCCTCTTTGGTGTAGATTCATGAACCTTACAAAAAATAATGAAAAGTTGACGACCTGTACAGCACCACAACCTTAGCCTTAGGTGGTTGGGACATTTAGAGCGAGTGGAGATTTCCAGCCATATAAAAAACTCACGAAACCTTCATGCACAATGGATACTAAACGTGGCATAGAGCACTACTGTCGGGGATGGAACTGCGTTCAAACCTTTTAACATTCTTTATTGCTACTAGACAAGGCCTTAGTACTTAAATGCGTTTTTAGGCCAAATAAAAACCGATGTTATAGACGTACTCGTAAATATTTTGACTGTGGTAGAGAAAAATCCATAGAGAGATACTTTTTGAGTTTTGTTTGGGAACTCTTTTAGTGTTTGAACTTAATCAGTCTTAAGCTGCAGCAGCCAACTAGATCATTAAAAAATAGTTTCAGACATTTGTACAATACGGTAGACCAGGTTTAAGTGCGATGTTAAAGAGACTGATGCATCTGTGATTGGCGGGGTTTAGAGTTTGTGGGTGGTTGGCATCAACATTTCTCTATTGGGTCTAATAGCTTTGTTATATTAGCACTTCAAGCGCTATCTCTTCTTAGTTTTGGTTGGGTTTCCGTATTCTTTCTGCATGATGACGGGATTTGGAACGTCTTCGCCGTTTTACTATCTACGAATGTATTTTCTCCCTCTTTCTAGCACAGAGCGTGGTTTTATTACTAAATGTCCTTGCTCATCATTACAGGTTTTGGGTTGACACTTTTTCTTAACTTTCGACCACATTTCCCAGATCTGCACTTCTTCATTTACAGAATTTTATGCTCGCGTTCGTTGCTGTTTTTTTTTTCGAAAAAGTCGAAGAAAATTCCTTTGCAAGTACTTGTTTAGAGCGTGGTGTCATAGACGAGTTTTTTTGTTATATGCTACATAGGGAAGGATAATAGAGACCCAACAGAGCGTTTGCCATATTTCTTAGAAGTTCTTGACAGCGACACTATTGTTCTCCGGGATTGAGTGCAATTTGTAAAGTCGTTCACGGGAAGTTAAGAAATCTACGACATACCATGACTTTTGCCGAGTCTACTTTTTATTTGACTGCTTCATGATCAGGTGACCATTATATTCCTTTTTGAATATTCAGGTGAGGAAGCCTTGTGATAGGCGTACGACTTGCATCACAATCAATTAGCTTAAGTCCATTTCCGTTAGCCTTAAGTCAACTAAATCGGTTTTTAACTCATACTTTGAAAACTGCTTGGATGTTTTGGCGGGGTAATCGTAGAAACATTCTTCAATAGTATCCTTCATTCCTTCTGTGACTGCCAGTTTATGTGAGTTCATGTCAGGCTACTCGTAATACCCATTTGTTAGAAACGACTTAAAGTTCAGTAAACCTGTAGACTTCTAAGATCACTTTAATTTCAATGTTTTCCTTACAACATGTGGCACATAAGCGTTAGAAAAGAGAAGTTGTCTTGCTTAGAACATTTGGCTGGTAAAAAGCTTGAAACTTTATATCGCATCTTCAAGCAAACTTTCAACTGTCATTAATGGTTGAACCGTTGATTGTCGCTATGAGTATTGTCCCTTAGCAGCCAGCAACAGTATAGTTTTTTGCGTCATTTTTCGGATATCAGCGAGTTGTTTTTAATTTCGTCGATGAATGTGCCATTAATGGATAGTGCCTCAACGGCTGGAAATAATTTAAATCTCGGAAGGTCAATACGTCTAAGCCTACTTTGTAATTTTTTGCAAAAAAGTGGGGGAGCCGATTATGATCCTTATAGGTCCCTTGTGTAACCATGCATATTTCGCCCGAAAAGCATGTTGTAGGGGCACTGTTTTGTAGATGCTTGAAATACTGCTCTAAGCCAAGCAAACAAAAGCAGCAGCTCATCCAAATTTTATTGACGTTCATCGATAAACCATCGAGTATGGTCCTATTTGTCCTTTCGACTAATCTATCAAATCGCGGGTGAAGCGGGTTGGTTCTAGTTTTGTGCATTTCCAGAGTTTACATAACAGTTTTGTGTACATCGGGTTCAAATTTGCGTCCGTGATCGGAGTTTAATTCACGAGGAACTCTGAAACGCAAAAATACTTCAGCAACCAACGCTTTTGCCACCGTTTCTGCAATTTGATATGAAATGAGTAACACTATAGCCCACTTGGTGAAATGGTTGAAATGGTCTATAATCATAAGAACGTGTTTGTTACCATTTGCTCTTGTTGGCTTGGCAGTGGACCTAAAATGTAGACTGCTACGCACTAAAATGGCTCACCAGGTAAATAGATTTTTAACTGCCCTTTCGTTTTCCTTATCGGCTCTTCTCTGGCTCCGCACATGTCGGATTCCGCTTAGTAATTTTTAACCTCAAGTCTGGCGCCAATCCAATAGCAATGCCTCTTTAGGCTTTCATAGGTCTTGTTGACTTTGAAATGGCCACCAAAAACGTAGTCGTGGAACTTCGGCAATCATTTAATATTCAGAATAGAAATACGTAGAGCTCAACGCTTGCAGAGTACATCGTCTTCCAAATCAAAAACGGAAAATTGTCCCCTATGCGCCTTAAGTCCTCGCGTACCCATTTGAAATTTTTGACCACTCTGGCAGCTTACTGGGATGTTACCAAGACCAAACTACACTCGCTACTCAATTGGCTTTTTGAAACGTCCTACCGTTTTGAAAGGGCATTAGTACGATATAGTCATAGTGCTGCAAGCATTCGATCCATCGAGCAAGATGTTCTTCGGGGGCCTTGCAGTTTTATGCTGCACGATCTGTGCGTACAAGAAATTTTCTTCCGAAACAGTGAGCAGCTCCTTTCTGGTGGCGCAGTAGTTTTGCTCAGCCCGACTGGAAGACTTGCTAAAGTAGGCGATAACTACTTCCCGGCCACTCTGATGTTAGGGAGTCTAAATTTCGAACGGAGCAGGTAAATGTTGCAACGCTTACCAATTATGATATAAATATTAAATAAGTCGTTGAGCAGTGGATTTAAGCCCATGTTACTGATACAAAACGTAACAATACTTCCAATCAAATACCCCCTAGGGTGAAGAAACGAAATCCATATATTTACGCAACAAAACCGTATGTCAAAAAATTGAGGTGATTTGACTACTGAGAAACATGAGGCCAAGGATCAAGTGCCGAATAGAAAACTAGCCTCAATATTTCAATACGAGTAATACAATCAATTATTTTATAGAGACCTTCAAGCCACTTTTCGATAGATAATAACTTCATTTGAAGGACCGATTGTTTAGCAACTTCACAAAATCAGGCTCACGTCAAAAACAACCATCAAATACATTTTTTATTTTTAAAATACAAAAACGAAACAAAGATCTAAATCAAATCACTTTGTTTGGAAAACTTGCATTGCATGACGTGCTTGACCCACAAATTGTATATGCAGATTCGATTCCAAATTCCCTTGCATAAAAAAATAGATTTTATTAAACGAAGATCTCAAGGAGAACACCAAATGACTTTGTTTTGCCTTTGGTAATTCCATTTCCACCGACAAAAACAAGAGCAAGAGCATCAAACTACATATACGAGAACAACTACATTCTTTTAGTACATTTCTAGCATCACAACTTAAGCAATGGGGCATGAGGCAACAGCAAACCAAGTACATTATCTCTCTCCATATCTTTTGCAAATACGATGACAACAAGTCGCCCACAACCAATGGATACTGTCTACAAAATCAAGATATATCTTTCTCTCTGGCATAATGAAGAAAAACTGCTCAAGTTGAAATAAATTTCATCGAAGGTGATATAGTGCCACAGGATATTGCTTCGACGAGTCCTTACTCCTAAACTCCGGACACTTTGGATTTTCTCTACTCCTACTCCTACTTTCCACACTCTAGCCATCTTCATCAGCTTTTCGATTTTTCGACAAACGAATATAAATATCCGACTTGGTTGGTCGCATTCCCTACATAATCGTATACTCTTTCGATTTGAATCTTATCCAGAGTTCCGGTTTTAGTGTAATAAACTCCAAGGATACCTCCTTCGGTCAACTACTACACCAGAGTGCATATGCAAAATAGCGCGTTTCATTCAAGTCAAACTCTGACAAAACGATAGTCAGTGACCGCTTAATTTTATTTCCACGCAACTGGAGATAATCCCACAGTTCAAACAAAACCCTCTCGTGGATATGACAAATAAAAAGAAACTGGGACAACCCTTACACCGGGAGTGTAGTTAAGGGCTGAAGTTGGGGGGGTTTATTTTGGAGTAAAGACATCCATATGTATGTAGGTAAGAATGACACAATGTCCTCATTCGTATCTGTTATTGCTTTCCGCTACAGTGAAGTTTGTTTTTTGAAAAGTATTGTAGTAATAATCGACGGAAAGGGTATTAGAGTGCCAGATCCATAACCCAGCGGGTGTTATTTAAACTATCCACCATTCTCCATCCAAACGATGCCATAGTGCGATGCCCGACACGTAGAGAAAATAGTGCTGTCAGGGTTGGGTTTGCAAATATCCCAGTGATTTGATAAAAAAGGGATTTTTATTGTAAGGGACATATATCACTTGGAAATTTAGAATTACGATGATGATGGGCCTAGTAATAGTTGTCATTTAACTGAATCAAGGATTAAGAGGTTTGGGTTGCGATAGGCCAAAGTTGGAAAATATTAAATGGCAGACAGGTGTCACGAACTGCTTTAAATTATTCTTATGCAAGATATTTTGTTAAGGGTAAGGGAAACCAAAGTAGACGGATTATTATTGCAGCTGATTTAGGGGAAAGAAAGTACTGGATATGCTTCAACTAAGCAGTTCACGGGTTATGCGACTTACTGTAGCACCGTATGTGATGTAGACAGCGGGAGAGGGAGTTTAAAGCTGCGTTATACCATATACTCGTATGCACTTTAAAATCTGAAAAAAACTGAGACTAAGTTCCAATTAGATTTGCTGCAGACATTCGTAAACAGATCTCAACGAGTCATCCTAAGAAAACGCTTCGTAGATCCAACATGGCGCTAAGTACGTATATACCCGAATCCACAATGAACTACGAGGCTGATTAAGTAGCCAAATGGAATGCGGAAATACAGTGAAGTAGACTACAACATCTTCACAGCCTGTCAGTACGGGGACTCTTCAGTAAACGATGAAAACTACACTCTTCTCCTTTCCTGGACGTGGGAAGCTCTATGACGGTAATGCTCAAAAGGGATTAGACCAGGAACCAAAGTTGGTTTTTAAGTAGAAGTCACACTAAGAATAAGAAGGAGAAGATTGATATGAAAGAGTCGGCCCCCAAAAGTGAAAGGAAATGATACCACTCAAAGGTAATGCCAAACGGATTTTGAAGTGAACGGAGTTTAAAGGGGTCTAAGCGGTTTTAGTGGGTAAGAATCGCTAATTTCTTAAAGCAAATCGGCACTGTTTCTCGTCGATATTATAATAACTTTTTCACCATTCTGAACAAGACTCAAATATCTGTTAAGTGGAAAAGATGATATCCGCCAAGTGGCTACCGCCATTGTTGACACACATTTGTGCCCGTCTTATCGCATTTTCTATGACTTTCCACAAATTTTCCAGCGACCAGGAAACGCTTCCTTCACAATATTCATTGTGGCTCATGCTGTGTGTGACTTGCTGAAACCACATGTTCGCCAAGCCCCGGTCATCCAATTGCGGCAGTAAGAAATCGTTTATCATGGCCTTGTAGCGTTCGGCAGTAACAGTGACCGTATTGCCGATGGCGTCCTCAAAAAAATACGGCCCAATCACTCCTGCACCATGAACGCTTTTTGACGTAACCACTTAAGTGGAAATTCGCCTCGTCGCTCATGACGATTTTCGGCAAAAAAATCGTCCTCTTCGTTGTTGAGGATGGCTTGACAATAATTCACACGCCACTGACGGTCAGGAGGCATAAACTGATGTACTGTTGGCACTTTGTAGGGGAACATGTGTATGTCTTTCACTAAAATTCGCTGTACAGTCCGTCTGGTGATACTCAATTGAGTGACTCGTCGTTTGGTTGATGTTTCTGCGTTCTCAGCGACATCGGCAGCTACAGCCGCGATATTCTCGGCCGAACGACCACTCCGGTGGCAGCCACGCCCTTCATGGTCTCCTGTGGTTCCAATCTGTTCCAGTCGAGTAGCTAAGCGCCGGTATGTTAGCTAAGTTGGCGCGACATTAGGAAATCGACGTCAAAATTCACGCTACGCTAGCACAAAGTCAAAAAATTGACACAATTATTCCATCCTCTTACTGAGTATAGCGCTCCATTACTTACCTGTTTGTATATTGCAGCTGCCTAGTTCAGAAATGCCATATATGATTGACGAACGACGCCATTTCCAAAAATATTACATCTTCCGATAGATGATTAATTTTGCGCCATCTTGTACATTATGACCCTATGTAATATAATAGAACGCCAACACCAAACGTCAAAACAAACAGATCTCCTGCGAAAAATATATAATTATTTGTCAAACAGTAGTTTGTGTCTCTTTCCCGCAATGACATTGCGCCAACAATCTTTTTTTGCGCGTTTCTTTGGTCTTATGTCAATTGCCACAATTCCGATTCATGTCGAGCACATGGGAAGAGACACAAACTGCGGTAAGTTGTTTTTTATTGCATCTTTTTAAAATGTACTAATGTTGCAAATATTCCAAACTTTCCTTAACGCCACCTGGTTCTTGGAATGTTCATTTCTCGTCTACTGCTCGTTTTTGGCGGAACAAGTAATAAGAGCTGTATAAATTCCAAGCAAGATTAAGATGGTATTAAAAGACTCGGAGAGCACGAAGGATCTGTCAATTGCCGAGAGTACTGCCCTAGGGTGTGCCACATTAACATCCTGCAAACCTATTAGCAGATTACAAACTGTCACAAGCAAACTGTTTTTTAGTGGGCTTTGCAATTTTATAGTGAGATACAAGCTTCAAAAACGTTAGCAATTGTTAGAAATTTGGTTCCAAAACGATGGTTCCTTGCGCAGAATTTATGAAGCACTTGCACCATATTAGATCAATCATGATTGAACATCATATACCTCTTTCCGCCGCCAACTGCCATTGAATCTGACGATTTATCGGAAAATTGTGTTTAGCGATGGGGCTCACTTTTAGCTCAATTTGTATGTCAATGACCACAATTGTCGTATTTGAGGAGAAGATCATTCACATGAGATTATCGAAACGCTGCCGTTTCATCGCAAAAAATTCGCAGTTTGGTGCTGTCTGTGGGCTGGTGGACTCATCGCCAGCTAATCGGTAATGAGCCCGATTGAATGACATGAATGTGGAAGGTGTGGTTCCAGCTCGATTGTGCTACGTGCCATACAGCAAGCAAAGCAATCACATTAAAGGAAACATTCGAAGAACGCTTATTTTCGTATTATGGACCTGTAAATTGGCCTCCAAGATCCTGTGATTTGACTTCTCTTGATTTTCTTGTGAGATACGTAAAGCCGCTAGACTAAGTTAACAAGCAAACACCAATCGATGCATTGAAAGCCAAGATTTTTCCCATTTTTGAGGAGATACAGCCACAAGTGCCATGGAAATGGTTGTGTCTCGAATGCCATATATCATATTCGGTCGTGGTAAGTGATTTGTTCTAAATCAAAACTAGTACTACCTTAAAAAAAAAACCTTAAATATGCTGTACCTAGAGACAGGATGCCTGCCTGTATTTCTGGATACTCTAAGGCTACTCTAGGTAGTGTGGAAGATATGGTGCGGTAATGGAAGATGTTACCGAAACTAGTACTTTCGCATGATCTATTGTCAGGAGTAAGCCTTGTTCAGGAGCGGGAAAGACTAGCGTCCAATTGCGTCTTGAATTTATCTTTTATACCCGATGAGGTGTTATTTAAGAATGAAACTCAACATGACACTGGAGGAAACAGGCCTTTTTATGCTTAAGATATTAAGGTGTGAAGCAGAGAAATCACAAAACTGTTTTCAAAATTTATTAAGAAATACCCGAGGCTAGGCCTTAAATTTATATTACATTGATTAGACCTTAGAACCTTACACAATCTTGGTAGACGAGACAGACGTTGCGCACTCTTTTGGCTCGTTCGTATTAGAAGTAAGTAAAACAATCAGAGCCTAAACGGGCAAATCAATCAGACTTTGTACTTATATATTGTAGATGAAGGCATCTCTTTTATAAAGTAAAGATAGAAGTATTAGCCCTGGATAAGATGGAGCAAGGCACATAACAAACAGTTTCAAAGATCAATGATTTCCGCACAAAATTTTCGTAGACTGGATCGCTTAATTATGGCAATTTATAACCGCTGAAAAACGATCCGTGGATTTGGCGTAAATCTTTCGTCTTACCCTTTCACATGGAGAATTTCCTCAGAATTGGAAAACCGCCTTTATTCCCCGATCAACAAAAAAGGGTTAAAGAATGAAATAACTCACTACCGTCCCGTACCTTAACTCTTCAAAAGTATTTTATATGAAGTAGTCAACTTCCAATGCAAATCCTTTATTTCCCCTAGACAACATGCCAGGTCAACCACCACAAATATCGTTGAATTCGTATCCTTTGGCCTCTCAACCTAGAGAATGGTAATAAAACCGATTTAAGCAAGGCCTTCGATTTAATCTCCAATCGAATAATACTTTCAAATTAACTGCTTTTGGCCTTGAAACCGTACCGCCAAAATGGATATCCTCTTACCCGAAAAACCGTTTTTACGGGTCAGACCATTCGCCTCTATTTTTGGCCACCTCTGGAGTTCCACAGGACAGCCATCTAGGTCCTCTCCTTTCTATATTTACCATAAACGATCATTTCAGGATTATCAAACATTCGTCTGTCTGCAAACCCTACATCGACGAAAAATACAAAACAACCATATTCGATGTAAGAGACTACGAGTTCAAGGGAACACATTTATGTTATACGGTAAAATGCAAGTTTTCCATGTACTTGTATGTATAGATACATAGATTTAGTATGAAAGGAACAATGTAGACCGACCTAGGTGTCATGTCAGACTCCGTTGTTAGATTTAGGTAGGATGTAAGGGAAATCTTCTTCGGACATCTTAATGCAACTCTTTACTTCTTACCCAACATCTAGAATTACCAGTATGTGTCCAAAGTAGCCCCAAAGTCATGCACATATAACTTTTAGTCTTTTTCGAAGAAATTCATCTAAATTCATTATTCAACGAGTATTTGTATGTCCTTTGTTGTAGAAATCATACCAATATAATAGTTGAAAACGAACTTTTTAGCGGGAAATTTACCTTTAACTGACAACACTGAAGGCTGATATTGCAAGTCATGCTTCCCCCCATTTTGGCATCGGCATTAACCCGGCGATATAATTAAATTTCATGTTGTACAATGCTCGAAGGAAAGTTCATTAAAATTATAATTTCAAACGTTCGGCTTCGGGTATTACGGCAGGGTGTAGAACAATGACAACTCTAAGACCGGAATGGCACCACCGTGATGCTCATAGTACTTAGTTGTACTTGTATTTCTACACCCTGGACTCCTATTTTGTACCTTGTTCCCACACTCTAACCATCCCTTTTTGGTAGGTTCTTGTAGTGGAAGCTCAAAATACTCGGCATGCATGCTAAGGATATGACATTAAAAAGTTTTCCGGTTCGCATGAGTTTTTCTCTGTTTTTCTGTTTTTTTTTTCCCTTCTAGAATAAGGAAGGAGTTGGTGGGGTACAACTCGTAGCCTGTTCCAGAAACGAACATGGCAGGATGAAGAAAATTAATTTTATTTATTGTGCGAGTAGTTTTGTGAAAGTTGTCCTTTTACCCTCCTTCAAAGGCACCAACGTACTCATACATTAGTGATGCGAAACTTCAGACTGAGGGAAATAGGTAAGCAAAGTTCCTTTTTTATTTCCTGGTTTCATATGGACAATAGTAATTAGATGTGTTGCGCAACAAGCATATGTAGTGATTGTGTATGTTTTATTAAATCTCAGGAGTATTACGGCAGTAAAGATGGAGTAAGTGACGATCTTAAAATGGGTCAAAGTTTAATAGTGAAATTGTTGACATTAAGGAATACCTTATACTACTACATTTTGTGCTTCCATTAATAGGCTAACATATTCGGAATTATTCGCATTTGAGTGGAATAGAATTGCACGAGGTTAGAAAAAGGATGTGGGACAATCGGAGTTTAAGAGTCAATTTAAAAGAGAGAATCTGGTAATTTGTTTCAAAATGAAATGAAAGCATGACCTATCGTGACAGGAGGAGTAGTCAGACAGACCGGTTAGATCCATCATAGTCACATGTTTTTCATGGTAGAGAAGTGTCTAGATCTTTTTAATTTACAAATTTATCTGCAGTCTTTTTGTGGATATAAGTATGCTGGATGATTCATATTTCCTGCTTAGAGTAGGTGCGATATTATTCCAAGTAGTAAATAAACTTGTCGAAGAACATTATTACTTACTCAGAGGAAGAAAGTAGAGTTACTATTGTGTTCAATTTAAAGTGAGCATGAATCACATGAGCTATATTGAGTATAACGACATGCATCTGTAATCCTCTGTTTAAGATATTTATTCTATCACCTTGCTGAATGGAAAACTCCGTTTATAGTGCCTATCTTTAAGTCTGTCTTTGGGAATGATGTCGAAAACTATAGAGGTCTCATTCTGCCTTACATCTTATGCAATTGGTGCTCTTGAAAGTAGATACCAGGTAGATATACGGACTTCAGCAAATCTTTCGACTCAGTAAACCATGTGCTGCTGACAAGGAAGCTTGAAAATTTTGGATTTCAGTCAGCAATGTTGAACTGGATTTCATAATTTTTTATCGGAAGATTTCAAAAAGATTCCCTTGAAAATTATATAACAAGATTAATTTCTGGCACGCCTGGAGTTCCACAAGGAAGCCATTTAGGACCCCTCCTGTTTATTACTTTTATCAGTGACATTGTTCATGAACTTAAATTTTTTGTATGCGGATGATTTTAAATTATTCCTTAACCCTCCGTCGGACACCCGGGTCTGGCCATGCACATTTCATTTTTAAGCGTTATTTACTGATATTTCTAATAAAGGTATCGACTTGAAATTCCAGGTAGCTTCCTAAAATTTTATTTTCTATCGATTCATGGAAAACCCCATTCTAATGGGTTCCTAGAGTAGGGCAAACAAAAAAACACTATGGCGCTGGCAGCCCGGTATTGGCTTTGGCCTAGCTTCTTGATACTCATTTGTGTTGCTCATGTTGTCATTTTAATCATATCTGAGCGGGACCTACGGCTTATAGCCGAGTCCGAACGGCACTCCTTAGAAGCTTTTTCGTAGGCAATTTTTACTTTCGGGAGTTTGCCATTGCCCGCCGAAAGGGTGATGGCGATTTGAAAAATTGTTGGCAAGGAATCGAACCCAGAATCTCTGCGTGATAGTCCAATGAGCTAACTATCGCGCCATCGCCAGAGGGTAAGCAAATGAAAAGAAAAAAAGACACCTTCGGACGGACACATTGTGTCTGGCTGGACCCCTTTATATTTTTTATGTAAATACATATATGGAATATCATGCATTTTGACAATTCAACATATTTTTTAACGCAATCAGTCTAACTAATGTTTGTGTTTATTGCTTGTTTCTTGTTTTTTGTGTTCCTTCCATTTTTTTACCGGTCAGTCTTCGAATGAATGTTAAAAGTAATACAAATTAGTGCTCATATGTAAGGAACCTAATGTATTTAAAATGTTACATAAAATATTCATCCCTTGATCCTTACACCTAAACATTCGTTTAGTTTGTCGTTCACCTAACGCTTCACATTATTAAAAGAATCTACTTTGTGCATGTATGGTAAACGCTAATCGAACCATTTCACCGATGTTTAGAATTAAGAAAGTACAGCCATTAACTTTGTAAAAGACCAACCTAAAAAGGTAGTTGTAATAAAGCGCTCGAAGAGAAATCATCGTCTTTTATTTTGGCCTGATCCAGATAAACCTTACAACTAATCAGAAGTGGGATTAGTGTACTTAAAAGTGTTAACTTATGTTGTGTCAGTTTAAGTTTTCACTGTCTTATTAAACTTTATGTTGTGCATTAGAAATTGTGTGATTAAGTGTACACCACAGTAATTTTAGTAAAGTCCCTATCCTACAGACATTCGTGATTGATTCTGTGTAATATGGCAGCGCGAACCACGAGGTTTTTGCAGATGGCAATTGTACCTCAATTAAATGACAAACTAGCAGAAATGAATTTGCCAACAAGTGGTCTTAAATCAGCGCTTAAAATTAGATTGGAACAGGCAATCGAACAACTCTCCGACGTGGAAGTAGAAGATTATTTCCCAGCCAGTATTCTTGATGGAATTATCATCGACGAAAGCTCATCCGAGCTCGAAGACGAGAACAGACTGGTGACGCAGCAATTGGAAACCTTACGCGAAATGGTGAAACAGAAAGAAGAAATTCGTCATCTGCA
The DNA here is from genome assembly GCA_928272305.1 of Volucella inflata. Lineage (NCBI taxonomy): Eukaryota > Metazoa > Arthropoda > Insecta > Diptera > Syrphidae > Volucella > Volucella inflata. Next base: position 15,064,587 of record OV743718.1, on the reverse strand, counting down.
GCAGCGACTCGTTGAAATGGATGGCCCACTTGAAACGAGAACAAGAAGTGAAGTCGTAAGCTTCAGGGATATTGAAGAATCCCTTCCAATGTTTTCGGGTGATGACAACTTTCCCGTTACCAGATGGATAAAGGCATTCGATGACTCAAAATATATGTACAAATTTGAGGAATCGAAATGTCACATTTACGCTCAGCGGCTTCTCAGAGGAACGGCGAAACTATTTCTACGCTCAACGTCATGCCAATCATGGGAGGAATTGAAAACAGCCTTACTCAGCGAATTTCATCAGCATTCTTCAGCTTCCGATGTGCACAATGCATTGCGCAGTAGAAAAAAGCTAAGAGAGGAGAACCATCAGCAATACATACTGAGAATGCAGGAAATCGCCAGCGCAGCCGACATCGATGAGCTCGACGTCATCAATTACATCATCAAAGGTATACCTGATTCAATGGTTAATAAACAACTTTTACGTACAGCCAATACCTTACCTGAGTTAAAAATTGCACTCAGAAAATAAGAAAAGATGAAACCTGAGCTCCAGTTCACACCAAGCAACTCAAAATCATCAGTGCATCCATCAACCCCACACACCCGCTACAAATCTCCCATAATCAAGTGTTACAATTGCAACAACGTTGGACACCTCTCCAGTAGTTGTCCAAAGCCGCGGAGGGACAGAGGGACTTGTTTTCGTTGTGGACAAATGGGGCATCTCATCAAAGACTGCCCAAAATCAACCGCAGTGATGATGTTTCAACAAAATGAGCCAGTCAACACACAACCATCTTTCTTAGAAGACTTCTGTGGGACCTTCGAATACGAATTCAACAGCAATGGAATTGGATTTGCTGCTTTAATAATGAGAACGATGACCTTAGTTGATACTGGGAGCCCAATAAGCTTCGTCCAGCAGAAATATGTTCCAGCACATTTTGTGACACCTATAGACACTACCTTTAATAGAAGATCATTAAGACACTTTGCGTGGCAAGAAGTAATTTTCCCTTCTGGATTTGAAGAATGCTTTTCATCACGTGAAAATGTCTTCAGAGTCCATCAAATATACAGCCTTCGTCACACCTTTAGGCCAATTTGAGTTTTTACGCATGCCCTTCGGGCTCAAAAATGCATCCGCTGTATTCCAAAAATATATCAACCTAGTTTTCAAAGATCTTATAAAGTCAGGAAAGCTCTTAATATACATTGATGATCTCTTCATTGCCTCAGTAACAAAGAAGGAACATTTTTTAATTTTGGGAGAGGTCCTAGAGAGAGTTAGAACTCATAAATTACAGCTGCGTTTGGACAAGTGCTTGTTCATGGCGGAAAAAAATTACTTACCTCGGGTATGAAGTGTCAGCAGGTGGTATAGGTCCGAATATAGACGGGTTACGCGCAGTAAGAGAGTTTCCTATTCCTACAAATCCAAAGTCCTTACATTCATTCCTGGGTTTGTGCTCATACTTTCGCAAATTCATGAAAAAATTTCTCTATTGTTTCAAAACCCTTGCACGACTTATTGAAAAAGGATGCGGATTTTGTGTTTGGGGAAAAGGAATTGATTGCTTTCGAAAATTTGAAGAAAATGCTCTTAGAAGCACCATTGCTTAGAATATACAATCCAAAGGCGGAAACAGAGCTTCACTGCGATGCTAGTAGTCTAGGATTTGGGGCAGTTTTACTGCAACGTCAAGAGGACAAACTCTTACATCCAATATTTTTCTTTTCAAAGCGCGCCACGGCTCAAGAATCGAGATATCACTCTTACGAACCTGAAACGTTGGCTATAGCGTGTGCTCTCAGAAGATTCAGGATCTATTTAGCAGGCATCAAATTCAAAATCATAACTGATTGCAGGTCGTTAACTCTCACGTTAAGCAAAAAACTTCTGAATCCCCGAATTTCTCGATGGGCATTAGAGCTACAAGATTTTGAGTATATCATAGAACACAGGGATGGGAAACGAATGACTCATGTGGATGTACTCAGTAGATGCCACAATATATTCCTGATTGAACCTGATTCTTTTGAAAATGCATTTGCAGCTTCACATCAGAAGGATGTTGTGGTAAAACGATTAGTCACCATGCTTGAAGAAAGAGAGAGCCCTTGTTATGAGCTGATAAACGGCCTTGTGTATCGTAAGATTAATAACAAAGTATTATTTTATGTCCCTACACAAATGGAAAGGAATGTTATACAGGCTCACCATGATGCTTTGTGCCACGTTGGTTTCGAGAAATGCTATGATTTCTTAAGGAAAACGTATTGGTTTCCGTTCATGAAAAATAAAATACAACATTACATAAGCAGTTGCCTGCGATGTATACATTTCTCGCCACAGTCGGGTAAGAAGGAGGGAGTTCTGTATAATATTCCTAAAGGCAATAAACCTTTTGAGACCATACATATTGACCACTATGGCCCTTTGCCAATCCGAAATCTAAAAAAATGCATCTTGTTAGTTGTCGACGGTTTCTCCAAATTCTCCATTACTTTATAGCGTAAAAAATACAAGTACTAAAGAAGTCCTGAAATGTTAAGAATCGCACTTTTCCAATTTTAGCAAGCCAACTCGGATAGTGTCAGATAGAGGCAGCTGTTTTACCTCAGACGAGTTCTCCAGTTTTTGTAAAGAATTCAACGTACAGCACATAAAAATCGCCACAAGTTCTCCTCAGTCCAACGGGCAGGTAGAGAGAGTAAATAGGACCATTACTCCAATGATATCTAAGGAAAGCTAAATTGAGCCAGGAGATTGGGCAAAGTGTTTAAGCAAAGTTGAGTTCGCTCTTAACAATGTTGAGAGCAAGAGCACTGGATTTAGTCCGAGCGTATTGCTGTTTGGGGTTCGACAAAAGGGCGTAGTTTTTGATAAAATTAGAGAGTATCTGGAAGAAACTGTTATTGCAGAGGAACCGAACAATTTAGAACTCATTCGACAGAAGGCACAAGAAAAAATTATTCGGGGTCAACAACTTAATAAGGAAAAATTTGATAAACGACACAAAACCCCATACCCATACCAGGTCGGTGACTTTGTTATGGTCAAGATTATTTTAAACACTCCTGGTATAAATAAAAAACTCTTACCCAAATATAAAGGACCTTATCAAATTGCTTAACGTCTCAGTAATGATAGGTTTGTCATTAAGGATATAGAAAACCTTCAAATTTCAAGAATCGCTTACGAGGGAGTCGCGTCTCCCGAAAACATGTAACCATATAATATATCTCTACGTAACATTCCCTAAACTTGTATGTAAACATATCGATGTTGTTAATTTTCATCTTTCTAAACGGCACTAATGACATAATGTAACTAATATTGAATATTTGTAACTTTTCGAAATCATATTATAACGCTTATTCTAATTAAGTTCAATCAAATATTAAAATAACCTTACACATATAAAACATATTTTTCGCGCTTTATTATTGGCTTTTTAGTATTTTTATAAAAACTACATTTTTTACGAAGTTGCATTTTTTTACAACACGCGATTTCTTGGTAGATATCTTAGTGTTGATTTTCATTCTCGATCGACATCAGCTTTTGTAACGGATATATAAAGTGGAAGCAATGATGTTGACGATGGTAATGAAGAAGATCCAACCATTGATGAAGGAGGAGGTGAGGATTACACCCCTAACACTGGCCGAACAATGGTATCTGACAATGTTTTCACAATATTTCCTACAAGGTTCCAAACGACTTGCTGATATTGTTCTCGCATTGGTCGCCACGACGCCAGACGCAACTCTTAATTAACGCTATCTAACACACTGGTTCGTCTAAACGAACAATAAATATTAAGGACTTAAACTTAAAAATTTGGCGTATTAGTAACTGTCTAAAGTTAAATGTCAGTAAATGCACAACAATATCTTTTACTTGATCTAAAATACAACAATATTTTATTAGTGTATTGAATTCATACCTCTAGCTGGGATCGACAATATCAAGGATCTAGATGTTTTCTTGTTAGCTTTTGTATCTCATGCCAAGTATGTACATATATAGTTATAAAAGCCAGTTTCTTAACTGGTTTCATTATGTGAAATTCAACTGCTTTTTGCGATCCTCATACATTTCGGTCCCATTTTATTACCATAGTCAGGTGAACACTAATTATCTATACTTTTCTGAAAGAGTGCAAAGACGTTTTACAGAATATATATTTTCTCTAAAATGCGTTGGTCTTACGATCCCTCTTATAAAGCACGATGCCAATTTTAAGGTCATTTCATTTCATTTCATTTAATATGCATTTTTATTTAATTAAATTCAATAACTCTTACATGCTAGACAAAAAAATGCTTAAAAATAGCTTAATTAACTTAATATTATCTTATTCTAACTTACTGGCCCCATGCGGACACTCTAAGTTAAACCTAACAATTAAAATTTGTCTTTCGACGTTTCGTACATTTGATTTTGATGTTATTTTGTATTAAACAGAATTAAAACTAAGAAAATAAATTTGTTACAAAAACTTAGTAAATTGACTTTTTTTTTTTATCATCTTTTAAACTTAAAACTAAAACTTAAAAACTACCTTAACACTATTCTTAATCTACTTAGGCTACTTAAGCTACTTAAAATTATCTTATCATTAAGGTATTATATTTTTTTTGTGAGAAGAAGTTACCCGAAGGTTACCCATCTTTTTGTTGTTTTATATATTTTTTTTTTGTATTTTCGTTTTTTGTATATATATATATACAATATATTTATATATATATACATTTTTATTTTTTATTTATTTATTTTATTTTTCCCTTAAAACTATCCTATTCCTACCTTAATCTATGTAAGTCGGCCATGGCTAGAAAATTAGGCTGGCGACCCTGCTCCTTAACGAAGCTAACTAGTGCTAGAGGAATTCGACGACGTAGATTCCGCTCCTTCAACAAGCCACCAAAATTGTTGGTGCTGCCGAGCAACATCCCTCATATCGCGTTTCCCTACCGCCCTACTGAACCGGAGACGCTCCGCATTGCCGTGTGCGACGTCTCTATCGTAGTTAAGTCGCCTCTCCGCAGCTGTTCGAGCGACATGGAAGATTAACGGCACCGCTAATCTATCCTGGATCAGACCTTTCATGTCGAGGTAGAGGAACGCTTCTGGAGGAATAAAGCCGTCAAAGCGAACTCTCTCGTGATACATATAATTGGGGTAGTAAGCTCCAGAGATCAGGTTATTTGACGAAGTCATTGCTCTTGCAATGTGCCTTCGAATCAACTTAATAACAAAATTGTCCACTCTTATTAGGTTAGCCCTATTGTACAAGACCTCATTGCGATAGAATTTTATGTACTCAGACTCTGGTGTTCTGTATAGGCGAAGACATGCCCTAAGGCAAGCCCTCTCAAACACCCGAATCTTTTCCAAAAGACTTGCTCTCACGTTGAACCACACGGGACAACCAAATGTAAGCATCGGCCGAATAAGGGCCATGTAGCAGATCACCTTTACCCTCGCATCGAGTTGCCTGCTATAAAACAGTCTCTTTGTAAGGGCAAAAGCACCTTTGGCTCTGGCCAGAGCAACATCTATATGTTTGTTAAAATACAGATATTGATCTAGCTAGATCCCAAGGTATCTGACTACATTTCGACAAACAAGTGGCTGTCCGTGTTGTCCCACGATCTGAAACTTTCGCCAATTCTTTCTGGTATCCGCAGAGGCCCCAGACAAAGGCGTCCTAAACAGAATGGTTTCCGACTTCTGAAAGTTGATCTTCAACTTCCAGTCGTCGCAATATTGTTTAATTTTATCGAAGTCACGTTGCAAAAGAATGTTTATAACCTCAATCTTTGGACCTGATCTGTACGCGATTAAGTCGCCTGCGTACGCTATGGCATGGTGAAGTGAACCTATCAGATCACTTGTGTAAATGTTGAAAAGGATTGGCGAATTAACCGCACCTTGTTGCAGACCGTTTTTAATGTTGAATGTACCAGTAGAAGTCACATCGCCATTTTTCACGATGAACTGTCTATCTGAAAGCATATTGAAAAGAATATACAGCAGTGGTTTACTAATGCCCAGTCTGTTCAACTTGTAGAAGAGTCCCTCTAACCATACGGTATCGAAGGCCTTCTCCAAGTCAATCAGGCAGGCACCCGTGCACTGTTTCTTGGCTTTGTTCCATTGGATATCAGAAACCAGTTTAGACGCGGCATGAATAACATCATGCCCCGCCTTGAAACCGAATTGATTATCCGGAACTATATTTCTGTCCTCAACCCACTTAGTCAGGACTCTATTGATGACTTTTTCGAAAACCTTACTGATGTTTGGAAGGAGACTGATCGACCGGAGATTCGCCGGATTGGAGGTGTCTTTATCCCTTTTGGGGATGGGATGTACTACCGCAGTTTTCCAATGCGCTGGATAATGTGCATTATTCATTGCATTGTTAAACAGGGTGGTGTAAATGTCCACCGCTTCTAGTGGGAGATGTCGAAGCACAATGTTCGGTATTCCATCGGTTCCCACTGATTTCTTACTTCTAATTGTGTCGAAGATCGTGTGAAGGTCTTCCATCGAAATGAATGGGGGTTGTTCCCTTTCATTGGCGATGACATTATTTGCCATATTCTCGTCACTGAACTGGGTGAAACCCGAGTTCTCGATTCGCCAGTTCATTATTTCATTTCGAAGGTAGAAATTGTGCACAAGGACTCGATTTTCCAGGTCGTGGCTCGGGCCAATGGTGTCATTCGCCTTGTACACTTCCTGGAAAGTCGCTCCTATAGCTTCGACCTTCTCCTGCGGATCTTCGATCACAAAGAAGTCGTCATCATCAATAGCCTCATTTGGATCTATGCCTGCTGTTGAGAGTATGCGTTCATTATCAGTCGTTCGGGCGATTTTTAGACATGAAAGGTCGTCTTGATCTTTCCTCCGAAATATTTTATTTATTTGCGGGAACATATTCGGGTTGCTGGTGTTTACAGCCCGAATTTTGTTGTTCCAATACAAATTTACAGAAGCCCTGTAATTTTCTTTTATTAATGTTTGGAGGTTTTTGATCGATGACTTTAATGTCAAAATCTCCGGGTTGTGTCTGTCAGTAAACTGTCTGTACAAGGTCTTCAGTCTTGAGAGTAGTCTACTTTTATGTCGGTGAAGTGCGTCAATAGTTGCGTTGCGGAATAAGTCTGCGTTGTCAGTGTGTTGATACCGAGGTATCGTTTTGTCCATAGTCCGTTTAATTGTCTCGTCCATTAGTTTTAGATACCTGTCAATCTCCTCGTTTGACAGATTTCTGTTTGACGGTGGGTAGAGCGAATTCGAGGAGAGTGCTCTAGTCAGTGTCCTGGAGAAGTGTGTCCAACGCACTCTACTATAGTTGTAGGAATGCCTTTGAATACACTCATCCAATTCCGCATTTTCGTTCGGAACGGTTATTTCGGTACTAAGACCGCAAAGGTCACTGTCATACACAAAAGTGCGAAGACAGTTTACAGTTTGTTGGTTCGTACCTGTCAGTTGTATTCGTGTGTCAAACAGCAGGAGATCCAAATAGGAGCCGTGTCTAGGAAACGACGGACTATCCGTCGCCTTAAGGCCGAGTCGGTACATCACACTGTGCTGACCCCACCAATTGAATAGCAGGTTCCCTCTAGTGTTTGGTGTATTATTTCCCCAATCGCTATGTTTGGCGTTGAAATCTCCGCCGATAATGAAGTAGTTTTCCTCCAATTCCAGTCTCAGAAATCGAAAAAGTGTCTCGAGCTCTGAGATGAATAGGGTGGATTGAGTAGCCTTAGATGCATAAACTGACACCATGTATAACCGCTTTCCACTACGGAGAGGGATATACATGATGCATGCTTCTAGCACCTGAAACCTTCGTACTACACGACTGTATATTCTTTTAAAACGTATACCTTTTCTTACGAAGATTGCAACGCCTCCTCCTTGTATGGAGTTGGGTCGATTTCTTCGCATGATTTTATACCTTTTGTGCCTCATTTTGTGTCTTTTGCTTAGCTTAGTTTCGCTAACCAAAAGCACATCAGGGGCTTGGTCTTTAAGCAACTTAAACAGTGTGGCTCTTCGCTCAATCCTAATCAGTGAATTAACATTCACTGCAAGGACCTTCAGGGTTTGCTCCGCCATGTACGTACGCATTACGACTGGAGGTGCGTTAGGCTCGGCAGAAGCGCGTAGATTTGATCCACGCGCGCAGCTTGTTCAGTAATCTGACGTTGAAACTGAGCCATCTGCCCCTGAATAGAGAGCAAGATAGCTAGAATGTCAGTTGCCGGTTCCGGTGCTCTAGACGCTGGAGCCTGAGAAGCAACCTTCGCTTGCTGTGCCGTATTCCCCCGCCAAATTTAAGGTATAATGACCTTAGTGCATGCCTTCTTGCCTTCTTGTACGTGATATTACGTTTGTCGAAAAGGTTCTAGCTTCTCGGATAATTAGACGTGCACTTCTATTCTGGTTTCTTATATGTGCTCCTGAAAGTGTGTTAAAGGATTGTCACATAGATACAAAGAAAGAAAACCTCAAATTCTGAAGACAGTCTATCGTTGACCATCTATTTTATTTTGTTTTGTTTCTCCTGAATTAGTAAAAGAAAAGATTGAAAAACTTAGGGAAAAATACTGTACCATTCAGGAAGACCCATAGTCTTTTCTCCGCTCTCCATATTATGTAATATTTTCCTTTGTACCTGGAAGATGACGAAATCTCCAGATATAAGCTCACTACGAAACGAAACTGTCCTCCAATGTACATCTCTTGAAGGGCATTACACAAGGACAGATGTCACATGTGCTTAACGTAGGTACCTGCCGTTAAGGCTCAAGCCAACGGTGCGTCTTCGCATGAGATATCAAAACAAAGCGTTGATCAGCGCCCATCGGGTGATAAAGGTACCACCACCAGTACCAGATTCGAAGTCGTGTGTAAGGCACGAACTTCCCCTTTGGTGAAGGGTCGATACTAATACCTCAGCCATTCTGTGGATCATAGCATCCGGTTGCAGTGCAACTCCACATCGAATAGACCAATGTTTCCGTAGCAATCGAACGGATGAGCACATGTCGTAGCAGGCTACGACATATGCTCAACCATGAGATGTCCAAGCACCATTTGTTCTACTCTCCCCGCGACTTTCCAGGGGCCCTGACCTCCCGTGATACCAGAATATAGCTTCCGGTCGAGCTTCGCAACCTTGCGGTCACTTCCAGTTGGGCACCTCACTGCCCAGGACTGGCGGCCTTTAGTACATCAATTTCTTCTAGCTACTCACAATCAACTCGCTAGCTCTCTACTGCGTCCTCTAAGCAATACTTCTCTTGCAAAGCTACAGGTTCTTTCGAACCATACGGTGTCAGTTAGAATTCCACTGACATCGTAGGTCTCCCCATTGAAGGTGATGCCCTTAGCATGCAAGTCCCTAACATCCGAATAATTTGGGCACTCGCAAAGAACGTGCAGCCAATCTTCGTGGGAAGCTCCACATGAGCAATTCGCCGAGCCGCTAAGCCCCCTTTTATGCAAAAATGCATTAAGGGAGCCATGCCCGGTCAACAAAAAGCCCATGCTGAGGGTAAAGTTCCGTTCAGGAAACCTCTGCATGGTCAGCAAATCCCTAAGAAAGCTGTAAGTAACCCTGCCATTTTCGCTAGCGTCCCATCTAGATTGCCATGTAGATATCACGCATGCGTTAAGCAAGGCTTTACGCTCCCTCCGGGATAGGCCGTCCACTTCCCTCTGGGAGACCCAATCTTGCTCGTTTAGCGGGAGACCTTTTCTGATCTTGAAGGCAATACCACGATGTATCACCTCCAGATCGAGAGGTGGCACTCCTAACAAGACCTGCATTGCCTCTGTGGAGACAGTGCGGCACACAGGTAGGCAACCAATCAATGCCACTCTTTGGCAAGCCAAAATCTGACGGCAGCAATCATCATTCGTTGCCGCGTCGTACCACACCGACGATCCATAAGTTGCACAGGCAACTAAAAGACCGTCGTATATGACACGAACAGAACGCCTGTTAAGCCCCAAAACAGATCGCAGAATGCGCCTCACCTGGCCTACAGCACACAACATGCGTTTCCTCATTTGCTTGAGATGAGGCATGAATTTCATGTGCTCACCCACCGTTATGCCTAAGTATTTGACCTCAGCCACACACTTGATGCTAACGGCATTCATATGTATCAAAGGATTCCGACGTCTCGTTTTCAATTTGCCCTTCAGCAACATTGAAACAGTCTTCTCCGTTGACACCTTGACGCCAACGCTTTCTCCCCATTCAGAAACGATTGAAAGAGCTCTTTCTCCTACTTGTTCCGCAAGAGCATTACACAAGGACAGCTGCAATTGACGCTGACTTTTTGGCATAGACAAGTACCTCCATAACAGAATAGCCTATAGGTCTCCAATCGCACTATCCAGCCGGCCAATTCACTGTCGTCTTGTTTGAGCCACATATCGATCAGATTAAGCTCGTGGAAAAGAAAAATCGAAATCGTTGAACGATACCAAGGGTCATACACGGTAACGTTGTTTTAACGTAATGATTCTGCCGGACCATAGCCAGTACCAAACAATGCATTTTTGTTGGTGCATTGGCAGTTCTTGTATTGCCTGAGGTTGCTTATCGGATCAAATACGGCAGACTTGTTGAAACCTTCTCACCAAAAATTCGATACCAAGATCCGTGTTGAGTAACAAAATCCCAATTGCTGCGAACGGCAATCTTTATTAACTCTGGCGGATACAGCGGGAATATTTTCCTGGCTGTTATGGCTTGAATTGATTGCTCAGTATGTCCATTATGACGGTGGCAAAATGAATGAGGTTCGCGACAAACTCTCTTCCCAGTGCGGGAATTTCGATAATAAATTTCAACAATTTATAAGCATTGTTCGGCTTTAAGTCTTTCCATGATGAAGTGGCAATGCTTACTGAGCATATCTGTCTTTGACACATGTCACGAATTGGGAGTGAAAAGTCAAAATCTATAAAAGTCCACCCCGGATTGCCCCAGAAAGGCATCTACTTACTACAAAAGCATTGATTCTGTAGTAGGTACGTCTCGAGCATTACGAGCAGATTGTTGTCGACATAATCATCCATCTGAGCCTACTATAGGAAAACCGTTAGAAAGAAACCGAAGATACTGGACTTTTTACAGATGCATTAAGCCTCATCCATCATAAAAATGCACTCTCTATAGAAAATATGGCTGACATTAATGGGCTTATCTTACAGTACGTTATGGCGTATTTGGCATTCAGATTTGCATCTACACCTTTTAAAGTTCAAATCGTTTAAGAACTGAATCCATTTCGCCACGTGGAATGCGTTAAACAAACACCGATCGGATACTTGAGCATCAGCGCTTGGATGACCAATTTTCAAAATCATTTTCTTCAGCGACGTGCCTCAGTAGATCCGTTAACAAACAAAATTGTCACTAATGGGAAAGTGAAAATTCACCTGTCGTTAGACCATTGCGTACACCAAAAGTCACTGCATGGTGTGCAATTTTGTCTGGTGGTGTGGTTGATCCATTCGTCCTCGAAAATGAGGAGGGTGTCATCATCAAAAGTCCAAAATATGGATATGGAATACATTTGGTTTCAAAAAGACTTTGCCACATCTCGCACAACACGACCCATTTTGGCTTTATTTCCTGGGAGAATTATTTCGCTCTTTGGTGATGGGAACTGGCCACGAACATCGTATGTTTAGTCCGTGTTCGATTTTTATTGCAGGTCTCTGAAATAGATTGTGTCTATCCACACAATCTGCAAACTTTTGACGCTTTGAAAACGAATATTCGCCAAGATATGGCCGAGTAATTGCCACGTACGTGTCGAAAGGTCATCGAAAATTATCCAGTCAGAATCAAGTCCTGCAAGAACTCCTGTGGAGGATATTGGAATGATATTATACTTTATTCATAATGGAAAGATACAGATAATGTACGGATATTAACATTTGATCGAAATCGAAATTTTCGGAACAACAAAATGGATGACCTGTTTAATCGGTATCAGTGTTGATTTGTTTGATTGGTCCATATCAGCAATTGCCAAACGTCTTACTACTCGTACATTTCCTTTGACTGATTTATAATGTATCTGTAGACATAGGATCAAAAATGCTTGATAACGAAATTAAACTTCCGTACCTATGTACTAAGTGATGCAAAAGTCATCACCCTATTGGAAGATGCTATAATTTTTGCAAATGGCAGAAAATGTCTATTCTACTTTGACATTTGTAAAGTAACAGATACAAAATATACGTAAACAAGACATTTATCGCTATACTCCTAAAGAACGCGTAATAATTGTAATAATTCCTTGATGGTGTTGGCGTAAATTGAATTCTCCGGTCGTCCGACTCCAACTGGGCAAACACTACGACCTTTAGCCGCTCGGCTAGAAGAGTCTCCGGTTCTGGCCGGCCACGGAGCAGCCGTTCTGCTGAGAATGCCGCAGCTGTGGTTGAAGATGTCGCAGAAGTTCCGGAGTATCGACCAGACGACGTGCCACGCAGTTGGGCATCAATCGGCTGTCTTTACAGAGAATTTTCTGAAAGACGGTGAGATTCCCCCCTAGAAAGTGCAGATAGTACATCAGCTGTTGGCTGTTGATCGCCAAGCGGGTATTGGACACGAGGGAAACAACTTTTCATCGAAAATCATCATGAGCAAAACGACTACTGTAAACGGCAAACCCTACAGAGCCATACTTAGCGAATTTCTCTTTCCTCAATTGGATGAATTGGGACTCGAAAACATATGGTTCGAACAGGCTGGAGCAACGAGGCATACTGCACGAGCTACAACCGAAATATCGGGAGCTGCATTTTCGGGTCGCCTAATCTCTCGTTTTGGCGATTTGCACTGGCCGGCAAGATCGCCGGACATAACCATTCTAGACTTCTTTTTGTTGGGTTTTTTTGAATTCACGAGTCTATGTCAACAAGCCTCAGATTCTTGAAGCCTTCAAAGAGAATATACGTTAAGAATGCGAGGATCTATCCCCGGAAGTTTTGGCAAGAGTGATGGAAGATACTTTGAATCGGGCCTGAATGGTCATCAATTCTGGCTGCGGCAACCGCCGATATCATTTTCTCGACTTAATAGAAAAAATTCAAGACATCAAGTATACGTAGTCCCAAAGCAGAACCAACGTTTGGCCAAAGAAGATCGGGTGATAACATTTGCGCCACCTTTTACATACAGAAAACTCCGATCTCGGTTTCCGACTCATGTGTTGCATAATCCATTTTAGTAAACCTTGTTCGGTCTTATCTTGAATAAACCAGTCAAGTCCTTGTAGCGTTATGAAATCATTTCTGAGCTGACAGCTTTGACTTTGACTCCAATAGAGTGACCAAATGCAAATGGATAGATTTACACCTGCTTGCATCAATTCATGGGATCGGTGGTATGCGCTTTCTTCTTCTTCTTCTTATCCTTTTTGTTAACCCTTTCCTCGTTATACGAACTAATGCGTAACGAGTTTCTCATTTTTACTGCATCGCTGCTGCTCCATTTATGGGGTTGGCTAATGTCGCAGACTGCAAAACGCGTCTACATAATGCTCGGTCCTGGATCGTTTCAGTGGTTAGCCCCAGGCGTTGTTGCGCATTTGCCATCTGAGAAATCCAAGAATTCTTTTTTCGACCTCGTTTTCTTACAGTTGGAGTGACCGTAGTTGATAGTGCGTTTTTAACCGGATTTCTGCAGATCTCCTTTGAACGTGGCAATACCAGCTTATTCTATTCGCCGCAAGCTTCGGTTACCGAATTCTTTATGTGTTGACTTCCTCTTATACGCGTAGATCTAATGCAATCGCGTTTAGTGACTCCACTAGACATCCTTAACATGTTGTGCACTTTCTTCATCAGCCTTAGACTGGTAGCACTGATTCGATTGAACTTAGCTCTTTGTACGTGCTTGGATCTGTTCCTCTTCTCTGTATAAATTCGCACCAACTCAACTCTATTCAACCTATTTTCAATAATGACCTATATACACTCTACTACTACTACTCGGCTACTACTCCCATAACATCGCTCGTAGAAAAATTCTTAGAGCAAAGTACTAAAGTTTTTGCCAGCAAGCCCTACTTGCAGCGTTGGAAAAGTCAAAGATGTCAGTCATCATCGTTATGATAAAGTAAATAGAATTAAAGGCACGAAAATCATACTGAGCTTAAATTCCTAAAATCTGTTAGAGGTGACATCATTTTTTGTTTTGAATTGGCCGATAATATGGTCAAAATTATCCAGAGACTGTCCGTTAATACTGCTCTCTAATGACAGCTTAAAATATTCCAAAAGTGGTCGATTTCTCATTTGAAAGAAAATCCATTTCACTTTGCTTTCTAATGAAGTCATAGTATCACTGTCCACGGACAAATACGAGTATCTGCACATCTTTGACGGACAGATGACCTCATTACTTTCCAAGAAATGCTCTTTACTCGTATAAGTCATAAATTGTATCTCAAATTGCATCTGCTCAACGATCAAAACCAATAGGAACATTTTTCATATTTCCAATGAAAAGCTTTTCAAGTCACCTGTCTGTCAAATATTGCATTTCAATTTCATTTTTCTATTTCTATTGAAAACGAACAAAAAATATCCGACTACATCCCACACCATTCGCAAAAGCCACACAACAACCAAATGCACTTTTACTAGGAGAAAATCTATTTTCCAACTCACTCAGAGCTCATATACCATATGTAAGATACGAGTATGTATGCCCGTTTTGTTGATTTTCAAAATCAAAAGGAACAGCATCCTCAATCAATCATTTCAATGACAAATATTTGCCAAAGACGAATTTCATATATTCTGCATACATATGAGTAGAGGGAAGCTATTTCAAAACTGCCATCCTCCATAAACCCCTCACTTTATTTTCTGTTACTACACTGCACTGCACTATAAAGCTACTTTAACGCATCTACCTGTGAACTAGACGTATCTGTGGACTTTTGAAGTGCAATTTCATATCAAAAAGGGCTTTGTCTAGCTCGTGTGTTGCTTAGCAATACACCTCTGTACACATATATTTTCATATGTGCCATCGTACAATTGATCGGATGCAATGCAACAAAAGTTGCCTTTCAATAAACGCACCCTATTTGTAGGTCGTTTGTTGCCTAGAGTTTACAATTTTACTACCTCGTTTGGCTGTGCGCATTCATAAGTTGATTGCACAAAATTGTGTGATATATGACATTTCTTTGGCATTACACAAAGCGGCAGTCTGACTGACTGTCACTACCTTTCGGCAAAGCCTTCTAAAAGGCAAAATGAAAATTTGTTTTTGATTTCAACGGAAACACAAGTCAAAAGTATTCATTGACATGAAAATGGCAATAACATGGAAAATTGTGAATCAAAATTTATGCAAGAATACCCAGGGTTGCCCATATGATAGTAAACGTTCTAGATGCAACAGTCTGTATGTATGGGGGTAACGAAACGAAATTAAAAGTTTCTAAGGATTTTTTTGTGATCTTTTTGAGAAAAGATAGTAAGTTAGGAGTATTTGTGAGAGATTTTCTTTAAAATTGAAATCAATTTAAGCACTCATACTATACTCGTATGTTGGTTCGGTGGGATGTGCCATTTAGTCTTTGAAGATCCACCAGTTACGGATACCTACGAGTACATGCTGTACCACATAATGTCTTTTTCAAAAGTTCATTTAAGGTTTCTCTGAAATTTTGAGTAATGAACAATTTGTTGAGAAAACGGAATTGGTCTAGACTTATTCCCAAAATGTTTGAAGGAGAATTTCAATTTTGTTGAAAAAAAAGCCATGGGGCTACGTGGTGGTAGACATGGAGGGAGCAAGGAAGCCTTGGCAGACATTTACAGGTTCTCATACTGCTTACATACCACCCCATTCAATACATCGCTTTGGTATAAACTGGCAAACCCAATTCCTACGAAGATACTCTGAAAACTTCAAGGTTAAATCCCATCAAGCGTCCTCAAACATAATTTCGTCAAAATGCTACTGTATATCCCTTTGGAACATATGTAGCGTCGATGTAGCGAACGGGGCAATATAATTTGTTCTTAGAATTTTGGCTTGAAAATGAGGAAAAATATTTTTTTTTAATAATTGGCGCGCGCACAAAGGATTGTGTGCAAATGTGAGCATTGTACTCCAGTTTTGGGTGGATATAAGCCTTGTATATTGAAGCAAGATCAGGTCGGAGGAGAATACTTCAGGAAACCTAGACATTTCACAGCATTTTTGACGACTTCGAGGATGGAAAATTGTTCGGTTTCAACGATGCAAGTGCCATTCATGGACAATGGCTGGGTATTTTAATTCGGCTTTAGAGACAACAGACAGCATTGTATCCACTCTGTTGATAGTTCCTCAACTGGTCGTGCTATTAATATCGAAATTTAATGAGCGTAACATGCACTGCCGTTCTTGTTCTACAGCCGAAGCAAAGAGTACTGTCGTTAGCGAAGGACTATATTGGATTAGAAGTAGCACCCAGGAGATCATTGATAAAACATTAAAAAGAGTGTCGGAGACAGATTAAAAAGAGTGTCGGAGACAGAACGGAGCCCTGTGGCACACCAGCATTTATTTTGTGAATATCAAACTTGAAGCCATCCAAAACAGCTTGAATTGAACGTTGCGAAAGGTAGTTTCTAATCCATTGCAGAAGAGAGTCGTCGATCGCAAAAGCACGCATTTTCGACGAAAGAGTCTGATACCAAACTCTGTCGAATGCCTTAGAAATATCAAGTGCAACTTTATTGCTTTCGCCAGATTGATGCAAAGTTTAGTTCCACTTTACTAAGTAAAATATCGAACGTTCCTAGAAGCCAACATCGACTCAGACCATTACGTTGTTGTAGCCGAGGTAGGGTTGCGCATTTCCCTAACAGCGTTACGACAAGCTCATATTGTGAGGAATGTCGACGTCAGACATCTAGAATCGCAAGAGTTCGCCAAAATGTTTTCGGATCAAATCTCTCTCAATCTCAGCATCGGAGACCAATGGCAACACCACCAAAAATTCATTATAGATGCCGGTACTGATATGCTGGGTTTCACTTGACGATTACAACGAAACTGGTTTGATGACAAATGCCGGCAAGCACATGCATATAAGCAAAATGCATACAATGCAGCGCTCCAAAGGAACACTAGAGCTGCTTACATGCTCTATGAGCAGAAGAGGAGAGACGAATACTTGCTTCTCAGAAGGAAAAAGAAGGAACATAGGAAGTGCGCGATCGAGGAAATTGAGAGATGCTACTCCAGGAATGAGATTCGGAATACCGCTGTCAGGCAGAATGAACCTTCTAACCTGGACGATGATGACCAACGATTGCGTCCACCCGAATAAATGCTGAGCTCTTCAAAGCGGCAGGCGATACCTTGGTTAAGAGCATACACCAACTCATTGCTAAAATATGGCCGGAGGAAAGTATGCCCGATGAATGGATCCTCAGCGTTGTTTGTCCGATTCTCAAGAAAGGAGACCCTCTGAACTGCGTCAACTACAGAGGAATTTGTATGCTTCTTAATGTGTGAACGCTTCAAGCCGCTTGTCAACAAACCGATAGGACCATATCAGTGTGGGTCCAGGCCAATAAATTCCACGATCGACCGAATATTGGAGAAAACTCATGAGCTTCAGATCGCTGCATACAACCTTATTATCAGTTTTAATGCCGCTTATGACAGGATCTATAGCGACGATCCCTACAGAGCAATGTCTTGTTTTGGCATCCCTGCCAAACTCGTCCGGCTGTACAGGATAAAGATGGAGAATGCACGCTGCTCCATCAAGGTCGGTAAAGATCTCACCGAGACCTTTGATGTCCAGAAAGGATTTAGACAAGGCGATGGGCTGTCATGCGATTTTTTCAACATCGTACTTGAAAGAACAGTGCAAAACTCACGAGCAAATACAAGAGGCACAATCTTTCTAAAGTCCGTCCGATTACTCGCAAACGATGATGATATTGACATAATCGGAAGAAAGCAGCGGGATGTCAGAGGCGCGTTTGAAGAATAACTTTTTCCAATCGCCAACCTTCAGGTCCAAAAAGTCTTCCAATCCGTCCCCGAGGGACAGCGCAGTAAAGGACGACAGACACTCAGGTGGAACACGGAAGTGGAAGCAAACCGCAGCCATGTTAGCGTGCGAAACTGGAGGCGGCTAGCAAAAAACCATAATATTCTTAAGTTCTTCATGCTGTCAACCAAATCGTGGAGCTGAAGTAGATAGCTCGGCCGGAAGTTTATTTTGTACCATTACTTTGCTTCGGCTTAGATATCGCTATGATGCTGATTATAAGGTGTTAACGAAAGAGTGAGGTGTAGAAGTCTCTTGGTACTGGTCCAAGCGTCCTGCGCTCATTGGTTATCTGACGTATGCCATGTAAAAGGAGAGTTTTGGTGAGCTACTCAAAGATAGATGATGAAGGTGCTACGAAATGCTCTGGAAAAGCTGAACGGAATTGTTTAGAGAGGCTAGGTTGGACATTTTTCGACTTAATATTTGGCCAACAATAGCAAGATAAGGAACAACAGAGAACGCTATCCAAGCAATGCCGAACGGCAGCTTCATCGCAAAAAACTATATTCTTTTTGATGGTTTATTTAACTTGTGAGAGCAGGCAATACAGTAAATAGGCGGACTATTCCTATCTTAGACTATCGTGCTATCAATTAATTTATACATTTTTAGTGAATTTGTTGAATGATCGGAGTTGGGATAATCGGACTTTGAACTTCTTAATCTTCGCAGAAATGATTTCGAGTGATCGGATCTATGGTTTTATAGAGCGATCAGTCCTCCGATGATCGGACTTTTTGTGATTGGGTTGCGCTGATTAGATATTCATAGGTTGGACCAAAGCTGATCAGAATTCCGGTGATCGGACTTTAAGTGATCGAACTAACAGATTTTGAAGCTCAAATGGCGGATCTTCATTCATCGGGTTAAAACTTTAGTTTAGGCATTCCTAGTGGCTTAAGGACTTAAGGTTAGGCCCTTGGTAATACGATCTCCAATGCTTATTTCCAATGATCTGACCTTCAGTGATTGATTGTATATATCTCAAGTAATCGTAACCGTGATTGGACCTCTTGATCATAGTAATCGAAACATTTGAAATCGGAAGTCCAGTGAAAGATCTTTGATGATCGGATTTTCAGTATTTGAATCCCGCTGAGGGTTGTTGGGCGCGCAATTACTTACATCTTTCCACAGAATTCAAGTTGATGCCTATGAACATCGATGAGGTTTTATTGTTCATTAAAGTTATTACTATATTCTCCTTGGATCTTTATACTAATTGAGCAACTTTTCATATGCTGATCAGAACTCTGAAAATTTGTATCTTTCTTGTATAATCAGAAGTCTTACGTTGTGCCTCAAAACATATGCATAACCTTCTTATATTGAAATTATGCAGTTGCAACCACACATTTTCTGAGTATTGAGATACTTTCAGGATAGTAACCACAAATTGCATTGTTTCATCTGCAACGTGTGACTAAAATCGGATCCAGCTCATTGTCATTCTCAGCTATAATACTTTACACTCTCCCAACAATGTCGTTGACACCAAACCAAAGTAAAATTGCCATCGCCGCAGGACATTCACCCATATTTCATACATCATACTCGAATTCGTATACTGATTCACATTCGTATTGTTGTCACTTTTATTAACATAACCAGTCCAGTCCAGTATAGTCTGAGGTAATATGTATCTCTCTACATCAATGTATGTATATATAAGGAGTCTCCAAGTCCAAAACGAATGAATTATTTTCCATGCGGACTAGGTTTTAGAATATTTTGACAGGAATGTGTTGAAAGGATTAAGGATATACATACAATTCTAAATGTAACCTAGACCATGGCAGACTTATCCCATTCATCTATCGTAACGATCTATCCTCTCCGTTGCATGCAAGTGGTATTATCATTTCAAAATTGAAGTACGAGTTGTAGTAGCCCTATTCAAAAGATACGAATAACCTTTCCTGGGGGCAAGATTGCGATACATTATTTTGAAACGCATACGATGTCTAGTATTTTATTTTTTTTATTTTCTATTCATCACTGTCCCAAGTCGACACAGGAAATGGTCTCCCATGGTAGCCACCTTTGGTTATTGTTATTATTATTGTCCTTCTGGGTGGGTCACATTGATGGAATATCTCTTTTTCTTGAAATATGCATGAGGCATCAGTGGGACATGAGCTGGGACATGAGCATGACATGAGTACGAGGCATGAGACTATACAAGTAGATATAGGAGTCTACAGTTGGGTCCATCGAATTACATGGAAATGAACTTTACATTTGGACAAAGTGTCCTTTTCTTTATTTAGGTGATAGAGACTTTCTTTTCCATGGAAAAAAAAGTACCTACCCAAAATAAATCATATTTTCAATCTGGAAAATGTAATTCCATTTGAATTGAAAAATATCCTTGAAGAGGAACTGTCCCAGAAGGACTACATTTCTACCCACTTCTCTAAATACCCATCGAACTTCAAAATTCTCCAAACTGTTTGTAAATGTTCTTAAGAAAGTGGTGGATGGTGGGGGTGGGGGGGAGGGGTACCCTTATCCGAACATGGAAAGAGGCTTTTCTTTTCTTTTAAGGCTAGAGGTATACGCGTGTGACCAGCTTAGAATGGCACGCATGGGGGTTGAAAATCATCATCATTTTCCATGGAAATCATTTTCCAAATTTGACCATTACAGTTATAAGGAAAGAAGAACCATCTCTGAATCAATGGTAAAATAAAAGAAATCTTTCAATTTCGAAGAAAGAAGATAAATACTACGAGTAGGAAGGAAAACATATCGAAGAACTGAAAAGGACATGACTACTGTGTACATTTCTCCCGTTCCGATCGTATCTATTTCTATTCAATCTTTAAATATTTGATAAATATCAAAGCGAAAGCGATGTTTTTTGAAATCCTGTTCCACTTCACCCCATTTTAGTAGGTTTTTTCTTGCTGGTTTAGCAAAATAGCAATAAAGATTTTGAGTGGTTTGTTTAGGGGGAAAGACGAAACAACAATAACTATAAATATGCCAAAGGAAGACTTCTCATTTCTTAAATTGGGTTAAAGACATCTATCAAGTAAGTGGGCCAGCCCATCAGGGGGATTTTAAATTCGAAACGCGTAATTCAAGGGACATAAATGGAATTTATTTGGTTTTGCGTCATTTTGGTGGGTGAAATGTATCTTTAAGTGAATGAGGGTCAGGTTAATGCTTTTATATTTCAATGGGTTGAGTGGCTGTATCATCCTAAACGAAACGTAGGTTGTTAAGCTGTGCGTCAGGTTAGTTTTCTTTCAGATGAGCACCAGATGCTCCAGTTGTGATTCGCTTATATAAAGGAGGCAGTAACCTGGCTGTACCTGTGACGAGGTAATTTAGAATTATACTTCTCTCAGCTATGGAAAACGAAAATTATTTTTCGAATACGAGTGGAATAAGGTTCCGAATTGCGTAAATTATGTTATTTAGGCATTCTTAGAGGGCTTATCACAAATGGCTCACTTTTTTTGTGACATTTATCACATTCGATGCTTCTCGTAGTCCTGGATCAAATAATACTTGAATTCAGTGTTCGATTTCCGACCTCGTTTTCTTACAGTTGGAGTGATAGGGCCTTTTTAACCGGATTTTCCGCAGATCTACTTTGAACGTGGCAATACCAGGTTATTGTATTCACCTCAAGCTGTTCGGTTACCGAATTTATGTGTGGACTTCCTCTTATACGCGTATATCTAGACATACTTAACATTTTCATTTCCGCTGCCGTCATTTTGTTTTTAAACGCTTCGTACATTGTCCAGCACTGTGACCCGTACATAAGGGCTGGTGTAACAACCGTGGTGTAGTGTTTCCCCTACAATTTAAGTGGAAATTTTCGGTCGCAAAAGATTCCTGAATTGTCCCACCATTTCATCCACCCTGACTCACTCTGTGGCTTACGTCGTCGTCACATTTCGCTTCCATGTTAACGATTGATCTTAAGTACGAGTATAGTGCTTTTCGGAAGAACTATTCCATTTAACATTATATTCAGAACAGGCCGCAACGTTACATTGGCCTCGCGCATGCAGCCTTTTAAAAGAAAGTCGAATACTACGTTAAAGAGGAAAGGGCTAAGGACGCTTCCTTGGTGCACTCCTAAATTGATGTATTTCGGCGAGGTTTTTCCATCGAATTTTTTCGCCTCTGTGCAGCGGGCTTACGAATATTTGGCATACTACCATATCTGCCGATCGTGAGGATATTTGTTCCAACTCCTGGTACAGGTTTTCCGCTGCTGCCGCTCGAGTTCGAGCCAGGACTTTCTTTGCGATCTTTTTAAGACGCTCGTATTCAAGAGCCAGTCGAGCTTTTTCAATATCGTCGCTCCGATCGCATTTTGTTCTCGCTTGAAATGCACTCTTCTTGTCGGCTACAGCTCGTTTGGTTTCGCCATTCTACCACCATGTTTCTTTGTCGACGTGATGATATCCGATATAGTCCCCAGAAGGGACTTTGCGAGTGTTATGCATTCCTCGTGCGTACTGTTCCACATTTCTTGCGGGCTAAGTGAGGCTGCGATACCGTTTATGTTTCGAAGTTCTTCATAAGCCAGTGCGATAAATATTGCGCCTTGTTCCTTTGAAAGATTATACCACCGGACTGTCAGTAATGATAATTTTTAGTAGACAAATGACAGTTTCCAAACTATAAAGGTGAAACATGTCTATTATTGTCATATACTGAGTTCAGCTGATCTTGTTTGATCTTTTTGACAGATGTCATACAATCTTTGACAATTTTAACCATGGAGACGTCTGCCACGCATCTTACTACATGCTGAAGCTTTTTGAAGAAACTGGTTACGTATCGGTTCAAACTCCATATCAGCATGCTAGGCCAGCAAGTACACGCCAAACCATCACCACTGTAAACGAAAGTGTTCAAAATCAGTTAGGCACCTCTATCCGTCGCCGAAGACAACATTTGGGCCTCACTCATGGTAGTTGAAGTTGATCTTCATTTGTACGCCTATGAAATCACAATTCATTTACGATGACGCTGCATGTAGGATCGCCAGGGGAATTTGTCATTGAATTTGACCTTTTCCGATGAAGCCCATTTTCGGATGGATGGGTACGTAAATAAACAAAGTTGTCGTTTCTGGGAACCGGAAAACCCATCCCAAATTCCATAAATCAATCAATTTATTGCGTACAAATTTGAAGATCGCATAATTTCGGTTGGAGGTGAACCTGATTGGCATCCAAGCTCATGCGGAATTTATCAAGTTTTGTTTAAAAATTAGAGTAGTTTAAGACAGCTTCTGTGAAACCAAATATCGTCCCATACAAACCCTTCTGAAGGAACCGGAAAAAATTAAAATCTGAAGAAGGTCTCGAGAATATGTACGGTTGGTGCTGGACGATATCCTATTTTAACTCCTTCGGTTTTTGCAGCATTTGACGGGCAATATGTGGCCTGGCATTATGGTGATGAAAGATGACGCCTTTTCGATTAGTCAAAAATGAACGATTTTCTTGAACTATCTCATATGCTGACGAATGGTCAATATTAAGCTTTGAAATCTTAGGGTTATCTTTTACAAAGGCTCACACAATGACGCGATCAGTATCAGGAGGCCATCTACAATGCACCAACTAAACGCTTTGAATATTTTTAGTTGCAGTTTCAACACTCACGCCCTTTCGAAACTCGTTCAGCATTACATGGCGAAGGTGTAACTTTTCGCTCTTCGTTTTGGATTTTTTTTTTTCACACAACTTAAATCAGCGGGGTCTAGCTATAAAATGAGGCAGAGGTTATATCTTCTATTTACCCTAAGATTTAGTTGGATTTAGTACTTATTGCTGTATCAGCAGCATACTCGATTTGTAGGAAATAATACTTAACTCATCTGTGGCCGCCGTCGTATGGTGATATACCCCCTTCTTCTCCATATCATCTGATCTAAGATAGGCAGATGATAATTAAATTGACATCTTATTCTGTTCTGTTTGGTAAGCCATCATGCAAAGTTTTAAGCCCGAGTAAGGTTTGTAAGGTGTTAAAAAGTTAGTATAGGGCGCTACGCCGATTTCGCTTAATTTAACGCTTTGGCCTGTATCTATTGACTTTGTGAAAGATTATTGCGCTTGGATCTTGGTTTAAACACTTAAAAGATACAATTCCTGCAAAAATTTAAACAGTTGGAAGTCAATTCGCTTTGTATCGTCAAATTTTGATCAGTGAATATGCTCACTTCCACAGCCACTGAGACGCTTTGCTAATAAGCCAATATGTCGAACTTTGATAAAGGAAAGTCTACATGCGGTACGAGTAGGTGATAACCGATGCATGGCGCAGGCCACCGGACCGTATTTCTTTAAAAATGAAAAAAAATATTTAAATCTCGCTGTCAATGGCCATAACTCACGTTTATTCTTGTTTTCAAAAGTGAGTGGGCATTGTCTGAAGAACATTTGCTTTCAAGATGATGTTCTTACATCCGACACTGCCGGCAACACCGTCGAGTGGTTAAAGAAATACTTTCTCTAGAAATGATCTTAAAACCTGGCATCTAAGAACGTGTGATTTGACGACGCTCGAATATTTTCAGTGAGAGTATTAAACTTCGTTGGTCTATGGGAGTAAGCCATCCATGGATCTTAATTTAGAAGTAAACATTAAGCGCACTATTCATAAAATAAAGCCTCAAATGCTCGAAATATTGGTCGAAAACCGGAGCAGTTAACAACATTCTTAGTTCAATATATTTACCAACTGAAACAGATCAGCTATATTGCCCCATATACTCAGTCTTAGATTGGAAAGCTCGAATTCCTCAGCTTGTGAAGGTATTACCAGCAAAATTGGCAATTTGTACTATTGGAGCATTATTTCAAAAGTATTTCCTGTCGCTCTCAAACACGCGGAGTTGTTCCATTGTTCATAAAAGGATCATCGACTGTTATTAGCAATCATAGGCCAATCTCCCTTCGTACGGACCAGAATAATGTCATTTTTAAATAGGTCATCGTTTTTCAGTCCTCTTCTATTTGGATTTCAGAAGGGTAAATCAACTTCAAGGTGTACTTCTACAATTTCGTTCCCACATTACTTCTAACTTCTAGGCCAAGGCATTCACTTCCCGCTTGCTTATAGATATAATAAAAGCATTCGACCAACCATATAGTATTGTTGAAAAAACTTTGTCCTCGATTAGTTTAGATCTTACCTCTCAAATCGATTTTAAAGAGTCAGGATTGATAAAATGAGAAGTGAAATTCGGTTTCTTAATTTGGGAGTGCCTCAGAGTTCAGTGTTAGGACCTACACTACTTCTTATTTACATCAACTATCTCGTTCAGTCTTAATTTTAAAGGCACTTTAACGGCCTTGCAGTTGATGAAGGCTGTTCTTAGTATCCGCTACCAACTAGAATCTAAGACTATTGAGGATATGGTTTGCTGAGCATAGCTCGAAGTAGCCCTAAGACAAAAATTATTTTCTATAATCTTCTCACTCAATCAGTGTCAATTCAGATTTCGACTTCCATACACCGGAGTGTCAAACATGGTAGCCTGCTCATGTGGTTTCTTCTTTACTTTTTTGCAATGATCCTAATTGCAGCGAAAATCGTTTTTCAATGGAGAAAGTAGATGAAGACTTATCATTGATTTATAACAGACATTTAGCCGCCAACGCAGCTATTTGCCTTAAAGCGACTTCACAGTGGACAAACGTTTTGGCCACGCAAATATTCTAAACACATTAGGAATCCTACCAGAAAACATCGACTACACCATACCCTAACAATGGTTTGACAAGAGCTTGCACGTAAGCATTCCCTCCACATCCTTCTGGGAGAAATATGCCTCCTTGGATGACAACTCAATCCATTTCCACACCGACCAACGGTTCAAAGTGGGGTTGGTGGTGATGTTTTTGCCAATGCTTATGCCTACCGAATCACTGTAGCGTGATTCAGGCGGAAATTTTGGCAATCAAGGAAGCCCGCGTCTTTTCGGCTATCAAATCCCTGGACTCATGTTCTCTTAATTCAACAACAGTCATGGACTGCTGATCATCTTTAACGAAATGGTAGAGCAAGTTAACATTCACTTTTTTTGGGTGCTGGGAGGATGTAGGGATATTCCAGGGAACTGTAGGGCCCGACGAACTTGCCAAAATTGGAACCACTGTCCCCATTATACCTTAAAAAGTTTACATGGGTATACCTATCGCTACGTGCAAACTAAAACTATAGCTGGATGCTAATAGAAGAACAAACCATAGGTGAACGGTTGGATCAACGTGTTCAGCGACCAAACAAATCTGGCCAAAACTAGATCTGAATCTTCAGCCATCGGCTATGGCGAATCATTGTTCTTAACATCGCATACAAGATCTTATCTGCCCTATTGTGAACCTTTTCTTCAACAAACTGATAGGACCATATAAGTGTGGCTTCAGACCAACAAAGTTGAAAGTCCAAGATCGATAAAATATTCGCATTACAGCACATCTCGGAGAAAACCCATGAGCTTCAGGTCGATACACACCACCTATTTATTGCTTTTAAGGCGGCGTATGACCACCTAAGAGACGAGCTATACAGATCATTGTCTAGTTTTGGCATCATTGCTAAGTTCGATTGTCGGTGCAGAATGACAGAGAAAGGAGAATACACGCTGCATTTCAAAAAAGTATTTAAAGAAGGCAATGCACTGTCATGCGATTTTTTCAACATCGTACTTGAAAGAATAGTGCAAAGCTCACGTGCAAAAGTCTCTCCAATTACTCGCATACGCCGACGATATCGACAAATCGGAAGAAAGCAGTGTGAAGGCGCTTTCTTTACTATTGAGACGGAAGCGGCGAAAATGGGTTTAGCGGACAACCAAGATAAGACCTAGTATATGCTGTCAAACAGAAGTGAGACTCAACATCCACGTCTCGGACAGAACGTCACCTTCGAAAGGTATAACTGTGAGGTAGTTAAGGACTTCGTCTACCTAGATTCCGCTTAAAACTCAGACAACGCCATAAACGCTGAGATCAAACGAAGAATTACCCTTGTCAGTCTCTGCTTTATTGGGCTAAGAATGCAATTGACTAGCAAAGGCCACTCTAAAGCATTAAAAGTGAGTGGGGCAGAGGCATGGACATTATTGAAAAGGATGAGAGTGCTCTTGGCTGCGTTGAGAGGAAAATACTCGTACATAGAATGATGGCAGATACATGCAGGAATGTGTATAAAAATCGTTTTTATAGTCTAGAAGGAACATGTTAAAGCTTCAAAGCTCAACCCAAACTTGAGCATGGAGCATCCATGTATAATTGCAGAGCTGAGGATCTGAAAGGCCTAATCTTGAAATGAGTATACTTCGAATAAAGTAGAAAATTCCGATGTCAGATAGAACTTACCATGTAATTCAGAGTATGTTAGCCAACCATTTCGTCCACTTGGCTTTGACGAAGTAAAAACAGCCAAACTAAAGTTCAACAAAGTAAAAAATAGACCTTTTACCACCCTAGTTGTATAAGGCTGGGATACATGACGTAAGTGCGTATTCGAACGAGAGAGTGTACATTAACTGAAACTTCGTTGCGGCTTGTCCGATTATCAACAAATAGTGACCTTTTGATTGATTTTAATACCACTTATGATATCTTAGACCTCACCCGATACCTTCTATATCAAGAAAAAGTGAAAGTGAAGTAAGTGGGCTGATAGGACAATGAACAAAGAAAACTCTTCTCTTGAACAAATAGGGCATCTAGACAATTCAGGATCCAGATAAACCATACAACATAGAATAGGTACAATCCAACAAGCGTATGTCATTTGATTACTTCTCATGTATTGGAATCCTAAAAGACACCATACACTCAAGGGTTGGATATCATCATATCCGTACAAATAGTCCCAACTTAGTTCAGATCAGCAAAATAACATCAAACGAAAAATGGGTTATCCAGTTCGTCGCTCTCGCCATCATCGTCGTCATCGCCTATACCCAAAGAGCATTACTTTGATTTGCACCCCATCGCGTTTCAATAAATGCTCATCATCTAAGAGGGCCGCCACACATGCTACACACATTCTCATTTTACTTAAACATTCAGCACTTTTAGCAACAAAAATGGTATACTAAACCTATGTCGCAATACGCGACATTTCCCATCCATGTCTGGACTCATCCTTCAATTTCACACGCCGAATTGAATCCCTCACGGACTTGTCGTTCATCAAAACCCTATAAAGGACGAGAATGTAGAAAAAAAAAAATGAAAGTCGTTTCCACAAAAAACTCTCCAAAGGACCGATGGGAATAAATCGAAAACGGTTCAATACTGAGCGTGTTCAGTGTTCAACATTCGTATCTATGGGATACATGCATGGATTCTGCTTTAACTATCCAAGAACGTCGAAGAACGCGAGAAATGAAAACAAATTTGACGAAAATTGAAAAAGGAAATGAAGTATTGACGCCTAGGCAGGAGCAGTGGCATGGAAGGACTTCGTCTTTGCGTTTGCAAAAATTGAATTTCAAATCGCTCCTTTACAGGCATAAATCTTAACGTCTAACGTCATCGTCCAGGGGATTAAGGATTTCTCCGACGTCCACAAAGACTACGAAGTTAAATGGTAATGGCAGGAGCATGCAAGAGCCTAACTACGAGTATGTAGTACGAATACCACTTGTGTTGCCACTCTTGTGAAATGTAGGCCTACAAGCTGTCAATGGCAAAAGGCATAAATCTGTTGATCCTTGACGATTTACCGCACAAACGCGTTGACATTTCACAGGAACCACGCGACTTCATTCTCTGAGCATTGAACATATCCCTTCTACATGTGTAGATACATATGTAGATACTCGTACATGCTGGTAGGTACTGCGTGTTGACATCTCTGTCAGAGCATCGTATCAAATTATTTGCCGGACAATTACACGTTTATCGAGATATCGTACAAACTCGTACTCGTACTTGTATACTCTGGATCATCGTTACGGTTGCATTTGATGTATGTATGTATATGACAGCGCGTCGGACTAATAAAATCACTAAAATCAACTGAAAAACCTCCAGTTCCGGCTATCGACGTTATTGAATTTAAGTACTTTCGTAAAAGTGTAGTATGTTCGGTAGTTATCCTGCAGGATGATAACAATTGAATTGGTCATATAAGCGAAAAGGTCTAACGCCTCTTGGTCTGTTTTCGATTCGTTTTCGTTTCACTATACCAAATGAAGGTTCGCCTTCCTTGTAAGGAAGGCTTTCAATAAATATTTGATCAAGATAATCGCAATAAAAGGATATAGGGAAAAGCTTTCCATTGGATTAAGAAACACATTTAAGTTGTACAGTGTTCCTCCTGCTTCTCTCACTTAGGTATATAGTATCGTATCCCGATGGATGTGATTTCCTTTACTATTTGCTTTGCTTTAGAATTACAGATATGTTACGTACGAATACGAATGGTAGTGGAAACCGTTAAAGGTACGAGGTGACTGGGCGAAAACTTAAAATAGAAACAAAGGTGAAACGAGCCAAAAGGTTTTAGCAATCAACATGAAACTAAGAGTGGCTATGTGGGTCTGTGTGTGGCCCTTTTGAAAGGCACGGGCTTGGTACCTGGTACCACAGATGACCCTTTTAAGAATATTAAATTGTTTCAAGGGATTTGAGTAGATTCGTACGTATGGATATCTGTGTTGGCATTTTCCTAATTTGTTACTTACATCGGGTATGGCAGAGATTTTTTTTTTACGGATTCAAGAACATAATTGATATTGAAAGTGTTAGAAGGCATGTGGCAGGAGTAGGAGAATACTGAAAGTGAAGGCTTTTATCTTTTAGGATTTGACTTATGGGAGATATTTGACGTGAACTGAAACGTATGTGATAAAAATACTCCATCAGTTAGCAGAGCTCTTTCGGATAATTGTGTCGTATTTTTCGGCAAAGTCTAGATGAAATTGGATTGAAGTTTGAGATTTGTATCTTCGTAGGTATGTTTAGAAAGTTCGTAAGGGCGTAAAATGGAATGGTTATAGGCACTGACAATAAAGCGCTATGATTTCAAATGACAGCCAAAGTGGGGTAAAGATAGCATCTACGTCGATTACTTAAGACTTGCGAGAGTGCGTCTTCTTTGCTTTAAAATATTTTCAAAAAGTGGAGCAGTTACGTCCCCATCTTGACACAGTTTAAATTAACGTTCAGAGCCTCCTGATCTCACTTAGGGTCGCGTATTGCAGCACTTGCAGCAGCGAGTCTTCCGCGCGGCAGGAACCTCTTTAATGACGCCGCCGGTGCGGAGGCTTAAACTGCAATGATTCAGCGGACCACGGTCGGCTGAGGAGTGGCGAACCAAGAACGAAGTGGCGAAGCAAACCGTGCCGAATTATGCAAGGTTGTGGTTAGACCAACCGTTAACGAGCTCTCTCAGGTGCCTTGACTCGGGCCTGTCATACTAAGCCTTACCCAGGTATGGCGGCGCTGCCTGGGCTTAATTTAAATAGAAAACCTTGAAAAAAAACAACACAATTTTTTTTTTCAAAAACAAGCAATCCCTGTCTAGGATGAGTGAAAGCGAAATCTCGACTTCACCCACCTCCCTCCTGTTAAGGGCATTGGAAGAAGCAGAGCTTCTGGCTATCGATAGTGAGGAGTTCGAAAGAACACTTACCGGTGTGAGTGCCTACCCACCGGTGATACACAGGAAACCTCGATATGAATAGCCAAAGTATCTGGGACATCTGCTGCCGAAGCTATCTCCGTAGATCGTAAAAATCAGGGAAATGCGGCGGGGATGGAAAAGGTGGGAACAGCTGGCTCAGATACTGCGCCTACCGCCTCCATCGCCGCTGCTAGGAGTGCGAAAAACGCTCATCAAAAGACAAGGGCTCTGCTACGTACCGCTAGGCGTAAGGCAGCAAAATACGAGGATTGTGATCATAACAACCTAAGCGAGTGGGAAAAAGCCGGCTTTGAGAGAGCGAAGGTCATTCTGGCCAAACCGCTCACTCGACAGGTGTCGCCGCAAAGGCGGGAGAGAAAACCGATCAAGCACCCTCTACCTCCTACGCGGTAAAAGTAAAAGAAGGGACTAGCGCCTCTGGACGAAAGGGTAACCTGGGCAGCAACATAGGCAGATCTGACGACACCGCGGAGCCGAACGACCTGAAAAAGGTGAATTCTGGTACTTTGCCCGCTTTGCGTTTCAAGCAAAGCGACCCGAAGAACAAGTTTCTCGTTGCTATCATAAACAGCTGGAATCATGCGGTCGTCTGACAATCGACCAGTGGAAAAACATCGAGGAGAAGTAACAAAAGGCGCTATGGAAGGAATTATCCGCCACAGGAAACGGGGAACTTCAATTTGATGGCTCTGGTTGGGAAGGTTGTAGCTTGAGGAAAGAAGCCTTCTGTCGACTTCATAAGGAACTACATTTTGGAGGTGACGTCTATCGTAACTAGAATGCACGACGGTGGCAGAGTTAGCAAATTCCTATTCCAAAACTCGGGGCAGTGGAACTGTCCCTCTCGGACAGCGTAAAGTTTCTGGGTCTAATTTTGGACAAAAAACTGAATTCGACTCATTAATCTGGGTCATTAAAAGAGCAGTAGCTTCGGACATGGCACGATCCTAGTGGATCTACTGCCAGGCAATCCTATTTCAACGGATGAAATCCCTTCCTTAATCGACTTCGACACTCCGGAACAGATTCCTAAGATTGTCCGTAAGGCTAACAGACACTAGTAGTGTCTTCCAATCAGAGGTTCTGCCTGTTCTCAGGGCGGCTGGGCTGATGAAGATGAGATCGGTATTCAGTAGAGATATCGCTATCTACATCGACAGCCAGGCCGCTCTTAAGGCAATGGAATTAACTGATACAATCATTGGCTGTCGCACAATACTTAAAGCGTTATGCATTCAGAACCAGGTGAGGACGAGCTTGCAAGAATAGCAGGGCTACACTCGACAATAGTGAGTTTGCTGACGTTAAACCACCCCTCTGCACAGTTAGGGGGAATATCGAGGAAAAACAAGAAAGGCTGCCAACATAAGGTGGTCAAATCTGGAAGGACATAGGGTATCTAAGGGTCTATGGCCACTTCTCGGAGGTAACAGATCTAGAAAGCTTATTAAGATGAACAGAGATGAGCTAAGGACTTTATTAGGAATCCTGACAGGACACTGTCTCCTGCTTAAACACACAAGGAGACTCAAATTAAAAAATACAGACATTTGTAGATTCCGCGGTGATTTACAAGCGGTTGAGGAAATAACACACAAACTGTGTGAATGTGAGGCAACATCGAGTAACCTTAGAAAAATCTAAGGAAAATACTTTCGAAAACTAAGAGAAATTGGGTGTTATACCAGGGAGACTGATTAGGTTTTAGCCACTTGAATTGGTCCACAGGGATTGCGATGGGCCCGTTTTGGTGCCTAATAATGTGTGCTATAACACACCCTATTCAACCTAATCTAACATCAGCTAGTGTGCCAATATCTTAAATCATAACGGATATCCCTCTAGGACTATCATTGAAACGATTACTTGTGTCTCTGTAAAATCAACAATACAATATACCAGTGACCTGGTAAGTGGCCACAGAGCACTCCGGCTCTGTTCTGTCAAAGGAAAATTCGACACCGACAAGAGGCAATCCATTAATTCCATAAAATTTAAGCAAGCCCTTTATTTGAATGGAAATGGAACCGTTTTTGGCCAATTACTGTAAGAATAACACAAGACTCATTCAGCTATTAATTACTCGTCGACTATACTTGTAAGTATATTCGAACTGAAGTCCCTTCTCCAGCTCAAACCCAATATTTGCGCTAATTTGGTTAGTAAAACACGCTACCTCTTGTAACAAATGTATTGTTTCCATTCCCACCATCCTCATGAACTGCGTCGGATGTGCGTGTCTAAAGACAAGACTTTACCTCCAGGACACCAGATAAGAAAAATTTGTAAGGTGAAAGCTATAAATTCCTCAAGTACCATTCTAGTCAATACGCAAAGGTGCTACGGTTAATTCGGTTTTTGTCTAATTTTTTTTTCCTCCCCCCAACTTCCTCGACTCTATGCCCTCTTTTACTTTCGGTTTCAGAACTGAATTAGTTATGAAGAAGGTTTGCAGAGAGAGAGAGAGAGTGAGGTATTTGTAGCAGAACTGTCGAAATAAATTCTTACTGATGGAAGTTGATGGAATTTCCAATGCTAAACCGACAGTACCCATATTTATTTTTATCCGTCCAGGACTATAGTAGTTTGTGGTTGAATGACAATATTGCGTGAAGTAAACCAATGAGGCTCATCTCAACGTCTAACTAGGTTGGCCTTGCTTCGTCAAGAGTGTTGTAACTATGCGAATACCTATATCATCCCCTCTAGAGGCACTGCATAAATTAATGTCGTGCTTAAAGTCTCCGAAGAGGCAGCCATACTCAGAAGTATGTAATGGCTGTGGTTGTGGTTATAGTGATATAAAGGAGTTAAGTATCTAATCAGTCACATATCTACATGTGTTTGGATAAATTGTTAAATAGGCTGTAACCTTTTATGGTAATTTATTTCAGTGTTTCTTTTCTTCTTCTTTTTTTATCAATGTCACTGTATGGGTGTACTTAAGCCTGTACGTATGGATGTGCTCTTTAATTTCGTGACAAGAAGGTTTCTACGTAGTGATGAGGAGATAGGGACAAGGACTATTGGCGCAATTTTATGTGAAAGGTGAATGGCAATTGACAGGGTGACAAATTGATCTTTAATTTGTAGAAAAAGTGCGTTGTCAAAATGAAACCGTAAGTAATGGATTTCGGGGTTATAAATTTCATATCCTTATTAAGATTGAATGGACATGTGTTAGATTAGAGGGTGATTCTGTCAGACAAGTACGACTAGGTGAAATAAGACTTTTTCCAAATGAAATTGGGAAAATCAGTGATTTATGGACGAAACTTTTCGAGTTGGCAAATTAAATTTTCCTTTCCAAATCGAAATGTACCATAGCAACTTAAGGAGGGATGAGAACTATTTCAAGAAATGATGAAACATGAACCGTTTCGGACAACTTTGAGTCTCTTAAAAGGATCTACAAATGGATGTTGTAGTGCGTTTCTTGAAAGAATCATTACCAAGTCAAAAAGTTTCTTGAACAATGTTTATTGTACTTGGATGTGTGCACATTTTCTTATATAAAATAAGAGAAAATTCATAGATAAAAATCAATCTATGTATAAAAACATTTTTGTTCATCTTTGTTTATAGAAGTCTGTAAGTCAAAGTTTGGGACAGTTTGTGGGATTGTCAATCAATTTGTTGCAGTCGGAAAATAGCAAACCTAAAAGAAGAAAATATTTCTATAAAATTAATGGATAGATATGTAGATGGACAGCTTTTAAAGCACTTCACTAAGAAAATGTTGCTGAATGGTGACCAAAGTCAAGTCAATTCCAAGAAAATCAGCATAGTTGGACTCATTAAGAGACGAAGGCGAGTAAAACTTAAAAATGCCACACTCTTTGGTGAAAAAATAGAGTCCTCAACGGAAACCAAATACTTGGAATCACACTGGATGAAAAACTTACGTGGAACACTAATCTTTCTAAGACTATCGACAAGGCTACACCTCACTACGGACCAGCAAAAGTCTAATCGGAGAAAATTGGAGACGAGATCCCAAAATAACACTGTGGATGTACATGACAATAAAGAGACCTATTATCCCGTATGCAGCACCCTTTTGGTGCTATAAACCAACGCAGAGGTCAACACAAGCAAGACTGAATGAAATACAGAAACTAGCCTCTATCTGTGCGAATAAGGCAGTGAAAACCGCACCAACAGCTTCATCTAGAACTCATTAAAGAAGCAATAGTGTATGCCTACATGCTCATCACAAAGGATGAATCACTAGGACATTCAAGGTTCGAATCCTTCTCATGACAAGTTTTTCATTGCGTACTTGGAACTTAGTCAGAAAAATCTGCGTGGGAAGGCATAACACTGACATATAGATTTGGCTGTTGTAGAGTTTTAAGCACAAAAACAACCGTTAAAATTCACAACCTGAA
This sequence comes from Volucella inflata, assembly GCA_928272305.1. Taxonomy (NCBI): domain Eukaryota; kingdom Metazoa; phylum Arthropoda; class Insecta; order Diptera; family Syrphidae; genus Volucella; species Volucella inflata. Next base: position 15,029,401 of record OV743718.1, on the reverse strand, counting down.
TCATTCCGAGTGAAGAAAAACTCTCCGTCCTATTCTGACTCCCACCCCTGGAAAGTCAATATCGAAACCAAACACACCTGAGTTTCAAACCACTACATCACAACAACTTTCCTTTCTCCTCCTTCTATCTTTCCGCCCGCGCCCTGGCGACAGTAAAAGGTGATCATAAACCCCTTGAGGCGCGCGTAAATTATAAAAAGAAAAAAAAAAAAAGTTCATACTACAATCTTTCAAAGGAAAGCACAGGGGAGAGAGCAACAATCACGTGCGCCCCTCATAAATCCTATGTGAACTGCCTATCTAATAAGCTAAAGTAAATGCTGCAAGAATATAAGAACCGTAAGACTTCTAATTACCTCGAAGGCTTGACTGCGGACAAGAGTTCCAAGTACTCGCTTTGGAAAGCCGTGAAGTCGGCTAAGAAACCTGTTGTGCAATTGCCACCGACAAAAACAGCCAACGACGAATGGGTAAAAGGAGACACAGAGAAAGCAAATTTGTTTGCGGAACATTTGGAAGAAACATTCAAACCGTTCGAAGGACGTCAATTGGCCCAAGACCTTAATTCCAGAACAGAATCCGACAACTATAATACAAAATCCGTATCACTGTCTGAGCTAAAAGAAAAAAAATAAAAAAACTAAAAAATAATAAGGCTCCAGGATACGACTTGATTACAAGTGAAATTCTAAGGGAGCCACCTCGAAAAGCGTTTGTTTAGCTCCTCCACATTATAAATGCTTTCGCGAATTTTATACGTTCCAAGCCATTGGGAAGTCGCAGAAGTCATAATGGTTTCAAAACCGGGAAAAAGTCCAAATGACAAAAAATCATACGGACCCATTTCGCTCCTAACGATAATTTCAAAAGCCTTCGAAGTTCTCCTGCTTAAGCCTTTAAAACCGATAACTGAAGAACGGCGATTGATCACGGATCACTAGTTTAGAGTCAAACATTCGATCAGGTCTATCGGACAACAAGTGTAATTGAAAATGCGCCAGAGGGAAAAAAGATATGTTTAAGCGATTTTCTCGATGTATCGCAAGCCTCGAATCTAATCTTGAAAATAGACTGCTTCAGGTTAGATATGGGATTGAATACTCTGAATTCAAGGAAATTCAAGCTGGCGTTCCACAAGGAAGCATTCTAAGGCCATACCTATTCCTACTGTACACTTGAAACATACCTCTAGGTGAAAAGACTGTGGTAGCCATGTTCACGTATGACACAGCGATCCTCGCCACAGGACAAATAGTTGAATCCTCGACTGCAAATTTGAGTGGACGAAGAGCTGGTAAATCGTGCTAAACGAGACTAAGTCAACACATGTCAATTTCACATACAGAAAGATAAACAACTTACCTTTATTCGTCAACTCGGTACAAATACCGTATGCAAGCGAGGCAAAATATTTGGGAATGACCCTAGATGCAAAACTGAAATGGCAATCACACGTAAAAAAGAAACGTGAAGAGCTCGAATTATCGTATCGGACGACACTCTGAACTTAGCACTTATAACAAGCTGCTTATATATAAGAAAGTGAACTTATGGTATACAACTTTGGGGTTGTACCAAACCAAAGAATATGTCTGTCCAATAGACATTCCGATACAAAGCGCTTAGAGCAATCGTAAGTCCACCATGGTATAAAAGGAATAGCGATCTGGGAACTGCAACCGTTAAAGACGAAGTAACAAGCTTTGCTTGTAAACTTCGCTCTCGTATTATGCATCATTGCAACCAGGAAATAATCCGGAGATTGGAAGAGACAAATCTTGTGCGGCGACTTTAAAGAACAAGAACGTTCGATTTAGCGCCTTAAGGAGAAACCGTATGAAATAATGGTAATAGTAGGTGCCTTCGCTGGAAAGATACTTAACAAACGCGATAAACTACAGAAGCTTGAGCTACTTGTTGAGGAAACTTAGTCGTTATCTTATACAAAACGGGAGATTTTTTTTTAGTGAATAAGAATCTCACACTACCATGAGTAGGCAGTAGGTGCTCGTGCTTATGCTGCCTGTTGTGATGGTGCTCTTATGAGCACATGCTTATGGTGCCTATGAAGATTTTTACCTACCCACGGAGAAAAAAAAAAATATATATATACGGTGCACCAACGGATCCAAAACAAATGTAGGAGTATACGGTCCAAGCACTAGAATATCCCCACACACCAGTATGGATACAAGTAGCTCGGTATTTCAGGCTGAAATCCATGTAACAGAGAACAGGGAATCTAAACAAATAAATAACAACCAAAGAAATTTACATTCTCTCCGACACCAAAGCAGGTCTAATTGCAATTAACGTGGTTTGGAATTGTCTTCAACTCCTACAACTGCTGGCCACCACAAAAAAGTCCATCTGATTTGGGTGCCATTATAAAGTGGATATGAAGGTAATGAAAAGCAGACGAAATACCCAGTAAAAGGATACGCATCCCAATTCATGATGCCAAGACCATTCTGTGGGCTATAAATAAACACATGAAAAATTAGCTAGAGGAAACGAAGCTACAATTCTGGAGGGAAACAGACAAGCCAAAATGACGACACAACTACAACAGGTAAGTAGAAGTCAGATTCGACTGATCACAGGCTTTTCACTGGGCACTGCGGCGGCGGACATAGCTGCCAGCTCACCTTAAGACTTAGCTGCCTTTCTCCCGAACTGCGGCATCACAGATGAGCTTTAAAAAGGAGGCCCATCTGTGGCCGCATAAATCTGGGGTTCATTATACCACCTCCCAAAACAACTTATCTATTCTAATCTAAGAAAATTGTAATTTTACGAGTATGTATGCTCAGACAAGGTTTGAAAAGAGGATATAGTAGCGGAGAAACCTTTGATGTGTCAACAGCGACAACCGCATCTCAAAAGTCGGTTATTACAATACAATAGAAAAAAGGCATATGGCCTCTTGTTCTGGGGAGCAAAACCAAGGACCTGGCCCGCCAGTTAGGGGTTGTTCGTCACGGTAACTTCCCTATCACGGAAAATCCAAAAAGTACCGGAACAACAACTAGCTTCGAATATGGACGACATTAGTAATGACGACTACAGCAAACGAAGCAAAGATACAACATTCGGATCTGCACGTGGCGTGTTTGGTCAGAACAGAGGCTTACAACTGTTATGACACATACATCACAGCTATTCGTGCAGTCCGATGGACAAGGCAGACGAATGACTTTGACATACTCGTATACTGCGGTCGTTTGTCATATGTAGCAGAATAAGGCAAGAAGTCTTGTACTTCCGACATGCGAGGAAGCGAATTGAATAACATAAGCCTTTTATCTGTCCCTTCCCCTACGGAAGACAAAAGTGACTTCACCGAAGAATGTTAACCAACGAGCTCCTCGACATTCATTGGGACAAACAACAATATCGCAGCCACAGCGCGAATGCGGATTTTCCAAGTTCGAAGAAGAACTACTGTAAGAAGGTATAACGAAAGCGTATACCGAATTATCTCAACAACTCCTTTGCTGCCGGAGCTGATTACCGAAGACCAGTGGCTACGCTGCCAACGTGCTATCAGGGATGCCGCAACTGCCATCACAAAGAATTCCTATTTTTTTGATGAAGAATCACAGCAAGCTGATTTAGCTTTTAAAAAACGAACAAATCGGAGCTGCAATGTAGGACGAGAGCTTGTCGTGAGCTCTATGAGCGGAAGAAACGGGAAGAACATCTGGTTCTCCAGAAGAACAGAACGGTGATCCCGCCGTCAGATAAAAAAAAATCTTTCAACTAAGACGATGATAGCAAAACTTCAGACCCTGTAATCAAACGAAGTTACGTTAGCCATATTCAACATAGCAGCTGGGCCTGAAGGCTTATCGGCGGAGGTATTCAAGCTGCTGAAAATGACTGTGTGGAGATCTATCTACACTAATTCATTTCCCAGATTTGGTCAGAAGAGTGTATACCAGATGAATGGATTCTTAGTATCCTTTGCCCAATTTACAGAAAGATGACCTCTCAACTGTGCCAACTATAGAAACATGTGTTAGTTCTCCTCCACATCGATACAGGATCTTATCTGCCATATTGTCTGAACATGATAGAACCTTCATCAACAGCCTAATTAACCTTTGAGTGCGGTTTCATACTAAGAAAGATCTTGAAAAAATTCCAAGAAGTCCAAATCGATATCGACCATCTTTAGTCGATTTTAAGGCCGAATATGACAAAATTTCTTTTCCTTCCAAAGCTCGTCCGTCTGTGCAGAATGATGATTGAGAATATTCACTTCTCCGTTAAGGTCAGTATCGACCTAACTGATACCTTTGCTGCCAAAAAAATGTTTTAGACAGGGAGGCGCGCTATCATATGCCTTCTTCAAGATCGTACTTAAAATAATTGTACGGAACTCACAAGCGAACATTGGACGCGCAATATTTCAAAATATTGTTACTAGCGTACACCGTTCTGTACTGAGTTCACTAGTATTGAAACGGAAGTCAAATATATGTTATCAAGTTGTATTTGTTTTTGTTCTTGTGGCCGTGACTCAAAGTTTGATTCCTGACCTGATTCAAAAGTTGAGTAGAACTGAAACCACCACATCACGGAATGCGTAGACCATATACCGATTTGGTGCTTTAACATCAGCGTTTGGATGGCCAATTTTCACACAACATTTTCCACTCGGTGGAATGTCAACAAACAAAATATTCAGCGGATATGAGGAAGTGAAAATCCACATGTAACTGTGGAAAAACCATTGCATCCACAAAAAATCACAAGATGGTGTAATTCGGTCGGATAGTGGCATTGGTCCATACTTCCTCGAAACAAGGAAGCAAAACTTTAACCGATTTTTTTAACTCAAATGGAAGATATGGATGTGGAAGATATTGCCCCAAATGTGTCGAAAAGTTATCAAAAATTAGCTGGTGATAAGTCTAGTCACAAGTCCTGCAAGAATTCCGGTTGAGGACATTTGGATAATGGCAAGATGCAAGCTATATAATGAAATAAAAATTGTATCGAAATCTAACACAACTAAATGAATGACCCTCTTTGTATGCAAAAATCAGTTACCAAGAAGTAACATGAGGATTAAGCAAACAAAGAACTTTTCCAAGATTTTGTAATGCTTTCGCAAATTTCATAGGGCTATGTTGAAAACGATCTAAGCACTGATTGAATATTTTCTTCTCTATACTTTGCTTTAGATCACGATTGAATACTTCAGTCGATCAAACCATACTTACCAACCAGAGCACTTGGGGTGAAGGTCAGGTGGTAAGAATTGTGATTTCCTCATGGAAGATTTTGAGTCTCTGAATCAAAAAGGACGCTCCAGCAATGATAAGACTTATGCGTTTCCATTTTTTAAAGAAACTAATCCAGTAAATGCAGATTGAAGCGAATAGAGCGTTTTCTACAGATAATACCAGACTACAAGGACTCATAGTTCTTCCTCTAATGATGCCGAAGACAACATTTATATTTTTAACATTTTCCACTACTTAATAGATTAGCTCAGCAATTTGTTGTGAAAGAAGTTGTTTCATCCAAAACTCTCATCTAATAAAAATACACTTCAGTATTTATTACCTCATCATGAAGTCAGAAGGAATTAGTTCATCCTCAATCCCTGCATACTTGGAAATTACAAAACAAAAAACAATAACAACCCTTCGCATAAAAATGAATGAAAAACAAAAAAAAAAAAAAATATTTCAAACATTCCACCAACTTCATGAACTTGTCTGCGGTTTAAAATGCTTTTGTCAAAATTTGGCTTAATTTTTTCCACCCAACCTTAGTCAGTTGGTTTTTCCTAACCTGCGGGCCTGATCCGTCAACACGAAGAGTTATGGTCTGATACACTTTTTTTAGGAAAAAAAAAAAAAAAAAAGGAAAAACTTTTCCCAACTAAGATGCCAAAATTATTTGCATCACAAAAATTGCTTACGGTTAACACGGGAAATACCGACCCCAATCACTTACCATCCCTTGTCAATCGTTCCTGTTCGTTCTCATTGCCGGCTATACCGCGTACCCCATAATTAGCCAATCAATTCCGCGGGACCGCAAAAGCGAACTCAAAACACGCAAAAAGAAAAAAACAAAACAGAACGAAAATTTTGAAACCCCTTTGGAGAGACTCTCAAGCAAATTTCCGGCCATAATAACAATATAATGGAACCCATGCCAAGGAGCTGGGACTATCTTCACGAACTTCCGCCACCTTTTGTTCACTCCTTGTGTCCTGTCGTCTTAAGCCGTGCAAGGAGTGCTAAGCGGACGGAGTGTGGGAAAAAAAAGACAACAAGCGATTCAGCGTAGATCCACTCTGGCTCACTGTTTTGCGCATAAATTATTTTATGACAGGGCTCAGACATTTTTTTCGGAACTACCCCTAAGGAGTGGAATGAAATGGGTGGGTTGGGTGGTATGTTGGTCGTTTCGTCCTTGTGTCCGGGGGAAATAGGAAATTGTTATGAGTGGATGAATTGAGGGATTTTTTTTTGTCGCTTTTCCGCTGTTGTGTCCTGCTGCCTTTGTCCTGACTCTATTGTGTGTTGGACATTGCGCGCAGTTTGATCAAAGGATTTAAAAATGAAGAACAGTTACGATGATTTTTTTTTTCCAATTTTTTTTCGTTCTCTGTTATCCTCATGGTCCTTTTCGTCGTCGTCGTTCGTCGTCTGTTTTTAGCTTAGGGATGTTTTGCATTTTTTTATTTTATTTTTTTGTTTTTGTTTTCGTCGAGGACATGCCTTGTAAAGAGAAAGTGATTGATGCTCATAATTTATTTTGGTTTTAAAGGTGATTGGGGGGTGAATTGGGGGAGAGATAGAAGGAGTGGGTAAAGTGCGACTGACGGAGGGTTTGCTGCGGCTAATGACTACGAAAGAAGGAATCTCTTCAAAAACTTGTCCATTGTGATGGGGTTTTCTGCGTTTTTGTTCTTCTTTCTCTAAATACCAACAAGTTTGTTTTTTTTTCGTTTTTATTTTTGGGTTCAGACCCAGATGTGACTTATTTTATAATTTTAATGTTACTGGTAATCCTGTAAGATACATCGTACAAACGCGCAGTGAATACGCCAAGTATTTTTGAGAACGATAATTAATTGGTTGTAAAACGGGAATTATTGGTAAAGTTTTTCATAAATAGGATTAGGTGTATTGAAGGCGGTAAGTTGCTTTTAATTAGACCTAAAGGGTTGCTGGATTAACAATTTTAATGAGCCACCAACAAGGGTGCTATTCAAGGTAAGTCTTGGCTCACTGGTAATATTTCCAAATTAAGTCACGCACCCACGAAAGCAAATAAAAAATAAGTACGAGTACAACGAAAATTTGAGAATCAAAAAGAAAGCAGTTGCTTTTGTATTCCAGAATTGTAGAGGGTATGCCACTGGCTATACGAAGACGATTCTTAAGCTTTCTGTATAAATAAAAGTAGAGAAGTAGTAACTTTTGACCACTTTTGATATGTATATGGGTATTATACTTACTATCTATTGGTGGAAAGTTTTATATAAGGTTTGCTGGACTTACCTGAAAATAAGGAAAAAATAAATTTTGTTAGAGGAGTACTACATATTTCTAAAATGTGTTGATAAGTTGAATTGGAAACAGGCAAAGAGTTTCATTCAACGACTACAAAGTCTACTTAAATTATCAGAAAGCAACTTAATTCCTGTAATGTTATACCACTTCTAGAAACGAATAGGATAGAACAAATAAAAATTCCGAAAAAAGATAAATCAAGATCAAAACAAGTAGTACAGTCTACGGAACATAAAACCTTAATGCTTCAAATCGCAAAGTCCCACATAAGATTCTTTAAAAAAAATACATAAGCCCTACGTTGTGACATGAAGAATAAGATGAATAAAGACAAAACTAGGAGAAGGTAACATAATCAAGCCTGTAGCAAGGAATTCGTGAATATTGGCAATAAAATCTTTGCAGTAACCTTTATTGTGGGATTGAACATGGTCTACCATGAATTTTAGATTTTTACTTATCAAAACTACAGTCTGGGGTTGACCTAAACCTCAACCAACAAGTTTCTATAAGAAGCTCGTTCTTTGGCCAACTATTCCTGCTTTTGCTTTCAATTACTGAAGGGGGCCGCTATTCGACTCTAAGTATAGATATTAAGGGCTCTTCGGTATAGATCGGTAATATTCGTCTGGCAGTTCGCTGGGTTTTGCATTGATATTCATGTCAAAGTCGAATGCAGGGAAGTCACCCGAAGAATTTCCCTCTCAAATCAGCCAAAGGCACCCTCATCCATCTTCGATAATGTCCATGCCTCTGCACCATAGAGTAGGACTCCGGTTATTAAGGTCTTATTGACCTGGTTATTCGAGACAGGGTAGGGTTCGCTGGTCAATTTCATTCCTAGCTCAAAAAGCAGTGATTGACAAGAGTTATTCTTCCTTTTAGCACTGGTGTCGTTGTCCAAAGTCCTTAACTACCTCAGAGTTATATTTACCAAAGGGGACATTCTGTCCATTACATCGGTGTTCGATGTCCTTATTGATTAAAAGCATATACTTAGTCATGCCTGGGTTGACTGCTAAACATAAAACTAAGCTTTGCTCTGTATAGCTCGTCTCAATAAATGGTGTTGTACGCCACCTTAAAATCGATGAATAGGTATTGTGTATCGATTTGAAGCTACAAGATCTGCCGTCATGTGAATATTTGATGGTGAACTTTCCTGGCCTGAAACCAGACTGATATGGACCAAACAGGTGTTGACGAACGGCTTCAGGCTTTCTGATAGTACAATAATAAGATCATTAACTCAGTATCTACTGATAAGCTTCATCCCCTTCCTACGCTCATTGAATGTTAGGTTTCTTAATAGGCCACGTGCAGCCGAACTAGCGTAGCCCGTAGACTGCTGCAATGCAGATATTACCACCATCCGAGAAATGCAATGGGATGGTACGGACAAAACCAGGATGAAAAACTGCGATATATACTACAGCGATTGTTATCGATAGCAAAAGCTGCTTCCATATGGATGCGGATTTGTTGTTGGAGGCAGACTTAGGCAGGTGAACGAACGCCTCGTAGCAATCCGTAGTCGTACTGTTGGAGGATATAGCCTGCATGACACCACCTCTAATGGATTCAGGCTAATCGACTTTGCGGCGAATCCGCAACCGCCAACCAGACTGACCACATTGCGATCGACGCAAGACACACCTCCAGTATTATGGATGCCTGAAAGTTCGAGGAGCCCATATCATTACCTTGTTGTAGTCAAGGTACGGTTGCAGATATCCCGAAAAGCGCCAAGACAAGCTAATACTGAGAGGAATTTCGACGTCAGACGGCTACAGTCGCAAGAGATTGCTAAATCCTTCTCCGATCGAGTCTCTCTTAATGTCTTAAGAGGTCTCTTGCCCGCAGCATCAAGCATCGAAGACCAGTGGCAACATTGCAAAAAAGCCATTAGAGATGCCGCTACTGATAGGCTGACTTTTTAAGTAGCATTCACCAACTTATCTGTAAGATACAGTCGGACGAAAGTATGCCCGATGAATGGAACCTCAGCATTGTTTGTCCGATCATCAAGAAAGGATACCCTATGAACTGCGCCAACTCAGAGGGATCAGTATTCTTAACATCGCATACAAGATCTTATCTGCCATACTGTGTGAATGTCTGAAGCCCTTCGTCAACAACCTGAGTGATCCATATCAGTGTGGCTTCAGGCCAGGAAAGTCCACCATCGACCGAATATTCACAATACGGCATATCTTGGAGAAAACTCATGAGCTTCAGATAGGTGTGTATACCTATTTATCGGTTTAAAGGGCGCGTATGACAGCATCTATAAAGACAAGCTATGCAGAGCAATGTCTAGTTTCGACATCGTTCAAGTTCCATCAAAAGGGCTGATCGGAGAACTGTTTGTGACTACTCGACCCAGAAAGCCAAGGAATGCCAAACTCGTCCATCCGTGCAGGGTGATGTTGGAGAATGTACGCTGCTCTATCAAGGCAAACATCTCACCGAGGCCCTTGATGTCAAAACAGGATTAAGACAAGGCGATACCCTGACATGCGATTTCTTCAAAACCTTAATAATCCCAGTTCTGCTCTGTATAGCAGAGGCATGGGCATTGTCAAAAATGGTTGAGGGTGCTATTGGTTGCTTTGCGCGAAAATTTCTTCGAGTGATGTGGAGCAGAAGATACAACGGCGAACTGTATGGTCTGTACAGCGACATAGACCTAGCCAGAAGAGTGATGATCAATGGACTGAGATGGCTGGGTCATATAGGGCCGAGAGACACCAATACTTCGGTCCCAAAAGTCCTCGAATCCGCCTCCGATTAGCAGCGCAGCAGAGGAAAATCGAGACCAAAGTGGCGCACGCAAGTGGAAGAGACCTCAGGTAATTTAGCATGCGAAACTGGGGGTAGCTAGCAAAGATCAAGCTGGCAGGAAACGCTTGTTGACTGAGGCCCAGGTCTGCCTTCTACTGTAGTCCCACCTAAAGTAAGTAAGATTTGGAATATGTATCTGTATCTACCTTAAGCGTTGTACTATCATTTAAACCATTTCACACAATTTACTTAAGTGCTCAAAACTTTCATGCAACTGAGCCAGTCTAGAGATGGCGTCTCCTTGCTACAATCACTGTATAACTTCAAAAATATCTAAGAAATAGTATTTGTATTGTTCTTAATGTTTTTGACTTTACATTGATATCACCCCAACAGGAGCAACTGCGGATCCCGGTATAAAATTCCATGCAAAGGAAACGAAGGTGGCGGATGTGCAAACAAGCTTCATCATATGAAGTGCAGATATACACTTTGTAAAAAAAGGAGTCCTTGCGCTAGACAAGATATGGCGCTTCTAGAGAGATATAAAACAAAACCCATAGTACATGTCTGTAACTACTACAGCAATTGAATAAATAGCACAAATGGTACAGGTTTATATGTGAGTGAGTTACACCACACCGGTCCAATCGATGAAGCAGCTCAGCCTCACCATTTCGCCCAGCTTCCCCATGATGCAAGAAAAATTACATATGATCTACTCGGAGCTGTTGTAGAGTCTTTCAAATGCTTGCCGAAAAAATATAAAATAAAATTCCATTGAAAGTTCTTGAAAGTGTAAGGGTTGGAACAATCGCTTGAAACTTCCTGAAAATGTTGGTTTGATGATGATACTTTTGGAGATAAAAACCTGGTGGGACACTCACCCTTTTCAACGACAAAATTATGTTACTTTATTGCCTTATTATAATAGCACCACCTAACCCACTCTGTAAGCTACAAATCAATGGAGTGGTTAAAAAAAAAAAAACAATTTTGGGCAGACTTTCTACTTCAACCCTTCAGAAATGCAACTGAACTTGGAGCCTTCTGTTCTATACAAGTTTCACAAAGAGATATTGTAAGCATGTATCACCTGCCTACAAGTCACATTTTAGTCCATCAGGTCCACTTTCATTGTCGCCTATAAATAACTAATGTCCGCTCTAATTTTCTTAATTGACAAACATATCCGTCAACAAACAAATGCAAAAAAAAAGAAAAAAAAAAACATTCCCCCCATCCCTCATTAATTAAAGCCCAATTACGGACATAAATATTAGGACCCGTGTGCAAGGTAAAATTTTTTGACGAAATAATTCATAAAGCCTCCATCTGCCCCGGTATGCGAACATATGTGCGGTCACAAATTTCTGATGTTGCTTCCAGTTTTTTATTCCTCTGGACATTTGGGTAAACTTTATTACAGAAATCTTGTCCCAAGTGGCAAGTAGCAAATACCACCCACTCGCCCGATCAACAAGGGGTTGATTTATAGATACGTACTCGTACTCGTACTCGTACACATCTAGGAACTCGTACTGACTCTGTGCTCCTACTGGCGCGATGTTTACAGGTAATTAGCTTAGAAGTCAATATTTATCGTTTCAGTGTTCCTGTGCCCACAATTCGTTTACGAAACTAATGAGTCCTCTAGTTGTTTTTCTCTACCCACTCGCTTTTTCTGTGCATAATAATGCGATTAAGGTGGGGGTTATTCTGGGCAGAAAGGGTGAATTTATGACCAAGCCATTTCTATCAATTGAACGCAAATCAATTTGTTAAATTGGAATAATGACTTTAGTTGAGGATTTTTTTTCTTCTTACGGATATACGAGTACGAATATACTATATTGTCTACTCCTTTGGCCTTTGATAGTTGATTGGTAGAAAATTAGTCGCAGTCAGGGTTAATTCTCACGAGTGTGTGTGTGTAAACACAACTCATTAGGATAATTGGTTTGGGCAATTTCAGTTTTTGTTTAAGTCCTTGGGCAGTTTTTTTGTTGTTTTCGTTTTTTTTTTTGTGGAGGTCTCCTGTCACTCTGAATCGGAATTAATCGGTTTTTGATTTTTGGGGATGAAAAATTGTGTCATTAGCAGAGAACTGCCTAAGGTAGGGGTAATGGTTTTCAGTTACTATTGCTACGGATACTATTCCCGTTCAATTTGACAGTACTCATTTTCTGACAAATTCTCTGTATTAATTGAGGAGATGATGAGAAATAGACCTAGTTAGTGGCAGATAATTTTGAATGAATGGCATGTGGGTATGGAAATCCGATGGGATTGAAATGTGCAGTGTGTCAACATATATAGATCCTTAGCTTTTCCTATTATCTACCTAATTTGCATACTAAACTGAATAAAGCATTCCAGTATTGACATTACTTTCTTCGTGAAAGTGCATTCGACATGTGGGCTGAGCTCGAAAATTTGCTGAGAATGACTATGGTCATCACGAAAATAAAAATGACTCTATCGGCGTTATATAATCACTTCTGCATTGCGTGGGAGTCAACAGCAGCAAGTGAGCAAACATCGAAGAATTTAACTGCACGTCTTTTGATGGAGGATTCGAGGATGAATATGTAGAACGAAGTTGAATGTGGGGCTCTCATAGCAAGAAAAGGTAAATCGTTTTCAAAAACAGACCCTCGCCGAGAAAGCGGTAAAAGCTAAAAGAAATTAGGAAAGTGTTTAACTGCATAATATTACTGCGTTATATCTAGAGCAAGTAAAGATCGAATCTTCTTCTCTCTCCTCTTACAGACCCATTGCACTTACGTCCCTTCTTTCCAAGGTCATGGAAACGCTAATAAATCGTCAGCTCATGAAATATCTCGAAACACGAAAACTTCTTAATGAGCGGCAGTACGGTTTTCGTAGCAACAGGTCCACTGGTGATTTGATGGCATGTCTCACCGAAAAGTGGAACCAAAGCTTACATCAATCTGGCGAAAGCAAGATAGTTGCACTAGATATTTCAAAGGCATTTGACAGAGTTTGGCATTTGAGATTGACGACTCTCTTCTTGGATGGTTTCAATTCTAATATTCACAAAATAATGCTGGTGTGCCTCAGGGCTCCGTACTGTCGCCGACACTCTCAATGATCTTTTGTCTGCTACTTCTAATCCAAAATATTCCTTTGTTGACGACAGTACTTTCTGCTTTTCATTTTCGTTCCCAGACTCACGGCAATGTTAAGCCCATATAATTAATTTAATTTAATTTAATATTAACAGCATTACCAACTGGAGAACTTTTAACAGAGTGGCAGTTCTGCTGGCGCTAAAGCGGAATTAAAATACCCAGCCATTATCCATGAATGGCAATTGCATCGTTGACACCGAAAAACCGTCCCTTTTCGGTATGTGTGTCAATGACAACTAACGCTGGAATGACCACATATTCGAGGTCGCCAAAAATGCTGCGAAATGTCTAGGTTACCTCAAGCGATGTAAGAAATATTTCATCCCCTCTGATAGGGCTTCAATATATAAGGCTTTAATTCGCCCCAAATTGGAGCACAATGCTCACATCGGGTCAGGTGCCCCCAAGGCATCTTTGCGCCTACTAGATAGGATTCAAAACCACGCGATAAAGCTTATAGATGATGCTAATTTTACTCAGTCGATTGACACCCTCGACCACCGACGTAATCTCTCCTGCCTCATCTTGTTCTATCGCTATTTTCACCACCAGTGATCCGCTTTCAAAACCAAGGTACATCGGTACCTTAATAACACTTTGTGTGCACGCCAATTATGAGAAAAAGAAAGGACTTAGAGCTCAGGATAAAAACCGTTCCATATACACCGCAATAAAATGGGCGCGCCGTATGAGATATGCGAACGAAGCAGCTGGATCGATGTTGTGTGGCAAAAGTCATGTTTTGAAACTTTGAACTGAAGCAGTAAATACTACAGTTTATATCATAAACACAACCTGCCCAAATCCAGTAGCAGGAAAGACTCCCTTTGTGGTTTGGTTTAACAAAAAGAGCAATTTCTTTGATTAAGAGTATAAATAATTTGGTTGTGAGGTGTTTATGCATGTCCCTAGTCAAATTCTTTCAGATGACACTAAGAAAGTATAAATTTCGCGAGATGTACTATTCAATGAATATTTTGGTAGCCAGTGAAACCTCAAAGAAGCAGATATCGATTTTGTTCACATAGAAATGTTTGAAGACGAGACGTTTGATGAAGACAGAGAAGTCATTTCTACTAGGTTGGACCAAGCTAGTGTCGCTGGAACTGAGGAAGAAGGTGTAAGCGCAGATGGAAGCGACGGAGATGAAGGTGACAGATGGAGATGGTGCGTGAGCTGGTGTTTAAGACAAGGAATACGAAGAGGCAAATGATGTATGACGTTCGGGCGCTAAGTGCCACCACCTTTGCTGAGAAAGTAATGGAGACTTCAACTCCTCGGGGACCAATTCCAGGAACACTGCAGCTCACACCGAGGCACAAGGGAATGCAGGTATACATAACATATTTGCATCGAATCTCACCAGTGACGTTTTCGTAAGGGAGACCCCAAAAAAGTTGAAACCACATCAGTTCGATGGAAATGCTACTTGTTGGGAGAGCTACTAGTGAGTGGACCGACCGGCACAAGGCGCGTGTTTTGGGCTATATGCTGCATGGATAAACCGTGGCCCTACTATCCAATCTTATCATTACTCGCCGCTGGTAGATAAGCCAGGTAAATCAAATATCCCATGCCCAACTGCGTGGGAGATTTTAACGACCAAAGGAGGAGCTCGCAGCTTTTGCAACGGAGGTAGAAGGATTGGCTCGCACAGTCTTCAGAGAGTGCCCTAGCAGGAGAAAATCGCTACAATGCAATTTATCGATTAGATATGGAATCTGACAGGTATGTTCAAGACATGGTCCGGATCGAAAAGCCTAAAATCTTGTCGGAGCCATTGGCTAAAGCTATTTCGCTAGATGCCGATCGCCAGAGTACACTGTCAAATCATATAACACGTGCCGCCGAAGCTAAAGAAGAGACTCTCTGATATCCACCAACCCAATGGACAAGACGTAGAACGAGACGCCGAGGGAATTATCATGACCACGGTAATGGTGAGTACTCACAACACCTTTCTGCTTCGGCAAACGAGGAAATGTCATCGGAAAGGGGCAGCCACTGACAGAAAAACCAGGCATACAATTTCTATTTAACAGAAATCGCCTTTAAGATACAGCGTACCCCAAGAACCAAACCGAAGGTTGTGCACATCGACAGACTATCGCGGTACCGGGCCAATAGTGTTGAAGCGTGGGTTCCTTGTCAGGGCAACGAAACCGGGACGGAGCTGAACAAAGCTGACGGAAGAAATATGTTTGCTGAGTCCCCAAGCCTCTGACGAGTCTATATCAACAAGCCTCAAACTCTTGAAATCATTAAGGAGTATACCCGTCAAGAATGCGAGGACCTAACCACGGAAATTCTGACAAGAGTGATGGAAAATACCTTAAATCGTGCCCGAATGGTGATTTATTCTGAAGGCGGCCACCTACCGATATTATTCTCTCAACTAAATGGAAAATAAACCTAAGACATTAAATAAAAATAATCTATTCGCAGAAGTAAAGTAGTTCGCTTAAACGAAGACGTTCTTCAGTTCAACGGGCAGAACAAGGGAACAACAGTTCATACACATTCTCTTCAGCGGAATATGCTCGTACTCCTTTTAAGAATGTTAAAGTTAACGCTGCATAAAACAACCACTTACAGACAGTATATACCTGAAGGACAACATAAAACTTACGATTTGAGTGTCACACCCCCTAATTGAACCAAGACAAATCTTATACCAACAAAGGTAAATCCAGTTCCTCCAATATACCTCACCTATAAAATCTCCGCCTTTTATTAGTACGTCCAATCTTGGCCGTTTAATAAGGAATTTCGAAAGGATTTACGAGAACCCTCCAACCTAATAGACAGACACAGGCAGAAAACTAGCTTTCACTCCCCAACTTCGAAAGTTTCTGTTATCTAATTAAGTCTCTCATAAAATCTCCAAATAGTTTCGGTTCAACTTGAGTAAAATAGTTGAAAAATGGCCCGTTCGACGAAACTAATATTCGATCCCAAATAACTAACCATCTCATGCAACGTGCGTCCTACGGGAAAATTAAAAGATTCTCCTTAAGGTGTCCTTGTGCATATAACCTAAAGCACATTGAATGGGTCATTAGGTCTTATTACCCCACGATACAGTGAACTTAAGTGAGACGTGATTGCCCTATCTCGTTCTCTGTGTGTGCAATCTGAATAATTGATCCAAAAGAAGACACCCCCAAAGTTGGTCTCTCAATTTTTTTGTTTGTGTTCTGTTGGTTGGCCAATTGCAATCCAATTAATGTCACGGACCAGGATTTTTTTTCTTTTTATTTTTATTTATTTATTTTTGTTTTTGTTGTTTTGTTTTTTGCTTGCCCAGGTCAAGTCGTAAGCTATTTGGCCGCTCTTAATGAAAATCTAATTTTATATGCAATCGAGGACAATACGACATGGTTAAGGACGCTGTCTTTCTTGGGTTTGTTTCGACCATTAATACCGATAGAGATGGGGGAGTACGGATTGAACCGGGTACCTAAACCTAGGGTATGAGTTTTAATTGCTCGTGTTTTACCTGTTTCGAAGGAAGAAACAAAAATAAATAAAAACGACAAGGACCACTTCATCGGTGGCATCCTGTCGCGCCCATACCAAAAGTTGGTACGTCAAATAGACTAAACGAGATTTTTACCTTTCCTTGATGGTATCACGTACGAGCCATGTCAGTTACAAAAGGCAAAGAGGAACGTATACAATTTGACCGCAATGACACGATGGCGTTGGTGATGACTGTTGTGACATTGCCATAAGGGCAAAAGGACAGAGATGATTGCCTCGGAAACAGGTTCATCATTTTGTTGATACGAGTATTTCGTGTGCCAAAAGGGATGTTGAAGATTTTTATCTTCTTTTTTTTGGGTTTTTTTTTTCACTCTGTTGCTATTGGGTGATTTTGAGGTGGTCTTTGTAAACGATGGAGACAGTCGAGGTGAAAAGTTTAACCCCGGGAACGTACGTTTTTTTTTTCTGCTGTATAGAACTCTGATAAGCAGCTTCATGTTTATTTTCTAAGACATTTTACATGATAACGTCCTTTCCTTTCAAGAATACCTACCTAAGCCTTTTTGCTATGTCTTGAAGCTCTCAGATACAAATCACATTTTGTTTTATTGGAAACAACTCGAGGTTCTTCTGAGCAACGCTTCATAGGTTAATGCATCTCTGATGAGACTAGACTCATTATGATTCGGAAATGGTCAAAGAAATGTTTAAGGCAAAAATGCAAGGAATATACTCGTATAGTACGTGAAGGAGTCCACAAATAGTAAGAAAATGTCTCAAATGTCTCCGCTTTAGGGCCATAAGCTATTTCATTTATGTGAACAAAGCCAATGTGGCCATCGTATGAATCTAAACAAATTGAAAGGTGTCAAATCGAATTGTAATACATTTGGCTACTGAATCTTTAGAGAAATCGTAGAGTATAAAAATAAAGTTGAGGTTTTCCATACATTGTTTACATTGCACCGGAATGAAGATAACACACAACGCCCTTAGGTGCGAGCACAAGGGCTAGTTAAAAGCTGGATCAATTAGGCGTTCGAGTGCATTCAAGGATCTGTGCCCTTAGGAAGCCTACTCGTCTGGTCCTATTACAAATAAACAAAAAATATAATAGTGAGGCAGACATCAACTCCGATATAACAACGGTGAACACAATCCTCGAATTTGGTGTTAAGTTAGGAGCTCAAGTAAAAATATGGTAACTTCAATTTGCTAAGGGAATGTAAAAGTAAAGCTTTTACAAGGTGATGTCTTAAATTTGTTTCCATTAAGTCGAAAAAATGATAGCCTCTGCCAGAATTGATGGCTTTTCGGGCCCGATTTATGACATTTTCCATAATTGTTACCAGAACTTCCAGCGATAGGTCATCGCATTTTTGACGGACATTCTCTTTGAGGGCTTCAAAAGTCTGAGGCTTGTTGACATAGGCTCCTGACTTCAAAAAACCCCACAAGAAGAAGTCTGAAACGGTTAAATCAGGCAAAGCCAGTACAAATCGTCAAAAAGAGAAATTAGGCGGCAGCAGAGAGAAATGCAGTCCCTATCGGATGCGGCCCGTGCAGTATGCGCCGTTGCTCTATCTTATTGAAACCACATGTTCTTCAGTCCCAATATATTCAACCGAGGAAGGAAAAATTCATTGGGCATGGCTTAGTAGCGCTCGTCATCCACAGTAGTTGTTTGGCCTGCGGCGTTTTCGAAAAAATAAGGCCCGATGACTCCTCCAGCGCAAACAGCTGGTTTATACGCGGATTTTCGGTGACCTTATTTTTATATCCACAGAGATGAAAATGGCCCTCGTCACTTATGATGATTTCGATAAAAAATTATCTCCCTCGTGGTCGAAATTCAGGATGGCTTGAGCGTAAGTTATACGCGCGTGGCGGTCAACGTCTAACAGTTTACAGCTGATGCACTGTCTGCACTTTGTAAGGCAGTACCTCACAGTCTATTACCGAAATTCTCTGAAAAGACCGCCGATTGATGGACAATTGCGTGGAACGTTGTGCCACAGGGTGCCACATATTCAACTACATCTGCGATATTCTCAGCAGAAATGACAGGGCCGGTCAAGCCTGGCAGTTCCTCATGTTGTCCCATACTCATCTATGCGAATGGCTAGAAGTGTTTTCCCAGTTGGTGTCGGACGATCGGGAAATCTGCTCCAAAATTTGCACTGCGCTAATACCACCGACAAATTATTGACGTTTGCTCCGCCGATAGGGTAATGACTTTTGCGTTACATAGTACTTTTCGACACTACTGGTATTATTTACTTACAACATTGATCTAGCAGCAATTCAGCAGATCCATACCACATCTGATGACAGTTTAATGACTAAAAATGCGATCGAAATAGCATCCCTGCAGGGCTGACTTTATAGAAAAGTTTCATCCAGGCTAACTTAATACTACTACGTTAGATTTGAGGAATGGTTATAGCCATCGCCGACACATATACAACTTCCTTGTTTCCAAACACTCTGAAACTGACAGGAAATTGTTTAGATCGATTGACCCGCAAAATAAAATAAATATCAACAGTCAACTGGTATGAATCCTTTTCCGTACGTTCGTGCCTTAAAAGAAGGGATTCTGGATGTATCTGAACAAAGTGTTAAAATTTTCCCTGCTCCATAAACAAAGAGCATTCAATCGCCAAGAAACTTGTGTTGAGGACAGACATCATAAAAGAAGGTGCGAAGCCGGGAAAAAATTGGGTTTCGGAGACATCTTTTCGTAGTTCCTAGAGTATATTATTAGAATTCCAGCAAAATACTGTAAGCAGATAAACTAGCAAAGACCTGATGAAAAGAAACTTGTTTTATGCCCTTCGATCCTTAGTACTTGCTTGTAGTCTTGACATGAACTGTGATTAAGGGATAGCTCAAATAGCTTCTTCACCATATCTTGTGGCAAATACTTTGACTCCTGTTTTAAACAGTATATTATAAGCGTGGTGTATTGGGGATGGAAATATTTCCTGTACATACCCGAAAACATATGTTAAAATTTCGTTCGCCTTATGACCAGGTACCCGTCAGCCAAAGTCAACAAGTAACCTACTAAATGTGTACTATACGGGGGGTACTTTGGGAACTCATTCCCCACTATTCCTAGCTTGGTGGCGAACAATCTTGAATGACGTGACCTCTCAATATGTTAAAGTAGCTCAAATGATGAAGCCTGCCCAACTCAGAATATTAAATTACACTTGCACGGCATGAATGACAATAGTGTAGAACAGCTGATAACTTTCCATTCACAAGTTGTTCCTTGTCTTCGTTTTCAACTGTCCTACGTTGTCCTGCTATGTATAATGGAATACTTGGACTTTCTGGTGTAAGACAAGAAGAGCTTCTGTTAGTGGGCTTTCAATTTAAGAGCATTAGTTCATCGCGGATTCATACATGGGAAGTACCTACGCGCAATTACAGTAGAAAAATAGATATCTCGGTTTATATATCCTTTGGTAGCTGCTTGAAAGAACTAACTAAACTCAGCTGTAAAATAAATCATTGACTCGTCGGAAAGTTTCAAATCGACCGTATTACTTCCTTGTTGTAACCGACGTGCGAATGCAAGTAACACGGACAACAAAACACGGAAGCAATGCAGTGAGGAAATTGGACGTCGAATGGTTTCAATAGGGGGGGGAGCTACAAGGGCCTTTTCTGATCGAGTCTCCCAATACCTTTGGAAATATTGTATGCTTATCAACAAGCACATGCAGCGAAACATGAAGCGAAACAATGCGACGCTGAGATAAAGGATGAGAGATGCTCGTACGACCCCCTGACCACCTGCCAACTACAGAGGAATCAGTCTCTTTGACATCATCTAATATGTATGTGCTTACCTTATACCATTAGGTCCTTATAAGAGTGCCCTCAGCCCTGATATACCTGTTTCCTAAAATTAAGAATGGAAAACGAAAAAGCTCTCTGTAGTTCTTACAATATCCCACCCCCTGGTTGGTTCGAGAGCAAAGTTCTTCTAGTAATTTTTGGTCCGAATTTAATAAGAAGATTAGATGGCATAATCATGTTAAGTAAATAACCATCAACACTTCGGCCTCGAGAACCTTCGAAACCATCGTAGAGGGACATTATGGTAAAGGAAGACCTCACCGTATGTGCTATACTCAATTAGAAACAAGAACTAATGATCTTCGTGGGCGTAACTAATCAACTAGCTCTAAAAAGAGGAGCTATTAATCGAAGCCCAGGTCCACGGACTGTACTGCCACCTAAGAAAGAAAGCAATTCACTTTCAGCCTGAACAAGTCGAAGACATTTCTGCACAAAAGTCCAACGAATAGAGCTCTCCAAGTGCGACGACGTTGACATGAATTTCCATTCTTAGATCCTTTTAGGAAATATTTACAACAGCAAATTGAAGAAAGCGAAAAACGTATAGACAACATTTGCGTATATGAACCTATGAGAATCAACAAGAAGGATTTATACAATATTTAATTAAATTCCGTTTCTGGGTGACTCTGCTTGCGAATGCATCTGGATAGGTCGATTTTACTTAGAAAAAATTAATAATCTATAATTTCTTCGTACTAGACCAGTTTTAGTCACTGAAGACCTCATTAGTCTCCAAGTAAGTGGAGTAAGAGAGTCTGCATTCAAAAGGACAACCAAACAAATTTAACCAATTCTCTATCTTGACATGAACTTCATCCCACAACTGTTCCCATAACCCATGGGCAGTAATATTAAAACGCTAGACATTGTTTAAATGGTCAAAAAATTTGAATTGTTGTGTTACGCCTTTGGCCGTCATCATAAGCTCAAAGACAATAGACGGAGAGTTAAATGATACTCCGGTTGTACGTGGTGAATCCATTTCTCAACGTTGTCGCTTTCGTCTTCATCGTCTTCATCGTCGACATCCTCATCGTCCTTAATATATGTACGTGATAGGGTTGAACTTGAAAGATAAACTTTTATATTTTTCTCAGTCTAACAGTCTCATTAAGTGGTGCTTTCACCCTCGCATTTTATCCCAGCCCTGCTCATCACACCCATCAGTACCGAAGAAATAAGAATATCCCTAAATTTAATTTTATACACTCATATGTTCTTTTATCCTTTTTCGTGCTTTGGCTTCGTTTTCTCTTATTTTTTTCTTTTTTTTTTAATCTTTTGCCTCCATTATAGGTTGCTATGGTGGTATAGGCGGTGATTGGGATGGTGATGGTGATGTTGCTGTTGCTAATATTAAGTTCAGAGTTTTGTTTCTTTTTTGCTTTTGTTGCTTGCCCTCAGGAATTTTAATTAGGGAAAGGTGGATGGAATGGAATTTTTGTTTGGGCCGCAAAGCACCTGCAGATACAAACACTTATAATGGAAATATGATACCGTTAACTGGTAAAGAGGGTTTGAACGAAGAATATTCATATCCTGATGTGTATGTGATGGCACCCTAAATAGGTTCGAGCTAAATGATGTGTGTACCTGGTACATGATTCTGGTTTGGGGCCATCTTCCAAAGGAGTTTATTAAGTCAGACGTGAAGTCGGCCAGGTAGATGGAGTATGGATTCTTATATGCAGGGCTATAAGCATGGGCTTCTCAAAAATGAGTGCGCAATGTTCGGCTTATATTTCCAGAATGGGTGGAGGCTTAATTAAAAAGAACTTCATGCAGATAATGTTCTTAAATTTTGACATTTAAAAGGGTGCAAAGTAAAGCATTTGAAGTTATTTACTGCAAGGTTATGAGTTCAAGGGCGCAAAAATGAAACCTACCACCAGGTTGTTAAGTAGTTAGTGGAGATTATTTATGGCTGACCTTTGAAGTTGGAGTGTAATTGAGCTCTTTTAGTGGTAGGGAGATGAGAAATGGTGTCAACTGATAGTCAGTCCTTTAATATTTGAGCTCTTATGGCAGCAGTTGGTATATTTTTAAATATTTCAAAGTAATGTGTAATAGAGAATATTTTTGAGCCTGAAATATGGGGCATTCACTACACCTTTTCTTGCCGATATGCGAATATTCAAAAGTTGGGAAGTTGTAGCTGAATACCCATGCAGAGAGAAGTTATATGAACGTATAGAATCGGGATGAAATTGGAAGGAAAATAGACATCTTCTGTGGACTTGTTGATAAGCAAAGTCAGGATATTGCAATCTAGTATGTGTTCTCAATCATGTTTTAGCACTCGCAGATGTCTTAGAGGCGTACAAATCAAGGCTTTGGCCGAGGTCATAAACTGTCTTTTGCAGGGTGACTTCGATCATAATATAGGGTGTTGTGAGTTCTGATTGTGTAAAACTGCATAGAGAAGGGCTTCTAGGATTACCACTAGACAACAAATGACAGTGATAAGCATTTATTTTTCGACAAACATGTAAATGCTTGTGTTGCTGCAGCCAAGAAGGCTTTAGCCCTGACAGAAAGACTGTTTCAGAGTGGTGAACTCGATTCTAGGGTAAAAGTCATATACGACGAGGCCCTAATCAGGTAGTCATAAGGTTAAATGTGCTTTAGTGCAGTCTCATATGAAGCTAATCCATTTGTTAAAAAAGGCAGCGTCTTAGGAATTGTCTTCGCCTCAACAGAGCACCGCACTCTAAGTATAAAATTAAATGCTCTTTACTATGGGGCTTGAATTAACAGAATTTCCTCATTAGGGTGACTCGAAGGTACGCCACAAGAACAATGACCAGCGACAACAGCTTGATCTTTGGAGCTTATCATCCCAACAAAATGTACTATTAGAGTATACTCTGATTTGCTTTTATTCAAATAGAGGCATTTTTATATATTGATGCCAAAAGACAATTTCAAAGTAGGGATAGTATTCCGGTTTTATATTACTGCCACCTAGGTGCGAATAATAACCGGCTCTTCTACAACAGGTACGTCGTCAATGATTAGGAGCTCTTTTGTTTCAGTCCCTCCATTTCAGATAGGAAAAAGATTGAAACTAAAGAGCAGTGCACCGAATTTTGGTGGCAAAGCGAACGAAAGAGGTAATACCTTCCTCCTAGCTTAAAGGTAGGTTAGGATTGGATAGGGAGTTTTCGTGGAGAGGCAGTGCCCGTCCTCAAGAATGGGTGCCTCCAAGGAGTCATCGCCACCTTCTGACCTTGATCAAGTTTCGGTGGCCCATTTCCACGATGTTGATGACTCTATGGTGCTCGAAAATTCAGCCGGAACGGTGAACACTCGGTGTAGGATGCAACAGGTATTTGCCATATCAATTACAATTAAGTAAGATTATTATTGTTTACAAGTGGACCTGATAGGCTCCCAATCGATCAACTATCAGTCAGATTGACCATAATGCGATAGATGGAAGGCACTCCTTCAGTATGATGGATATCGCATTTTATGGGGTGAACTTAAGCCAGACAACTACGTTGTGTTAGCTAGGTTTGCGGCTATTTCTAACGTGAGAATACTAAAGCGAAATTTCACGTCGGACTACGACAATTTCCGACATAATATGACGCGAAAAACAAAGCATTTGTGAGTACTCATCTTCCACTTCACTTTGACCATAAAGTTGTATTCAATGTTCCCCTTCTAGTCTTAAACTACTGAAACCAGATAAAGTATTATTTCCAGAAACTTATTTGTTGCTCATAAGTTTCTGTAGCGGTTCTATATTGAAGAAGCAGACATATTCTTATGATCTACAAGAGATTGGATGAGTAACATCTTTTCAGAAGAAATTGATGAAGTATGAGCTGCGCGAGGTAATGGAAATATGACATTGGAGGAATGAAATTGGAAAATTGAAAGATTGTGTCAGAACTACATAGACTAAACAGAAGCCTGCTAAGATAATACATAATAGTAAAATCGTAGTCGATGTTGAAAATATGGAGGAACCTTTTCTGTAGTGTAATCTCGACGATAATCAAAATTTCCCTTAAACTATTCAAGTTCTGCCATCCAAGCTGGATGAAGTCACATGAAAATTCTAAGTAAACGAACCCTGTGGAGCTAACAGCTCCACTGTTTTAGAAAGTTTATACCTAACGAATGGAACCTATGGATTAGTTAAATGTTTTGAGTCTTATCGGCAAAGTGGTTTACACACTTTCGTTGAGCAAAAGCAGACGTTGCTGAAACAAGGGACGTCCACCCCCCACCACAGACGACTATCAGATCTTGTCTGCAATTAGCCTTGACAGGCATTTGACGACACCGGTTGCTTCCACGTATTTAGACAATAAATGCCATTGAATATTGCGCTCAGCTCGATACTTTGAAGATGGCAGTGGAAGAAAAACGGTCAAAGTTGGCGAACAGGAATGGCGTTTTTTTTCCATAATGAGAATGAAAGACCACATTGACAAAACAAAAATTATATTCATTTGGCTGGGAAGTAATGCAGCACCCACCGTACTCTCCAATCCTTGCATCTTCTTCCTACCATCTCTTCCGCTCTGTCCAAAACAATTTGAATGGAAGGCAGTTCAATTCAGAAAATGCGATCAAAACGTACATGGAAAACTTTTTTACCCATAAGTCTGCTGACTTTTACAAAAGAGGCATTAGCTATGTCTTTTCCAGAACGTTGGAAGAAAGTAACAGACCATGATGGATAATATTTGATGTGTGTTTCACTTAAACCAACCAAATAGATAAGACTTGGTCGCGTAAAATCAGCTACGTTCAATGATAATTGACTCCAGGCGATCACAAAGCTGAAACCCCCTTAAAAGCAATACTTCAAAAATTCAAAAATGAGCAAAACAAAGAGACGAAGCTAAGGACTCTATCAGGGGGGAGTCTGAGGACCTCCTGGAGAGAACTTGTCCAAAGTACGATGCGAAAATTCATGCGAAATATCATGATAAGAAAGATGAGGCTTACAGAGTACGAATCCAAACAACAGCCTGGCGTTTTCCAAATAATTTAGCTGCAAAACCAATCGACCACCTGCTATGTTGATAAAAGCAGCATACGCATCCAGCATTCTGTATGCTCAAATATTCAGAGGACGAACGTTTCGATCCTGACTACTTGACTGTTGCAGCCTTACTAAGAGCTAAACTAGCCGACCAGAAAAATAAATTCGACGTTGACAGCCTTGCGTACCTGGAGTGGTCAGAGTCTAGACAGCATTTGACCGAGAGAACGCAATAAAAAGAAAGCCTTCAGGAAGAGATGTTTTAGCAGAATGCATGTGCCGAATCATTTACCAAGTATAAGCTGCTTTCATGCTTTTATATGCCCGATATGTTGAAGACAGACGATATTTGGGAAAACTTTTGAGCCGTAGTCCTACTTGATGTCACGTTGAAGGTCCTATCCAAGGGGTTTTTGAAAGTATTAACGATTTGTGTAAAAACCAATCGGCTCATTATCACCTCATCGATTTGAAAGCTGTATATGATATCATTCACTGTCTCTGAAAGACATTGATTGAATTCGAGTTCCCAGCAAAACTGGTTCAGCAAGGTAAGGGGACACTGGAAAACATGCCGTGGTCTGAGAGACGCGTACAGGGTTGTGTGCCAGCGCCACAGTGTTTTTTTTTTTTTTTTTATTGCTGAAACAGACAAACAGGCGACTTCGACATCATATGTGGCTTGCCTTGAACTTGAAATAAATGAGGGCAAGAGCAAGAATATGTTTCCTACTCTATGGCAACATCTGTGGGAAAACACGGCACAGTTGATAAATATCAATGCCATCCTAGTGGAGATTTGCCAAATACTTATTCCCGGAAACCTACCTAGAGAAGAAAATCATGCTCTGGAAAACATTTATCCTGCTGATTCTTTTGAAAATTTTCAGGAGAGCAATCGTCGAATATTTCGTCCCATATGCCGGAAGTGCGTATGAAGTACAAAACAACACTTCGACTACACTGGTTCGGCAAGACCGAGCGAATGGACAATAATGCTCCAGCAAGGAGCACCTTCAAATCACAGCTCCTAGGTTTAGGATAGCAAGGCAGACCAAACCTCATTTTTCAAGATTCGGAACATTTGGTATGACCAACTGAAAACAGAAAAATTCTTCGGGCGATCTTCGGTCCCGTCTGCATTGACGGTGAGTGGAGGAGGAGATACAAAGACGAACTGTATGGACTGTACAGCGACATGGACCTAGCCAGAAGAGTGAAGATCCAAAGACTGAGATGGCTGGGTCATTTAGAGCGCATAGACACCAATGCTCCGGTCCGAAAAGTCTTCGAATCTGCTCCCGAGGGACAGCGCAGTAGAGGAAGGCCAAGACTCAGGTGGCGCACAAAAGTGGAAGAGGACCTCAGCCAAGTTAGCGTGCGATACTGGAGGCAGATAGCCAGGGATCGAGCTGGCTGGAGAAGCTTGTTGATTGAGGCTCAGGTCCACCCCGGACCCCTGTAGCACCACCTCAAGTAAAGTAAGTAACTGAAAACAGCGTGCCAGGATCTAAGAGAACGAAAGACTTTCTTGTGTCAGGTACTGACCTTGATGGGTCTGAAGCCCGTTAGGTATGTAAGTAAGTAGCTTGAGGTAATCCGAAACATTGTCCATCTAGGCTCTTCTTATAAATCTGAAAGTCACTGGAGCGCTGTGCGGCCGTTTCAAAAAAAATCTGGCAATCTTAAGCCCCGTTTACATATCTGGTAAATGGAGAAGCCGAATAGATACCAAAGCCTGAACTATCAATTCACTGGTGTCAATGGTTACGGTTGTCTTCGTCTTGGATTTACCCATCATTTGGTTTTAGTCTTTGTCAAGCTACAAGCAACCGATTTCTAAAAATAAAACATGTTACCATTAGATACGAAATGACGTATTGATCGATGTCAAGACAGAATTCTTGAGAAATACGACGTAAAAGTGCAGAAATCTGAAGGAGAAACTTCAATTCGAACTCGAAGTACTCTTAAGAAATTCCCAGAATCTATAAATGTGATAAGGAATCAGGGTGGACACAAGTATCTAAAGTTAATAGATTACACAGAATGAAAAAATAGAATAGTTGTCTCTATTTTCAACTTATTTGCTCGATTCTTGGTGTGCCCATGAATCTAAAAAAAAGATACAAATCTCGGAAATAAAAAATATCATCGTTGCGTCCCAAGCGTGGATAGGTAGACAAATATAAACCTGAAAACAATATAATAACAAACAAATAGCACTTAATTTCCACGTGGGTTGTATGTCCACCCACTCGCAGCCTTGCAATCCTCGGTACGTGATTTCTCATTAATCCAATGAATTTGGTTCAATAATTGTATTGATGCCAACATCCACACAAACACGTCCATCTCTATGAATACGGGATACGCGTACTGGTACGAGTACTCGTATGCCAAACGAAGAGCGTTCAAGTGTTTCTAGATTTCGGTCGGCCTTGGATATTGAATCAATGAGTGGTTGGGTGGTAGGATTGGGCATCTCCCTACAAGAGGACAACAAGTTCGTATTAAAAGTTTTTCTTGTTTTTATTTTTTTTTTTTTTCTGGTCGTATTTGCGTTTCCACCACTCATCACGCTGCATATTGAAAAGGACGATTTTCGCATAAGACATCAAGTTGTGCGCCCTAGCGTCCGGATGATCAGGACAACATGGAGAGAATCGGGACAAGGGATTGCCCTGAGGCTGAATGTGATTGTTTTATGCGTCCCACTCAGTGTCCACGGGAGGATTTGTTCTGTGTTATTTTTTTTTGTTCTTCACTGTTGTTGTCGTTGCTGTTGTCGTCGTCGCAATTATTGACATTTTTTTAATTATAACAGATGGTAGGAGAGAGAGAGTCACTGTGGATAGAAGGAAACGGGAACAGGGACAATAAATTGAATTACGCTCAATAGCTAAAGGAAGGAAATACTTGTATAAGAATTATGCCAGGAGTAACAACACGTACTGGATTCAGGACAGAGGGCAACAGCCCCCAATACCCACCCTGTTGAACAACAACAATAGTGAATTTTTAAGTAAAGCAAGTCTCACATAAGTGTACAGGAGCTGGGGATTGACTGGTTGGTTTGTTGGCCGGGTTGGTTGGGTGGTTAGATGGTTTGGTAGTACCAACTACTTTGTGCGACAATATGTCATCGTGTGTACGATAGAAATTGTGCCTGGGGCAGAGAAATGTTGTGACATTGCTTAATTAAGAATAGAGGATTGTAAACAAATGTAATTAATTGCTATGTCATGTATTGAAAGTGGAAGACAACATTTAAAAAAAAAAAATGTGTAGCAGTGAAATATTAAAGGAAAACACTGTAGGAGGCGCGTACAGGAAGTTAATATTGTAGCTAGAGTTCAGGGTAAACTAATATCGGTGAGAGGGTGTTTATATTTAGGTCATCGGAATGCCAGAAAGAACAATAAAGTGACACGTCCATAGAAAACCACTTTTTGTTTAAATTGACGGCTTCCAGGGGAAATGCATAGTGTGGCGATGTATAATACTTTCCCCTGGCACTTACCTTTGAATGGAATTCAGAGAACCACACATGGTGCCAGCCGATTTGTTTTTATATTGAAGGATCAAGCTAAGTGATGGCTCAACTTATAATTTTCAAGAATTGTGTTCTTTGCTTGCTTACATTATGGAGTATACTCGTATGTAGATTTGCATACCTGATACTGGAATTTTTATAACAGAGATGTGAACAATGGTAGGTGTTACGGAGTAGGCTGGCATCCTAGTCCACCCTATTGAGGAATTCTTTTATTCTAAGACAATTGTGAAGGTTGGGGTTCTTGATTATATTTATGTGGTCAGCTAGTTGGAAGTTTGGGCAGATGTTCAAGATGTGTTCTATTGTCATTCTTTGTGGGTTGTTGCAGAACAAGCAGGATGTTTAAGTTGAATTTTTTCCAATAAGGTGAATATGCATGAGGCGGGTATGACCGAGTCTGGCCTAGTTAGTATATACGGCAGGTACACTTTCTATCTGCGAGTTTCTGATTATGTTTAGTAAATCGTATGGGTTAGTGACGTCGGAACATTATATAGGTGATCTGGTGGCTGATTTGGCTGCAGCATCTGCTACTTCGTTTCCTCAGATGTTGACATGTCCTGGTACCCAGACAAGTTTAATTTTCGAGTCATATTGGCAAAGTTTGCTGCGTATTCTAACATTGGGTAAGAGTCTGCTGTTTTTGTATGATTTTGATTTTGTACGGCGTTGAGAACGAAAAGGCTATCAGAAAAAATGCAGTGTTTGCCTCTCCTTTGTATAGCGTATTCGATCGCACCTATGACTGCAGCTGCTTCGGGTGAAAACATGGTACAGTTGGGGTTCATGCATCGGGCTTGAACGGTATTGAAACTTTGTTCGACTATGGTGTAGGCAATACTGTTATTATTTTCTGAACCGTCAGTTAAAATTGGGCTTAGAGAGGTATTTTTCGTTAAACTTTTGTCTGAAATGGCTGGGGTGTAGTTTTGTTTTTTTGAATGATGATGATGAGTTCGGTATCGACGCATCTATTCTTAAATGACCATGGAGGAAAACGGCATTGCTTCGTTTTTAAAATTTTGGACGGAATGGTGAGTTCCTTTGCAGTTTGATCAGCTTTGTAGATGGTATGTTCCAACTTAGGTTTTGTTTTACGTTTTATCGTTGCATCTCATGACCTGAGTCAAATTACCCCGTATTGATCGGCGAAGCACTCAGACACAAAACTAGGTCATTGTATGTTGTACGCAGTGTGGCAAATAATATCACGGACACGAGCCATATGTCAGCAACATAGAGCGCCATCTATTTATCTAAACATGTGCTTTAAATTTTAAATCTTTCTTTAATATCATTAAAAAATTTCATGACACTTATTTGACACTTAAAAATTACAAAAATTTTTTTTCCAGAACACCTTTTCCGTCGATGTTGAAATTTTAACATCTAACAAAGAGCAGTCATTAAATGCAACATTAAACTTGGTATAAATGCATCAAGATCATTCCGATTGATGCTATAAGTGAACCGTGATGTTTGTTTGAGTAGCACAGTTGTTTTCGAGTGGCATAAACGTTTTTTGGGCGGCAAAGAGAGGCTGGAGGATGATAAATACACAGGAAGGTCAATTAAAGTTCAGACACCTGAAATGATCCAAAAAGTACATGATTTTGTGGGAAAACACCGCAATGCTTCATTATGAATGATAGAAAAAGCCTCAAACATCAACAAGGAAACTATTCGAACTATTCTTCACGAGGATTTGGGCAAACCAAAGTTGGTCTCTGTTGCATGATATTGCCTTGAGTCACACAGCACCCATTGTAAGTCAGTTTTTAACACGAAATCGGTTGTGTGAGTTAAATCATCCGGAGTGTTCAACTGATTTGGCACAGTGGGACTTCCCCTTGCTCTCAAAATTGAAAATTAAGTTGAAAGGATGCTTTTTTGATGACATTCCGACTATTCAAGCAGCTTCGACATGGGCACTGGAGGCAAGACCGCAAAATGAGCTAAAACAGGCATTTCGAATAAGAACACTGAAAAATGAGTAAATCGTGTTTTAATTATGTTCTCTAGAGCCAGTCCGGGATATTATTTGCCACACTGTGCATGTTTTTTTTCTGATGAGTAAGCGTTTCAATGATAAAGTACCCACTATACCCGATCCAAATACCTCCAGTCTGATTAAAGCGTAGGCCGAACATACACCGGATTACAGGAATATGCTCGGCGATGTAATCATCACCTTTAAAGGGCGCGTCGCAGAATATTGTGCCACCTATATATTGATATATACCACATTGATCAAAAAGTCATTTTTCAATTTTCATTTAGAAAATTAAAAATACAAGCTTATTCGTCTAATCTATATTGTCCGCTTCAATGTTATCCCCATAGACTGCAACACACTTATGCCAGTGCTTCATCCAATCCTCGAAACATGTTTTATATTCGGTATTCGGTATGACCATCAGCCCAATTAATACTTTTTGTTTACAGTCTGGCCTTCTCGCAAAAATTCATGATGCACTACACCGTTGTAATCCATGAAAACCGTGAGCATTGCCTCCTTTTTTGACTGAAAACGACGTGTTTTTTTGGTCTCGGCTCATTTGGTGAACGCCATTCACTTGCTCATAAGCCCACGTCTCGTCTCCAGTAATGATACATTTGATGAATGTGGGATCGGATTCAGCCTCGCAAATCATCTCTTTTTCGACGTCAACATGATCTCTTTTTTGCATGAAATTGAGGGTTTTTGGCACTAACTTTGCCGCTACACGACGGAAACCCAAAACATTAACCAAAATGTCTTGGGCGGATCCATATGCAATGTTCAAGTCCTCCGCTATCTCTCTGATGGTTAATTTGCGATTATTGACCAACATTTCTCTTACTTCATCAATGTTTTCGTCGGTTTTCAATGTTGATGGTCTGCCACTGCGTTCATCATCTTCGATTGACTCACGACCACTTTTGAACCGCTCGTGCCACTGGTAAACGACCGTTTTCTTTAGAGAATCGTTGCTGAAACATTTTTCCGACATTTCCAACGTTCGCGCACCATTAAATCCGTTTTTTACGCAAAATTTAATAGAAGTTCGTCGTTGCAAATTTAAATTCATTTCTAAAATTGTAAAAAATCGCCAACCCACACAGAGATAAATGTACTCTTGGCTTCGTAACTTTTGCAAATGTCAAGCTATGACGCTAAGATTTAGAGAGAAAATCAACAACAGATGTACCAATTTAACAGAACTCAAATCGGAATAATGGGAGCGTCACATGGTATTTCCGGGACCTCTTTGATCTAGCAGGCTTTTGAGCAGCTTGATTGTCGTTATAGCTGTACGCTACGATTTCTCCACCAAATTTTAATAGCTTGTTGCCGTCTATGTTGTGTCATCCCTTCTTAAAAGTCAAAGCATCGTATCCGATTCAGAAGTCGCTTTAAGATACCTATGGTTCGTAATAGAGATTTCCAATAGTACTCTCCAGCTGAAAATGAGCTTACCATATCGGTTGGATAGCGATAACTTGTATGTGTAATGCATTCGTGACAAATGTCGAAATGGGAACCAATTTTATTGACTACCAGGTTGGAAAAAAAGTGAAATCCGGGAAATGATTGTGTCAAGCGTTGTATTTACAATGTTTGGTCTTTTCAGTCGCTTGCCATTTAGAGGTGTGATATCATGAACCACAGACGAGTTAATTCTATCCCTATGGTTCAGAGATGCAGTAAAGTGTGTGCAGTGTTGGTGGACACACTTCTCATATCCATTTGATGATTTTTCAAATTTTTTTCATTGATTATTCTTTATTTTTGACAAGTGCAAGGAGACTATATATAGGTAAAAAACTAAGACATAGCTTATGACGATAGAAACGTGAGATATTCCTTGTAATGCTAATTTAGAAAAAGTGACTTGCCCCGTGTTTTGATAGCTCAAATGATCATCTGCGGAGCATGGACACATGTATCTTCAAATAGAAAGTGCTTTAGGTAGACGAATACTTTGTGCGTATTGAGACAGACGACTTCTATTTAATTTCCTCTTCATTACTTTCATAGCCACTGTGTCCTGACATCCTGATAAAATTAAATCCATTTGTTCTTAAAAGTGTTTATAGGTGAGTCAACAGATGGTGTGGATATTGGCTGTCAATTACTGCCATTTACTGAATTCAATTTGGTTGATCTTTTTTGACAAATATCATGGAATCGTTAACCACGTAACAATGCACTTTTTTTTCAATCTTATTACGAAAAAGGACGATCTGTAGAAGAAACATTACGACGAGAATTTTTCGGTCAAAATAACCGCTCTAGTGAGCCCGGAATTCATGCTCTGGTGAAGCGTTTTGAAGAAACTGGTTCGGTATCGCATCGAACTCTATATCTCGATCTCGATTTTGGCCGAGACGTATATGTCAAAACATCGCCTATGTGAGCGAAAGTGTTCAAAATCACCCAGGCACCTCAATTTGTCGACAATTGAGACTCACTTATGGACCTTTAGGGAGAATTTTAAAAGTTCATCTTCATTAACATGCATCATTGGCCCGTACTTTTTCGAAAATGAGGCTGGAGAGATAGTTACAATGAATGGAGAACGTTACTGCAACATGTTGACTGGCTATTTTTTCCAAAATCGAATGACTTAGACCTGAACGATCCTTGGTTTCAACCGGATGGTGCTACCGCCCACAATTCTTTGCTTACGAAATCTGAAGATCGAATTATTTCTGCGATTTGACACATTTGGACTTCTTCATTTGTAGAGTAGAGTCTATGTCAAAAGCCCAGCGACAACTTAGGACTCCAAACATAGCATCCAAACTAAAATATCCGCCACTAACTGCCTTATTCTTCAAAAAGACATCGATCATTATGACCTTCAGGTGGTCGCTTGGAACAGAAGCCGTGTTGGTCACATGAACAATGGTTTATTCCATTCATAATAAGCATTAGACCGAAATTTATTAATAAATAAAATTCTACATTGATTTCACGGTAAATATGAACTTCCACAATAACTGTTTGCTCATCCTCGAGACAGTTTTTGACTTTGATCTTTTGGAAATTTATTGATGGCAACCTCCACAGCCCGATATCTGAGCTTGAAATACGGAGGCATAGCTGTCGACGCTTATATCGCTCCATAAACTCCTGGCACATACTTTTGCAACATTTTTTTATTTAGCTAAGATCCTCCCCTGTTTTGGGGCCCACAGGAATAATAGATGCGTCTTCCTTTCATATCCATTTCTGTCTAGTCTAGAAGCGGATGAAGCCCAAAAGCAAGTAAGCTGTTTGGGTGTGGACACAATGCCTTTCAATGGTCATATAGTTTTGGTATATAACTGCTTGACACTCTGGGTCTAACTGAGAACTAACAGAAAGTTGTTGATCGAACTCTTCAAGGTCTGATAACGTCCTTTAAAAAGTGTTGTCTTTCATACATGAGTTCCATGTATAGTATATAAAAGGTCTACGATTTTTGACTTAAAGATACATTTCACTCTTGCTTAAATAAATGTTAGGAAACCACTTGGAGGAGAAGAAAGAAGACACCAAATCTGGTTACATTCCCATCTTTATTTATTGAAGCAGAATTTGCAGAAATACTTGGATACCAAATTAAACTCTATTACCATACCGAAAGGTTTGTATACATTCATCTATACAAAGCATACACACTTCATCTACTTTCCCAGAAATGAATTTTCTATTGAAATATACGATTTCGTAGGAAAATCTCAATTACTGTAGTAAGCCCGGATTGTTTTAGGAACTCAAGTTTGGAGAACAAATACTCAGAACCAGCACTGAATTAAGTAAGACGATTTCCAATTAGCCTATTGAATATGAAAATTATCACTTTCCGAAGAGAATTGAATTGAATTTCAACAACAACCTACCTTAGCCTGTCAGAGCTCAGGAACAATTACTTTTCTCTATGACCTAAACCTGAGTAATAATTATTGATTCCAGAAACACCATCAACCACAGGAGCTTAGAACGTAGGCAAATCTCTAGTTCCAATTGCAAGTTATTCATATTTGTCTAGGTATACTATCAGCCACATGACACACACGTACCTTCATATTGTACATATTCCAAAAACAACCCGTGATCAATACAAAATCCTGTTCCTCAATTTTCGGCCAGAAATTTGATCCCCGACTCTCCGGAGGAAATATCTAAAATTGCGAAATGTCCTTCTTACAGCATCCATGACAGGAATAATTACACAATATTTACTGTTCGGAACGGGAGATAGCAAAAATTGTAGAGAGAGGACGAAATTAAAAAAAAAAAATCAAAAAAAAAATCAGATATCACCTCTATTACATGTTCCACTTGAAATCCAATCGAAGTACGCTCCAATGATCTATAATCATCAAAAGCTACAACGGAAGCAGTAGCTTGAGCACGAGAGTGCTAGCAACACCAGGAGTCTGAATTCATTCCGATACCCCCACCGGTACACAACAATGTAATACTCTGCATGCAAACGAATCATCTGTACGACGACAGAGGACCTAGATGGAAGGCAAAGCCATCTCTGCCAAGCCAAATCCACACGTAGGCAATTGCAATATTAACAACACCGAGGGAACATCAGTGGGTTGGCGGGGGTTCCACTTGTATTACTGGGTATTTGGTTCGTCTCTACGAGTAGTACGCCCGAGTGACTCTTCGATTGGTAGATAGGTTTATACGTAGCTACCTATCACATGAAGACTACTGCTGCTGTTGCTGCTGTGTGGTAAGCTTACTTAAAATGTCGACAGGTGATTTAAGTCCGGAAATAACCCAATCTCGGAATTTTGCCATGAGAAAATCGTATAAAGAAACAAGTATCTGTATGAAGTACCGGAGCGCAGTTAAACAACACCAAAGGTGTGTAGGGGGTTTGCTTTTGAAGGCTTCATTCACCCTACACCTACACTTGTACACAAACTGTAACAGTAGCCAGTAGCCGGATGGATGTTGCAGATATTAATGGTTCCATGTAATAATCTGTATCACTATTGTATGATGTATTGTGGTTACAGTATGGCGAACAAACCGAGGTTTTAGATGCGAATACTTTACGTAACAATCATAAGCAGGACTTATAAGAGAGCTCGTGAGATTTGGTTTAAATGAAAGTAGTGAGTTACGTAGAATAGGCAGGTCTTTAGGACGAAAACTACTCACAGTTCAAGGGGACGCATATCATCGATTAAAATCGATTTTGGAAATTTTACAAGCCAAGGGTCCTCTTTAAATTAAAACCAACTCAATCAAAGTAAAGCTTTCCAAGAAGAAGTCCAAACTACTTTTAAATTCAACCTTCCGCATGTCAAACGCTCCGGCACCATCAATATCGCCAACGTATTCGATGGATGTGTCTAGTGCTCTCTTATTGTCTGGTTTGTTTGCAGTTCTGTATGCAGTTTTTTCTCACCCTGTTCAAGGCTAAAATTCCGCTATCTACTAAACATTTAAAAAATCCGGGTCATGTGACGAAACAATGATTTTCGAGCTTTGATAGAGCACATTTGTTTATCTTTACACATATACTGCTCCATTAAACCTTTCCTGAAGTTGTTGTTTAGTTCCCCGACAATCGGCCTTATTTTGAATACGCGATCATGATGAGGATTGGTAAGTGGCACTTGGCATTGGTTGTTGTTAAAACGAATATGACGTCTCATCCATTCAAACTTTTTTTTCGAAATAACATCCTGAACAGCAGCCATACCAATATCCTCGGACCAATGTTTCGACACTCGGGACTTGCGCGCAAGCGACATATATAGTCCGATTCCAAAAATTGGCGGATTTCCAGCGATGGTGAACATATAAATTGATTTAATTCCTTAATTTTTTAAAAAGGGATTTTGGGAATAGGTGAAAAAACGAAGTGTACTGGTAACGACAGCTCCACAATTTCAATTGGCAGGGCTGTATTCGCCAGGAATCTTAGCTGGTTTTCGTTGAAAATTAAATTACGATTTTTCCATAAAAGTTTCCATGGTTTGTCGACGTCTCCAGTAATCCCACCTTTATCATCTGCATCAATGGGAACCTCAACTTCACCTTCCGAGTCTACGTCGTCTGTATCATCTGCGTCTTCATCATCTTGACAAAATTCACTTTCGTCATCTGATGAAAAATCTAAATCATCTTCGCTATCTTTACCTACTTTGCTTAAGCTAAAGTCCAGGATGGCTCTGGGCATCAGTCAACAAGCGTCTCCAGCTCGCTCGATCTTTGGCTAGCTGTCTCCAATTTCGCATGCGAAGATGTCTGAGATCACCATCCACACATGGCTGAGTCTCAGTCTTCCTCTACTGCGTTGTCCCATTACGGCAGATTCGAAAACTTTTCGAACCGGACCGTAGGTGTCCCTCCGCTACATATGGCCCAGCCATTTCAGCCGTTGGATCTTCAGTATTCTGGCTACTTCGATGTCGCTGCACAGTTCACATATTTCACCATTGTATCTACTCCTCCACTCACCGTAAAGGCAATGTCAATGCCTCTGCACCATGAAGCAGGACGAGATTTATAAGGAGTAACTTTTGTTGTCCGAGAGAGAGCTTTGCTACTCAATTGCCTTCTTAGCCCAAAGAAACAATGGTTGGCAAGAGTTATTCTTCGCTTGATCTCAGCGCTGGTGTCGTTGTCTGTATTTATAGCAGAGCCTAGGTAGACAAAGTCCTTAACTACCATAAAGTTATACCTGTCGAAGGTGACGTTCTGTCTGATACGTCGGTGTTGAGTGCCCTTTTTATTCGACAGTATATACATTGTCTTGCCATCGATGTGCCTCTTGTCTTTGCAACTGAGTTTTGCACTATGTTTCAGGAATCGCATAACAGCGCATCGCCTTCTGTTAATCCTTTTTTGACACCAAAGGTCTCGGTGAGATGTTTACCGACCTTGATGGTGTACCGTGCATTCTCCATGGTCATACTTCATTGATGGACGAGTTTGGCAGGGATGCCGAAATTAGACATTGCTCTGTATAGCTTGTCTTCATAGATACTGTTATATGCGGCTTTAAAATCGATGAATAGGTGAAGTGTATCGATCTGAAGCTCATGGATCTTCTCTAAGATCTGCCGCAGTGCGAATATTTGGTCGATGGTGGACTTTCCTGGCCTGAACCCACACTGATATGGATCTATCCGGTTGTTGACGAACAGCTTCAGGCGTTCACACAATACGGCAGATAAGATCTTATCGTATCGTATGCGATGTTAAGGAGACTGATGCCTCTGTAGTTGGCGCAGTTCAGAGGATCTCCTTTCTTGATCGGATCGGGTCGGACAAACAATGCTGAGGTTCCATACATCGGGCATATTCTCGTCCGACCATATTTAAGAGATGAGTTGGTGTTTACTCCTTACTAAGTCATCGCCTGCCACTTTGATGAGCTCAGCAGTCACACCGTCCGCTTTAGCAGCTTTGATGGACTTCAG
The DNA here is from genome assembly GCA_928272305.1 of Volucella inflata. Lineage (NCBI taxonomy): Eukaryota > Metazoa > Arthropoda > Insecta > Diptera > Syrphidae > Volucella > Volucella inflata. The sequence goes on along the minus strand of OV743718.1, from coordinate 14,990,560 downwards.
CTGAGATATAGCTATCTTCACTTCATCCAGGTCGGGTGGACGGAATTGTTGGTCATCATCGTCCATGTTAAAAGGTGCATTCTGTCTGACTGCGCCGTTATACATTCTATAGAAATGATCTTTCCAAATACTCTGTGCATCTATACAAGCTTCGGTTCGGGGCTTGTGTCGATGGCATGGTTTTGTTTTTCTTCCGAATCTCATTCCTGGAGTAGCATCTCCCAATTTCCTCGACCGCGCACTTCTTGTGCTCTTTCTTTTTCCTCCTGAGAAGCCGGTGTTCGTCTCTGCTCTTCTGCTCATAGGCAGCTTTCGTCGTTCTTTTGAGCGCTGCATTGTATGCATTGTATGCTTAGCTGCATGTGCTTGGCGGCATTTGTCATCAAACCGGGAGTTTCATTGTGATGGTCGAGTGAAACTCAGCACATCAATTCCGGCATCTCTAATGGATTTTTGGCAGTGTTGCCATTGGTCTGCGATGCTTGATGCTGGCGGCAGTGGACCTCTTAAGAAATTGAGAGAGACTCGTTGGAAAAAGATTTGGCGTTCTCTTGCGTTTGTAGCCGTCTGACGTCGAAAGTCCTCACAATATGAGCTTGTCTTGATGCTTTTCGGAGTATCCGCAACTGTAGCCTGGCTACAGCAAACGTGCAGGTCAATGTTGGCTCCTCGGATTGTTCGGAAATCCATAAGACAAGTGTCTTGCGTCGATCGTAATGGGGTCAATCTGGTTGATGGTTGATTGATCAGGAGTTCTCTCCAAGTCCCCTCGTGAATATCGAGATGGGGGAACCGCCTGCTAGCTATGACAATGAACTTGCGAACACCGCCGAACGGGGCGAACTGCCGCAAAGTTGATTAGCCTGAGTCCGTTGTCGGAGGTGGTGTCGTACAGGCTTTATCTTCCAACAGTACTACCTAAGATGCCCCACCTAACATTCCACGAAGTTCGTTGTTCTGAATTCGTTTGCATGGGTTGCCAACAGAAAATCCGTCCATATCCGAGGCTTGTTGTTGCTTCGTAACTTTGTATTATTCTCCATGACCGGTCAGTTACCCGAGCGACACAACCCCTAACCTGGACTGCCAGCTCCGTTTTTGATACCCCTAGGACGGGGTCGGTTGAACCGAAAGCCAATTACCCGCTCGGGGATATGAGGCTGTCGTTTTCTCATTAAGGGCACTTCTGCCACCATCTCTTTTCAAAGACCCATTTTCCCACAACAATTCTTATCTTCTTCGCAGTACAAATTCTTTCGCACCCTCTTTTCGTTTTAATGGAAAGACCTAGCTCTGGCGGAGGTGGACGGCGGCCATGGTCTCATAAGCCAGTGTCCCACCGACTAAAGATCTCAGAAAGGAGATGAATCAGGAGTCTAGGGTGCGACAGGAGGGCCAGCAGGAATACTGTTATCGGGGCTCGTAGGCTTGATGGGAGACTCGCAAATGGCAGTATCAGGTGGCGAAGCCAAGCGAAAGCCAAGCTATGGAAAGATTTAAGCAATACCACATCACACAGCCAATGTGGTTACAAACAAGAAGCATCACATCTCGTAATCGATGTGGATGTGAATGTCAAAATGTTCTATGGGTGAAGAGATGACGATCTCTTTTATAGCTACATCCCCAATGAGGGAGCAACAGATGAACAACAGTCGTGTGTGTTTGACGAAAACAACCTAACGAAGCACCAGCTTTAAAGGTCAAGTTTGATGGGTGAAGGGAAGACGACCCCTTTGAAGCCAGCACCCTACCGACGGATCACCAAGGGAGCAGCAGAGGCAGTTTAGAGTGTATATGTGAATATTAGAATGCATAAGAGGCCTAGTTGGTTGCTAGCTGTGTAGCTAATAACCCCATATGTTGCGTCAGCTAGCGCCAGATGAATGTGTAAGCCAGTTTGTATGGGAGCATTTATAACGTTGTGAACTCAGTTTGTTGTTTTTGCTTCAGGCAAGCGCTACCCACAGCTGGAATAAGATGGAAATCCAGAGTTATCTTTGAATCTGGGCAACGACTAACAGTTGCCGGAAATAATCATAACACTGTGCCTAATAACGGATATAAGGCTTTTCAAGACTTTAACTATAAAACATATGCAGACCACCAAATTATTAAGGACACATTTAAATTCTGCGTAGTGCGGGACACACTGTTCTTAACCAAAAACATCTGAAATCACAATACACTCACGTTCCATACTCTGAACTTAAATTACAAAAAGATGATACAGAAAAGGAACTCTAATTACCTACCTTGACTAACATAGGAATTTTCTTCCAGTCACCAAGTAGATTTTGTGGTGCTAGACCGGAACTCTTATAGACCGACCGACGTATCTACATTCTATAGTTCAACAACCAAACAATATGAACAACTACGACACCGAAACATTGTGGTTTTATTTCGTGCAAACCCTTTTAATAATACGCAAGAATGTCCAATAAGTCATAACCCAAAAATAGACCAAAAACCCGCATAACCCAGAGTACCACGAGTATATTTTGTGAACGAATATCTACACAGAATGCGTTACGTACGCCATGAGGGTATAGAGTGTATTGGGTACCTCCTGTAGGATACAAGACCCACAATTCCTTCCATCCAATTCCATGCCTTATGATGAACAGTTTTCGGTTACATTTCCTGACATTTTGACTAAGGTGTTAATTCAGCGGTTTGACTAAAGGATGTGGTTTTGTGTTGCACATCCATGGTCAGCTTGAAGAGGTATTCGAATACAAATGTGTGAGTATTTGCTCAAAGTATGTTCATACTATATATGTAGTTGCGGAAATCGGTTCAGTAGGCTGTCTCATATAAGACGCAACAGTAGTAAATCATATGATGTGATGTATACGTGCATAGATCTTATTTAAGGGATGCTTTGTAAAGTTTTCAAAATTTCGAAGAGATGTGAAATATACATGAATCCAATCAAGTTCAGTATTAAGTTCTGCGTAAAATATTTACAAAGCAACAGCCCTTAGATGCACATAAATGTACTCCTATTTTCGCTCTTAATGAGGAGCTACGAGTATTGCTCTATTTGTGGATATGTTTAGAAGTAAGCCTAAATGTCCTGAACTCAATCAAATTGTACAATCTTTGCCAAGAAAACGATGTTCTAGAAATATTTATGCAGAATAAACAAAGTATCCATCCATGCTAGTTACTTTCGGTAGCAGATGTAGGTTACTCGACAGAATATCTACCAGAACTGTCATCATGAGCCTCGGGCATTCTGATACCACAGTAGTAAGCCAGGGTATTTTCTTGGTAGTCTCAGAACTAGGGAAGGATGGTAATTAAACCTTCAGATGGTGCCTTGGCAATGCCGAAATCGATTTACTAAACCCTGATGAAGGAAAGTATCGAAAGAAACTTATTTGATCGTACATCACTCACCGATTGCGATGTGTCGGAGATTCAAGCCATGCAGAAAAAATCTTTTATAGACTGCAGTTAGTTTTGATAGAAAGATTTGAAGACAATTTCTGCGATGTAACAGAAATCGTTTCTCTTATCACCAAAGATGATAACCAACAGAAAGGAATGGACCTCGAAAAAATCGACACGCTAAACAAGAGTATGACGGTGGGTTACTGTAGAAATACGGCAAACACTAAGAGATGTCAGGATTGAGTAGAGCTGAAATTACACATCAATTGAGCTTATTATACCTCCACTTGGTTACCATCGGGTACTGGTTGATGTCCATCTGGACTTGACTTGCCAAGCTTATAAGAGCAGGTGCCGACCAGCATACAAAAATAGCGACACTATAAACTGGAAGGCGGATGAATTCCCCAGATGGAATTAACGGAAAACTTCCGGAACGAATGAGACCTTACTGCGTGATATTTGGAGCTCAGGCTGGTAAGGATTTCCAAGACTAAGTCAGAACTGCGCCAACTACAGAGGCATGAGTCTTCTTAGGATCGCTTACAAGATCTTATCTGCTATTTTGTGTGAATACCTGAAGGCGTTTGTCAACAACCTGATGGGTCCGTATCAGTGTGGCTTCAATGGAGAATGCACGCTACTCCATCAAGGTCCGTAAACATCTCACCGAGACCTTTGATCTCAAAAAAAGATTAAGAGAAGGCGATGTGCTGTTATGCGATTTCTTCAAAATCATACTTGAAAAATAGTGCAAAACTCACGAGCAAACACAAGAGGCACTATCTTACAAAAGTCCGTCCAACTACTCGCATACGCCGACGATATTGACATAATTGGGAGAAAGCAGCGTGATGTCAGTGGCGCTTTCGCGAGTATTGAGACGGAAGCGGCGAAAATGGGTTTAGCAGTCAATGAGGGCAAGACCAAGTATATGCTGTCAAGCAAAAAGGACAACCAACACCGACGTCTCGGACAGAACGTCACCCTCGACAGATATAACTTTGAGGTAGTTAAGGACTTTGTCTACCTAGGCTCCGCTATAAATACAGACAGCAACACCAGCGCTGAGATCAAGCGAAGAATAACTCTTGCCAACCGCTGTTTCTTTGGGTAAAGAAGGTAATTGAGTAGCAAAGCCCTCTCTCGGGCAACAAAAGTCACCCTTTATAAGACTTTAATAATCCCGGTCCTGCTCTATGGCGCAGAGGCATGGACATTATCAAAAATGGATGAGGGTGTTCTTGGTTGCTTCGAGAGAAAAATTCTTCGGTCCCGTCTGCATTGACGGTGAGTGGAGGAGGAGATACAACGACGAACTGTATGGACTGTACAGCGACATGGACCTAGCCAGAAGAGTGAAGATCCAAAGACTGAGATGGCTGGGTCATGTAGAGCGCATGGACACCAATGCTCCAGTCCGAAAAGTCTTCGAATCCGCCCCCGAGGGACAGCGCAGTAGAGGAAGGCCAAGACTCAGGTGGCGCACGCAAGTGGAAGAGGACCTCAGCCAACTTAGCGTGCGAAACTGGAGACAGCTAGCCAGGGATCGAGCTAGCTGGAGAAGCTTGTTGACTGAGGCCCAGGTCCACCCCGGACTGTAGCGCCACCTTAAGTAAGTAAGTAATAGCCAGTGTGGATTTTTTGAAGGAAGATCGACGTTGTATGCTATCCAAAGCCTACGAATAATAACGAAAAAGCACCGAGATTCGTCTAAGGATTTGCAAATGGTATTTATCGACCTCGAGAAAGCATAAGATCGAGTGCCTAGGGATCTCATATGGGCCGCGCTGAGGTCTCAAAACGTACCGGAAACGTATGTTAGAATAATACAAGACATGAACGGAAACGTGAAAACTGCGGTTAAAAGCTCTGCTGGACTAACGAGAGAATTTCCAGTTTATGTCGGAGTGCATCAAAGAAGCGTACGTAGCCCTTTCCTCTTTAACGTAGTATTCGACTATCTTTTAAAAGACTGCGTGCGCGAAGCAAATGCAACGACGCAGTTATACTTAGCGATAACGTCGAAGATTTACAGAACGCCTTAGATTCATGGAGAAATGCGCTAGAGTGAAACGGGTTTAAAATAAGTCGTTCAAAGACGGAGCATTTGACATGCCTATTTGCGCATCCGTTGCGACCTGTTCCGGATATAATGTTAGACGGAATAGCTCTTCCGAAAAGCGCTATCTTTAAGTACTTAGGATCAATCATTAACATGGAAGCGAAATGTGACGACGACGTAAACCACAGAGTGAGTGTGGGGTGGATGAAATGGCGGGAAAATTCGGGAATCTTTTGCGACCGAAAATTTCCACTTAAATTAAAGGGGAAACTCTACACGACGGTTGTTAGACCAGCTCTTATATACGGTTCACAGTGCTGGACAATGTACGAAGCGTTTAAAAACAAAATGACGGCAGCGGAAATGAAAATGTTAAGGATGTCTAGTGGAGTCACTAATTGCATTGATTGCATTAGATCTACGCGTATAAGAGGAAGTCTACATATAAAGAATTCGGTAACCGAACAGCTTGAGGCGAATAGGATAAGCTGGTATTGCCACGTTCAAATAAGATCTGCGGAAAATACGTTTAAAAGGGCACTATCAACTACGGTCACTCCAACTGTAAGAAAACGAGGTCGGGAAAAGAATTTCTGGATTTCTCAGATGGCAAATGCGCAACAACACCTGGGGCTAACCACTGAAGCGATCCAGGACAGAGCATTATGTAGACGCGTTCTGCGGTCTGCGACATTAGCCAACCCCATAAGCAGAGCAGCAGCGATGCAGTAAAAATGGGAAACACGTTACGCATCAGGATAAGAAGAAGAAGAAGTAAGACGCCAGTGTTACAAATGGCAGCCTAGTCATATTCCAAATAAATAAATACTTACGAGTATCTGTTCTGAACCACTGCAAATACATTCTTAAAGCCAACCACTTACCTGAAAAGAAGAAAATAAGAAAGTATGTGTTAAAAATCATCTTCCTAATAATTTTATTATTAAATGATTAATATGTATATATGGTTTTAAAATTTTAATAAATTTAATTCAGCCCAATAAACAGTCATGCATAAAAATTAAACCCTCATGCTTGATTAGGCCCACATTAAAGAGTCCTTTTCTTTAAGAAACACACCAAAGTTTAGACGATACAAAGACTACGACAACATGCGGAAGAAGAAATAGAAAAATATAAAAACTTTTCTTTTTCAATTTCGCCCAGGATTAAGGATTCCTTCCTGCCCTGCTAATCTATTTTCATTGATTTTAAATTGAGTTGAAGGAAAGAAATATTTCTCCCCATTTCATCAAATAACTCCCACTCGCTGTCATATGGTATTTTTATCCTGCTTTTTGCCTCAAAATGATTACTGAGGTTGGAGGGAGGAAATAAAGTACTTGCAGCAATCGTATTATCCAATTATTGATGAGAGCCAATTTCACGACCATATGCACAGACCCTATGAGTCCGAACTTCTGATTCATCATAAGGTGAAAGGACTTTCATGCGCTACCTTCCAATGGCTAGGCTCTGGAATATGCGGAAAAAACAGCGTTTACCGAGGGAAGGGCCGGGTTTTTTTTTTCCCTGTTAAGTTGCCAGCACACGCACAGGCACAGGTTACGTACTGCTGGTAGAAATACGAGTAAGTAAAAGGATATTTTCTTTAAATCGGATTATGTTGGAGAGTAACGCAACAAAAAAACTCGTGAAAAGTCTTTTAAGTTCGTCGTTTAAGCATGAACTGTATGTGTGTATGAAAGTTTGATCTCTTATTATTGCAAGAAAAGCAGTGTTTGTATGAGTGTGTGAATTTCCCAGACGTACAAATGAGGACCTTACTTTTTATTTCTTTACCAGGAAATTTGCTGTGGTAGGTGAAGTGAAACCTAGGTAAAAGAACGACTACGGAATCGAGTTTATCAGATGTGTTCCAATGTCGTTTAGGTGTGTGCACGAATGATATTACTTAAAGTAAAAGACAATTCTTCTAGTCGTAGACTTACTCTTATTCTTTTTCGTACAATAGCGAATTCAGCAAAAAACCGCTGAATGAGGAAAAAAACGGAAAAGAAATTCTATGATGCGATGATGTTTTACTGGTTTCTGAGGTTGTCGTTGGTGATGGGGGAGAAATAACAGCGTACTGAGCTCTTCGGTGCATTGAAAACTCGTACAAAAAGAAATTCGTGTTATTTTCTTTCGTTTTCTTTTGTTGTTAGTACTTTAACAATGGCTTAATCTTTTTTGTGACCTCTGGCATATTTGTGATTCTCTTTTGTTACAACTTACAACACTAAATTGGAGGGAAGTTATTGTGGAATTGGAAGCTTAGAGATTGGTGACACATTTGCAGGGCAAAAGTAAAAGATTCCCGCCTTTTGGACAGATTTTTCTTTTATATAATAATCGACTTGTAAAGGACTTACCAATGGTGCCAGAGAAAAGAAGCCATTATTCCAACATTACACCTGGTTTCCTTGGTAACTGGATAATATCTCTCACTTGGAAAAGCCTAAGTTCAATGAATGGTAATCCTTCATTATGATTCATAAGTTAAAAAGCTGAAGTCAGAAAAAAAGAAGTCGAAGTAAGATCTCAAGACTCAGAATTCACAAGTCGCAGCCATAGGGCAAAGTCACAATTCAGACCGAATTCAGGAGTCCGAAGTCAAACATAATACATCAGAGGGCAGCAACTTGAAGTTTGAACTTAGAAATCAGAGATCTGAAGTCAGAAGGCAAAAGTCTGACGGAATTTAGAAGTCAGAAGTTAGAAGTCAGAAGTCAGAAGTCAGACGTCAGAAGTCAGAAGTCAGAAGTCAGAAGTCAGAAGTCAGAAGTCAGAAGTCAGAAGTCAGAAGTCAGAAGTAAGAAGTCAGAAGTCAGAAGTCAGGAGTCAGAAGTCAGAAGTCAGAAGTCAGAAGTCAGAAGTCAGAAGTCAGAAGTCAGAAGTCAGAAGTCAGAAATCAGAAGTCAGAAGTCAGAAATCAGAAGTCAGAATTCTGACGGAATTCAGAAGTAGAAGTAAGAATTCAGAAGTAGAAGTAAGAATTCAGAATTCAGAAGCCAGAAGTTAGAAGTCAGACGTCAGAAGTCAGAAGTCAGAAGTCAGAAGTCAGAAGTCAGAAGTCAGAAGTCAGAAGTCAGAAGTCAGAAGTCAGAAGTCAGAAGTCAGAAGTCAGAAGTCAGAAGTCAGAAGTCAGAAGTCAGAAGTCAGAAGTCAGAAGTCAGAAGTCAGAAGTCAGAAGTCAGAAGTCAGAAGTCAGAAGTCAGAAGTCAGAAGTCAGAAGTCAGAAGTCAGAAGTCAGAAGTCAGAAGTCAGAAGTCAGAAGTCAGAAGTCAGAAGTCAGAAGTCAGAAATCAGAAGTCAGAAGTCAGAAGTCAGAAATCAGAAGTCAGAATTCTGACGGAATTCAGAAGTAGAAGTAAGAATTCAGAAGTAGAAGTAAGAAGTCAGAAGTCAGAAGTCAGAAGTCAGAAGTCAGAAGTCAGAAATCAGAAATCAGAAGTCAGAATTCTGTCGGAATTCAGAAGTAGAAGTAAGAATTCAGAATTCAGAAGCCAGAAGTTAGAAGTCAGACGTCAGAAGTCAGAAGTCAGAAGTCAGAAGTCAGAAGTCAGAAGTCAGAAGTCAGAAGTCAGAAGTCAGAAGTCAGAAATCAGAAGTTAGAAGCTAGAAGTCAGGATGTAAGGACTTTTAGATTCAGGAACTTCGCGTACGATCATCTCCAGGGATGGATGGCAGCCATTAAAAAGTTTAGGGTTTGAGTTAGGAAAAGCAAAAGTAGGGTTTCGTTAGCAGACGATGCAGGTATAGATGTTGCAGGTTGTTTGTCTTTGCAAATGGTAGTGCAGAGGAAATTGATCCTACTGGACTGTCTGATTCCGAATCTTCAACATGTTTTGATACTGGGTGCCAACTTTTGGGCCCGGCGGGAATCGTCCCGGATCTTAGATCAGGCGTGTGGAATTTTTCGAACCAGGCAGAAGCAGCATCGATTTCAGCAATCAAAGAACGAGTAGATTTAGATGAAGACCAAGAAAGGGAATTAATTAGGGTTATAGATAGGGTTTTCAAAAAAATACCAAAAGGATTAGGATGCACACACTTAGTGGAGCATAGGATTAGGACGACGTCTGAAGCGATTAAGCAGCGTTACTATCCATTCTCTATTCAGCGTCACATAGATAGGGAGTTAGAAGAGATGCAGAAAGATAACATCATAGAGAGATCATCTAGTCCATGGGCTTCTCCCATTGTGATGATTAAAAGGAAAAGACATCAAGTCCGCGTATTGGCAGATTCCCGTTGAGGAGAAGTCTGGGCCTTATACGACTTTCACCGTACCCAATCGGGGCCTCTTCCAATTTAAAGGGATGCCATTCGGGTTACATAACGCGCCGGCAACGTGGCAGCGTTTTATCGACACTGTGCCTGAAGCCGATTTGGAACCGCACGTGTTCTTGTACCTGGATGACATCACAATCGTCACCAACAATTTCCGCCAACACCAGAAAATATTGAAAGAGGTCTTCAAAAGATTGACTGCGGTAGGCCTCAACGTTTAAGTTTTTAGAATACGAATGGTATTCATGTTGACCCAGAGAAGGTTGAGAGTATGATACGGATACCTGCACCAAAGAACTTAAAGGAGCTTAGGAGTTTTGTCGGCACGGTTTCCTGGGATAGGAGATTTGTATCAAACTTTGCAGTTTTGGTAAAATCGTTGACCGACTTGTTGAAGAAAGGGAGTATATTCATTTGGTCTGAGGAGTGCGAGCGGACTTTCCAGAAAGCAAAAGAGTGCTTGGTGACTGCCCCGATCTTTACATGTCCGGATTTTGAGCGGCCGTTTGTGGTGCAAACCGACGCATTGGACTTTGGAGTCGGCGCCGTGCTCACTCAGACACTTGAAGATGGAGAAAAGGTAATTTGTTACCTGTGTAGGTCGTTGAATAGAAACGAGAAAAACTATTCTGGAATCCGAAGTTAGAAGTCAGAAGTCAGAAGCCAAAAGTCAGAAATCAGTAAAATTCAGGTTTCACAAGTCATAAATCGCAGTAGCTAGTTAGAGTTTCTAAGCCACAAGTCACTAGTGAGAAGTTAGAATATCAAACTTTGGCAATCAGCAATTCGGATCACGATCTCCTTATACATATGCCCATTTACAAATATGCAAGCTTTTCTTGACATTTTTGACTACTTATTACTTTTTCTATGTCATTGGGACTTTTCTTTAGACTATCCTACATTGATATACTAATAAGTAACTATTTCCCTCTGATTGAACAATCGAAATGGGATGCGTATCCTTGTCCTTTTTCTCTATCAGTCAGGAACGTCATATCTTGCCCTAGTCTATATGTCGGCTGAAATTCGTTTGTGATTTGTTTTTTACAAAAAGTAAGTGGAAAACTTTTATCTTTCATTTTTCCTTTTTTGTGCATTCTTACCTCTTGCTTTTATCAGTTTCCTAAAATATGATGAAGCCAAAGTAGAGGGGTACAAAGTTTTCAAAACTGACAAAGTTGTTGAGTATATGAATGAAAATGGAAAATCCGCAGGGTTAGGTATTTTTTTCTGTCCAAGGTTGTCAAGTTGTTCACATCACTTATTCGACAATCCATTGGGAGGTTTCTTGAATGACAAATCCTTCATCAACGACCATTGTCCTTTAATACAGTTAGGTGAAGTACTTGAACGTAACTAAGGGGTGGCTAAATGGAAGAATTTTGTTTTTTTAAAGATCAAAATAGTGGAAGGATAAGGGAGATGATATATATTGAGTTCAGCGAGGTAGGATTAAAAATAGGAAATTGAGTTATACATTTTGAAAGTACACATGTTTGTAGGCTAAGTGCGCAGGGGAAGAGCAAATATGAGTTGAATAGCTCTCGAAAATGTTTAAATTTAAAATTTTGTTTGATGCTCTCCAAGTTCACATGCGTAATACATACAAAACATTAAGTCCCGAATGATAATTTTTAATTTTAAGGCACAGGAAGAACCTCCGACTGATTACGGTGCAAATACGAGCTGGGATAGTTCAAATTTGAAAGATTTGACAGGATAAAAGTGGGATAAGTATCGAGTCAAGTCAAAGTGTGCGAAAATTGAACATGAAACTCGAAGAGGATACACAAGCAGCTGAATGGTACCTATTTAATACGTAAGTGAATAGATTTAAGGGTAGGAGTCTAAATAACCATTAAATAACCGGCACGCTGAAACACAACAACAAGGGTGAAACCGCAGAATTTAAATCCGTGATAGAAAATTGATAATCGGGGGCTACTCGTCTATACATATTCGACTGTAATACAAGGTAATAATTTTACGTCAAAAGTCTGAATATCAACATCTTTTACTTCATTCCATCTAAGTCGCTTTTCTAAATCATACACCCTGGAACACTTCAGCAGGATTCTAGTTCTATTTTTTTTTTCTGTATCTTCTTTGAATTGTTGTTCTATTTATTTTCTTATTTTCTACTTATTTTCGTAAACTCTTCAATCTTTTCCGGATTGCAAAAAACTGTCAGTCTTTATTTTTAGCTGGACTTAGCTGATGCGTAAATGGTTTACTATATATGGGACTTATTGCCCATCTTTAAGAACTGTTCATAGTTCAATTTTATATTTTATAACAAATGAAACAAAATTTGTAATCACGATTCTATTACCATCACCATCTTCGACGTAATCCACGGATCATAGCAGCACCACTGTAGGATGAACTGAGAAAGGAAAATTTAGAGCAACACCTTTGTCGACTGTACTTCGTTTCTTGCATTGTACGGTGATCGGAATTTATTACAGTTACTCGTTTTGCCTCTACATAGTGGGAAAAAAAAGACCTTACCTTACTTTTTAGGTACTCAACTTTAACTCTAACTCCTTTTCCAATAATCTGTGAGGTTTCTATCGGTTTTATTTTCACGCCACATGTGATAGCTCTTATACAGACGAGCTGAAGGAGTTGCAGTCTTATGTTGATACCGCAGCCTAAATACGTCCACCTCAGCAGCATAAATACAGAAAGGTTCATTGCCACATTCAGTTAGATATAGATTTTCACATCCCCGAGCCTCATCGCTGAGAAAATTATGTGTAAGAAATGGCCATTTAAGCCCTGATGTTTAAGCTCCTAATCAGGGCATATAATATTCCATTCCATGGTCAACTGGGTTGAATTTTAGAATAAGTTGAACACTATAAGGGTGCAGATGCAAATCCAAATGCAAAACAAGCCATAATGTGCAATAAGAAAAGTCCAAATGCTCTGCTCGCCGTGAAATCATCAGATTTCAGATTTCTTCAACACTTTTATTTATGAGCCTGACACTTGGTTTGTTTTTCGCAGTTTCGTCTATAGTACGCTCCGATAGACGGTCGACCATAATCAGCTCGTAATGCAATTACGAAAGACATACAGCATCGTTCCTGTAACCACCACAGCTTTTATTGCAAGCGCTCATCCGAAAGTAGAACTTATTGATGATTTTTTGAAGAATGGTAGGTGGGTTAATGGCGTCCGTTTCTGTTTCGATGTTATGTTATTGACATAGACCTAACTTTTCAAATAACCCCACAGAAAGATTTTGAACACTTTCGCTTACAGTGGTGATGTTTTGCCATGTAAGTGCTGTCCGAGCATGCTGATATGGAGTTTAACCCGATACTGAACCTGTTTCTTCAAAACGTTTTACAATTGCACGAATTTTAGACTCACTAGGGCGATTATGGTGACCGAAAAATTCACGAACTCTACGAAATGTTGCTTTTACAGATCACCCATTTTCGTAAAGAGATTGAATAACAAAAATGCGTTGTTGTGTAGTAATAACTTCATGACTAGAATTGTATGACATCTGTCAGAGAGATCAATAACATTGAATTCAGTAAATGACAGTTATTGACAGTCAACATCCACACTATCCGTTGGCTCACCCTTCATGTTCATGATCGGATGAAACATAGATTGCTTTCAATGTCGCCGACTGTCTTCCAAAAAAAAAAAAAATTACTGTGACGCTGGCAGCTTCTGGTCTAGCTGGCCTAGCTTCTTGACACTTATTTGTGTTGCTCATGTTGTCATTTTTGTCACATCTGAGCGGGGCCTACTGTTTATCGCCGAATCCGAACGGCACTCCTAAGAAGCTCTTCCATAGGCAATTTTATTTCCGGGAGTTTTCCATTGCCCGCCGAAAGAATGATGGCGGTTCGAAAAAATTGTTGGCGATGCTGGGGATCGAACCACAGACCCTCTGTGTGCTAGTCCAATGAGCTAACCATAGCGCCATCCACACCACCGTCTTCCAAAAACCTTTATGATATTTTGGGGCCTTGGAAGTCCAATTTCGTACTTTGGCTTTGTTACAGCAAAAGCGGTGTACTTAGTTGCTGGATCAGTGGACTACGATTTGGCATTCGTATTATTTGTGCCTTGGATTACACGTAAAGTAACTAGTCAAATTAACGGTTTTTTGTAGATGTTACAGTTAAGGAAACGGATAGTAATATTTCGCCAGGTTGTAAAATATTGTAACCTTCATATAATTGTGGGTGCATATTACAGATGCATAGGAGCAATCAGACTAATAACTTCTCATAATATTGGGTATATAACATAATTGGTGCGGTTTTTTTTCTCAAAATTTGAATATTTATTTAAGAAAAACATGTAAAATAGTATTATTCGAAGTATTGCCCATCTGAAGCCATGACTTTTTCCCATCTTTCTGGCAATTTGTGGATCCCATCCCAAAAGAACTGCGCCGGCGTGGCAGCCAAGAATGAATCAAGCCAATTTTTGATATTCTGCTCTGTTGTGAACCGTATTTCAGTGAGGGCGTTCTGCATCGACCGGAACAAATGGTAGTCAGAAGGGGCAAGGTCTGGGCTATATGGCGGGTGGGGTAAGACTCTCATCCACTGTTTTCCAAATAGTTCTTAACCGGAAAAGCAACGTCAGGCCAAGCGTTGTCATGATGGAAGATTATTCCTTCGTGTCTGGTCGCATATTCCGGGCGTTTTTCGGCTACTGCTCTCTCCAAACGGATTAATTGTGTTCGGTAGCGTTGTCAATTGATGGTTTCACCCGGTTTTAGCAGCTCATAATACTGCACACCCATCTGATCCCACCAAATACAGAGCATTACCTTCGCGCCATGGATATTCGGCTTTGCCGTTAATTTGGCCGGTTGGCCGGGTTTCACATATGATTTTTTGCACTTTTTTTGCTGGTCGTAATGAATCCATTTTTCATCACCAGTTACAATCCGATGCAAAAATGACTTCCTTTTGTGGTATTCCAGCAGCATTTCTGGCATGCAAAACCGCCTTTCGACGTCTCTCGGCTTGAGTTCATGTGGAACCCAATTTCCTTGCTTTTGAATACATCCAGCTACTTTTAAACATTTTGAAATGGCTGCTTGAGTGACACCCAAAGATTCTGCGAGCTTTTCTTGTGTTTGGCAACAATCTTCATAGAGTTCCAGTTCTTCATCTTCAAACTTTTTTGGCTGCCCAGGACGTTCATCGTCTTCCAAGCCAAAATCACTACTTTCCAATCATGCAAACCACTTTTGGCACGTTCGCTCAGCTAGCGCATGTTCACCATAAACTTCCACCAAAATACGATGACTTTCGGCAGCAGTTTTCTTCATATTAAAGTTATGAAGAAGAACTTCCCGCAAAAACACTTTTTCAGGCACAAAGTTCGACATATTTGAGTGAAAAAAAATTATTGTTGTTTACGCTTCAAATGAATGACATATACTGAAATGACGTACAATGACAGTAGCTTTCCAACGCATGTTCCAATGGAATAATACAAGTTACGCCATCTCTTAGCAAACCGCACGAATAAAGTTATAGACCCAATATATTTGAAATCATCTCGATACTCTAAAATACTCTATTGGCAGAATCGCATATATTCAAACACAAGTTTGAAAATGTGTTTAGCAGTGAAAAAGCTTCAAACCTGGTTGGCAACAAAAGGAGCTGCGCCGTAAACATTATAAAGTAAAGGTGGACTAAGTAATAAAGCTTTGATTGGATATATTAATAAGACTCTAAATTATCCCACACATGCTTTTTGCCGCAGAAGATGCAAGCAAAGAAGATGTCATGAAGATGCCTGTGATTATTTTTAACGCAAAATTCTTCGCGTAATTTTTTTATCTCTCTTTCGTTGTTCTCAAAAGGAAGCATGAGCTGGCTGAGGTGGATAGAATATGTGGAACGATTGGATAGGCTCTAGACCGGAAAAATTTCGATTTTTACTTAGGCAGACATGTGGCGTTCTGTGGCCATATTATATGAAATGCTTCACAAATATGTGGTGCAATGTGATTGGATCGATCGTCAAAATAAGATATTCGAGATTTATTGATAAATCAACTTCCAAGGATATACGACTGAAAAATATATTTCATAAATAGGTGACAGCAACCGTCCGATTTTCCAAAAACAACAGGCCAAAGTTGACATGACAATAGATTGTGATCGTGATATGAACTAATATGGAGATTTGGTTCCAAGAAGGAGAAGTAAAACGCTTTACACAGTGTGTACTCGTATATCCCGGGCACGAGTCTTATCTCAGCAACCAAAAGCGCCATCTTTCATCTGAATATGTTCTTTTTTTAGCTGGAATCTGTCTCTACTATCCGTCAAAATTGCTTGACATTTGGTCGTAATTTAGCAATTATAAAATTATTTTGCCAGAACACCTTTTCGTTTCATATTGAAATTAAATTCCACCCAAAACTTGTTAAAAATGCATCACAACCATTTCGATTGATGCAGCAAGTAAGTGTACCGTGATGATTTCTTGAGCAGAACAGTTGTTTTTGAGTGGCATAAATGTTTTTTTGAACACCAGAGAGATGCTGGAGGATGACAAGAACACAGGAAGGCCAATTTCGGTTCGGACGTCTGAAATGATCCAAAAAGCACGTGATTTTGTGGCAGAAGGCAAAAGATCACAAACATATACACGGAGACTTTATCGAACTACTCGTATTTTTCCTGAAGATTTGAGATAGACAAAGGTCTTATCCACATGTATTGAATGATGACCAAAAATTTATGTGAGTCTGGCATCAAGATGTGATCCAAACTTCATGAAAATTGTTCGGACTTCTAAAATATGCTGTTTCCAATACGATCCCGAAGCCAAGATTCAAAAGGCGGAACGGAAGTAAAAAAATTCACCACAAGCCAAAAAAAAAACACGAAAAGTTCCTTCAAATGTGAAGAAAATGCTCATCACTTTGAATCACTAGCATTTGAATCACTAGCGAAGCGCTCTAACAAGTGTATTGAATCGAGAGGAGAATGTATTGAAAAAATAAATAGAAATCGTATTTTGATAATGTTTTCTAGAGCCAGTCCGGCCTATTATTTGCCACACTGTGAACAGTAGATCAAATCATGGATTTATTGGAATCAAAATTCGGCGATAATTTGTTTTGCGACTTAAGTCAACTCAAATAACTATTTTCGCTAGAACCATCTGAAAGCATTAGTTTAATCGGATGAATGAGTAACTATTGACAACTTGGATGTCAGCATCATAACAGTATGAGAAAGGATATTTTAGACAGAACGTATATCCATGGACGAAGACTGCGGGCAGGTTATCAAATTCACAATCATGGGTCTCAACGCTGTTTTTCTGAGAACTGACTTGACCATTTAGCCGTTGATTTCTTGTCGTAAGTTGTGCGAGTATCTTCTTATTTGCAATGTAGACAGCCACCTACGAATGAACGATATGATATCATTGTCTGCGGTATTAAGCAGGTCGCCCCCTTGTTGCATTGTAGATTTCTTCGTTCATGAAAACTATAATTCAAAATACATTAGCCATTCTTGTAGTATATACCAATCTTACTTGATTCCAAGTAAAGCAGCGCTTCGGCACTTGAACTTCTGATGGAACTAAGTTCAATTGAACACTCCAATTAGTAGTAAACCGTCGCAGAGGAAGTGTTCAATTGGAAGACATCTTTCTGTCTGTAACCGTAGATACTGCCACTACCATTTGTCGGTCTTATAAGTTTATCTTAACTGCAATAGAGATAAATCCTTTTCAAATCTATTCCGACAATTGCTGTTTCTTTGGAAACAATTCGAACCAAAGACAACTTTAATCGGATTTCAACAAACTGAGATACAAAACAAGCACAAGCAACATGGATATATCTCTGAATCTATATTTCATTTATACTTCATTTAACCATAGCCCTCTTCAGCAATCTTTAGCAATTATATTCTCAAAGTACTCGACATTTAAAATCAAATACAAGTAGGTATACAACTTGTAAAATCCGCAGATAACGATCCAAAGTTATTAAGGCACTAGCAAGTGCTTTTACTCAAAGCAGACCCTAAACTTTCAACTTTACGTTCTCAATGACATGAAGCCGATTATGTTGCCTAACAACTAACCCTACCCACTCTCCATCATCAACTACTTGGAACTTAACAGCTATGTATCTGCAGCTGGAGCTACAAAGAATTTAAGGAAAATTTTCACATTGCACAAAGCCAAGGAATACTAAATGACTAAAGCAATCGAAAAACCCAAGAAGACTAAGCCAGATGCTGTTTGTTCGTTTATCCGCATTTTGCGGCACAAACAACACTTTGTGCAATTTCAACCGCAAGCAATTAGATTGTCATTTTGTGCATTAAAAACGGCAAACTTCACGAGGATGATAATGTTATGCCCTTTCCATCAAAAAAGATACTATTGACAACATAATCGTAATAAGGAATTGAGTGGAAACAGTGGCAGATACTTGTGATAGTAGCCAGACTGATACTAAAATTTTCACTTCACTTTAAGCTCATTAGCAGATTTGACTTGTATGTCCTTGTAGAGGATATAAGTACAAATAATTCCCTTTCATATCCGTTTTGTATTCTCCCAAGTGGGTATGTTTTTTTGTTTTCTTCTTTTTGTAGTACCAAAGATCTGGTGGGTAGTGAGAACAAAAGTCAGCATCTGGATTGTTGCTGGTCTACGCCAAGTTTAAGTGCTTGCTTACACTTTATTATCTTTTGGCATCATAACCGAATGTCAACCCCTATATTCGCATTGGTTCTACTTATACATGTATATCGTATGTATATGATCTCACACTTACGACTTTACTCGTATCCGCAGGGCGTTTTTCTTAAAAGAGCTTTGGTTTACCAAGGGAAAACATCAGGATACAGCAAAATATACACAGGATACACTCAACTCTGGTTAAATAAGCTGTGGCAACAAAACTCATGTCACTTGCAGCAGTCACAAGCTGAGATGGGAAGAAATGGAGACATTTTTAGCTTCAGTTACCAAGGACTACTAAGGAGTGTTCCAAGGAACATTCCAACAAGCAACAAGAAGTACCAACATCCTACAAAGCAGGATGAGTAAGTGAATTGTTTCTTTTCTTTGCAAACAACAGCCATAAAGGATATGAGGTGAAATCCTCCTCTTTTTTTTAGTTTCTTCTGTTTTGGTCCCTTGCCTCGTTTCTTAATAAATTACACACATAAAGTATGAAAAAGTCTAAAACATGTCAGGGCGACTAAAATGGCTCACAAGGAATGCACGACAAAACTTTTCGCATAAATTCAAATTATTTGTCCTGACGGGACAATTTGACTTAAGGGGGCCCCCATGTAACTTTTTCTTAAATCTAATTTTGTGTTCCTTCCTACTTCGGGTAATTGATTAACAGACATACAGAGAGGAGAGATGCTGGTAGATATTGAGTTGGATGTGAGCATATGAGTATTTATGGATGTTACCGAGGGTGCTATCTAGTCTGTAAAAATGGTGTTTGGAAGAATACCTTTCAAAAGCAAATGGGAACTAAGTGACGGACTTGGATGGAGCACAAAAAAATAAAAAAACATCGTCGGGGCTACTTTTGTGTCTTAAAGTGAAGGGAAACTAGTTAAAGTGAATGAAATGGAGGCAGTTTGCAAGATTTTGATGTATTCGCTCTGTAAGCGCTCTGGCATCCGTCATGGCTTGGTCTTTGAAACGGAGGTTCGGTCTTTCTTGTCTTCTCGAACATGGGGCTGGGATTCGAAGTTCCTCATAGTTGGAGCATTATTGTGCATTCGCTCGATATGATCAAGCCAATGTAGTCGCGTGTTTTGGCTTTTTGGACTACATCCAGATCTTGGTACAGCTCATAGAGTTCGCGGTTGTATCTTTTTCTCCATTCGACCTCCTCGCACACAGGACAAAAAATCCGCCGAAGTATTTTTCTTTCGAAGGAACTCAGTTTCAGCTCTCCCTTCTTGCATATCGTCCAGCACTCGGTGCCATTAAGCAGAACTGGCAGGATAAGGGTTTTGAAGAGCACACATTTCGTCCTTCGAGTTCGGAGTTTTAAACCCAATTGTTTGGCCAAGCCGAAGTAGCAACGGTTTCATAGGTAGATTCTTTGCCGGATCTCCACTAGGGTCTCATTCGTGGAGTACATGTTTACTCCGAGGTAGGTGAACTCCCTAACTACCTTGAAATTTTTGCTATCAATAGTGACGTTTTGTCCTAGGCAGTGGATTGTTTGCTGATAGCATTTACTTAGCCTTGTCCTCATTTACTTCAAGGCCAACGGATTTCGCCTGTTCTTCAGTCGCTTGAGCGCTTCTATCACGGCACGCAGGGAGCGTCCGATGATATCAATATCGTAAGCATACCCCAGCAGCTGAACGGATCTATTGAAGATAGTGCCTTCCGTGTTGACACCTGCCACTCGCACTATCTGCTTCAGTTCAAGATTGAAGAAGTCGCATAATAGCGCATCTCCTTGTCGAAATCCGATGCATGTTTGAAATAGTTCGCAGGAAATACTTCCAAACTGCACATTGCAGCGCGTGTTTTTCAGCGTCACGTGACACAGTTGAATCAGTTTTGCCGTGATTCCGAATTCGGCCATCGCCATATTAAGCTCCTGACGATGTATGCTACGAGTATCATACGCGGCTTTGCAGTCGATGAATAGGTGGTGTGTTTCGACTTGAAAATTTGGTCTATAGTCGATCTGCCGGGCCAGAAGTCACACTGGTACGTGCCCATTAGTGTGTTGCAGAAGGGTTAAAGACGTTCACAGAGTACGTTGGATAGGATCTTTTGTGCGACATTAAGGATCTCCTTTTTTGTAGATGGGGCATATGGAGCTAAGAGTCCGGTCATCGGGCATGTTTTCTTCCACCCATACTTGGATGATGATTCGGTGCATGCTCCCTACCAAAACATCACCACAGTATTTAAAGAGCTCCGCTGGTACAACCATCAGAGCCTGCAGCCTTGCTGTTCTTAAGCTTCTTTATAGCTACGCCAACTTCTTCTATACCAGGTGGTGGAACTGCTTCTTCATTGTCTGGATGTGGGTTCTCTTCTTGCCCTATCACTCTCTCTACATAATGCCCATTAAGCAGCTGTTCCCAGCGTTGACTAGATTTCCTTCGCTGTCTCGAAGAGCCTGCGTTCCGGTTTTGTAGCCAGCAGCCAGTTGTCAGTTTTTTTTATAAAACCTCCGGAAGTTATTACGATCGCACGACTCTTCGATCTGGGATCCCTCTTCTTTCTACGCAGGATCTTCATTTCCTCCCTTCTTTTGGCTCGATATTCTTGTGTGCATCTTCTGTCATCTTTTTCATGTACACGCACTCATCATCATACCACGGGCTCTTTCTCTGGGGTACCCTACAGTGGTTTCGGCTACCCCCTTGATGATGTCGCGATACTGGCACTACTAATTGTTTGCGTTTGCAGTAGATAAGTGCACAAAGGCAAGTCTCATAGTCAGGCGCTCCCTGTAGGCTCTGGCTACTCCAGGTGTGCTAACGCGTCCAACGTCGAATTTCTTCTTCTGGGCGGTTCGCAGCTTCTTCTCGTTGGAGAGTCGAGCTCTGAATTTAGCCGCGACAAGAAAATGGTCAGAGTCGACTTTTTCCCCTCGGAATGTGTGCACGTCGAGGGTGTTGGATGCGTGTCTCGCATCGATTAGCACATGGTCGATTTGGTTGGCTGTTCGACCATCTGGAGAGCGCCAGGTTGCCCTGTGGATCCTTACCCTTGGAAACCTAGTGCTACTTATCACCGTATTACGAGCTGCTGCAAAATCGATTAGTCGGTAGCTGTTGGAATTAAACACAGCTATCAATCAACCCCATGACTGAGGACGCAAGGGCTTCTAACTTAGACTCATGTATTGAGAGGTATTTCGATCCTCTAGCAGGAGAAGGAAATTTCACACAATTTCATTGTAACATGTGCCTTTCCATGAAGCTATACGCTCTAGGACTAATTTGAAAGTGATTTTAGAATAAAACAGTTATTCCGAACTTGGACCCAGCAAGACTCAGCCAGTTTGGGCTTCCTACTACCTTCAGTAAAGGCTCGTATTCTTGAACTAGCCTTAAGCAAAGCTTGCCTGTCCCTACAGATGCTAATGCTTTGTTGTCGCTACCGATTTTTCACAACTAAGTCCGTTGTCATCAGGCGATCCCATATCTGAGATCTGTTTCGGGCCACCCAATCACATGCCATTTCTGGCTCTAATTTTGGACGAAAACATTTATTTAAGCAGAAATAATCGATTCCATGTGTTTTGTTACACGAGTTCTGGTGCTATTACGTCCCCATCTAGAGTTCATCAGCAACATAACAGTGGGACGACCTATATTTCATATATCAAGGGGATGGAGAATTATCAATCTGTCTAGAGGAGAAGGCAAGACAAACAATTTTTGAAGCCTTGTGAAATGAGCAGCGATCTTCTTTTCAAGAGCTAGTTTCACCAGACAATTCACAGCCGATTGTCAGTTCTTCAGAGCAGCGACTAACTAGGCAGCTATGTAAGTCATCTGCATATCTCTTAGTCAACCAACATCCATCACATATTCGTCGCAGTCACATCCGCCAGATTTGTGATACTTGCATTCACCAACGCATTGCTTTTATCCATGAAGCCAGTGAATATTATTGAAAAGGGTAACCGCGTATTCCTTGTTATTAAAGCGAACTCTCGCTGTATCTGTTCTGCAATAGTGGGCATGTTGCATCTGATACAGATGATGCATTTACAAGCAGTTTTGGGTACGTGTAGCTCGTGGTCTTCAGAATGAATGCAATCGGACTAATAGGTCTGAATATCTTTTCGAGAATGTAGCTATCTTTTCGATTTTCGGTATTAAGGCACTGTTCAGCAGGAGTTCGGTATGTATTCCATTGTTAGGCTTACAGTAAAGAGTTGCTTACCGCTATTCCAAGCGACTTAAAGCCATCAGAAAAGGCAATAGCGTATTTTAAGATCCCATCCATCAACACAGCCAATAGAAAATATCATCTACAGCTTGCTGTGTCACCAAACCTACTCTAAGATTCGTAAGTACGAGTATGAACTGTTGTGCGCTGGTTCGGATTATGTTATTTGGAAAGTGTGTCTCACATTTTCGATTCCAATCTATCATAGCTGATCTTCTCCTTTATATGGCTTTCACCAGCGCGATGGTATCGATTTCGATGTTTCGATTTTTTAAGCCTAAAATTCGAAGTATCCGATCATATCTCATTCCTTGCGCAAGGTCTATTCTGGGCTTATAGACTCCATGTTTAACCAGCTTCCATTTTCTTGATTCTGCTACCAATGCAGATCAAATTCGTTGCAGCTGACAGCCAACACCTGAAACCGAATACCAGTGCACAAATTTAATTTTCACATTAGGACAGATCCTCGAAAAGATCAGTGTCGATCAAGATCAAGTCGACATACACCGCCTCTGAATCGAAATCAAAGCCCCATATGACAGCATCAGTTGCACTGAGCGACATCTATAAGGCGATGGCCGAATTCGGGATGCTGGGATAACTGATCCAAATGTGTCCCACAACACTGGCAAAGTACAACCTCCGAATTATTCCAAACCTGCACCGGATTTCGGCAAGGAGATGCGCTGTAGTGTGACTTCTTTAATTTAGTCTCTGAGCAGATAGAACGACTGGCAAAGCGAACTCAATGAGCTGTGCAAAAACGTGGACATATGGTAGTACGTAAAGAAAAATCCATGCACGGACGATAATCCTCCAGCTAAGAGGTTCTTCAAATCTAAGTTACCAATTTCGGGAAGAAAAGGAAGATCGTAATCCGGTTAAAATATCAGGCGATCGCTTGATCAGCACGCTTGAAACCAGCACGCCAGGGATCGTAATATAGTAGATGGAAGGCTTCAATTGTTTAGACTGTGATCCTCCAAGGGTTGCCAGCCTAATTAGTAAGTTAGTTTGAAAGATTATGCCTCTTGTGTTTGCGCGTGAGTTTTGCACTATGATGTTGAAGAAATCGCGGGAGAGCGCATCGCCTTGTCTAAATGCTATTTTGATATCAAAGATCTGGGTGAGATTTTTACCGACTTTGGGTAAGCAGCGTGCATTCTCCATCGTCATCCTGCACAGACGGCTACACTGATAAGAACCTATCAGGTTGTTGACGAACGACTTCAGGCAATATGGCAGATAAGATGTTAAGAAGACTGATCCATCTGTAGTTGGCGCAGAGGGGTCTCCTCTCTTGAGGTACAGATTTATGAAGCTGGTGTATTCAATTTATGAAGAAAATGTTCCTGGGCAAACAGGAACCATGAACATGAAACAAGACACACATGGAAGCTCCACCGCTTCGTATCCGAAGCGTTTATTTTCATTTAACAGCAATTAGAAATTTTCGGCATGGCTACAACACAGACACCTTGTCCTCCACGGGGAAGGCATACCATATGATTCCTGGAACATTAAGCAGTACAATTATCGTCTCGGCAACAGATCCTGATTCTCTCCTACCTTTCAGACGGTCTAGCGTGTGTTAAAAAACCTGTCAAGTCGAAAACAATCGTTAAAGGCTTCGAGCTCTACTAACAGAGTCTGCAGAATAAGGGATTAAGAATTTTCAGATAAGTAAAACAATGCTCAATGTGACAATTATGCCGTGTGGATATATATTTTCGTTACTCTAGGTCAAAACTTCGAGACTAAGTTTATTATAACATATTTAAAGTTAAAACATTGTATGTCTTACACCACTACAGAGAGATCTTCAAAAGACAAAAAATGATCCCAGTTTTCCGTCTCTTTTTCGCCCATTTCTACGTCTACTATCTGCCTACATGGCGAGTAGTTTCCAGCGAGTTTTTTTTAAATTTCATACATTGTTCAAATAAACGCATCTTGAGGCTCCAGTGGCGGTCTGTGCGGTCTACTACTAAAGGGGAAACTCTTTGTAAAATAATACAAGCTCTACAGAGCTGTAGATGCCAAGTTTGGATAGGTACAAAACAAAAGAGATATAAGAATCTTTGTATCTCAATGTTAAAAAAAAAACAAAAAAAATTGACTAGATGGACCTACATAGGCTTTCTAGCTATGAAACTGAATAGGAATAGAACGACAACCAAAATCCCTGCCTTAATGCCTACCCTCGCTTTCTAATACTGTGAGTGGTTGCTTATCAAGATATCCCCTTCCTTTGATTCTCTTAAAAATTTGGCAAACACGCTGAAAATATTAAGGATCAAGAGCAAGGATTGTCTTCTCACTCCGTCTACCACCAGTTTGTGAACCGATATTAAAATATGAATCGATTGAGAGCAATTTAACCAAACGTGGAAGCCTATGGACGTATGAAAGTGACACAGTTTAAAATGCAACAACATTGCCGTAAAAATAACTCACATATAGGTAGTAATTGAAGGCGTACTCATATAACATATCACAAAAATTTAGCCAATAAAGCTGTCATCCTCGTGGCAATAAATTGCTTCTTGTAATGAAAAACACAATGTATCGTGACTTAAATCAGCTCAAGCCCCCGTGTCTGCAGATACTTAATCAGACATATGAATACTTTATTCGTGGAGTTAATTCAAAGTTTTTACGACTCCCAATGCAAAGTCTGATATAATTTGATTGAAGACATAATTTGACGTGTTTTATTTGAGTTCGAAAAGAACACTTTTATGCATAAGACTCAGACCTTGACGGTGTGTAGTGCCATGGTTGAACTCTTTTCAATTCCTCACCCTTTCAACCGAGATAAAAATAAGAAAATAAATAAAATTCAAATTGGTGACATACGGTTCTGCCTTTTTTTTAAAAAAAAAAACATAAAACACTTGGTAGTAGATACATATTCTTCTTTTTTTTTTTAAATTGTATCTCAGTTCCTGCCACTAGTTAATAAATAAAAAAATAAAACCTCATTTAAGGTGTCCCGGCAGAAACAGTGTGGATCGAAAATATCCTTTCACTTAACTTTTTGGAAACGGTTCGCTGTTGAATTCAACTCACAAGGAAGAATATAGCTTTCTTTATTTTTTGTTTACAATCTCAGTACCAATTAATCCAATTGAAGAAGGATAAAGTCGTTGAGCATGGTTCTGTAGCGCTCGCCGTCCACAGTAGTCATTTGGCCCTCGGCGTTTTCAAAAAATACGGCCCGATTTCATCTCCAGCGTAAATACGAGTAGCACACCATGACTATGGTCCTCGTGAGTTATACTCGGATTTTCGGTGCTCTAGAAGTGATAATTTTGCTTATTCACATATCCACAGAGATGGAAATGAGTCTCGTCGCTAATGATGATTTTCAACAAAATGTTGTCTCCCTCGTGGTTGAGATGCAGAATGGTTTGACCGTAAGTTAAGTGCGCTTGGCGTTGATGCACTGCCTACACTTTCCAAGGGAACATCTTACAGTCCTTCACAAAAATTCTCTGTAAAGACCGCCGATGGATACCCAATTGCGTAGCACATCTTCTTGCTAATACTCCAGGGTCCTCTGCGACATATTCTCAGCAGAACGGCTGCTCTGGTGCCGGCCAGACATGGCAGTATCTCGTGTTATCCCATACTCTTCTAGACTTTACCTTTACCTAGTACTTCTTATCCTTCTTATTCCTCCTTTTTTCTTCTTCTGGAGAAGTCGATGTTTCAATATCGCTCAGCACACAAGCGGCTCTAGTCATTCGCTGTAGCGCGGCTTTGTACACTTCTTGTTAAGTACACGTGACTGCCGACAATCTTCATCATACCAGGGATTTCTTGGTGGTGGTCAAAGAAAACGCAGCACTCCACTGGTTTTCGATACTTGATTAAGGCAGAATATGGGTTTTTAAAAGATCTGGGGATACCTTTTCACAATAGTTCATCTTTGTTGCGGAAATCCTACACTCGCACCTTGGCTATAACAAGTCAATGTTGGCTTTTCACAATGTTATCAATTTTATTTGGCCTTTGATCTTTCGAAGAACCTCATATTCTATATTGAGAGAAGGAAACAAGTGTCCAAATATAAAACATTCCATGGTTTCCTCATCAATCGCTTCGCAGGTTCCTTTCTCCTCTCTAGGAAATAGAAAATTGCACACGTTTGACTTAAGAAAACAAACACAACATTTTCTAGGAAAGAAGCTCACCTGCTTGGGACATATATAAGACAGGGACCATGGTGGACGTTAAACATACAAGAGTGCTTCCTCGACTGCTGCACTTCCATTTAAGTGTGCCAGAATAGAGTTTTGGGTAGCCGTGAATCAAATGGTAGCAAATATATTTGCTTCTTAATCAGACAGCCGGGCATTCAATCCTAGCCGACCCCGAAAGACATACTTTTCCCAAGCAACTTAAATCAAGTAAGTTGTTGCCTAGAACACAATATGTGCTTGTCTTGAGCTGTGTCGTCCATTCACTTAGGATGTTCAAGACGCAAGTATCTCAGGCTTTCAATCCATCGATGCCTAAAATGCCTGATATCCGTATACAGATCATACAGTGCTTGGCTGAACCTCCTTTACCGAAAAAGACCGAAAATCACCATGTGTCCATCAGCCACTAGTGCATCC
Organism: Volucella inflata; assembly: GCA_928272305.1. Classification (NCBI taxonomy): domain Eukaryota; kingdom Metazoa; phylum Arthropoda; class Insecta; order Diptera; family Syrphidae; genus Volucella; species Volucella inflata. The sequence continues at coordinate 14,963,227 of OV743718.1, read as the reverse complement.
TCCTAGTATGTTGAAGGACCAACCGCCGCAGCTAGGACGGACGGTTGGTTATTGAAGCGAAATCAGCGTCCGACGTTTTGATGCACAGCAATCTTTAACGAAGTGGTTGGCGCTTGCTCTTGTGTGTGGTGTGGTTTTTTTTATCGGGAAAGCCTCATAAGGCATCTCCATTACATCATGATCTCTCCTGCCCGATCCGTTGAGTAGCGTTCCAGAGGTAAAAATCCTTCCACTAGGCTTATCGCATGAGTAGTTTCGCTCTCACGGTTCCCTATCCGTTCATTATCAGAAACGGATAATGAGGAAGATCTATAGGTGCAGGTAGGCCATTTATTGTTGGCAAATTATATTTTTTTTATCTTTTGAAAAGGACTGGTGTTGCATTGGGGCTGATCGTAGGGGGAAATATTAGCTCGGGCCTAAGGGAAATCCTAAATTGGAGTTAGTTTCTCTAGAAAATCGAGAAGATTGAGAAAATATACAATTGAAATAGGCAAGAAACAAAATTCAGAAAGAACATATGAACATAGCTAGTTTAAGAAGGAGGAGGAAATGAGGACCTCTCACGACTTTTGTGTCAGGAGCATAGAAGGGAACCATATCAGACCAGTGATTAGTTTTATTTAAATTAACCCGGTTAATCCTTTTAGCGCTCATATATAAATGAAAAAAAAAAAAAAGAAAGACTAATCGCGGTTAGCGCCGGGCTCCCAACCAGCGGTCCATGTTTCTTCATGGTACCTTTACTTACTTACTTACTTTAGGTGGCGCTACAGTCCGGGGTGGACCTGGGCCTCAGTCAACAAGCTTCTCCAGCCAGCTCGATCCCTGGCTAGCTGCCTCCAGTTTCGCATGCTAAGTTGGCTGAGGTCCTATTTCACTTGCGTGCGCCACCTGAGTCTTGGCCTTCCTCTACTGCGCTGTCCCTCGGGGGTGGATTCGAAGACTTTTCGGACCAGAGCATTGGTGTCCATGCGCTCTACATGACCCAGCCATCTCAGTCTTTGGATCTTCACTCTTCTGGCTAGGTCCATGTCGCTGTACAGTCCATACAGTTCGTCGTTGTATCTCCTCCTCCACTCACCGTCAATGCAGATGGGACCGAAGATCGCCCGAAGAATTTTTCTCTCGAAGTAACCAAGAACACCCTCATCCATTTTTGATAATGTCCATGCCTCTGCGCCATAGAGCAGGACCGGGATTATTAAAGTCTTATAAAGGGTGACTTTTGTTGTCCGAGAGAGGACTTTGCTACTCAATTGCCTTCTTAACCCAAAGAAACAGCGGTTGGCAAGAGTTATTCTTCGCTTGATCTCAGCGCTGGTGTCGTTGTCTGTATTTATAGCGGAGCCTAGGTAGACAAAGTCTTTAACTACCTCAAAGTTATATCTGTCGAGGGTGACGTTCTGTCCGAGACGTCTTGGACGGACTTTTGAAAGATAGTGCCTCTTGTATTTGCTCGTGAGGTTTGCACTATTCTTTCAAGTACGATGTTAAAAAAATCGCATGACAGCGCATCGTCTTGTCTAAATCCTTTCTGGACATCAAAGGTCTCGGTGAGATCTTTACCGACCTTGATGGAGCAGCGTGCATTCTCCATCGTCATCCTGCACAGAGGGACGAGTTTGGCAGGGATGCCAAAACTAGACATTGCTCTATAGAGCTCGTCTCTTTTCTCCTTTCTTGATAATTGGACAAACAATGCTGAGGTTCCATTCATCGGGCATACTTTCGTCCAACCATATTTTACAGATGAGTTGGTGTATGCTCCTTACCAAGTCATCGCTTGCCGCTTTGAAGAGCTCGGCAGTCAGGCCGTCCGCTTCATCAGCTTTGTTGGACTTCAGCTTAAATATTGCTATCTTCACTGCATCCAGGTCGGGTGGACGGAATTGTTGGTCTACATCGTCCAAGTTGAAAGGTTCTTTCTGCCTGACAGCGGTATTTGGTTCGTCATCGCCGTTATGAAGTCTACAGACATGTGGCTTTCAAAACTTCAGCAGCGACTGCGACTATAGAACCATGTTCCCTTGTTCGTCTCTACAGGCTTTGGTTCAGGGCTTGGGTCCGTGACAAGTTTTTTGTTTACCTTTTGGTGGCACTTCCGAACCTCATTCCTGGAGTTGCATCTCTCAATTTTCTCGATCGCGCGCTTCTCATGCTCTTTTTTCTTCCTCCTGAGAAGCCGGTGTTTGTCTCTCCTCTTCCGCTCATAGAGCTCATGAGCAGCTCTGGTCTTTCTAAGCAGCGCCGCGTTATATGCATCTTGCTTAGCTGCATGTGCTTGCCGGCATTCATCATCGAACCAGGGGTTTCATTGTGGTGGACGAGTGAAACACAGCACATCAGAAGCGGCATCTCTGATGGCGTTTCGGCAGTGTTTCCAATGGTCTTCGTTGCTTGATGCTGGCGTCATTGGACCTCTTAAGAGATTAAAAGACACTCGATAGGAAAAGGTCTTGGCGATCTCGTGCGCTTGTAGCTGTCTAACGTCGAACTTCCTCACAGCATTAGTTTGTCTTAGCGTAGTTTGGGATATCCGCAACCGTACCTTGACTACAACAAGTAATGGTTCGAATCGATGTTTGCTCCTCGGAACGTACGGACATCCATAATACTTGAGGAGTGTCTTGCGTCGATCGCAATGTGATCAATCTGGTTGACTGTTGATTGATCAGGATTTCTCCAAGTCCCCCTGTGAATATCGAGACGTAGGAATCGCGAGCTAGCTACAACGATGTTTCGCCCCGCCGCAAAGTCGACTAGCCTGAATCCGTTATCGGAGGTGGTGTTGTGCAGGCTATATTTTCCGATTGTTCCACCAAAGATACCCTCTCTTCCTAGCTTTGCATTAAAATCACCGAGGACAATTTTAATGTCATAGCTAGGGCATTGCTCGTAGGTCTTGTTAAGGAGCTCGTAGAAGGCATCCTTGGTGTCGTCATCTTTCTCCTCTGTGGGGGCATGCGCGCATATGAGGCTTATGTTGGCGAATTTACCCTTGATGCGGATTGCTACGAGGCGCTCGCTCACATGCCGGAAGGTGAGGACTTCTCGTCTTAGTCTGCCTCCGACAACAAATCCGCATCCAAATAAGTGCTGCTTTTGCCGTCGATAGCAATTGCCGTAGTAAATGTCGCAGTTTTTCATCTTCTTTTTGTCCGGCCCATCCCATCGCATTTCTTGGATTTTTTGCAGCAGTCTAGGGCCTCCGCTAGTTGCTCGGCTGCACGTGGTCTATTAAGGGATCTAACATTCCACGTGCATATCCGAAGCTCATTGTCCTTAAATCGTTTGCGTGGGTTGTCAACAGTAGATCCGTCCATATCCGAGGCTTGTTGATGCTTCGTAACTCTATTTTTTTTAAATGGCCGGGCAGTTACCCCGGCGGCACAACCCCCAATCTGGAGGACCAGTTCCATTTTGAGTGCCCCTAGGACGAGGGGTCGGTTACACCGAAGCCAGTAGTCCGTGCCGGGATGTGAGCGCTGCCGTTGGCCCTTATAGGGCTCGTCCGCCACCATCTCTTTTCCAAGACCCTGACTATGTCCTGGAAATCCTTTCCGGCCTGAGCTCCAAATATGTCGGAGTAGCCCGGATAAGGTCTTGTTTTGTTTTTCCGACACTAATCCTGGTTAATGGCGCAGGAAACTCGCCATTTGCCCCCTTCACTTCGCAACCTCTAGTGAGATTCCCAGATGGCGCCACAGGGAGGCGTGAAGTAGGACTTATTAGCAGAGCTGCAAGATGTTCGGCTGCAGAGGCTCATTCTCGTCATTTAAGGAATCAGCACCTGTCGGAAGATGCTACTTCTACGAGGCCTTATACTAATCGTTGCCATCTACCCCCTTTACTACCCCCTATTTAAAAATAAAATAATTGGCTGTTGCCGCCTATCGGGTTAATATTATGCTTCCGTTTCTTTTCGAAAATAAATCTTTCTAAAAAATTATAAAAAAAAAAGATTCTTTTTCATCCCTGCGTGGTTTTCTTCTCATTTGTTGACAGTATACGGACTTGCACTTCCGATCGCTAAAAAATGCATGGCGCCTATATTTTGACTATTTTAAAAAGTTTTCCACGTACTTATTTTACTGAACCTAGCCCAGCTGAATGGCGAAGAGGTTCAGCAAGCAGTTTTCTGCCATTGCAAATTTCCCAAGGGCATTGTGTTTTCTTTCGTCACTCTGATCTTTAACCACCATCTGAGTTGTTAATTTTTTGCTTATAATGTTAAAGTTTTGGATCGGGAAAATTGCATAACAATACTTAAAGCGTTTGAAAAGATCGCGTCTCTTTTGTTTGCCTGTAAATGTTCACGATTCTTTCTAGAGCAATACTAAGAATCGCATGACAGCGCCCTATCTAGTCTAAAACCTTTCTTAACAATGAAGGCCTCAGCTAATTTATAATGAGAATTCTGTAAAGTCGTTGTAATATGAAATCGGCAAATAGGTATGTACATGGTTAGAATCGATTTGAAATTTCAGGTCTCTTTCACGATATGTCGTAGTGTGAATAATTAATCGATAGTGGGCCTTTCTAACTTGGTATAAATAGTTTTTAATCCTAACATACTATGTTAGAAAGGACCCTCAGGGTAATATCCGTGATACTTACTCCTTTTTAGTTTCGGAATAAAAAGAGTCTCCTTTCTTATGGATCGAGCAGGCGAGACTGACATTTCAGTCATCGGTCATGCTTTTCTCTGGCCAAGTTCAGTAGATAAGCTAATGCATGCTCCCAACCACGCAATCTCCAGCGTTCTGCTCCAGCACCTCAAACTTCGATATTGCTACCTTAACTTCGTCTAGGTCAGAAGGACGGAATTCTCTGTCGTCTTCGCATAGAATAATTGAAGCGATTCGCCTGACAGTCTAGTAAAGTCATTTTTTTCTTATTCTCAGCGTCAATTTCGATTTTTCTCATAGAAGTCCCTCTTCATTTTTGCAGACGCATATCGAATGTTCTAAATTTTACCTTTCGAGCCGTTTTGGACTGCTTTCGGCAATTGTGGACCGATTTTAGTTGTACGGTCTCCATTCGGGATACAACTAATCACGTGCTTTGGTCTCAGCAAAGGATTTGCAAATCTTTTAACCTAATTACTGAAATTCCTCTCTCAGGAGCGGAGCCTCTATTAACTAAGCCTGCAGACGGTCCCGTATGGGTGATGTCCCATACTCTTAAGAAAATAAAGCTCGTTCTTCGGCAAGGTTAGTTGCTCAGTAAATTCGGATATACCCCTATAAGTTGAACTTGTCGCCTAGTTCTTAGACAATCTGTCTGGAATGAACTTACTATGTACTCGTATAAATCATATGCTATAATTGTCCCGCAGGGTTTGTTACTTGACTGCAAGGCCGATTCGAATCCAATAAGGCTTTTGTTGTTCGCAGTCAAATTTTCTAAAACATTGGTGGCTTCAGCGACTTGTTCATACAAAAAACATCCATATCAAACAACTTGTCAACTTTTCGATACGTTCCTGATTTTTGATGGTTTTGACATGGTCATGGGGCCACACATAAGGTTATCTGACGGTGTCCGAGGTGACTCCATTAAATATATGCTTTTGTATGCGTCGGACGTCAAATTGGCTTTTCGAATATTTTACGTAAGACATTCGACCCATAGATATAGTTAGCCACCATTGACGGGCAACAAGATATCCTTCGATTTTGCTCTCGTGACCCTTAACTCTTATAACCTACTGTTTTGCTTACGAGCAGGAAAAAAATTTACGCAATCTGCCAGAAAGACTCGTAATAAAGCACAAAGAGAAAATTAATTTTCCGCTAGATACCGTACGTATAATCAAGAAAAGACTCAGCAAAATTAAGTCGAGGTTTGGGTCAAAAAACTCGTCGTAGTACCCTCAAAGCCAAAGCCTGAACGGATAGGTAGAGGGGCTGTAACCTAAAACTTTTTTCCCTATCCTTATCTTCAAGGCAATAGCGACAATGTCTTTGCTGTTTGCCTCTGTGTGAAAGAGCACCTTCAAGATGAACACGTTACTACCGTGAGATGTGGTGGAAAGTGTTTGAAGAAAATATTCTTTTTTTTTTTCTTTCTTTTCGGTCTTCATCCTTCAACATTTTATTTTGTTATCCACGTTCGTTTGGAAGCAGAGCAGTCCTTTGGAGCTTCACCTACCTTTGAGAAACTTTACACTCTTTTAAACACATGCTCACATAATGAGCAAACGGATGTTGTTTAGCTCAACTTCAAGGTAAAAGAGTGAAAAATGAGAAAAAAAAAATGGAAAATGACGAATATGGAAAATAAAGGAGAATATGAAGACAAAAACTAGAAGAAAGATGGAACAACGACAACGGTGCCGTTTCCTGTTTCAGCATATTTTATATCAAATAAAGAGTTACCGACTTTTTCATTTGTTTTTATTTTTCGGCTTTGTCGTTCGCTTCTATCTACACCTCGTCCTCATATAGGTTATCCTTTGTGTGTGTGTGTGTGTGTATATCCTGTTTATCTGGAGGCGAAATTTTTCAGCATCGTTTGATTTTTTGTTGGATTTTTTCGCTTCTTTTTTAAACTTTTCTTCTTCTAAGGATATTAAGGTGTGTCCTAGTTCATTTTATTTTAATTTACTTCACGATACAACTCACTTAAGAAAGTTTAAGCTCTGTCTTCGACTCTGTTGATCTCATTCCAGTCTCCTGACAGGGCTCTCGGTTAGTCTTTTTGTTGCCTTAAGAACTTCATGCATGGTGCGTTTTTTGGTGCAGAGAAGTCGTTACCTTCTTATTGTTGCATCCTTGAGGGCATATGTGAAAAGTCATGTGATTCTATCGTTTACCTCCTCCTGAGGGGCTGATAGGGTGAAGAGGTTTTCATTTTTATTTTTATTTTCCCTTTGGTTTTAAAGACACCAACGAAGACCGAAAGTGTCTGTGTTATGTGTTTTTATTAAGTTACGACTACATGTAGGTTTGTGGCAGGAAGGTGCTTCCAGACAACATGTGAGTCTTAAAATAGAAATAACCCTTGCACCTAAATACTCGTTTTGGACTTAAGTAAAGTTTTATGTAAGGGAATTAAGATATTTTTAAATTGCATAGTCTAGAGCAAGTTAAAGTCGTTTTTGTCTTTGATGATGGCAATGAAGGGTAGTAGTTGGGTTTTATTTTACAGATGTCTGTAGCAATTTTAAAAGATCCCAAGAGCACCTGACTGCGCGAATGACTACTGAAAGATGCTATGAAGTGATAAAATGTAAATACATTTTTGAATGTTGGGGTTTATTCTGAACAGCAACGGATTTTAAGTCTAGGTCTGCCTCATCTTCTTATTTGTACATGCGACCAAAACCATAAAACGTGCGTATTCCCTACAGAACTCTTCTTCGAACACCATCGTTTTCCAGGATTTCCACTTGGTCATGGTATCTTTACATTGACTGCTTATACTATATCTGACGGTTAGTACCCCAATACGACAGTAAGGTTTCTGCGTGCAAACATAAATCAAAAGCATAATTTTTTCTGAGTCAAATCCTTAACAAAAGCGAAGGCAATTTGGGAAAATGAGACAAGTAATCTTGCAGCCAAGGGAAGTGAAAGTTCACTGCTATGAGTAGACTTTTCTCACCCTGGCTTTACCTGAAGTGTGACAATTACAGAAAAAAAATTCTCCTCAACATCGCATCTCAAATTCTGTTTGCCGTGTTATTTGAACGCAAAAGACCCCTCGTCCTCTGTCTGACCGCGTCCTATACGTATTGTATTAGGCCAGTAAAATTCTTAGAAGTGTGGGAAAAACTCAAGAGTTCCAATTCGATGCACAACACCTTTTCATCGATTTCAAAGACGATTTTGGTAATCCTGCCAAGTTCATTCTGTTAAGCTAAGTAATCACAACACCGAGACTTTTAATGTCAGAAATGGACTTAAACAGGCGAACCCTCCCTTAACCAAATAAAAAGGCATCATACCAGGCAGTGATCATGCCAGACCTACTTCATTGCGGAGAAGCTTCAACAACACTTTCGGGCGCTTGGAAACAAAAGTTTTTCAGGTAGTTAGTTATTAGTACATTTGTATCAATGGTGATGAAGAAGATGTTTTCACAGCGAACTATATGAACTGTGCAACGATGTTGTTAACCTCGTCGTAGGTCATCTGGGCTACAGGTACCAGGTGTGTCATCTAGCATACTAAGCCATAGAATAATTCGGTTAAGTCATCCTGAGCACGTAAACATCAATTTGACGGCCCGGAAAGTTTTGAACTCGGAGCAAAGTAAAAGAGCATAACCTCATCCAAGATAACGCACGCAAGTGGAACGGAACTTCCCGAGGAGGCAGCTAGCAAAAAATCGATCTGACTGGAGACGTTTGTTCGCAAAGGACTTTAGCACGACCTTAGGTTTGTACGAGTAAGTAACTAGACAACATGATTTCGCTACATATCGCCACATAAACTCCAATTTTCTTCAACCTTTTCTTACAAGCTCACGAATATAGCGCTCGAGGTTTGCTTCCAATCCTGCATCGTTATTAGATTGTCAATAGACCAACTGTGTCAACTACCACCACAGACAATAGTCATGGTTTCGTATATTAGTATGACACGTGGCAAATATTCTGACGACCAAAATTTATAGTTGATCGTGTTTCTAAATCGGGTGCCATTGACGGTGATATTTCGCCTTCCGTGCGGAGTACGGCCCGGTGTTGCCGTCAGCCCATCAATCAAACCAAGCAGTATATTTTCTGATTTTAGCTCCCCCAAATTTTACAATTTTCTCTCTTAACAAAATCACTGAACAGGGACCAAAATTTGACCCATCTGTTCAAGCGGTCCATCAGTGAAGTTCCGACTCAAACAATGACTATTTGGTTTGGATTTGATACAAATGTCAAGCCAGACACACTAGAGCCACAGGGACGGAGTGCAGTAAAACAAAAGAATGCAGTCATGGAAGTGAATGGTAAGACATAGACCTTCCTGCCATGTAAGCATTCTACTCAGTGCAAAAGTAGAAAAGTTCTTGTATCCTAGAGAATGAAAGCTTTCAAACGAAGATTGTTTCACATAATGCCCAAATAAAAAACATTCTTGACTATCAGATATTGTGGCAAGAGTTTATGACTAAGACTGTAATCATAAGATTCATAAGTTGTAATCCATGTAAACCGTGAGCATCGGTTTCTTTTTTTTACTGAAAACGACGTGGTTTTTCGGTCTTTGCTAATTCGTACATGATTCACTTACGCGATACCTGGATTATGTTTCGTACTTATAAACACACATCTCGTCGCAAGTAATTATCTGTTTGATTTTTGTTATATTGAATTCAGCTTCCAAGATTATATCACTCCGATGTCAATTCATGGCTGTTAAGCATGAAATTCAGGTCTTCGAAACCAGCGAAACGTCTGAGTCCCAAATCTTCCACCAAAATATTTTGAATGGATTTACGAGTAAATACAATGTTCGAATTCTCTAATGCCGCAATCATATGTTCGTTTTGTCTGTCGAGTGACTGCTTGGGTCCATATTACCCCCTTGGACCAAGAAGCAGAGAGGTAATCTTTCCCAAAAACAAATTAAAAGGGCAGGCCAAAAGTCTCCTTGCAGATTACAATTAGGGGCGATGATCGTGGGGAATCGTAGGCTTTCCTTACAAGTTTTGGGATTTTTGTCTCTGGGGATTGAGGTTTTACAAATATTCGGCAAAGAAGTAAAGAATATAATTTATGATAGGCTCTCGACCGTTACAGGTGTGTCAACATATCATTAAAGTGCGTCAAGAGGTAGACCGTCCATCGGCAAGAGTCTCCAGCCCTCCACCTGGCTCTATCCGGGGTATCTACATGGTCATCTCTGGACCTGTAGGTAGAAAGAGGGAACTGGATCCAAAGAATCCAATATCCAAGAGGAAATACTATACTGAAGTTTCGAATGGAAAATACCGAAGTAGATGATTCTTAATAATTTGCTTAACCTTAACCAAGCAGAAAATATTTCCTTAAACATTTCGTACGATTTCGAAGCTCATTCTGCTTACGATGATAAGTCCTAAGTACTTACGAGGGCTGTATGATAAGTGCCCGTGTTTACCGACTGGTGCCACCACTGCGCTGATGCGAAATGGGTACTCCATCATATGGCGCGAGTTTTACAACGATGACTGTTGTGACAGCTGTCGAACGTCTTCATGTTTGTGTCTATTTACAATCATGGAGAAAGAGCAATATCTATCAGTGGTTCGATTTCTTTTTTTGGATGGGAAGACGTGTGAGGAAATCATAGTGAAGTTGCATGCTGTTTATAAGGACCATGCACCTTCGATGACTACCATCAGATATTGGTTTAATTAATTCAAGCGTGGCCGAACATCCGTTTTTGATGAAGAGCGCCCAGGCCGTCCGATCGTAAACTCATTCATTCTAAACTAGACAACATTTGTCACTGCAACTGCAAGTTTGACAAAAAAAAAAGTTGGCAAAGATGTAGCAGAAGTACAGGAGCAAACTTTTGTGTCTTCCACGTTCCTGACAATGAAAATAAACTTCTGCCTTAGTGGCAATTTGTCCAGTCCAGATAGATTAAAAAACATAAATTCTCATCTGCGAACGCAGCAAGCTAACCCTTTAAATCAAGTTTAAAAATGAAATTGACATAAACAAGAAACAGAATAGGTCCTAACACAGACCCTTGGGGTACTCTAAAAAAAAAACTGAATTTCGCTCGGGGTTTCCCAATCTTAATTCTTTGTGATCATTTTGAAAGATAATATTTAGACCAGAAGAGCATATGGCCTCGGAAACGTTGCTTGAGTTTTTACCAAAAAGTTGGGCTGGTTAACCATATCAAAAGCTTTTGCTATATCTGCAAACGGCCCGGTGAATTTTTTTTCAACCAATTTGTTGTTGAAAACCGAATTGGACCGAGTCGAAAACTGTTAACTTATGTACAAGGGATATCATTCCCACAGTAAAAGCTTTTTCTATAATTTTACTTAGAGAAGTGAGATTGGCCTGTAAATATTCAAATCTTCTTTTGTTCCTTTTTTCAACAATGGAACTATGTCTGCACATTTAAGGGCATCAGGAAGAACTCCTTTAGAGATAAATCTCCTAGAAATATCAGCTCAAACATCAACTAAAAGACATCTCGGTTGGTGTCAAGGTTGATTATTTCTTATGAGTACTAGTTATCTTTAGAGCTCAAAACTAGTTATTGGCCCAAAGGCAAAACTATTTCTCTGCAGTTTACCAGGACCCGAAAACAAATCACAATTCAGCTGGATTATTTAAGTAAATTAACTGCTACAAATTGAATCAAAGACATAATTTAAGTCATTTGCAATGCTGAGGTCATTCAAAACTGAGTCGGAAGTGTGGTTCAAAATATTTATGACTATCTGCCATTCAGTTTTAAGGTTTCCATAAGCAAAATTGATAAGAGTTATCGCGATGAATGGGAACTTCTTTTTTATGTTGAAAGCATTACCTTTTATACCTGTTAAAAAGTGATCTCGTTATCCAACGCTTGAGTTGTTCGATAGAATTTTTCAAGGGCAAAATAAAAGTGCAGTCCTGATCCAAAGCCTACGAATAATTATGGAAAAGCACCGAGTTTCGGCTAACGATTTACAAATGGTATTAATCGACCTCGAAAAAGCATTCTTCAGCCGCGCTGAGGTCTCAAAACGTACCGGAAACGTATGTTAGAATAATACAAGACATGTACGAAAACGTGGAAACGGCACTTAAAAGCTCTGCTGGACTAACGAGAGAATTTCCTGTTAATGTCGGAGTGCATCAAGGAAGCGTGCTTAGTCCTTTCCTCTTTAACGTAGTATTCGACTTTCTTTTAAAAGACTGCATGCACGAGGCAAATGTAGCGCCAATTCTCTTCGCTGACGATGCAGTTATACTAAGAGATAACGTCGAAGATTTGCAGAACGCCTTAGATTCCTGGAAAAATGCGCTACAGAGGAACAGGTTTAAATAAGTCGTTCAAAGACGGAGCATTTGAGGTGCTCATTTGCACATCCGTTGCTACCTGTTCCAAATATAATGTTAGACTTAGGAATATTTCGTCTGAAAAGCGCTATCATTAGGTACTAAGGATCAATCGTTAACATGGAAGCGAAATGTGACGACGACGTTAACCACAGAGTGAGTGTGGGGTGGTTAAATGGCGGGAAAATTCGGGAATCTTTTGCAAACAAAAATTTCTACTTAAAATGAAAGGGAAACTCTACACCACACTTGTTAGACCAGCTCTTGTGTACGGTTCACAGTTCTGGACAATGTACGCAATGTACGTTTGAAAGCAAAATGACGGCAGCGGAAATAAAAATGTTAAGGATGTCTAATGGAGTCACTAAACGTGATTGCATTAGATCTACGCGCATAAGAGGAAGTCTACATATAAAGAATTCGGTAACCCAACAGCTTGAGGCGAATAAAATAAGCTGGTACTGCCACGTTCAAAGAAGATCTGCGGAAAATCCGGTTAAACAGGCACTATCAACTACGGTCACTCCAACTATAAGAAAACGAGATCAAAAAAAAAATTCCTGAATTTCTCAGATGGCAAATGCGGTACAACGTCTGGGGCTAACCACTGAAGCAATCCAGGACCGATCAGTATGTAGACGCGTTCTGCAGTCTGCGATATTAGCCAACCCCATAATCGGAGCAGCAGCGATGCAGTAAAAATGGGAGACTCGTTACGCATAAGTTCGTATAACGAGGAAAAGGATAAGAAGATAAAAGTACAGTTTTTAATATGTTTGGTGAGGCAAATAATAAATCGTATAGTACCAAATAAAGGCGAATATCACTGCCAAGGATAAAGATTTACTAGCTTAACTTTTCAAAGTACCTCACAACATTTTTATTGAAAATGCAAGGAACTAAGGCACGTCTTATTCCATTCATCTTTAAATAAATAGTTCTACTCATACTAATCTTGCATTATTTGTTTATTACGTCAAAACCTCTTCAAATCGGTTCATCGGATTGTCCATACCGCTGAGCATAAGTGCCGCCGGAATCATTTTCATATAAAAAAAAATTATAATTCTCTATAAAAAATGTTGAGAACCAAATTCATCTTTTAACATAATTTAATACAACAAAAGTAAAATAAGGGAATTTTATCAATTTGTTGACTTTGCGAAACTGTTCCTACTTAGTACTTCGTATGGCCTCCTTTTGCTTTGAGGACCGCTTTTATTCCTCTTGGCATAGATTCTATTAATTTTTTACATTGATTTGCGGTGATATTTTGCCAAGCAGTTTGGGTGCGGTATCATAATTCATGCAAACTTGGACAATCTCCAGGCAAATCCGAAATAGCACGTTTAACCTCAACCCAAAGATGTTCAATCGGATTGAGCTCTGGAGATTGTGGTGGCCAAACAAGTATTTGAAATTGCTCATTTTTCAGCCACGCTTTTGTAATTTTGGCTGCGTGTTTCGGATCATTATTTTTGTGGAAGACAATTTCCGACAAATCTTTATGCCACTTTTCCAAACTTGTACGGAGTCTGCATTCTAGGATGGTGATGTATTGAGTGGCATTTATGCGACCCTTCACTCTCAAGTATTCACCAAACCCCTTCCATGCACATGTATCCCCAAACCATAAGATTTCCTCCTCCAAATTTTAGGGCTGGTTTGATATGGCGATCGCTGATTGCTGATCTGGCTTTTTCCAGATCCATTGGCGACCATCGGACCCAAGACGGTTTATTTTTGTTTCATCCGACCAAATTACCCTTGCGCAGTCATTAACACAATAATCCTTATATTTTTGGGCAAATTGTAGACTTAATTTCTTATGGCGGTCAGTCAGTAATGGTTTTTTAATTTAAGCGCGTTCATGAGAATCGTTTTTGTGCAGTCGTTACATTAATCCAATCATTTTGGTACAATGCCTTATTAATCTGGACCGCATTTCCATAGTACCATATTTAATCTGCCGCACAATAGCATCTGTATATTCGAGTTTAAAATTGGTTTCCTTCCAGATTTATTTTTATCAGCGTCAGGCTTCAAATTTTTGCGTATTTTGGATACAACTCCCACTGAAACTCCAAGTTTTCCGGAAATTTCTCGATGAGTTGGCTTGGAAACAATTAGCCTTTCTAATTTTTTAATTTTGGAGATAGCAAGTTCTTTGATCTACCATCAAATTTAAAACAATTAAAATACAATATAAATTTACCTTATGTAGGACCCTTATTTTAATACTTTTAATATTTTTATTTTTAAAAAAAAATACAGAGAAAACTCCACACTTGGCCAAACTTTGTACTCACAACAAGTTAACAAGACAGTGTCAACAAATTGATCATACATATGCGTTATCTCACAAAATAACAGTACATTTTCGCTTGCTTTTGCTGTGCTGATTCATAATCACTCCATTTATTTCGAGTGAAAATTCAATTGCTCTAACTGTTAAACTTTAGGAGTTACAACTAAAAACTATACTTTGCTCTGAACATGTGATAAAAGAGTTGAGTCACTGTATGTGCTGACAAGATTTCATTTAAGCAACGACCACAAGGAAGACCAGATGAAGTCTAATGCGTTTTGTACTTTGGGGATTTGCAAATTGTTGTGTTAAAATGTTGGAGCTAAATGGGAATTTTTTTCATATTTGTATCCAAAAATGGATACTCTTTACGCAGGCCTCCAGAATTTATGATTTCGGCTGAGCCATTTGTGAGTCAGTACAGATTTTGGATGTGGAATTTTTCGTAAGAATACCAGAGAAAAGACAATTGCTATTGATAAACGCCAGCTTTTTTTAAAAAAGCTGTGAAAATAGGTCCAAGTAGTTGCGGTTAGTTCATTGCGTAAGGCTTTCATTTTGCATACAAGAAACTTATTTTTCAGGAATCTAAGTCCTTTCAAGGCCGGAAACTCGTGGCGTGTGTTAATCTATGCTTCCTTCAACCCAGAGGGTACCTATCCCGATTCTTCCTGCTTGCGCAATATTTCAAAGTAAGCAAACAGCGAAAGGCCATGTTTCAATTTAAAAAAAGAAGTCACACTGAGAGTACAAATCCTTGTTTGAATCCTTTTAATCCATCAGCTAAATCTTTCCAATTTTCTGGCATTTTCTCATCTAAATAACGTCGTTTTCCCCAATTTTACACACAATTCTTTGAAAAAAAAAAAGAAATACAAATTTATCCCAACTCCCAAAAAAAAAGAAGACTTTCTCCAGCAAACTTTGTTCATACTTCTTCCAATCTTTTGTTCACAACTTTTTTGTCATAACCTTTTATGCACAAAGCCAGAGTAAGTATTCAGCAAAAAAAAAAACAACCAAACTCTACCACTCTTGTAACAGCGATTTTTTTTTTTAAAGTTATTTTAAATCAATTTACTGTCACTCTTCATAAGGAAAACATAAAAATGTAAAAAAAAATTCAAAAAATCCCCAAAGTGAGAAAAAATGTTTAAACTTCATCTGTCTCTCGTTGTTGATGTCTGTGAAAAGACTGGACCGCATTTGACTCCAAAGAAAGAAGACGACTTTGGCCAGTACCAAAGAGAATTTGCCAATCCAACATTGCCTGCATGTTGGTTAAAAAAAAGAAGAAAAAAATGAAAAAGTAAAAAAACCCTCACGAAATCAAAACTGCTCATAAAAGTTTCCCCTGTTGTTGTTGTTGTTGTTACAATTATTATTACTAAAAAGGACACCATCTCCACCATCATCAGTAGCAATCATACATCTGTCTCCGGGTGAAAAAACCCAGCCAAGCCGACGTTAACCTTCCTGGTTGTCTCGAAAATAAGCAGAAATTGCAAAAAAATGAAGACACTCTTGCGAAACTACTTTGCAAATAGCATTTCCTCGTTCTTTTCATCCTTCACCCATTCGTCTTCTTCTACCCTCCACTGTCTTTTGTGTATTTTCTGTTGTTTTTTTTTTTTTTCGTTTCCTTTTGGACATGTCGAATATATAAAGCCCGCCGGGAATAAACCACCTAACGCGAATAATAGGCATGGAATAAAACTGTCGACTTTTTGCCGTGTCCTTTTTATAACCGAAAAATAAGTTACAACAAAAAATGTCATTCGTATCCTAAGTAACGTACGGATATAGTCGTACTCGTTCGTATATCGTTGTGTCCTCATCTTCAGGTTGGCTGAATGTGAACTACAAAAAAAGAGACAGAGAAAAAAATTGAGGAAAAAAAAACAGACAGGTCCAAGGATTTTTTTTTCCAAAGGACATTACTTGCTGAATGCTGGCAAAAAGGGAAAAAAATTGTTTGCTTCTCCCGGATAGCTCCGTACGTATGCTTTACGTCCGATTCCTAGTGACTTTTGTAAATTTGTCTTTGAGTTTCGTTTTATCTGATGGTCCAGTGGTGATTTCTTTTTCCTTACTTTACATATGCAGGTTGCTGCTCTATGAATACTCGATTGGGAGGCGGGATATGCAGCGTGCAATGGTCTCTAAATGGAAGCTTTTAGGAGCCATGTTTTATTACAGCTCGTATGAATTCGGTTTTTTTTTTTTTGCTGGCATAGGCATCCTTTGAGATAAGCTCGACATGGATGCGTTGGACATCTTTATGCTTTTATGGACACCCTTCTATTCATATTCCCAATCATACTCTATTCACAGGTGAAGTGATTTCCCAAATTAGGCTCTTCCTTTATCAAACGTGGTTTTGGAACCAACTTCAATGTAACACAGCTGAGAAGAGTCTATAGAGAAACGATGTCCTTTTAAGATGTGATAATAAAGTTCTATATGGTTTAAATTAAAACTAGGGGCCTATGAACTGAATCCTGAGGCACTCCACATCACGTTTCTACTGGTCTACGACATTTTTTACATTTGAAGTAGACAAACCAAAAATTTATAAATTTCGTCGACACAAAATGTCAATTAGTGTCTTCGTTTGCCGACATTAGTTCTGAGGGCAGCTTACAAATTATTATTTAAATGAAGAAGGCACTCAATTAACAACACTACTCTTTACATTGCAATGAATCGTTTCTAGATAATGGTGAAAACAACCACTAGGGTGGCATTGCTTCAGGTTGCAATAATTGTACTACAATATGCGACCAAGATCTACTGGTGGCGTTAGTAGCTATAGAAATGCGGAATCTGTGACCAACAGTCGAATGGTGCATAGTCTATAGTCAACGTGACCCTGGGTGGAGAACTGAAATTCCTGCTTGCATCGATCTACGTTCACCCTAGCATACGAATACAAGACATACGGATGCTAATCCTTTCATCCCAGCTCAATACTCGGTCACAATTCATAATACTATACCGATATTCGAAGACTTAATACATGAAACCCTCAGAAGACTTTAATATTAATGCCGACAGAGATAAGACAGTGCCAATGACTTCATGTTTGCGCAACTTGGTATGATGATCGATTCCTGCCCGTACCATACTCGACAATACCAACTCGACAACATCGATATGACTTTCACTAGACACTTGAATTTGATACAGTGTGAGGTGTACTTGTGTTACCTTAGCTACCACAGACCATTGCCACATGAAATAAACTTGTGATTTATCTATTTTGTTACCATACTGCTCATGTTCTTATGTAGTCCCAAAAGACCTAAGACCTATAAGTCTATCATCTTTCCTTCTAAAAACACTAGAACGACTGACTGATATCCATATACGATCTAGAGTTAAGCCCTAGACTCCTTTCCACGGCACAATATGCCTACTGGAAGGGAAAGTCGGTGGAAACGGCTCTACACTCACTAACAAGCCACATCGAACGATCCTTACATTATAGAGAATATACATTGGCAGCTTTCCTGGACATAAAATGCGCCTTTAAAAACGTCAAAACTTCCGCAATCACGAAGGCGCTGTCAGATCTGAAGGAAAATGGTTCACTTGGGGACTTGATCAATCTCATGCTAAAACACAGGATTATCAACTCCAAACTGGATGAGTCCTCTGTCAAAAGAAGTGCCAGCAGAGGTGCGCTGCAAAACGGTGTCCCCTCCCCCTTCTCTAGAACTAAGTGGTTAACGAACTGCTAATATACTCGTACATGGAAGAGGGTGGTAGCAGGATGGTTGCGTATGCGGATGACGTTGCTATATCTATCTCAGAAAAATATCTACATACGATTAAAGAGCTACTGCAGTATAATCTTAATATACGAAAAAGCTGGGCGGATCGCTGTGGACTGGGAATAAATCCCCATAAAACCGATCTTGTCCTCTTCTCCAGGAAATACAAAATTTCGACAGGAAACTAAGCTGGAAGCCTAACATTCAAGAAAAAGTAAAGAAAGCCTCAGTAGCTTTATTCTCTTGCAAAATAGCCATCGGGAACAAATGTGCCTCCAACCTCACATCACCTATTGGCTATACATCTCGGTCATAAGACCGATACTCACCTTCGGGGCGGTAGTGTGGTGGACGGCCTTAGACAAAGCTGTGAACTGCATGAAGCTAAGTAAAGTCCAAAGAACAGCATGTCTGGGCATAAGCGGAGCCCTACGCACTACTCCCTCCGCCGCTTTGGATACTTTGTTTCACCTTACACCCCCAGACATTTATAGCAGACAAGTTGCTGCCAGATATTCAGCTATTCACCGGGCTTCCGACTTCACAGGGCTTCCATGTAAGCATTCCCTCCAGATCGTCATGCGAGGAAAATGCCTTCCTGGATGACAATTCAATTCACTTTTACACCGACGGTTCAAAGACTCCCCAACCCCTGTAGCGTATCCCAGGCGGAAATTCTGGTAATTAAGGAAACTGGCTGAAGAAAAATGTAATCTGCTATGGATATCCGCATATTTTCCGACAGTTAGGCAGCTATCAAATCCCTGGACTTATGCTCTCTAACCCCAAAAACAGTCATGGACTGCCAAACATCTCTAATGGAGATGGCGGAACTGTTTAACATTCACCTTTGCTGGGTGCCGGGACATAGAGACCTTCCGTAGGGCCGACGAACTTGCCAAAATTGGAACCACTATACCTTTTATATCTGAAAGGGATAACATAGGTATACCTATCGTTATGTGCAAACAAGAAATAAAGCTGGATGCTAATAGAAGAACAAACCATAAATGGGCGGTTGAATGGACATGCTTAGCGACCATACAAATCTGGCCAAAGCTAGATCTGAATCGCTCCATGAGTTTAATTTTTCTAAATAGAAAACATCTTAGCGCCATTATAGGTGTCATCAGCGGACATTGCCTCATAGGTAAACATGCAAGAAGGCTTGGCATGTTTACTAATGACTTTTGTAGAAGCTGCATGGATGAGGAGGAAGAAGAGACAATTCCTCACCTCCTCTTACATGTCCAGCTCTCTCCCAAAGATGAAATCCCCTCCTAGGGGCCTTCTTCCACAACGACTTAAGTGACTTAAGCAACATGGATATTAAGAGTCTCCTACGCTTTATTAAGAGCTCCAAGAGGTTTCTGGATTAGGAGGATCACAGATCCATGTGGCATCACAATGGGTCATTAGGCCTAAGTGGGTTGGTTTTTCAACAGCCACCTAAACCTTACCTAACCTACCATACTGCTCTGTATAACCATTGTATTAAACAGATTGTTAATTGAATTACATGTTTCTACGAAACACTTGTTATGATCTTATCCACCACCAGAATAAATTTTACACTTAACAGTTACTTTTTGTGGATGCAATGGATTTTCACTTTCCCATATAAGACAACTTTGTTTCTTAACCGAGTGATAGTGATATCCAACTGAGGAAAATATTGTGTGAAAATTGATCATCCAAACGCTGATGTTTGGACCCAATCGAGGTGTGTTCTATACATTCTGTGGTCAGTTGAACTTTATAATTGTGTTGATGCAAATCTTAATGCAAAATATGCCTCTAATGCCGTAAAACAGGCCCAAATGCTGTGCTAGCCATGAAATCGATAGATTTTTATGTTCTTCAATCCTTTCACTAACGGCAGCCACATTTTCTGTACAGCGTGGATTTCGGCCTAAAAACATCTATAAAAGTGTCAGTCGAATTTTTTTTTCGTTTGGGAGTTGATAGTTCAGCCATCAGGAATCTATCTACTCTACCTCTTTTGGTTTCTTATGAGGAAGAAGTAGTAACCTGGGCTTCGAAATTTAAGTGGTAGTTTCCATATCGCCCAAATTAAATTTCGGAATCGTGCCGAAATATCAACTCAGCTTACAGGTTCGCAAGTATCTTTAACCTAAATGGGGCTCTGTTGGGGCAGGTAATCCAGCCTTATTCATAAGATCATAACAGATGGATTCTTATTTTAGTTCTTCTTCGGCTAGTTATTTCGTTATGTTTTTGTTAACAATGTTCTCCATGAATCCATGAGCATGAAGTCAGCTTAAGCCAAGTACTGAATGAATGAAATTTATTTTCGAGAAGGTCGTACACAACCGAGGATGTCCTACACTTAAAACCAAACCAAAACAAGATTAGACATTGATAAGTTATTGAACGCCAGACTGCTGGCTGCACCGCCCCAACAGTTGAAAGAGTGTGATAGATTCGCAAAAAGTCGCATTAATTTCAGCGCAAAGAGCAAGATTTCTATAACAACTCTAAATACCATACAATTCTTCGAAAGAAAAAGCCTAAGGCTACGAATAGAGTGAAGGATTGTGCCTCTGAGCATACCCAAATTTTTTTTCAGCACAGCACGGTACAAAGCTTAACCTTGTTCGTAGCCTAAGGGAAGACATACTATACTATATATGTGGGATTGGGGTCAGGCAGACAGACGAATAACATGATGCGCTAACATAATATTATTCAGATAACTTCGACAAAGTAGCGACAAGATCATACGGTACTCAACGAAGAGAACAAATCATGTGACAGGACGAACGGTTTACGATCAGGCGACCAAACGGCTGATAACAGACAGCGACGGAGGTCAACGAAGAGGACAGTTACAATGTACAGGCAGAACATACTCGTATAACACATTCAGAGAACAAAGAATAACACACGCACATACGAACATACAGACAAAAGAGGACGAGAGAAACAAACCACTCAGCAGCCATTCGTCATCAAACGTTTCGAGGAGTCGGCCGTGTAGTAAAGTAATCAGTATATCCCCTAGAAGACATAATATTGTATCCGTTTAAATAAATTTAAATTAAATTGTTCATTGAATTTCGAAATTGAAGTTTGTTTTTTTATTTTAGCAAAGTGTCCAGTCCTACGTAGATAGTGGTTTATTAATTCACGATCCTCAGCTTCTTATGGGCTAACAATCACACAATGCACATACATATATGAACTGTTGAAATATCGTTGAGGAGGAAAAATTCAAAAGTCGGCACATCGTATCTACATATTGAAATAGATCAGTGAAAGGATTACTGGAATTGAATTGAATTGATTTGTGTTTGGAAGGCCATTTTCTCCGACAGTCGGCTCAATATCTCAAAGACTACGACAAGATGTTAATTGCTAGAAATGTGGAGGCTGCAACCACTAGTTTTGTTAGTACCACAAACGTTCATCACAGCTCAGTCACATCCGACAACCTTCGGCTACTATTAGGATGGGAACAAATCGATCTAGCTCTTGACCAGGAATCGCGAATTCATACCAGCAACGGCATTCACACCAGCAATAGCACTAGTTGAAGATATTACCAGTGTTCTTCCAAGTCATAGAGGCAGAAATCATCGTACTTGACAAATTTAAAAAAAAAAAGAAGACATTTTCACAGCACACGTTGCAGCTAAAATCGCACTTATAAGCGACGTATCTCTAACGGCAATTTTCTCTATTCACACATATCTCCCATGGCCTATGGTATAACCCATATGATGGGGCATCTTAATATCTTCACGCCCGCACTCTTTCAAATAATGAGGAACTTAAGATGGGACTAGATGCTGTATAAACTATTAAGATAGTTTGAAAAAGACTTTTTTTGCCAGCCCATTAGACAGGAGGATCAATATAACATTTCAACCACTAAAGTTGCAAAATTTGGAGCAAAATATATTGCCATGACTGCACAGATCTTCATTGGGTGTCTTAGTCAAATTTATATTCCGAAAGGTTTACGAGGGGTCTGTGTTATTTTCATTCCAAAAGTTATGAAAGCTTGGCACTTCTCCTTAACTATCTTCAATACTGGAAAGCCCATAGTACTAAAAGTCCCCTGATTCTTGACAACTTTAATCCAACAACTCGCTCGCAAAAAATATTTCCTACAAGAAACCTGCTCTAGTGCCATTGTAACCAGTTTACATAGAACTAACTCAGCCATGTACTCACCTGGCGGGTTGGTTTAGAGCATGCTTAGTCTTATTCAAGATTCCAATCTTAGTTGAAAAGAAAACATCGCTGATCTCATCAATATAATGGTCTCAAACCAGCTCAAATGCAGTGGTTGTAAACGGACCAACGTGGTGCCCGATTTAGTCTACTCATCACACAACATGTGACTGTCCTATCCTGACGGATAGAAGAATGAGAACTATTGGTTGATACTTTTTCTACTGACTGGAGGACATAACCATATTCCTTTCACTGGGTTCCAAAGAACGCTCTGTCTCAGCTGCTTTGCGCCCTTACCTACTGCACTTGCTGTCTGTATTCTAGACAAACTGATTGTCACAATGAATTATATCGTGAAGAATTAATTGAGAGGGGAAAGTGTCCATATCAGTTGGGATAACCAAGTTGAACATTAGGCCGCATGCCTCAAGTTATTTTTTTGAGGAACGCCAGTCCGCTCTAAATTTACTGGAAAGACTGTATGCTTGAAAGATCGCCGATTAATTTGCAAGAAAAAAAGCAGACTTTATAATACTCAAATGTTTGTTAGAACTATGTCCGTGTCCTCAGCTAGGGCTTCCAAAGACAGTCGGGTTTATTGTGAGCATAACTGCAGATAGCACAAATCTTCAGAATCCCGGTGGACCCAGAGAATACTAGGAGCGCTGCCCCAATACTTTGTTAACTGTTGTCAATGAAAGAAACTTCTTTCGCTGGTTTGTATATATGAAACGTTCATACTCGTAGGTAACCACCATCCTACTTATCCTACATAAAAATTTCTAGAATATATTATATCCTTCCCTGGGCCACTTGCTACTAAAGATTTGTTGCATGGGAACGAATACAATGCTAAGTGTTTAGAGCAGTAGCTCTGGCAGCCATGTGTTATGCATATCCTTGTCCTTTCACATGAATCAGCCGGACAAATTTCCACAAAAGGGGAAACAAAATGGAAACATGAGAAAAATCTGACAGATAAAATGAGATTTTTTGAATGAAATATGTTACTAACCAGATATCCAGCTGGATTGCCTGCAGTAAATGGATGTTGTAACGTAAGGAAAATTATTAAACAAAAAGAAGGTAACGATACAGAGAGGTTCCTTTAGATAGAGTTGAAACCTGTCCAATCCCTTGGTTGTGTGTTTGATGGAGGCATTAAAGTTGTAAATTTAACTTCCCTGCCCGCTGAAATAAAAATTGGGGAATCAATATGTACAAAGCAAGAGATCTTTAATTTTTTTACAAACACTATGGCACCTCCCAGACTTCTTGCATAACCCAAAAATTATTTTTTGAAAAGCCCTGATACGCAACAGCCTTACATTAAAGTGGCTGGTTTGAAATGAATGATACTCCATTCCCCAAAGGTGTCTCGGCTGAGTTTTTCATCTACACCAGAGTCTTCTTACGTCCGTCCACACTTCTACCCATTCGGAGTGCATTCATTCAGGCACTCTAAAGTCAAGTAGTTGTATAAATGACTGCACCAGCAGTACCCTATATATGAGTTAAAGTCGAGGCGTTAATACAACCGTAATGAAATATGCAAATTCCCTATGGCAAATTTCATGTAAGAGGATAAAAGTCTTTTAAGGATAACCCTGAACGAGATTGAGTATGAGTCACCAGTTACCAGTTGCCAGTTGCCAGTTACCAGTCACACACAAAGTGTGAGTTAGCCTGAGTAGGATACTCGTAAGTTACTCTGACAGCAAGCCGCCTGGCAATGCTTGGCGAATGGTTTAGCAATGGTTAGCGTAATGCCATTTGCCTGGCAATGGAGCAATGAAGCAACAAGAGGGTTGGCAACTTTGGCTATAAAAACATAAATAAATAAATGTACGGGTATAAGAAACATTCTGACTGAGTCCTTACTCCTTAGTGGAGGGTTCTTTTCATTCGTTTATTGCTCGGGGGCACACTTGGGCTTGGAATCCGTATCTTGGTGGCAGTTAAAACACCAGCTCACTGTTCGTTCTAAGTAGCATCATCATTTTGTGGGCTGATTTTGCTTCGTCTGCTCTGGGGTTGGATGAGACTGAAGCTCTGGTCACAAAGGTACACTTTGGTGGCGCACTTGTACTACATTCATTCTCTGTACCTTGCATGTCCTTGTTTTTTTTTTTGGTTTTTTTTCTCGTTTTATGGATGCGATAAGTGATGTGGTGGTGTAAATTGCAGAAGGGTGTCAACGGAAAAAAAAAGAAACAATCTTTAGAATGAGGGCATTGCCATTTGTGTTTCTCTTAATATTTTCTATGTTTCTAGCTAAAAATTGTTCTTCAATTTTAGATAACATTGAAGGAGAAACTACTGAGTTGCCCAACTTAGGGCCACACAAATGGAAAGCTGTACACACGGTCGATCCTCTCTAGAAGGACCAACAATCAATTCCTTTTTAAACTTGCAGACCTGAAATAATTTCATCAAGCTTAGTAATATTTTTTCATATGGCAATGCCATCTCAGAGCATTATCTAAAGTAGCCACGGACTGCGAATGCACAGAATCCAGATGAAAATAGAGCTTCATCACTTCACAGTGCATACACATTTATCTGCTGTGATATTAATTTAATTGCATTGTAATAATAGCAAAGTGTTTTCTTTGTCAAGGATAAAGGACTCGCAATTTGGTTGGCACCTCTGTAGCAGTAGATGCCTTTTGGCTGCCACCTCTTTGTCTGTGGTGCGAATTTCAAAAGCGCGTTCATGCTTAATTATCCTTTTTTTCTGTTTTTGCCTGTTGGTGTTGGTCTCCATTGCTGAAAGGACGAAAAATACGGTTTGTTGTAGCTACTTGAGCTGTTTTGCCACTACCCACAGAGAAAACCCCAAACAGAGAGTTGAAAATACACAAAAAAAAAGAAACAAAAACTAAAAACTGAAAACACGTACCGGCGTTTTTTTTTTAATTCGCGTGTACGGAATGGCAAAGGATAAAAGAATCCTTACCGAGGTGTGAGACTCTAAAGAGAAATAGTAGAACGGATATACATACGAGTATAGGTGAAGCAATATTTCTTTTCAGCGCATTTTTAGTTGGTCCTTGCCCATGTTGAGGGTGGTCTTAGGGGAGAAGTGCTAAAGGTTGGTGTTGATCCCTGTACTGAATGGATCTTCTTTCGGCGCGGAAAAATGTTAAGTGTCTGCAATAATTTTTCATTACAACCGGTTTAAGTTTTTTTGATGGTAATTTCTAGAATGCACGAATTCAGTCGGACATGGAGGTTGGGGTATAAATTTGGTAAAAAGGGTAGAAAACTTATGGTTTGCAGAATGGAAAGCTGCTGTCAGAAGGGGTGAGGAATTGTAATGAGTTATGTGGTAGATTGTTGCACTCTTAACAGTTAAACAGCTTGTTTGTGAAATGTTTTATTTCGTAGTTGAGGTTGTACGATTCTTTTTGAAATGGTTTATTGGTAAACTTGTTGACCTGTGGGGTAAATGTCCAAAGTTTATGACCCTAATTGTGTTTGTTTTGCTTGTGGATTCGGGACTGTTTCATTGTCTTTTCGAAAAGGATGTCTGCGTGAAGTCTAGTCATAAAAGTCTTACAGTGCATTACCTGTCATAATGAGAAAAGTTTCATCGTTACTTTTGGGAAAACATTGTTTAAGAAATTCTATGTACCTGTCTCTGTATTTCTGGTCTTCATGAATGAAAAAGCTGATATTTCACCGCGCTTAGTAAGATTTTAATAATTTTCCAACGTCGAAAACACCCATTTGAGTTCAGGCGTTAAAATATTGAAAATTTACTACAAAAGCAGTGAAAATATCGTTTCGTTGAATTGATACTGTTTTTGATCATCATCAAGCACCTTTTTGCACAGCTGTGTGAGGCTTTAACTCTTGTTCGTCCGGTAAGATCAGCTGAAAGTATCGCAGGCGCAGCTGAGTGTGTCATTGAAAACTCAGGAGTGTCCATTTCGAGACGATCACAGGACTTGGGCTTATCCGCAACCACTTTGTATTGCATTTTTCATAACAATGTTGGCCTTTGTGATTAAAGAGTCCAGCTGATATTAGAATTAAGGCCGGCAGACCACGCGTAGCGGCCTCCTTTCGCTAATTCGTTGCTAGAAATGAATGAACCAGATCAACATTTTTTGCACACAATTATTCTGAGCGGTGAGGTTCAATTCCATATGTTTGGCTCAGAAAACTTAAGGGAAGTGGATGGAACGACCTGTCTATCCACAACGAGTGACAATTTGGTGCGATTTTTTGGACTATCAGGCGGTCTCATTGGGCCATGTTTTTTTCGAAAGTAATGCTGCAGCATCTCTGAGTAGATGGCGTTACCAAACCATACTAAATGATTTTTTTTATTGATAGTATGGATGTAGACGACGTTAACTCTAAGTGGGACGGCATGACATACCTCACAGTTGGTGAAACAATGGCTCTATTGCGTGAAAAATTTTCTGGACTTGTGATTTCATGAATAGAAGACTTCGATTGGTCGCCTTCATCGTGGGATTAACCACTACTAGACTTATTTTATTGATGCTATGTTAAATATGAAGCCTATGTCAACGTTCTACTACTGATTCATGCACTAAAAAAAAATATCAGAGCTGCAACTACATATATGAAAATGTGTTGAAAAACTTCATCAAAAGAAAGACTATTTGTAGACTAAGACGAGCCAAATATTTGGCAAACGTTGTACTTAACTTACTTAACGGGCTCCCGACCCGTGAAGAGTCCCTGCCTGAGACACTGCACCCTTCCAGTTGTCCAGACCAAACACTCTGGCATATACGATGGCTTGGTCTTTGAAACGGAGGTTCGGTCTTCCTTGTCTTCTCATACATACTTAGCTGGAGCATTATTGTGCATTCGCTCGATCTGGCCGAGGCAATGTAGTCGACGTGTTTTGGCTTTTTGGACTACATCCACATCTTGGTACAGCTCATAGAGTTCGCGGTTGTATCTTCTTTTCCATTCGCCCTCCTCGCACACAGGACCAAAAATCCGCCGAAGTATTTTTCTTTCGAAGGAACCCAGTATAAGCTCTCCCTTCTTGTTTTTCGTCCAGTACTCGGCGCCATAAAGCAGAAGTGGCAGGATAAGGGTTTTGTAGGGCACACATTTCGTTCTTCGAGTTAGGAGTTTTTAGCCCAATTGTTTGGCCAAGCCGAAGTAGCAACGGTTTCCTAGGGTAATTTTTCGCCGGATCTCCACTAGGCTGTCATTCGTGGAGTTCATGTTTACTCCGAGGTAAGTGAGCTATCAATAGTGACTTGATTGTTTGTTGAAAGCATGTACTTAGACTTGTACTCCTTTACTTCAAGGCCAACGGATTTCGCTGTTCTTCAATCGCCGTGAAAGCTGGGAGCGACCGATGATGTCAATATCCTCCACATACCCCAGCAGCTGAAAGGTCCTGTAGAAGATAGTGCCTTCCGTGTTGACACCTGCCCTGCGCTCCATCCTGTTGAAATCACATATTCTTCAGTCCCAAGTCACCCAATTGAGCAGGGGAAAGTAGCTGACCATGGCTCGGTAGCGCCCGCCGTCCACAATAGTCGTTTGGCGCGAGGTGTTTTCCAAAAGTAAAGCCCGATAACGCCTTCAACGTAAGCAGCACACCATCCAAACTTTATAATTTATACATGGATTTTTGGTGCCTTTGCTTTGATTATTCACATATCCACAGATATAGATACGGGCCACGTTGCTCATAATGATTTTCTATGAAAAGTTGTCTCACTCGTGGTCGAAATTCACGATAATTTGAGCACAAGTTAAGCGTGCTTGGCGCTGATGCACTGTCTACACATTGCAAGGAAACATCAAACAGTCTTTCACTAAAATTGTCTGTAAAGACCGGCGATTGATGCCCAATTGCATGGCACGTCATTTGGTTGATCAGGGTCCTCTGCGACATCTTCAACCACAGCTGCAATATTCCCAGCAGAAGAGCTTCCCCGAGGCTGGCCAGACCTAGCAGCATCTTGCATTGTCCCACATTCTTCTAGGCGAGCAGCTTAACGTCGTAGTATTTGCCCAGTTGGTGTCGGACCACCGAGAAATCTGCGTCACAATTGGCGCTGTACACCACCGACGAATTAATCCGCGTTATTTGGGAGTATAGCGATTCATGTCTTCTTGACATGTATTTTGTATCTGTTTACTGACATTTTTGAGTCAAAGAAGAATTGACATTTGCTGCCATTTGCAAAAAATTATAGCATTTTTCTTGTAGTAGCGGCGTTCATTGACAATAACAAAATGTCCAACAGTTGCGCATTTATCTAAGTGAATGATAAAAATAGGACCGAAGCACCTACGTAAATATTTATTCATAGCAACACTGAGACCAGAAATCTTGAGATTTAGGCATGGAAACAAACTGTCATGACGATATGAACGACTTTGTTAGAGATTACTTCGAACATCAGTTATTGCAGGAGACCGCCGAGACTTTTCTAAATGAGCTACCATCAGTGTAAAAAGGAGAGAATTGAAAGCGACCTGCTCACACATCTGTCGAAAATGCTTCATCTAATGTTTTTTGCTATTCTTCTGACAACTACTAATATTAGTCAAGTCCCATGCATCATGGCGATTTGAAATTTGAAGGATAACTAACGCAGATTCAGACATTTTTTTTATATATATCGACGTACGTAAGGATAATCGTTTTTCTGATCGTTCATCAGATCTTAGGATGATTTGAAAAGCGGTGTCCAAATAGAAGACCAGTTAGGATATTCAAGCTGCCGGACTGAAGGAATGCTTAAATAGAACTAAGCATCGTTTACCCGAATCTCAAAATCTCTCGAAGCTAAACCAATCTTGCCGATATGGTCCAAGAAACACGATGACAAGTGACTTAAAGTTTCTTCATAAATGGATCACTCACTCTTGCAGATCAATAGTAGGCATATCCCTGATGTACGTTTTTGATGGAAAGATGTTAAACAAAAACAATGAGCACACAAACGAGCAGTAGAAGTTTAAGAAAGTTCCGCTTTGTAGCTTGAAAATTACTTCGGTTAACATTTGGTACTAAAAGTCTTTAGAAAGACAAATAAATCTCAAGTCGATACAAGCCTTCCTTCCATTAAGACTTGTAGAAAAGTGTTCACCATCGTAGTGGAGTAGCATTTAAGCTGCATTGAGCGATGAATACCATCAAGTGTGACTGAGGTAAATCCTACAAAAACTTGTCAAATTGTGGTCAGATTTTAGCAGACGGATATACCATGCCAAGACCATGTGAGTTAAAAACTTCTAACTCGCAAGATCTAGACGATAACCAACGAAACCATGATCTCATGCCAGATTTAGCGGATGTGGATGTGTTCAGTGGAATCTAAAACATTGCCTCGGACACATCGAGAACCTCGGCCCTCTAGTTCGATACTTTTAATGAATCTATTGTTCAATAGCCCAACGATCGTTGATGCCTTAAAATAATAAGGTAAGCTACATAAGTGTTCATATTCATTCATCTTAATTTGAGAGGAACTGAATGTCTGCATCACAGCAGATGGCATATAAGTATAACCCCTGGTTGCAGGCATAGCAAACTATTGCTTCTCGAAGTTTCTAGGAAGTCAGTGGCCTTCCTTTTGTCCCTCAACAGGAAAGACTACATGGCACTGTAACTGGGCAATACACTTTTCCTAGTGGTCTGAGCGTAAGTGGTTAAACAACTTGTCATGCTTGCTGTGAAAGTGATGACGACACCAAGGAACACTACCTTAGGATTACGATCGCATCAGACTTGGGGTAACAGGTGTCAACGTGGTGGGTGCAGATGCTGCATATTAACACTAAAGCGCTTAACAAAAACAAACCACTGTGGCGCTGGGGGCACGGTATGGGCCATGGCCTAGCTTCTAGACACTCATTTGTATTGCTCATATTGTCATTTTTGTCACATCTGAGTGGGGCCTACGATTTATCGCCGCGTCCGAACTGCACTCCTTCGAAGGTTTTTCGAAGGCAATTTTACTCTCGGGAGTTTGCTATTGCCCGCCGAAAGGGTGATGGCGATTTGAACAATTGTTGGTGACCCAGCCTAAGCACTTACTCATCTTTTGTCGAAAGACTGAACGATAATAAAAATAACATACAAGCAGTCCAAAGGACTTGTTCTTTGAGTGCTCTGTTTTAGCTGGAAAAAAAAAAACTGAATATCAGGTAGATACCTTGACTTGTACCTATAGATGACGTTACAGTCCGGGATTGAAATACCCTTACACTTGCATGCACCACCTTATACCCCATTGTCTGCTGCACCGTCCCAAGGAATTCGAAGTCCATTCAGTCAAAATGACCCAGTCACCTTAGGCGTTGTCTCAGTTGCTAGATAAAGCGATATCATTACACAGCCCCTATAGTTTGCCTTTGAGCTCCCTTCTCTATTCTCTCTCAATATAAAGTACCCCGAAGTACTCGTACAACGCGTAATATTTTTCTCTGGAATCATCTCATGCATCTTCATGTTTTCAATAAGGATCAAGCCTCAGTGGAAGAACAGGATCACGATGATAGCTGGTTTATACAAAGCAAGCTTGATCTAATTATAAAAAACTCAATTGCTGATGAGCTCAAGGAAACAGTGATTGGGAAAGAGTTTGCAACTGATTTTTGGTAAGCTCAGGTAAGACAGGTCAAGAAGGTCTCCTTCCTTTTAGATCTGAACAGGCGTTGCTCTGATTCCATTTATCGGACATGCTTTCCTTTGACCAAGCAGGTCATCTGCAGCACATTTTAATTGCTCAGCAAGTGGCCCATCTGTGACACCGGCTTATTTTTTTACGGCTTTCCAAATTTAACTTCGTCTATGTCATGGGGATGGAATTCTCTGCCATCTTCGTTATAGGGGAAATGCCTTAAACTGATTTCAAAAGTTGCATTTTCATATTCTCAGTGCCAAGTGCAACTCAATTAACAGACTTCCATTCTGACATTACATCTCTGGCATGGTCTACGGCATATACTAGTAAATATCATTCCTTATCTCTTCTTAGAAGGCTGCGTTCGTTATTTGATATCCGCTCGTCGGTGATATTAGCATTCGCACCACCGTTGTATTTATAATGCCATGTTCTCGATCGATGTTGGCTTCTCGAAAAAATGCTGTAGAAGTGTCCGACGTCCATGTGACTAGTCTGGATGTCGGTTGACTGATCAGGGAACAGCCATTTATAAATTTTAGATATGGAAACAACATGCTACTTCTTACCTTTTCTAAAAGTATAAATCCTTTGTCGGACGTGGTGTTATGCAGGCTACGTTTCTCGACGACCCTCGATGGTAGTCGTAGTACAATTTTGGTATAATACCTAAGGAACGAGGTCCTCTACGAGCAACTCCACATCTTAGTAATTGAGCCTTCTTTCGTTGTAGCTATTTGTTATTTAATAGGAACCTGAGCTTCTTTAAGTTAACTGTTGTCATCCTTCTGTCCATTTAGGGTGCTAAAACATTTGTTGAGTTCGTCAACGAAGTGTTCAAAGCTGTTAGTCCATCCAGACCATTGACAAAGTTGGTTATAGCAACATTTATAGAGATGAGCAATAGAAAACCATGTCAAGTTTTTGCAACATACTAATGACAATGACATCAAGGGTTGAAGGAGCGTTGTTAATAATATCCATATTCGAGATACTCATTGGCGTAAAAACGAGGACATCTCCTTCATAAGTATTTCGTCAGTGGCTGACTTCTAGATGGATAAGGATGAATGACCCTGGTGTATCCTTGTATCCAGAGCCTACAAACGTAACCAAGAGCTCCCATGAATAATTGTTTCGAATTAAACCATTCTCAGTTCCTTCAGAATGGCTTAAAAAGTCAAACACATCTAAATGTGTATGGAAAGCCATTCTAAAATAAATCCTTTAAAAGGATGAGAAAACCTGATTGAAATAGAAATGGGCATCATCGCAAAGTGCACGTAAAGCAAAACGTGTCCGCTGCGAACAACGACTTAGGAATATTGAAATCATCTTCCAGTAGATAAAGAATAAGGAGCCCTAAGACAACCAAAAGTAGTATCATAAGAATTCCAATGAAATTGGAGTAAAATGTAACAGGAAATGACAAAGTAGCTCAAGGATGAGAAGCCAAAGCAATAGCCCAGCATATTATAATAACATCGTTCCGATGGTAAAATCGAAGAGCAACTTCCATACTAATCCGCTTTGAGAAGATGTGAATATGAACGAGAATGACTTTGCTGATTGTTTTTATCATCGTGTGGGAGAATACCCACAAAGTAGATAGAAACAAAAAAAACTCTCTGAAGGAGTTAAAAAAAACTTTCAACTTCTTTCTAGGTCCTTATGGCTAGCGTTAAACTAACAAACGTAATGGATTTCATCGAAACGTGACATGCAGACAGCAAATAATAATGGAAAATGTTCCACTCCTGTTCCCGTCACAATTTTCACCCACTTCACACCCAGTTCAGGTCTTGAAAAGGACACATAGAATGAGACAGTGAAGGCAGTGAAGGCCAAGTAGGAAAGGAATGTCCTGGATAGCATTATTGGTATTAAAAGAAATGAAGGAAACTTCCGATATACTCGTAGGGATACCTTCATTTTCATCCTTGGCCTGATTGCTTGCTCCGAAGCTAGATCTTGGACTGAGGTCTATGGTGAGTGAGATGAAGGGTCCAGAGTTTGAATCTTAGTTGAAAGTTCTTTTTGTCGCTATTTGTGTGCACACCACAAATCCATAGAAGTTCACTTATCCTTTCGCTGTCTGTTATCAATTGTCTTCAGATACTTTTGGTTGTCTTTCGGATGATCCAATCGAGTTCCGGGACGAAAGACGTGTAGTCAGTGAAGTGGATATGTGTGTTTGGGTGAATAATCTCCTTCAATCCGGAGATATTCTCTCATCTATCGACACAAGACGAAGGAAAAGACAACAACCAGAGATTGCGCTAAGAAAGAAAGAACTTTAAAGGCATACGTACGTACGGTTAAAACAGACAGCAGAAACATAAGGCAGTAGCTAAGGTTCAAGCAAAAAACAATAGCAAAGCAGAAGTAGAAGGAGAAGTAGACGTAAGAGAAGAAAGTTGCGATTAATTAAATTCACCCGGAGAGGTCTGCTTCGTAAGTAAGCAAGCGAGAATCCTCAAATTGCAACGCGAGCACACGCGCTAAGGATTATAGTCCTGCTCGGTTTGCTTAAGTGAAGTTTTGCTTACTTGCGCTCCTTCCTTTCTGTACACATATAGTATATACATTTATTCGCACATAGCAATCCTTTCCGCTGATGTCTGTCTGTTTATGTTTGAAATTCTGTTCGTCAATGATATCCTGTGGGCTGTTGCTTCGTTTCTTCTTAAGTCTCGCCGCTGCCACCCACGTCTTCTGCCGCCGATTTCTTCTCAATTGCCAATCGCAATCATAATTTTTTGTTTTTCCTTTCTATCCGAATGTACGAGTACACTTACACTCTGGCACATTTCTCCTCCTTCCTCTTCGTATGAAGCATTTGTTTACATTTGTGCTTTTGTAAAGTGGTTCGCTTTTCAGTAATTTCGTTGTGTGCAGGGTTGTTTCGGTTTTTTTTTTGTTTTCTTGTTGATCGTTCGTCCTGTCGATTGTTTGCAGCTTTTCTTAGACAACACCAACATGCAGTGCTTGCCAGAGTTCTGCTGGATGGTGGTAATAGGAGTTATGTAGAGGGTCGAAGAGGTGATATTAAGTTCAAGGAAGGAAGGAAGTCTTCTTAAGGCTTAAGTGGTGCTACTTTTATACTCAACACTTTTCGAACCCACATTCAGTAGGATTTTCACAATGACGCTGGTGTTGGTAGCTATTCCGTGGACAGAGTAATAATATGAGGGCGTTGCGATAGAAAACAACAAAAAACATTTTGTATTTCTGTCACGTAGAGCCGGTTATAACCCTTCTTCCTTGTGCATAGTGTTCAGTTGGGAGTACAATATTTGATATATCCTTTGAGTTTGCTGTTGTTGTTGGTTCTGTGTTCCTTTACTTGTACTTCGTTCTGTTATGATGGAAAGGTGGTGGCTTAAAGCGCCACTTATGTGGCTAGTCATGCCCATACGTGAGTTTTGTGTATGATGTAACATGTAACCTGACATTGTGAAGGGCATTTAATAGCTAGCGGTCAGTGTAGATTTAAATTTATTTTTGTTGCACTCAAGGGAAGCTCCTGCCAAAAATGGAACGTTACTGCAATTGTCTAAGAAATATTTATATGCAGAGGGAGGTCGTGTGGAACATGTTATTATTCACATTACAACACTCCCCGTATCTAGGCTTAAATTGGAGAAAACTCATGAGCTTTAGATCGATACACGACACCTATTCATCGATTTTAAAGCCTGAAAAGACGAGCTTAACGGAGCAATGTCTAGTTTTGGCATTTCTGCCAAAGTCGTTCATCTGTGCAGGATGACGGTGGGGAATGCAGGCTGCATCTTTCAAACTCACTTACTTATCACACTGGCAACCTTAAGAGGGTCACAACCTAAGAACTGTAGCCTTCCATTTATTGCAGTTGGAAAGACCAAACTGCCTTACATCCGCGATCGCCTGATCTTTAAACCGAAGGTCCAGTCTTCCTTTTCTTCTCGAACCTGGTGACTTGGATTTATACGCCCTCTAAGCTGGAGAATTATCGTCCATCCTCTCGATGTTGCCGTGCCAATAAAGTCGACGTATTTCTTCATCCGTACTATGTCCACATTTTTGCACAACTCATAGAGTTTGCGGTTGTGTCGTCATCTTCAAACACCCTCCTCAAGAAAGGATCTAATATTCGAGAAAGGATTTTCCTTTTTCTTGTTCCACGTTCTTACCTATCGTCCAACTTTCGGCTCCGTAAGATTAACGTTTTGTAGAGCATGATTTTGATCCAAGTTGTTTCGACAGATCGAAGTAGCCTAGTGTTACTCTTCTTCGAATCTCCACGATGATGTCGTTTGTGGAGTTAAGATTTGGCCCAAGGTAGGTAAACTCCTTGACTACCTCAAAATTGAAGCTCTCGATTGTGACATAGGTTATTTCGTTCCTTCCCCATTGACCTTACTAAGACCAACTCGCTAAGCCGCTTCTTCAATTGCCGCAAAGGCTTCAATCACGGCACTCTGGGAACGTGCGATTATATAAATATCGTCGACGTATCCCAGAAGCTGGACGGATTTGAAGAGAAAAGTGTCGTCCGTGTGGACTTTTTCGGGACGTACTATCTGCTTATGTATTAAATTCGAGAAGTCAGTCTTCAGCGCGTCTCCTTGCCGAATTCCGGTGCAGATTTGGAATAATTCGGACGTTCTACTTTCTTCTACTTATTCCAGTGTTGTGCGACACATCCGGATCAGTTTCAAAGGGATCCCGAACTCGGACATCGCCGACAGCGCGGGCTTTGTGTGTCGACTTCGAACTCATTGGTCTTCTTGAGAATCTGGCGTCCAATGTTGAACCTACTTTTGGGATGTTGTTGCAGCTTTCTTTCATTTGACAGTCGAATTCCGAATCGGGCTGCTACCAGGATATGGTCAGAGTTGACGTTTTCCCCTCTGAATGAAGGATATTTGACAAGTGATGTCCGTCAATAAGCACGTTGTCTACTTGGTTGACATTTCAACCTTCCAATGACTCGCAAACGCCGATGATATTGACATAATCGGAAGAAAGCAGCGTGATGTCAGTGATGCTTTTGCGTGCATTGAATCGGAAGCGGCGAAAATGGTTTAAGCGGTCAACGAGGACAAGACCAAGTTTATGCTGTCAATCAAAAAGAACACTCAACAGCGACGTCTCGGACAGAACGTCACTTTCCATGGGTATAACTTTGAGGAATTTAAGCAGGAATTTGTCAACCCAGACTACGTTTCGTGAGATAAAACGAAGAATACCTCTTGCCAATCGCTGCTTCTTTTGGCTAATAAGGAAATTGACTAGCAAAGCCCTCTCTCGAACAACAAAAGTAACTCTATATAAGGCCTTAATTATCCCAGTCCTGCTCTATGATGCAGGGACATTCACAAAAATAGCTGAAGATGCTCTTGGCTGTTTTGAGAGGAAAATTTATTCTTCGAATGATTTTCGGTCCTGTCTGCATGGACGGTACAGCGACATCAACTTAACCAGAAGAGTGAAAATTTAACGTTTGAGATGGGTGCGTCATATAGAGCAGATGGACACCAATGCTCCGGTTCAAAAAAGTCGTTGCACACGCAAGTGGAAGGGGACTTCTACCAACGTTATATGCAGAGCTGTAGGCAACTAAAGAAGGACCGAGTTGGCTAGAGACGCTTGTTGACTGAGGTTCTCGAACTCTAGCGCCTTCTAAGGTAAGAACCTACCTTTGGGTCCACCGTAGATGTTGCTCCTATCTGTAAGGCTGGCACTAATCAACAACAACGAACCTGCCTCGGGATTATAAAGTCGTCACGCTTGGATAGATATGCACATATGCGGACGATGGAGATCTTGTGTTTCTTAAGCCTCTATGCGTTAGATCGCAGAAAAAAAACGTTTA
Organism: Volucella inflata; assembly: GCA_928272305.1. Taxonomy (NCBI): domain Eukaryota; kingdom Metazoa; phylum Arthropoda; class Insecta; order Diptera; family Syrphidae; genus Volucella; species Volucella inflata. The sequence goes on along the minus strand of OV743718.1, from coordinate 14,926,440 downwards.
GATAGGCGAGCTTTGCAAACCAATTTTTACCTTTTTACTTGCCCCAAAGTCAGTCAGATGTACAAATGATTGTCTAAGTAGAACTGCGCTCTTTAAAAAAATTTTGTATCCGTGATAGAACTCAGATTTCAATGCTATAGTTTCATTAGTCAGTTAAGACGAATCCTCATCTAATTTAGCTCTCAAATTAAGGAAAGGACCTGATTCGGAATATTGTGCTTCTTATGTTCCGTGTTGGCTAAAGTTGTTGTTAAATTTCTGATTGTCGCTTGTGAACAAATAAGTGACCTAGACTTTCTAAAACATGTCTTATTTAATTTTTATGATAAGCGAATCTCAAGACTTGTCATGACTTTGAGTCACATCACAATCAAATCGAGACTTTTAGTCTTAACCGACTTCTTGTTATCATAGGTTTGGCACCTGCTACATCATCACCTGGATAAATAAGTCATCACAGACTCAGGCTATGCCACACGCCCACACCTCAGACTTGCGGCCATAGAATAAATTCCAAAAAGTAGTTAACACGGCACCTGAACCAACTTAATTGTTTTGTAGTTCTGTCGGAGGAACTTTTGCTGCAAAATATTTATTTTGACGAGGATAAGCCTTCTTAGGTAGAAAAGTCCATGCTTTCCAACCTAATCCAGCCCAAACCCAGAAATCTTCATCACAATTTGCATTCGTCTGGTGTCGAACACTGACTGTTGGAAAACTTTCACTTCATTTTGCGTGAAATATAATTCCAATTCCTGGTTTAACCGTTGATTTTCCAAAATTTGCAGTATCCACAGGATACCACAGATATATCACTACTAGAGTATCCAAACCTATATCCTTTCAGTCACGTGGTGAGGAGAATCAGACTTACAAACAAACGATGAACAAACGACGACGGTGGCGATTCTAACCATGGAACATGCTTATTTGTACCTCTGAACTGAACATACACTTTCATAACACGAACCACAAATATGTGAGATGAGAGGAGAAACCTGTGCCTGATGTTTTGGAAATATTTTCAACAAACCTCCGGTTCTACTAAGTCCTTGCAGGATAACACAAAGTTATTTACGTCAAAATATCTAATAAGGACATAGAATAGTTTCCGGAAATTGCTATCTAGATACGAGTTCCTACCTTTCTCCGTCTACTTTACTCATATAACCCTACATGCAGTGCAACGTCTAAGACCTGAGAGAGTTTGACTTGTTTTTTTTTTTGTTGACTTGTGGCAGAAGTGATGATAGCAACCAGCACCTTTGTTACCATAACCGAATCTGGTTGTTGCTATGACAGAAGGATCATATAATTCCAAAATAACCGAAAACATGGAATGATTAAAGGAGTCAGTGGTGGAGTAGGTGTAGTTGAGAAACCCAATTTGAAAATGACCAATGAAATCCCGACCAACTGGCTTGGTAGCCGAATCCATACGAATATGTTCTCGTGTTTGCAATAGGGAGTAGGATTTTCGGGGAATTTCATCATCATTCCATGGTCAACCTGTCTACCTGTTGGAGAAGGTAATTTGAGGTTAAGCATAACCTGGGCTTCAAGCACAGAAGCATGGCACGAAATGCACAAATTAACTCACCCAAGCCACATGAAATAATTAGTTTGGAACATTTTTGACAGAAAATTCCTTTGTGGTTACACATTACAACGACCTACGAAAGTCGATGAGGTTGGGGTTAGATGGAACGGAAATTGACCTATGGGAGACAGATATGGGTATGAAGCTTTTCGAATGATGACAAATGATCAAAATGATGAAAGGAATATCTAAGAAAAGATATAGATAAAGATTCATCACCATTGTTTCGACAGAAAGAATATAATCATATGAATCTCTACCTCATTTGCTTGGGGTATAGAATTTTCCTTTTCCCCTTGTGAATGAAAACTATCTGTGATTTTCGTAAACATATGTATTTATGAAAAGCCAAATGATCCTCGACCGGCTCCCATCATGATTACCAAACTCCAACTACTGCTTCCATAAGTCATCTCCAGTTTTCATATTTGACTTCGAAACAGTAGCGACTTCCAAATTAATTAGCTTGAAGAACTCAAAGTGTATTATATCGACATAGGGATAATTAAAAACTGGACCTTCGATCCCCCATACATATACTCATATGGCTCGCGTTTCTGTATGCTAATTATCCTTTTCTGGCATTCAATCCCAGTCTACTCAGTACTCCCTTGGAACATATTTTCTCTTTTCATTTCTGTGAATGTACCTTACAAAATGTGGTTTGCTATTTTCCCTCTTTCCACAGAAACCCAAAAAAAAAAAAAAAAATGTAAATGAAAACGCCCACATACAAGTAGCATGCCTCAATCCTTTTTGGTAATTCATTGCATTGCAGTCCAGGACGATGCTGGGAATGAGTTTTTTTTTTCTTTTTTAATGAAACAGTTGACAAGAATTTAATTTCGTTTCAACAGTTTTAATGCGACTGACTGAGCGTTGTCCTTGCCGGAGAGTATGTTAGTGTGAGTGTTTATGTTTATATTCGAGTCAAAGGCAAAAAGGCAAAAGTGATCTCTCTCTGCTGTTGCTTGGCTTTGTTGTTTGATTCGTTTCCATCACTTTAAAGTTACTGCTGGCTGATTTGAATGTTGCCATTGGGTAAAATTTAAAAGTTTCTCAGAAAGTGGTCTTGGGTGTACAGTTGGTTGATGATGTTGGGAAGGAATATCTCAGAGGAATTGTCCTTGCATTTTGCTTATTTATGGCTTAACGAACCTGATGCAAAGAACGCTTTAACTAATTACAACTAATTATTAAGAAAACAAACTGAAATCGTAGAAAGTGTAGAAATGGATCTTATTTCAGAATATCTTGGTCTGCTGTACACAACTTAACCGAAAAAACTTGTCAGATCAACCAAGCCTCTCATCTATAGTATACATGACAGTCGGTTCGAAAATGCCAGATCTTGCGGACGACTATACAGACAGAATTTCAAAAACCTGAATTTGTTTTGATGAGGGAACAGAACGTTTTGTGATTTACGTGAACACATTTAGTGTAGACTTAAGTTCACGGGATGGCCATAAATTTATAGGAGAAAGGATACGCCTTGTCATCGCTTTCCGTCTATTCCTTTAATACCGATTCGGAACTGTGTTGAGAGCACATTTCTACTTTTTGTAATGGGTTTTCCAATAAGGACTTGACAACTTTTTTTTTTAAAAAAACGCAAACCATTTGAGATATTTCAAAAACTTTATTATCGGCTTGAAGTACAATCAAAACATTTATGAATGGAACCCGACTTCATTCATATGGCCACCGCGGGCACATTTGCAGCGGCCAATTCGTTGGACCCAATTTTCAACGACTCGGTCACACGTTTCGGCCGAAACGGACGCTATTTCGCGTTCAAAGTTGGCTCTGAGCTTTTCCAACGTCGTCGGCTTGTTGGCATAAGCCAATGGCTTAACCTTGCCCCACAGAAAATAGTCAAGCGGCGTTAAATAGCACGAACGAGGCGTGTGGAGAACGTATGTCACTTCAAATGGTCCATCGGCTTAAATTCTTGAGTCTGCTTGATCTTGTATGGGTGTAAGCCAAGATCCTTACGCAAAATACGCCATAATGTGATCTAAGCAATGCCCAATTCTTGAGAACGCCGTGGAATTGACTAATTTGGATCGTTTGCTACAGACGCCTGAACGGCAGCGATGTTTCCAAGTCCCTATTGGAAAACCCGATATAAGTCGAGGTCTAACCAAGACCTCTTACTGTTCTCAGGGTCACAGCACCTAGTACTTGTTGCAGGTTTACATTGGGTTTCACCAGCAGGTTGCGTTTTTGTTTTAAACCAAAGCTACCGCAACGCTCCCACAAGGGGGCCTACCTCTACAAGTTAGGCTCTGACTGAAGTCCGGGGGGCTCGTTACTCTCAAGGTACCATATTTTAAGTCCTAAAATGGACTACCAGTGGTCTTGCCACTCAACAAGACCTATGACCGGCAGCTTGTAACTAGACGAATCATAGCAACCAAGAGTGGCGTAAAGGTCCGACGATGTTTATGATAAGTCCAATTTTACTCTACCCCCGTTTCTTATTAGACAACGCCATTGATGGAAGAAGCCTTGATAATTGGGCGGGGGCCCTGATCAGTGAACAGTAAACATCCCTTCAACAGATGGGTTCAATATGCCCCTTGGAATAACACACCTTATCAAAGAGAGAAACTAATAAACTAGGGTTCACCGGAAATAAAACAAATAGTAAGGGAAAATAGAAAACCCCCTAGGAAGTGGGAACAAAGTCGTGCTCCACAGTATAAAACAGGTTGAGAGATACACAAAAGATAGTATCTTTATATTCAAATCTTAACAACACCTTCGCGCTACCAATTAGAAAAAAAAATAGCAAAGATTGGTCGATGGGAGATAAGGTAAAAGCGGAAATCTTCAATTCTCATCTGGAAGAGAACTTTATCCCCTTCGACGATCAAATACTCATCCATAATATCCGTGACTCGGAAAGAGCGTCGGGCACACTATGACAAATGTACCGCTTACGGAACTTGGCACTGAAATAAAGAAACCAAAACTAAAGAACGCTCCTCGTTTACAACTTAAAGACGAAGAAGTTGTTAGAATATGTTCCGAGTCAACGGAAAGTTGCTGAATTCATAACATCCTACAACGAGGAGATACCTCAACAAGTTTTACAAACTGATTTCAATTTTCCCAATTTGCCAATTATTGATGGACAAAATTGTATTCCTATTCAATAGTTTAGGCTCAGGAGTAGGCGTTCCAGTATTTCTCCGATGCACTGAATTACTGACGTAATTAAGAAAGCTTTGGAAGAAGAGGAAGAAGAAGCTTAAGCGTATTCCTCGTATAGCTTTGATTAGGTAAAGTATGTTAAAGTTCAAACTACCACAGGTCTTCCCACTGAGCTTTGATAGTATACAATCGCAATTTAAAGAGATCTCTGTCGGCGTGTCGCAGGGAAGTGTTCTTGGCCCACTTCTATATCACCCGAGAGTCATCCGGGGAGGGGAGACTATTCTAGCTGCGTTTGCGGATGACACTTGTATACTAGCAAAGCACTCCCGATAAAGTATTATTTTTAAATACACAAAGGTCTGGCGGATAGCCCTCAGTCAGACCAAATCCGTTTATGTAAATTTTAAGTCGGTTGCATATCCTCATAAATTCCAAGATGCTTGACGCAAAGTCTAGTCGCACGCTTAAAAATTAACGAATCGAACTCCGAAACAAATGCAGAGAAATGCATTGGTAACTTGGTAAGCTTTCAAAGCTTAATATCGAAAACAACCTCTTGTTATACGCGTATAAGCCAGTGCTAAGGCCGGTGTGAACCTACGACATTCAACTTTGGGGTTGTGCTAAACAAATGAATGCCTTAAACGCTCTTAAAAATAAATAAAGTGCTAAGTCCATGCACCGTGGTACATACATAAGAAATGACGACTTATACTGAGACCCCGAAATTGTTACTGTCGGAGACGGAACCAAAACCTTTGCATAAAAATACAAAATTCGACTTTACGCACAATATAGTCCTGAAAATTTTGGACGGGGGAAACCTGTTGCCCGTACGATCCACCCGGCCAATTCACCGGTCAAAAGCGAGAGTTACTTGCTGAGTCGCGTGCTGTGTGGCATATAGCGGCGTCTTGCTGGAACCACATGTTGACCAGGTTCAGCTCTCGAATTTATTCAAAAAAAGTACGGAATCATTGAACGATAACGGGCTACATTGACGGTAACGTTGTTGTCACGGTTCTCTTTGAAAAGAGGCCAAGCATTCTGCCGGATTATAGACGGTACCAAACAGTGCATTTCTCCGGGTGCATTGGCAGCCTTTGTATTGCCTGCAGTTGCTCATCGGACCAAATACGGCAGTTTTGTTTATTACTCGCAACATAAAATAAGCTTCGTCGCCGAACACAATTTTCCTCTAAAAAAGGGAATCTTCCTACGGTTTTTCTAATGCCAACTCACCAAAAATTAGCGGCTTTAGCAATTCCTTCGGCTTCAGTTCTTGCACGAGTCGTATATTTCAGAGTTTTAGACCAAGATCCTTGCGTAAAATCTTCCAAGTTGTCGAACAGTCGCAACAACTGCGAACGGCGAGGAATAAACAAATCAGAGTCTTCATTAACATTTGCGGCAAGATTTTCCTCTGTACACAATCTATTCGCCAGGTGATTTCGAATAGCGTAAAATCACAGTATGCGGATTATGACGATCCTTAGATGGTCAAAGTGCGCGAAAAGCATTTTCCATAGAGCACGAATTTTAGTAACAAAATTCAATAATTTGTAAGCGTTGTCCGGGAATAAGTTGTTCCATGATTAAATACTACAAGGGCTGTATGATAAGTACCTGTTTAAGGCAAAAAAAATGCATTAAAAAAAAATGCTCGACACATTTAGTCCAGCGATATTCTAACTTGTTCAAGCCATTCAAAAAGTATGATTTGTCGAACTCCGCAGTGTTCGGCAGTGATTTCATCGTTTGACGAGAATCGCTTTCCGCCAAGCAATATTTTCATGTTTGGAAACCAAAAGAAATCACATGGGGCCAAGTTTGGACAATGGATTCGACCAGTTTTGCTGTGGCGATTGCGGACGAATGAGCAGGTGCGTTGTCATAGTGAGACAGGACCGTTTTTTTTTCTTAATTCAGCATTGAATCGGTCCAATGAATCAGCATAGTACTGCCCCATGATTGTCATTCCTTTCTCCAAACAGTCGGTAAAGATGATGCCTTGCGAATCCCTATTCCGGGCTATGAAACCGTTTACGCCTTTTCTGGTGCAGTTTCCCGGGTGAAATCCAATGTTTTGACTGTTCTTTCATTTCTGGCGTGTAGTGATGGATACACGTTTCGTCAACAGTAACGAAACGCCGTAGAAACTCTTTCGGATTTCTCTTAAATATGTCCAAACAGTGCTCCGAAATTGTCATGCGATTTCGTTTTTGCTCCACTGTAGGCAAACGCGGCACCCATCCCGTCGATGGCTCTCGACCACGCTTGCATTCATTAAACTAATATCTGATGGTTGTCATCGAAGGTGTATGGTCCTTATAAACAGCATGCAACTTCACATTGATTTCCTCACACGCCTTCCTATCGAATCACTGATCGATATTGCTCTTTCTCCATGATTGCAAATAAACACGAACTTTCAATAGCTGTCAAAACAAAACTACTCGATATATCTGTCAGAAAATCTGACAGTCATCGTTGTAAAAATGGCGCTATATGATGGCATACACATTTTGCATCAGTGGTGCCATCAGTCGGGTACTTATCATACAGCTCTCGTAACTGCGCATGATTGGCTTTGACATTTGACAAAAATCACGCGTGAGCTGTCAAAAATAGAACATTAAAAAACCAAAGAGCAATGGGATAAAAAAAAAATTAAGATTGGGCTGCAGTCCAAGTGGACATGGGTCTGGAGTAATTAACCTGATGTACCACACTTTGGTATAGTTAAAGTCCCGCGCATTTTTTGGAAGAGTCATCTTCTAATGGAATTCCCCTCTGATAGGAATGAAACACATTTTGGACCATAAAATTGGTGTCAAATGACTATCGTCCCTATAGATCTCCTAGATTCGCTGTTATATCCTCTTTTTCAAGTCCCGTGAAAGGCAATGCGACCAAACAAAGGTCGGAAGGTCTTGCACTCAAAGCGATCAAGAATAGCATTATCCCCTTTGAATAGCCTTTATATTTCTGTCCTATAGAGGGGAAACTCTACACCACGGTTTTAGGCCAGCTTTTATATACGGTTCACAGTGCTGGACAATGTACGAAGCGTTTAAAAACAAAATGACGGCAGCGGAAATGAAAATGTTAAGGATGTCTAGTGGAGTCACTAAACGCGTTTGCATTAGATCTACGCGCATAAGAGGAAGTCTACATATAAAGAATTCGGTAACCGAACAGCTTGAGGCGAATAGAATAAGCTGGTATTGCCACGTTCAAAGAAGATCTGCGGAAAATCCGGTTAAAAAGGCACTATCAACTACGGTCACTCCAACTGTAAGAAAACGAGGTCGGAAAAAGAATTCCTGGATTTCTTAGATGGCAAATGCGCAACAACGCCTGGGGCTAACCAATGAAGCGATCCAGGACCGAGCATTATGTAGACGCGTTCTGAGGTCTGCGGTCTGCGGTCTGCGGTCTGCGACATTAGCCAACCCCATAAGCGGAGCAGCAGCGATGCAATAAAAATGGGAAACTCGTTACGCATAAGTTCGTATAACGAGGAAAGGGTTAATAAAAGGATAAGAAGAAGAGGAGCACTGGCGTATAGAGGATGCCTTAAAGAGCCTCCAATATGAGTCGTTGGAAGGGGTTCTATTCAACTCATTTTCTGGATCGAAGAAGTAGCTCAGCATCGAGTTCACCTGATGCCATGATTTAATTGTAAGGTGGCTTGATCAACAAGGTCATCGTCGTAGCTTAAATAAAACTGCAAGGCCTCGCCAAAAATATGGAAATTTCAGCTCTTAATAATATTAGGGAGATTGTTTATTAAAACTGCAAAAAGTAAAGGAGCTAGTATTGATCCTTGTGGAGCACCTTCTTAAATCTAAAAAAAAACCTTTCTTTTAGAATTTTTAGAAAAAAAAACCGATTGACTCTGCAGAATTCAAATGACCCAGGAAGTGAAGTTGGGATATATTGTAGATGAGGGCTCAATCTGATTTACCTCAGACTTTAGGTTACGTCCTACACATAACTCTTGCATGAATGTCCCAAAGTCCTAGTCGTAAGTTAGAAATCGACTTTATTCCGCAGAAAGCGAAAACTAAAAAAGTAATCAAGACTCCTAAATCGTTTCCATATTTTGAATGCAGCATCACGCTCATTTTCACAGCAAGTAGTGGTGTAAATAACTTGATGTTGTTATATTGTATTTCACAGATTTAATTTTAATGGCAACATGTTTATCAAAAAGCTGTTAAACTATGCAGTGTACATATTCAACTTTGATTTCAACCGATGTTTTGTAAACTATAAGCTATAATCAACATCATCAAGGAGACATTTTGTTTTTCAACTGGGATACGCTATATAAAGGGTATGCTGCCTCAATAAGAATACCAAAATATCCAAAAAGCGACCTAAGATGCACTTTAAGGGCCACATTAGAAATCCTTCCGCAGACTCGTTTCCCTGCTTGGAGGACTAACGTACAAAGCCGAGAAGGGAAGAACTTTGTATAGCAAAATTATGAAAGATAGTTAGGCACCAATAACCAAGTTTATCACATTTAAAAAGATAGAATGGGTAGTTAATCCATACAGACCCCATATTGTAAATTACAGGGTCCGAAGGGTATTTTCATAGTCATTTCGTGGAGGTAACTAATCCGCAGAACCCACGAAAACCTACAGTCCAATGAGTCGTTCGTATTTTATGCCAAAGGCTACCTGTAAAACGTATTGATCTATACAAAGGGACGGAAAGAAAGTATGAACAGATAGAAATGATAGTTTTTCAAATTTTTTTTGTTCCTGTCAAGGTTACCAATGCCAACTAACTGTCAAAATATTCAGTAAGGTTTTCCATTTCATCATGCATCGTGGTATGCTTGGCGAACGTGCCGAAATTATTAAAAAATATGATCGAAATTCCGGCTCAGTGTAAATACGCAATGTGAATTTTGTGGTTAGGTCGATCGTCATCACGGCTTCAATGCAAGCAAAATCGTCGCACCGTGGAAAAGTTTGAGCGTTAGTACACTCTTTGGGATCTTAATCCAGCAACCAGACAGAGATTGGTCCGAAATGAAGAAAACATAGCTGCTGTAGCGGGCAGTATCGAAGACAACCCAAAAATATCGATTCGGGGCCGATAAGCTGAATTGGAAATCGCCAGAGAGGCAACTCGACTTATTTTGTCAATTGATTTGGGCCAACATCCGTATAAGATTGCGTTAGCGCAAGAATTGAATCCAGGCGATCGAAAACAACGCCGTGAGTTTGCAAATTGGACGCTGGAAATGTTGGCTGTATATCCGAATTATAGACAAAAAAAAGGCCCATTTTCGGCTCGGCGTGTTTGTCGACAAGCAAAATTGCCATTATTGGAGCGAAAAAAATCCACAAGTGTTCGGCAAAGCATCAATGCATCCACAAAGATAGACTGTTTATGGCATGAAATAAGGAAGGAGACACCGTTACCGTCAATGGTCTCAGGTATAGAGAGATGTTAACCGACTTTCTGTGGTCAGAGCTCCACAACATCAATATATCCGATCTGTAGTTCCAACAAGATGGCGTAACATGCCATGCAAGCTACGCAATGGTTGAAGTTGTACAGGAAAAATTTGGCAACTGGATCATCTCACGGCGAGCATTCATCAATTAGCCACCGCTATTATGCGACCCCACACCACTCGAATATTTTCTCTGGGGCTACGTTAAGTTCTTAATAAGCCAACCGTTTTTGACGAGCTCGAGGCCAACATTCGACATTGGATCACAAGATGGTATAGTGATGGTTCGATTCGAAAACCTCTTACGGCGAAGGAGCAAGTGAGATAAAACCTAGAATCCACTTCTCTAAGTGAGTCTCGTTGCTCGTTGTCCTTCGGTGTAACCATACCATACCATTGGCCCTTTAACCAAGTCCTAAGTTACCATAATAAGTTTACTCAGACTCACCACTTTTTATTTGATTTCAAGGACGTTTTCGACAGCACAAATAAGAATCTATGTGGCTCTGCAAAACGACCACATCTATCAGTAACTTTTGGTGAGATAATTTCCGCTGGCACTACCTCTGTAAAGCTGCCATGCGGCTGACACGTTGATATCCTCGAACGCCTGGGAGAAAAGGAGTGCTCTTATATAGCTGTAGCTGTAGATTCTTATGTTCTTTTTAAACTGATCACTTCCCTTCTGTAAAAACCTTAACGAGGCGCGTTATGTTTTAAAAAGTACGAGTATCTGACGCATGCAGTCCAAATCTTCAACTCTGTCGACCACGCACATTAAAAGTCGCAAATGGCCACTGAAGTTACCCCATCGGCAACACTGATGGAATGTATTTATTTATAGTTATACCCGCACGCAAACAGTGTGTTCTTTGTATGTCAGGATTTGTACGGTGAATGGGCGTCCTGGTGATGACTGCTGAATGACTATTTTAATTAGTTACCACAGGACATTCGTTTAAAGTTTGGCTGCATTGCCATGGCGTCGAAATGCATGAAGAAGAATAAATTGGGCGTTGGGGTGATTTGAACGAGTATATCCAACCATCACTCATCCTTTCAACCATATGAGTATATCCTTTCAAATCATCCTCCATTTTATTCGCCGGCGGCGTTCGTCTATTATGAAATTGAATGGCTTTAATTTACCCCATCGTTACCGCTCTATCCTTCTGAGTTTTCGTAATTATGTCGAATTTAGCTCATGCTTGATTGATGTTCCGGCAAATCATATTGACTGATGTTTTTCAATCAGATAATCGTGACAACGTCGAAAATGTTGTAGCAGCTCCCTTTGATATCCCCCTGACTGTGCCAGGAGCCTGATGCCAGTGTTTTTTTTTTACAATCGAACAGATGGCAAATGCGTGCAGACCAAAAAGCGACCGATAATTATGACGTGATAAACTGATTAAACCTCCGGCAGGGTGTAGATGAGGTTTTTTTTACACAAAAAGGTAAAAAAAAAATCTGATGAAAGCAGGATACGAGTATCTGTCCCTATACCCTACCCTGCCAGGATCAGTGTTTGTACAGCTATGAAAATGTATGCAAACAATTAGCATGGCATTTGAATTAGCATTTCTCTTCGCTTTCGGCAAGACAGGGGGGGAGGAACGAGGTCTGCATTGGCCGCAGCGTTGATTATGGGGATGGTACGACAGAGTAGGCGTTGAATGTGCGGCTTCCATATTATTAATAACAATAATGGGAGCTTATTGTTTTCAATCCAACACAGGCACAGATATGCACAGTAAATGTACGCACATACATATGTATGTATGTAAAGCTTATAAGGTAGAGGTTAACATGATGGTTTACATTGGTTTATGGTCACAAATGCATTGACGGTGGCAATGGTGGTGGCGGATGAAATGGTTAACCACACATTTCATCAAAATCTTATTATGAATCGAGAATAGGTTTTACCAGATACTTTAATCATAAAATGTTCACTAATTAATGTTGCCTGTACATACATTTATAGTTTTATGTAATGTACGCAAAGGGATAGTTTGGAGTTATAAAAAGGGGCATTCACCACAAAATTTGCATTAACAGGGAAACAAAAAATGTACTCTAGGCTAACATGTTGTGTAGGGCGGTAATAAAACAGTTTTGAATTTCATTATGCGCCTTAAAAATGAATTCAGTCTTTCAGTGCAGAATTTTTCATTAATTAGCATAACATGTAAGAAGAACCTAACCGTAGAGGTTATTTAACAGGAAAACATAGTTACACGACTGATTGAGGGTTTTTTTTTGAGGAAATTGTTGACTATAGAAGGGCCGTCATTGGGGCCAAGTACCCTATTCGAAGAGAATAAAATGATGTGATGAATAAACTTAGATATGGCCTCGAATAAAGAGCAACGACCTTCGGATCTACACGAACAATGGCCGAATTTTATTAGAATGATGAAAACTTTGTGCTTTTTCGGATGCAGATTTTCTACATATGAACGACTTAGGGAGGGAGCCTTAAGCGAGCGTCTTATTCCAAGCCATGTCTAAAATATGACGCTAAAATCATACTAGGCCATCTTAACACCAGAATAGGAAAGAAAGATATCTTTCTTAGAACAGCTGTTACGTACACGACGCCATATTTGGCAATGGACCCAAACTTATTGACTTATTGACGCTAACATCAACTGGAATCATCAGCGCAGCGGTGGCGCAACCAAGGTACAAATGCGGACTTCCCATGCACCACATCAATGAAGCACTATTGAATAATTGCTGTCGGAAGAGACCGCCAGGCTATCCGTTTAAAGCGAATGCCCAAATCTTTTAAAAACTCATCAGTTACCAGCATCATGTACCTAAGACGCGGCAACTGATCTGATACTGATACTGATACCTCCACCCGCCCACCGCCAAAAAATCCCTGATTTGCACAAGCAGTTATTCAAGAATCCTACACAGTAGCCATGGAGACTTGAACGCTTCGTGAGCTCGTATCATGGCAATAAGACCCATTCAGAAACCTGTAGAGATGAAGAAGGAAACCTTCTAGTAGAGTCACAGTCCATTCTTAGAATAGGAAACAATGAAGCCTACCATACCGTCAGGCAGAATAGATCATTCAACCTAGACTATAATAGCCCAAACTTCGGTTCATCTGACCAAAAAGAAGTAAGCACAGCAATATCCAATCTAAAATCCAACAAAAGCAGCTGAAGCCCACAAACACTAATCAATTTCTCAATTCTTGTCAGAAGATTGTATGCCTGATACACCGAGTCTCAGCATCATTTGCCTGATCTACAAGAAAGGAGACCCCTCAACTGCGCAAACTATAGAGGCACATATGTGCTCAACATCGCATACAAAATCTTGTCTACCACATAACGAGGTCATCTGTAACCCTTTGTCAACAACCTGATTGGTGTCTATCCTGGCTTCAGTCCAAGAAGGTCCACAATCTTACACACAGATTCTAAGGGCGCATGTGACCATATTTATAGAGGAGAGCTATGTTGAGCCATGTCTAGTTTTGGCATCCCAACTAAGCTCGTTAGTCTGTGCGGAACGAAGCCACTGGCTGTCATCTGTGGCAGTGGCTGCCAAAATGGGTTTGGCGGGAAATGAGGTCAAAATCAAGTATATTTTGTCATCAAGAAGGGATATGCACTATCGACGAATTGAACAGAATGTGACAGAATCCTCTGTGGAATACTCGGTCCGTTGTACGCTTTGGATAAGAAGATTCAACGACAAAGTATACTGTATGGCTAAGACATGTAGGGTAAATGAACAATAATGTTCCGGGTCCTCAGAGCCTTCCAATCGGAGGAACAACGCAGTGCTAGATGACCTCACAAGTAGTAGGGGACCTCAATCGACTGCTAAGGAGTGGGAAAAATAAGGATGCTTACTGGTTAAGGCACAGGTTTGCCCTGCATTGTAGTGTAACTTCAATAAATAAGCAATCCGCATCAAAGCTAAATTTGTCTATTCGATGAGCTCTTAAGCAAGACCTACGAGCAATGCAATAGCTATGACTTTAAAATTACCTTTGGCGATTGGGGACTTAGTTAACTCCCGATCAATCAACTTGATTGACCACATTGCAATCGACGCACGATACTCCTCCAGTATTATGGACGTCTGAACGTTCCGAGGAGCCAACATCGACTCGGACCACTACCTGATGTGGCCAAGGTAAGGTTGGGGATATCCGGAACAACGCTAAGACAGGCTAATATTGTGAGGAATCTCGACGTCAGACGGCTACAATGGCAATGAGCTCTATGAGCAGAAGAGGATAGACGAACACCGGCTCCTCAGGAGAAAAAAGAGAGAACATTTGATGATGCTGATGATGAAACAAATACCGCTGACAGGCAGAATGAACCTTTCAACCTGGACGATTAAGACCACGCATACAAGATTTTATCCGCCGCATAGTGTGAACGCCCAAGGCCGTTCGCCAACAACGGAACAGTTCACCATCGACCGAATATTCACACGATGTCAGATCTTGAAGGAAACCCTCGAGCTTCAGATCGCTACACACCAGCTAATTAGATATCGATTTTAAGGCCGCGTATGACAGTGTATACTCGTCAAACTCGTCCGTCTATTCAGGATGACGATGGAGCACGCACGCTGCTCTATCAAGGTAGGTAAAGATCTCACCGAGACCTTTGATGTCCAGAAAGTATTTAGACAAGGCGATGCGATTTTTTTCAAAATCGTACTTGACGGAATAGTGCAAAACTCACGAGCAAACACTATCTTTACAAAGTCCGTCTAACTACTCGCATACGCCGACGATATTGATATAATCGGGAGAAGGCAGCGTGATGTCAGTGGCGCTTTCGCAAGTATTGAGACGGAAGCGGCGAAAATGGGCTTAGCGGTCAATGAGGGCAAGACCAAGTATATGCTGTCAAGCAAAACGGACACTCAACGCCGACGTATCGGTGGCATAACTTTATGGTAGTTAAGGACTTTTTCTATATAGGCTCCGCTATAAATACAGACAACGACACCAGCGCTGAGATCAAACGAAGAATGACAACATTTTTAAAAACGGATGAGTGATCTTCGGTCCCTTCTGCATTGAAGGTGAGTGGTGGAGGGAGATACAACAACGAACTTTATGTACTGTACAGCGACATGGTCTTAGCTAGACGAGTGAAGGTCTATCGACAGAGATGTCTGGGGCATGTAGAGCGAATTGACAGAAACGTTCTGGTTCGAAAAGTTTTCGAATCCGCCCCCGAGGGACAGCGCAATAGAGGAAGACCGAGACTTATGTGGCATACGCAAGTGGAATGGGACCTCAGCCAACTTATCAAGCAAAAGATCGAGTTGGCTGGAGGTGCTTGTTGACGGAGACCCAGGTCCACCCCGGACTATAACTGCACCTTAAGTAAGTAAAGTATTCTTTTTCTTTGGATAAACGTTTACAAGTAGGGTCCGCACAGGAATTCAAATAACATATACTTCCAGCAAACTCTATGTGTTTTAACTTCACTTTTGAACTACGTACGCCACTACACTCTTCCACACTCTCTCATCAAAGACTGAGACCTTTTAACATGAGCTTGGTACAGCAATTAATTAGTTGCTACATAGCCTTTTTGATAGCAGCAGTTGGTAAGAGTTTTTTTTTAAGGGATCTGATCCGCCAACGTTGAAGCACTGCGACTGAAAGATCTTTTGTATCACAGAATCAGTAATAGGAGGCCAAGAGATGCATGAAATTGAGAATCTCTCTGGTGGAGATCTTGAGTTTTTTCCATGGAATTAGGTTTTTTCTGGGAAAGTTAAGTCTCCATTAGCACCTTAGAGCCATTATGTGTAGGCGATATCGAAGATGCCAGTGTCCGATTAAGAATCCCACCACTCTTTCAATAACATCCCCTTTAAGCTGTCGGGATTCTTTGGTTTGATGAATTTTTTGACATGACAAAGTCTTAGAATATTTTCTCAAAGGAATATACAAATTTTATTGTCACAACTCATCATTTCGGCTCAGAGCTGATGCTTTCAGCAGTTCGTAGGCTTTTTCATTTCCAACAATATTCTTACACGGGACAAGTTTCAATCTCTTTTCGAAGGAAAAATCTGCGCACAGGCGATTGTTTACCACGCAGATCATCATCATCCCTCTAGGACATCGGCGTGAAGGTTTATTTGATCCATGTGAGCTAAGTAAAAAATTTCTCCTTTTTTTAGTAGTATGACTGTGCTGCGAATTTTTATGAAAAGATAAAGTGACGCTAAACTAATAAAAACTTCAATAGCTGCTGAAGGACATTTGTGCATAATGCCGCGGCATACAAGGCTTTGTAGTCGCTGCAGCTTTTGTATAACAGTTCTGTCTTTTGTTTTGTACCACCATACTTCTGATGAGTATGTGATGATAGGTTGTAACATCATTGTATATGTCCAGTGGGTAAAATTTGGGGTTAATCCCTTGGTCTTACTATAGATACGAAGCTTAAGTACCCCTGATATCCCGCTTTGTTTATTCTCCTTATGGCAGTCCCATTAATTAAGGTTATCACTATTCTTCAACAATAAAGGATAAGAAATTGAATAGGCTTACACGGAAATTGCTCAATAGTAAATCCCTTAATAAAACTAGTAGTTGGGTGTGGTAGTGCCTGTACAATATACAATTTATCACATATTCGTTTATGTATTATGCAATATGACCTGATAATTTTCCACTTCAATGGAACTAAGCTGACTCAAATCGGTTTGCCTTAAAGCTTAACTTAACTTTAAAGCTGCCGATTAATTGATCAAACCCCTTACCACAAAAGAATCAGACGAATAAATGTCTTTCTCTCTAAAACCGGGTGTCATTTAGACATTTGGAATTATTTGCATCTCAAATAACCTACACACGTAATCATGTCATTTTATATACCGAACCATCGCTCAAAGATATGTATCAACGAAGAAAAAAAGGAAAACCACATTTCTCATCAAAAAAAGTACAAATATACATCTATATATGTGTATGTGTATGCAAAGCCTCTAATATAAGTATATTCGTTGTATCTGGTATCTTTTTCCTGTATTTCAACGCACCATGGTAGCTCTATTGAATCACACAAATAGACTGACAGCACCCAATTTGCCATCTATCTGCGCTTTTCATTCAAACTGATGGACGTATCTTTCGATTCGATTATGAGAAATAAAATTCGATTTGGCACCCACAAAGAATGAAAGCATTAAACAGAAAATAAGAAGAAAAAAAAAAGAAGTTATCCAAAAACAGAGGTGGTTGAGGGAAAGGAATAAAAAAAAAATTTTACAAAGTCATCGTTGGAAAGTGAAACCACCCTTCAGAATCATCCAACTCTCACAAAGTAAATCAAAATCAAATAAGTGACTGCGATTGAAGAGTACTTATCAGCCAGCCATTCGTCTATCTATTCATCCAACCATCCATCCATGGCTGCCGTATATCCTTTTGACTTTATCCCATTGCTTCAGCCACTTAAAAAAGCTGCAGCCAGCTTGAATGCATGAAGGCTGCTTTAGATACATTTCCTCATTCCCCGGTTTTTTTCTTTCGTTTTTTTGTTGTTTTGTTTTGCCTCTCTTTTTTAAACAATCGAATTTGTTACCGGAAAAAGGCCGAAAGCCATATACTAACCAGAACAAGGTTCTTTGTCTTGATATCCCGACGAGTCCTTACCCAAAGGATATGGTTATACGGATACATCAACGAGACAAATGAAATCAAATTTCTTTTCACTGAGAAAATCCTTATGGAATGGTTAGTGTGGAAGTTGGATTTGCAGTTAGAGTAGGTAGATGGACTTACCTGATGCGATATGTGTACTCGTATCTATCACTCACGCTCACATCCTGCGAGTGATTCAAGTGAATTCATCTTTATCAAATGATAATTGTTAAAAAGGGATAAGAGCCAGAAATCATTACAGATATACTATAGAGATACTGATAGTCGTGCTTCGTATTAAGGCAGAGAGGATGAACCGTTAAAGAAATATCGAACCGCATTATTAGATTTTATTGACTTGGCTTTGCCAGAGGCCAATGGGAGTTCTGCTGATGCTTTGTGGAATATAATGGTTGAAGAATGAGAAGCAGTTCCATGCCATAAAAATAGATACAGTTGCGTTGTTTATTTTTCCACAAGTTAAGTAAAGTGTGGTTTAAATCTTTTCTGGTGTTCCAAAAGGCATGACGGTCTTTAGAAGACTATTGCAAACCAGAAGGCAATGGTTGAAATTTTCAGATCACTTTCAACCTTGCTGGACACCTGTCAAACTGTATAACGATTTCATATCAGCATCACATAATTTTTTCGCATGAAAATGTCGCGTCTTGCGTCTAATAAGCGTCATTTGTGGGAACTTTTGATGCGGCTGATGCAAATCGATTGCCTGTAGAGGCATATGGTAAGTTGGTTTCAGTGAGAGAAGTTGTCGTGATTAGTTTCAAAAATTACACACGGCGAGTTTGACGTCAAAGGCAAATAACGTAGCTCAAGGTCGAAAGTGTATAAACAAGCGGATTGGAAGCATTAATGGAGCAATTTCCACTTACATTAGGAGTAACTCAGCAAGTAATTTAACGTTGTTTCAAATTTTTAGGAATGATTCCAAAACAAAGAAATTGAATTCGATATGAACTGAGGCTGAGAAACGGTGATTGCCGATAATGCTGGCCAAGCATAAATGAAAGTGGTTTTTTGCCCATTAAGTCACTAGTGATGAAAAATAACCCAAAGAAGAGGAAACCAAAGGGACCACGGTTCAATGCTTCAAAATCGACAGCCAAGCCGAATATTCATGGAAAAAAACCCACGATGTGAACTTGGTTGGATCAGCTTGGTGTCCTATTTTTTGAGTTGCTCAAGCCGAACGAAACGCTTACAATTGATGAGATTGAACTGAGCACTCAAAGAAAAACGCGCCCAATATTTCTCCAGAACGACAAAATTATTCTTCTGCATTATAATCCTTGTCCACATGTTGCGGCGTCGATCAAAACCTACTTTGAAACACTCAACTGAAAAGTCCTATCCTATCTGCAGTATTCACTAGACATTGACCCATCCGATTATCACTTGTTTTGATCGATGGCACATGGCCTGTCTGAACAGTACTTCACTCATATGCTGTAGACGCTGGCTTTCTCATTTTATGTAGATTATGCCAGATGCTTTTAGAATCCATGATTTGGGCATACATTTCTCTGACCATACCTTAAAGATGATCTTGTGCCTGTTCCCAATAAACTCATCTCTAACTCCTTTTACTAACTCAGCAGGCACTCAGTCGCACAAGCAGCTTTGTAATACTGTAAACACGACATTGTTACAGTACTTCAGGTGGGTCTAGTTAGGGAGATCACATCTGTTTTTCAGCGTCGGCTGCATCTCTGAAACACGCTGTGAATTTTCCTAGATGTAGTGGGGATACAAGATTCTATTCATACCCAAATAAGGCGACGATGTGTCTCGTCCCTGGAAAAAATATTTCGTAACAAATTAAGGCAACTAATGCTGTGAGAAATTCGACGTCAGACGGCTACGATCGCCAAGTCCTTTTCCGATCGAGTGTCTCTTAATCTCTTAAGAGGTCCAATGCCGCCAGCATCAAGCATCGAAGACCATTGGAAACACTACCAAAACGCCATCAGAGATGCCGCTTCTGATGTGCTGGGTTTCACTCGTCCACCACAACGAAACCTCTGGTTCGATGATGAATGTCGGAATGAATGCAGCTAAGCAAAAAGCACGCAATGCGGTACTGCAAAAAAAAGACCAGAGCTGCCCATGAGCTCTATGAGCGGAAGAGGAGAGACGAACACCGGCTTCTCAGGAGGAAGAGGAAAGAGCATGAGAAGCGCGCAATAGAGGAAATTGAGAGATGCTACTCCAGGAATGAGGTTCGGAAGTGTCACCAAAGGGTAAACAAAAAACATGCCGCGGAAACAAACCCTGAACCAAAGCCTGTAGAGACGAACGAGGGAACATGGTTGTATAGTCGCAGTCGCTGCTGAAGTTTTGAAAGCCACATATCTGTAGACTTCATAACGGCGGTGACGAACCAAATACCGCTGTCAGGCAGAAAGAACCTTTCAACTTGGACGATGTAGACCAACAATTCCGTCCACCCGACCTGGATGCAGTGAAGATAGCAATACTTAAGCTGAAGTCCAAAAAAGTTGCTGAAGCGGACGGCCTGACTGCCGAGCTCTTCAAAGCGCCATTCGATTACTTGGTAGGGAGCATACACCAACTCATCTCTAAAATATGGTCGGACAAAAGTATGCCCAATGAATGGACCTCAGCATTGTTTGTCCGATCCTCAAGAAAGGGGACCCTCTTCCTTAACATCGCATATAAGATCTTATCCGCCGTATTGTGTGAACGCCTGAAGCCGTTCGTCAACAACCTGATAGGTCCATATCAGTGTGGCTTAAGGCCAGGAAAGTCCACCATCGACCAGATATTCACACTACGGCAGATCTTGGAGAAGACCCATGAGCTTCAGATCGATACCCACCACCTATTCATCGATTTTAAGGCCGCGTTTGACAGCATCTATAGAGACGAGCTATATAGAGCAATGTCTAGTTTTGGCATCCTTGCCAAACTCGTCCGTCTGTGTAGGATGACGATGGAGAATGCACGCTGCTCCATCAAGGTCGGTAAAGATCTCACCGACACCTTTGATGTCCATAAAGGATTTAGACAAAGCGATGCGCTGTCATGCGATTTTTTCAACATCGTACTTGGAAAGGAGTGCAAAACTCACGCGTATACACAAGAGGCACAATCTTTCAAAAGTTCTTCCAATTACTGGCATACGCCGACGATATTGACATAATCAGGAGAAAGCAGCGTGATGTCAGTGGCGCTTTCGCGAGTATTGAGACGGAAGCGGCGAAAATGGGTTTAGCGGTCAATGAGGGCAAGACCAAGTATATGCTGTCAGGCAAAAAGGACAACCAACACCGACATCTCGGGCAGATCACCCTCGACAGATATATTTTTGAGGTAGTTAAGGACTTTGTCTACCTAGGCTCTGCTGTAAATACAGACAACGACACCAGTGCTGAGATCAAGCGAAGAATAACTCTTTCCAACCGCTGTTTCTTTGGGCTAAGAAGGCAATTGACTAGCAAAGCCCTCTCTCGGACAACGAAAGCCACCCTTTATAAGACCTTAATATATTTGTTCACCGATATTGTCCGGGAATATATACGTGGGTGTTAATTTATACATTGTTTTGGAAACAGTTTGCTCAGATCGCCGAAAAATGGGCAAAGCATTTTGTAAATTTGGCGAACTGAACGCGTTATGTTGGGGAGCTGTTAAGTCGTATACACAGTGTGGCAATCAATATCCTGGACACCAGCCATATCTCAGCAACCAAGAGCGCCATCTAATTTTCGGAAAAGCTTGAATCTTTTTCTACTATCTGTCAAAATTTCATGACATTTAGTTGACATTTAAGAGCGACACGCTGAAAGATGGCAATCACACAGGCCAAATGCAAAATTTGTTCAACGCATATTGAACGATTGTCAAGTATGGTAACCCAGAGACGTCATTACGGCCTTAAGAAATGATCCAAACTTCATGAAAACAATTATTACGGGTGATGAACCATGATGTTTCCATAACGATCCAGAAACTAAGTGTCAAAGTGTGGAATGGAAGTGGAAAAATACACCAAAAGCTAAAAAATCACGACAAGTTCGTCACATTGTCGTGAAGACAATGCTCATCACATTCTTCGATAGCACAAGAAGTATCCACAAAAAATTCGTTCCAACTGGCGAAACAGTTACTGCCGCATATTATCTTGAAGTTTCGAATCGTTTGATTGCCAGAATCCATGTTAGTCGACCTGAATATCGCGATCAAAAAAATGTATCTCTGTTGCACGATTGCACTTATTGTTCGTCAACTTTCGGCTCGAAATCAAGTGTGTGTGTTAAATTCTATGCTTCTCTTTTTTCCCGAAATAGAAATTGATGTTAAAAGAATGTTTTTTTTTTTTTAGGACATTCCGACCATTCAAGCAACTTCGACACGGGCTGTGCTCTAAGGGCAATTCCGCAAAATGAGCTAGAGCAAGGCATCTGAATCGCAGCTGATTCGGTGTAACAAGTGTATTGAATCGGAAGGAGCATGTTTCGAGTTATAAGACCAAAAAAAAAGAACACAAATCGTGTCTTAATTATGTTTTCTAGAGCCAGTCCGGTATATTATTCGCTTCACTGTGCATTTCTCCATGATGTGAATCGGGCCTCTAAAATACTACCACTACACACTAGGGAACACAGAAGGACTTGTTTTTGACTAAGTGTTTGATTCTAACAGAAAAAAAAGTGACATATACCCCTACCAACAAAATTACGATGAATCTAGTAACTTCATATCCGGGTGCTTAATTGGAATGACTTACATAGGTGCGACAATACGAGTATTTTGTCTTTAAATTGCAGTATTTTTGCTTGTAAGAAAAATTCGTAGTACCTCTAATTTTATGTGCGAGTACTGTATTCGTACGCTCTATATCCTTTTATATTTGAAGCGTATGAAAAGAGAAAAACCGGGACCAGCTAGGACCAACAAAGACTAACCTTAACCAGAATGGGAAGAAATAATAATAAAGAACCATTCATGGGGATATATCGCAGCGATGCCGGTACATTTGCAGTGATTCCGTATCCGTATGTATCTTCAGTTCGATATTTGATGTTACACCGCGCTATAAGACATTCTTTTTTTTTTATTCCTAATTCCATTTGACTGGTAGTGGTATTGAAGGTACATCCTTGTCTTTATCCCTGAATTGCCATTGCCAATCGCAATGATTGTAATAATCAGAAATTACCTTTTGCGAAATTCAGCGTTCAAGTATTTATTTTATTTTTTTTTCTCTTACGATTTTTCCAACTGTGTTTTCGGTCACGATGATGATGATGATGATGATGATGGTGATGTTCGTGGTGGTGGTATGGAAGGATGCGATCAGGATAACATCATCTTTTATTCTATCGTGTTGAATGAAACGGAAGACGAAATGGATAAGAAGAAAGGAGCTTGGTTGTACAAAACAAAACAAAAAAAAAAACACAGAAAACCGACAAAAATCGAACAAGAAGAACTAGAGCAGCGGAATGTGTGTAGCTTGTACTACTGGTACTAGGTACGTTCTGAACGCGAAATCATTAAGGCGTATAGCTGAAGGCGGTTACTCGTACAAGACTGTGAATTTAAAATTTTATATGCGAACAGAACAGAATTTTGGCATTTTTACTTATTTTCTCTTTTATTTTATTTTGAAGCTACTTATCGGAGTAATTGGAGACAGATACATGCACTGTGCAGACAATAGAAAGATAAAACCATGCTAGCATGGAGAGTTTAGTTTTGGTTTCTTCTTCTTTTTTTTCCCTCCCCAAAGAAGGTGATGTTTTTATGTCCCCACGGTAGGGAGTACGAGTTTGTAATTTGTTGTGGTTTGAAGGAATTTAAATTTAAGATTATTGTCTGTTGAACTTTTTAATGGGAACTCACTATCTGTGTCGAGATGGTGATTGATATCGGTGAAGGTAGAGCACAATTAAGTTCAATAAAATGATTCAGCTGATAGAGGTATATGTTTCAGTTGAGTTAACATTGACAGTTTAGTTGCTAATTCCAAATGTCTAGACAGTCGTTCACAGGCAAGTGAGAAGTTTGTAGTATACATAAATCTGCCTTTGTCCTTAGAGTTTATGTCGGCAAAGTAAAAGTCAATTGAAATGGGCCGAATGCGACAAGGTTAACAAGTAACTTTTACCATTTAAGAAACCACATTTACAATTGCGAAAAGATGTCAACTTGTTTCAAGGTACGAGTAAGTATCGCATCAAAACACGAATGTTATTCAAGCCTCTCTTCGACTAACTTATCATCCATCGAATGACGATCAAGAAAAAGGCTAGAGGTAAGCCCAGACTTACCTATTTACCTATTTACTTACTAGCGATACAATTGGAGATAAATCTGGACCTCAACTAACAAGCCCCTCTAGTTAGCTCAGTCTTAAGCTAACCGTTGTCAGTTGCGCACCCCAAGTCGGTTGAGCCACATCTTTACTTGTGCGAATCATTTAAGTTAAGGTCTTTCCTGTACTGTGTTATCCCTCCGGGTTGATTTAAAGACTCTAGGGATCGGATATTGGTGTTCATTCACTTTACATGATCTACACATCTCGGTGACTGATGCGCATTTTTTGAAATAACTCGGCATAGCTGTATAGCTCGGATAGTTCCTAGTTTAATCTTCTTCTTCAAAAAAGTCAAACGAAGTCAAATCGCACCTCGGTGCCTGTCCAGCAACACCACCAACATGACTGATTACATGATTATTGAACTTAGTGTGCAATAAATTGATTGTCGGACAGCTTGGGTAGCAAGTAGCTTCATTTTGCTGAAACCATATCTCCCCAAGTTCAAATTCTCGATTTCTGGATAAAAAATCGGCTATAATGCTTCGGTACCGCTGTACATTGACTGTAAAGTTTCTTCCATATTTTTTTTTGCAAAAAAGTTGATCTATTGCGCCGTCACTTCAGAAACCATACCAAACAGTCACACCATCCGAATGGATTGCCTTCTTTGAACCCCAATCGGCAGTTTTACCTGTTCATTTTGCAGCCGCCCGTTCAGCTTCTATCTCAGCAAAGCACAAGCACAACCGAGTGTCATGTAAGCTGAAACCAGCTTCCAGCCCTTAACTTTCAGACGCCCTTCCATTATATAAAAACCCTGCTCTAATGAAACCCCTACCTACTACTCCTAAATACTCAAATTTTATACGTGCCGATATTTTCAACCCTAGTTCGCCTTCACAAGCATCCTATCTTAGAATAACCAACGAGTCTCCTAAGTTTTTGGATCCTCTATGTAATGTTTCGCCTCAGGAGTAGCAACATTTATGAGAATGTACGCATTTATGTAGCATATCTTCACGACAAATCTTAATCTTTTCACATTGATGGCATAACCAAAACAAATGTCCTTGTCGTAGTACCATTACAGAATCCTATCTTTGTCCGGGTACAATAGCCAAAAGTCGTCATCATTAGATCAGTCCTTATCCGAGGCATAATTTCGGTTTTAGAGGCTTTTTGATTTTAGTACCGCGGGGTGCTACGTCACCTGGACAAGAAAACGCTAGCCTGTTAGCAATTTTAGCCTACATGCATTAGGATTTATACATGTAGTTGCCCGAAGACCACTACGAGGAGGTTAAGCAAACACTATACAAAGAATTTGAGTATTGTGCTATTGGATCAATCCATGTTTTGAGCAGTTAGTATTTTCCTGATCAATCACAAAGCAGTTCCATAGCTAACCATACTATGCAATGGAACACGTTAACCCAGGATGGCAGAATATGTGGCGGCCCGAGAAGAACATCACGTTTTAAAAACGTAAACGATCAGAAGAACTCTTCTTGATTTAACAGAGGCATTTTAGAATTGATTTACAGACGTAATCTTTCCTATATTCTCAGGCTCCATGTGCTCTACGACATCTATCGCTCTATTCGCAAATTGGCTGTCTTACGCATCCAAACTGTGAGGCGAGAATTTTATGAGAATTATTTAAATCCTAACATTCCAACTGGAACAGATCTTTGACTTAAGTTTCGGAAGTTTGCAAGTGGTAAGCAAAAATCACGTCCACTTACAGACATGGATTTCGATGTCCTCAACTCGCAGTTCGTATCTGTCCTGGGATTATGGCTCATTCAAGTACAGCATTAAGGAAAATTTCAACTTCGCTCTTTCAGAAGATGAAGGCGTCGTTCAAGCCTTGTTGTCTGCCCAATAAAATGCAACAGGGTTAGACGAAATTAATCCAAAATTTCTGAAACTTATTTTTCCTCTCTTTAAAATATTGTATATAACGCATATTTGTAATTCTTTTCTAACGACCTGCTTATACCTAGTTTTGTGGCAAAAATACTTGCGATATCCACGTCGAATAATAATCTGCCGTTTTTGTCCAAAGTTTTTGAGAAGACTATTATAAAACAAATGCAAGCGCACTTAACCAGCAAGCAATTCTCAAGTCCAACCCAGTCCGGCTTTCATGGGGAAAAGGAGTTGCAAAACCGCACTTTAACTGGTGATGGACGATATTCACAAATCCATGGACGTGGATCACACAAGTGTTTACGATTAGCTGCTGTATAGTTTCGAATTCTTTCCTCTTGCAATCAAGCTCATGGACTCCTACCTTATAAATCATGAAAAATGTGTGTTAGTAGGAAATAAAATGTTTCTCTTTCTTAGATTTGTT
Organism: Volucella inflata; assembly: GCA_928272305.1. NCBI lineage: Eukaryota > Metazoa > Arthropoda > Insecta > Diptera > Syrphidae > Volucella > Volucella inflata. The sequence goes on along the minus strand of OV743718.1, from coordinate 14,899,870 downwards.
ATAGAGGTACCACAGGGTTCCATTCTTTGACCGTTATTTTTCCCGCTTTATCTAAATGAACTCCCTCAACTTGTAAAACATTGGTGTTGCCATATATTTGCAAACAAGGTCCAACTTTATATTTGCTGTCCGTGAAACAGAACAAGAAAACATGCCATAAGTTCTGTTATACCATATATATGAAACGCTTTAAAAAAAAACAGTAAACATATTGTATTCAAAATTATTTCATTTATAAGACCACAATATTGGTTATTAAAAAAATTGAATTCACTCGAAATGACTGCGTTTTGCTTTAAACACAAGCTTCCAAACGGGGTGGCCATTGGGCTGTAGCGGCACGTACAGTTTCAATGGAGATCGCCGCCGTTCCTCTGGTTTTAAGGCTTTCCAAATTTCTGTGGAGAGTCTTGCCGGCCATGTTCTCCAACTCTGACCACAAACCATTATCCAGTGGATTCAGATCTGGACTCCACGACAGCCAATCTTCTGCTGCTTTAAAGCCAGGAATATTGACTCAGAGCCACTCCTTTGTGGTTTTGGCCTTGTGCGCTTGAGCAGAGTCTTGTTGGAAGATCGAGCTGTATCCATGGGAAAGGGTATTGGTCAAACCCTTCACAACACCCTCTAGCACATCTTTTTGGTAAGCCTTTGCACCAGTTTTGACGTCTTTTTACAGAAATGGAGGGATGTGACACCATAGTGACAGACCCCCCAATAGACCATTACGGAAGCGGGATGATGTCCATGTTGAACCCTTGGAACAACTTTTTTCACTTCTTTAGTCATTTTGTTTGTTGAAAACTCTGCGGTTAAAATTTGTTCATCCGTAAACAGACTGTTTTCATGGTCATTGTTCGCGTGCCGCTGCAAAAATCGCTTGCATTTTTCCAGCCTAATTTTTTTTTTAGTTGAGAAGCTAGAAGAATACCCGTGGACCGGCGATAGGCTTTCATATGCAGATTATCCCGAATCAGCCTAGACATGGATCTGATTGATATATCCAATTCCTTGGACATGATCTTTTGCTTCGTAAGGGAATTTCTCGGAATTCGTTCACGCACTGCCTTTACTACCGCATTAGTACGGAAGACGGGCGAGCGACCACTTTCGGCCTGTCCTCTACTTCAGACAATTTGGCGAAGCGAGCAATAGCTCGATAAATGAATATTCTCGATATTCCAAGTGGTTTTAGCAACTCGAAAATTAGGCCAGCACTTTTCCCGCACTTATGCAACGCTATAACCGTAACTCGATTCTGCTCTGACTCAGCCCAGATAAGATGTTCAGGAAAGTCTTTTCAACTAGTTCACGGTACCTACTTTTGTTCATGCGCTCTATATGCTTGCTTATCTATGTGCATCTTAAACCTTCAGTACTCCAATTTCAAGCAACTTTTTTGGTCTTCTGTCTGGATTCCCGCTGTTGATGACTTTGACGTTAAAAGTTCCTTCGACCTTGTCAACTTCCTGCACTGTTTTTCGATTACATACCCTACGCCACAAAAAAACCAGTGGTGATGGCGACCGACGTCTGAAAGACCATTCCGAATCTCTTCAAAGTTCGGATGTGATTTTTTGTCTGGAACTACCGCCAAATGCTACCTTTGTTACGCGTTAGACTACATCTTGACTGAATTTTCTTGAAGCAGGCTTAGGAAGAGAGCATTTTTGACTGGTTTGATACCTAGTCTTGCAAGTTTCTTTTTGCCACAAGCGATCTGACTACAGCCATATATTGCATATCTCTTAAACAATTTTTTTTTTTTCAAACCCAGGGTTCAATCTAAAACGTTATTCGATGTTGTATTCACCCAAACAACATTACAACAATTCCACGAAACATCACCATCAATAGAATTATTTTCTATAACCCCCCCATAGTTAGTCATAAGCCGAAGATCCTTTGAGAAAAGTTTCCCAAATCGGTTTCCCTCCTTTCAAAAAACAATTCACCCATGCGAGTCCTTCCTTCACACACAGGATTGA